>OZ014519.1:269960181-271163517 GCA_963966055.1 Lathyrus aphaca
ACTTCTTCTGACCAATCACAATTGTTTATGCAAACAAAAAGCAAGCCAAAGCATACACAACACAAGCCTGAAGCCCTCTCTAACTCAGCATTCTCATTTTCACACCAACTTGCAAGAGCATTCGAAACTCTCAGCACAAGCCACAAACACAAAAACTAGCTTCACAAATCAACTCAACACACCTTCCTGGTCACAAAGCACCCTTCACCATAGCCTGAAACTCAAAGAATCAAAAACACGATCACCACCTGCCATTGAACAGAACTCCTGCCATCTCTCAAACCAGCCATTCTAAACTTCAAACAAGCATTGCAAGCTTCTTAGGAGGATCATTGGAGTGGATTTGAGCCAAAGAAACAGCCAGAAAGCTCCTGAATCAAAAGCTTCAGTTCAGGTAGTCATCTCAAAACTTTTTTCCAGAAACATGTTTTTAAGTTCTTAAAAGCTTCTATGCACTTCCCTGGTCATGAATATGTGTTTACTTTTGAAAATGGTTGAGAAACCAGCATGTATGAACTGTCTGAAATTTTTTGCCCTAAGAATGTTTTGATTCGATTTGGCTGATTAATGAATGAAAAATGATGTTTGATTGAGGGGTTTGATTCGTTTTTGGATGGGGATGAGTTCTGGGCAGTTAGATTTTGTTTTCATTGCGTGTAGAGGGAGATATCAATTTCACCTTGCCGGAGAAGATGACCGGAACCACTGTTCCGGTCATCTGAAAGTAATTAGGGCTGGATTAGGGTTTACTCTTTAATTAGCGAAATTTGAATATAGGCCGTCCAGATGCGCGCCAGGTCCACTCCCGCGCGTGTGAATTTGAATCTGGGCCCTTAGATGCGCATACTTTCTCATTTTCAGATTAAATCCATTTTTATTTTGCATTTTATTTCATTTCTTTTCTCCAATTTATTTAAAATAGCAAAACAATTTTAAAAATTCTGAAATTTTTTGTATAAACTTTTATTAATTTTCAGAAACCAAAAAGATTTTTATTTTTATTTTTTGCATAAAAAAATATTTTTAAATCATTTAAAAGTTTATTTTTAATTAATTAATGAGAATTAATTAATTAAAAATACTTTTAGGTATTTAAAAATCATCAAAAAATTCATGAAACCTTTAAAATCATTTAGAAACATTGTCCAACCCTCAAACCAAATTTATTTTTTGATCTTGATGCATTTTGATAATTTTCCATGGAATTAATTTCATTTCAAAGCATTATTTTGATCCAATGTTCAAAAATTCATTTCTGCCTAACCATTGAGAGTTGGACTTTGATTCTTTTTGCATTGTGTCTTGCATATCATGTAGTTTGTGAGATTAAATTGGCATGAATTGATCTTGCATTTTCCATTTGTTTGACATTTTTCTTGTTAAGGTACCCTAAAACCCTAGAAATCTTAGGAAATTCATAACTTTTATTAGGTTAAGAGTTAGAACCCCTCCTTTGGGCAGTGAGTTTGTGTAGGGTTAGGGTTCCTTTGATTGCATTTTCAAGTTTTTATCTTGGTGTTTGCTTCTGGTTTTGGTTTTTGTTTGATGCATTGATCATAAACCCTAATTTGGGCTTCCTTTTGCATTCATCTTGCATTTGCTTGCATACCATGACTTGCCATAGCATTTTGTGCATCCATTTGATCCATTAGACATCTTAAGACATGTTAGAAGTATGTTTGATCATTTCATCTTTCATTTGCAACTTTGTATGTCATTTGCATTCCATAACTTTTCATGTATGATCATGGTTCTAAACTTGCTTCTCTTGCATCCATTTGTTCATATGATCATCCTCATGCTTTGTTTCATGTTTGCATCATCTCATAGCATCATTATCATCTCATATATGCTTCTGGTTTTGATTTGCATCATGCCATTTCATCTCATGTTGCATTGCATTGCATTTCTTTCACTAACTTTTCAGGTGGTAAGCAACTTTGAGAAGTGAATTTGCCTTCACTTCTCACAATTTCTTTTCATCTCTCTTATGCATCCTTGCTGCATTTTGCTTTGTGTTTGAGATTGAGCTTGCTCTTTCTTTTTCTTCTTACTTTCTTTCTTCAAGTGACTTGTCTTCTTAAATGAAGCAAGTTACTTTGCTTCTCTTTGCTCCTTTCATCTGCTTCCTGGTGTTTCCATTGAAGATTTCTTTCATAAACCTCACAAACCTTAGGAAAAACCAAGCATGACAATGATTAGGGTTTTGATTAGTCTCCCCACTTAGTTTTACCTTTGTGTCTCATTGAGTCTTCTCTTCTCATCTCATAATCAAGGACTAAACCCTAAAGGCTTTAAGGCTTTGTGATTAAGTTTATGCCTGCATCCTTCTATTAGGATGGAATGTATAACTTTAATCCTAAGTGTTAAACCCTTAAAGTGTTTAATTCCTTTAATCAACCCATCTAATAATCATCAAGACATCAAGCTTGTAACTTGGGCCTTGCATTAGGGTTCTAATTCTTCCTTAATTGGTTAAGAAGGACTAACCCTAGTGTTAATGGACAAGTCCCCCTCAAGTTGTCTTACAAACCCTAAAAATCACTTCATCATCTTATCTCTAATTAAAATCCATTTAATAAAGGCTTTGTTTTGTCATGAGTTTAATCCCTAATCATGGATTAAGTTGAGGAGCTTTCCTCAGCTTAAACACTCTCATCTATTATCCTTCTATTAGGATGGTGTAATGGGTCTGTTTAATCCTTGATTATGGCTTAACCTCATTACTCAACACTAAACAAAAACACCAAAAACATCTAAATAATCACAAGTAGGTTGATGATCTTAATCCTACACCAAAGGTGATTAAGTGTGAGAAGCTGACTTCACACTTAAGGTATTCTCATTACCCCTAATCAGAGGGAAGATGTGATGAGTTTACTAAATCCATTGTTTTAGACTTAAGCTCATTAACTTATGACAATCTCCAAAACGCAATAAAAGACTGAAAACTCAAAAACAAACAATAATCGTCTCCTCCGGGATTCTTTTCTCACCTCATTCACTCACAAACGAGAACTTGCTTCTTCCGTCTAATGCAAGACAGTTTGCATCTGAGCCAGACAGGTCATACACTTGAGCATAGACAAGCAAGCAGTTCACAAGTCAATTCATCTTTCAGTCTCTTTGGGTCGAACTACGGTGTTCTGACTTCCTCATTGCACGAGAGGATACGTAGGCATAACTTAACAGTTATCGAACAAAAGTCTCTGTATATTCCCCCTCTTTCTAGCATTATTCTTTAAGCCTTATAGTCTTGAGCAATTCATTCTCATTCTTACACTGACACTGTATATATTACACTTTACACTTCTTTTACACTGACACCTGTACATCCTTTTCCAGCTCTTTTATACACAAATTGCACTGACACTCCCCCTTTAAAACACAAATCTTTTAAGCGTAGATCCCGTCGAGTACGACGGACAATCTGGGTGCTAATACCTTCCCAGGTTGTAACCAACCCCCTTTCTCAGTCTCTCTGGTTCGCAACCGTCTTATCCCTATCTTTCTAGGTCTATGCAGCATTGCCTTTCCTCCAGGATAAAAATGCCTAGCTGGCGACTCTATTCATTCCCTGTGAGTTCACTCCTGTGTGTTCTCGCACCTCCTCTCGCCGACCGTTCGCGTCTGTACCTTTATTTGAGTCGGCTTCATTTATCGGGAGCGACATTATGTCTATGCTCAGGTGTTGCAGGATCATCTGGTACGAGTACGTTTATCGTCTTGCAAAGAGACATGTCGAAGAAAGTTCTTTCATTATGAGTGAATGAGATGAGAAGATAATTCCCGCAGGAAAGACGTTTGTTGTTTGTTTACTGTCTTTTAAAAGAAGTGTTTTAATTTTTTTGTTTGTGAAACATCCTCATGCTAAGACTTGTTCATATGGTAGATGCCTTACACCTCGCCCCGAAATGGGACATGTGCAAGTACCCCACGAAAAAGTCTCCTGGCACATGAGAAAGCTCAACCTTTATTAGGTGTTTTGTTTTTTTTCTATGAGATGAGAAAGAGGGTCTCAAGCCGAGAAAGGAAAAAAACTAGGGGAACTAAGACTCACTCTAAATTGTTGTATCATGGTGATCCTATGGTTAATGTGGTTTTCTAATCCTAATGAAGAAGAGGAAAAGAAGCGGAAACTAGAAAGCAACTTACTTCTCTAAAGAAGTTAAGCTGTTTCTAAAGAGGGAAAAATGAAGTTATACAAACAAAGCACAAAGTGCTAAGACAAACACAATTTGAAAGTATGAAAAGATAAAGGAAAAAGTTGTATGTAGGATAACCTCCCACACACATGACTTACCTCAACCACCTACAAAACAAAGTTTAGATACACAATTCATATTGAAAGCATATGCAAATACAAAAGCTAAACAAGTCATGAAATAGAACTAAAGGCTCCCTAAGGCTAAGTCCTAAAGGAGAAGTATCCTAAATGATAAAAGGCTTATAAATTCATTAGCTAAACCATATTAATTTCTTCTAAAGTTATAAGATCAAACCCTACCAAACTATGCCTTAACTAGGTACTAAACCCCAAAGAAGTTCAAGTTGAAGTTATATGAAGAAGATTGAATGAAAGTGCAAAGTAAAAATGTATCAAACCATGGTTGAATGTTAAAGTCAGAACCTAACATCAATTAAAAGTGTCTTAAAATGTGAATGAAAGTATGAACAAATCATGAGCATGGATACTCAAGTGTAAGAGATTGGATGAAGAAGAAATGAGGAGAAGTGGACAAGTGGTTTCATAAAAAAGAAGTGATTTGGAACACACATGAAAAAAAATGAAAAATGAAGGATGAATCTTCCATACAAAATCCAGAAGCTATAAGTTATGGTGAGATGAAGATTAGATGCACAAACTAACCACAAATGAACAAATGTGAACTATTTTAGGGTTATGAGAACGGAAAGTTTGAATTAGAAGTGATCATGTTCAAAAGATTAACATATGAGATGAAGGGTCTTTTGATTTGATGAAATGATTTGAGATAATAAGTGAACACCTTATTAAGTTTATAAGAAGTGTATGAAGTGGCAACAACACTCACAAAGTAGGTTAAGAATGGTTAAAGGTGAAAGAAGATGGAAAAGTAGGTCAAAGAGACACATGTGATCAAATGTGAAACTTATGAGTCAAGCAAGCTATGAATTCAAGAAAAGGAACTATAATTTAAAATAATGGACTTATAAATGTCCAATGGTACCCTAAGAACTCATACAAAAGACCTCTAATGAATGACATAAATGCCTTTACCAAAACTAGGTTAGAAGAAGGGGAAGAAGGATGTGTGAAATGTGACTTGAGAAACAAGGCATCAAACAAATGATTATGGTCATGAGAAAATTATGAAATTAAGTATCTAAGTTCACCAACCAGAATTAAATAACACTCTAAAAAATCTCCCAAATATTCACAATTAAACCCCTCCAAATGGTTATGCAAAGTCGTGTTAGGGTTTCAAGGCACTATGCCCAAATAATAGGCTCAAAAGGATACAAAAAGTGACCTAAAAATTATGGAAAAATGTTTCTCAACACTTCAACATGCCCTCTGAATTAGGAAAAACGAATGGGATGAAGACCAGGTTTGGATTGAAACGAATAAAATGTACAAGGCAAAGTATACTTGAGGAAGAAAATCAACAATAAATTAAAAGAAGAAATTAATTCAGGGACCAAAATAAAATGAAAATAAAAAATAAAATTTGGTGAAAATTTTATAAAATGGTGAAAAATAAGTATGGATTTCCTTGGAATTTTTGGGGACCTTTTACTATTTTTTAGAAATAAAAAATGAAAAAGATAAAAAATAAGAAAATAAAATTGAAATGGGAAACCAGGGGAGCGAATAAAAAGCCCAATGCATTGAAAATGGCAACTGGAACAAAAAAAGGGGGGGGGGGGGGTGGAAATAGCACTAAAAACCCAGCCCATCCAAACGTGCGTGTATGGGATTTACCATAGTCCTTGGTTAACATGCTGACTCTTTCGGAACCCTAAGATGTAATCTAAATCTGATGATCAAAGAAACAATCTTATTCAATGGCTCACAATGACTGCACAAGGTTAATACAATGAACACACGTGTATCACACAATCCAAAGGCAACTCAGAGCCACGTGATAGAGAGGTGGCTTCATTAATGTGTTGTCACTGTCACACGCGTTGGATGAAAATGATCAAACGACTATGATATGTTCTGATGGAAAAACCCTAACCTAAACCCTCACCGGTCGGGGAAGATTTCTGTCATCTTCTCCGGCCACTCTCCAGCCACACTCAATTACAAGTCAACAAAAAGGCAAGATCCATATATCAAATGAAAGCTAAGCTCAAGGAGAGTACAAATATGGACTCAAAAATCATGTATCACACACATACACAGAGATTCGAAGAGAAACATTTTGCCCTAATTTCTACAACTAAGCTCCTATAGTACCTATCAACTAGCCAGGAGTTCAGATTGCTCCTAATGAGTTCAGATCAAGCAAAACAAGTGTGAAACAAGCTTAATTTCGCAAGTGGAAACGTCAACTAAATTGAACTTGTTCTTGTTGAATCTTCAGATGTAAGAAATCTAGAGGTTCTACAATGGCTTCTTGATCTCATTTATGGCCAAATAAAGGCTTTGGAGATGTTGAATTCCACACTATCTAGAACTTCAGATCTGAACTGAAATTGATGATGATGATCCTTAAAATCAAGCCATTGATGGAACTAGATGATAATTGTTTGAATAAGATGTTATGAATGTTGATGAAGAACAATGAAGATTGTGAGAAAAATGAAGAGAAAACTCTTCAAAATTCAGAGAGAATTTTCAGAGAAAAATGAGAATTTGATTCGAGCAAGATGAAAAAGTGAAGTGCAAATCTGTTAGAGCTAGCTTTTATAGGTATGGTTAACTGTTAACCACATTGGTTAACAATTAGAACCATGGTTAATGGTGTGCAATGCAATAATCAGGTGTATGCACCAATGCCAAAGGATAGCTCGAATTTGATCAAGTGTATGGAGCTTTCCAATGCTTATGGTGAGGTCTGAGGGATGTGTGGTGAGGATGTGATCCATGCAGCCCATGTTTCAATGCTATGAGCTTCTCATTTATTTGAATTTTCACCATGGTGCATGGAAGCTGGTGTAAGAATGCAAGTATGGGATGATTTGGTCTTCTTATGATGAGGCCTTGTGATCATAACATGTTATTTGATGCTTGCAAGATTGAATCAAACAAAATCAACCCTTGTCACACAGCCTTAGCCAACAAGAAACACAGATGCAAAACATGATATTCCATTGAACAAAGCTTCATGCTCAAGGCACCAATTTGAGAATTTCTTGTGAGAAAATTGAAGACCATGCATTATAGAACAACTTTGGTGTTCATTCAAAATGAAATTGAGGTCTTGAAGATGAAGAAAAATGGGAATGAACATGATTGGGTGAAACTGGTTTTAGGCCAGGCAACATTGGATTCGTGCCCAAGCAACAAGCCTATGGAAATTCAGTTTTGAGAACCCCTTTTAATGCCCTTATATCTTCTGATCCTTTGACCAAATGAAAAGTCCTCCAACATCAAAGTTGAAGAGGAAATGAAAATGAACAACTTTTATGTTCAACAAAATTTCATTTGGAGCTTCCTTGATTGAGAAAAATGGCCATACATATTGCACACCACCTGTTTGATAAATTGCTATCCTGGCGCGTGCGTGTGCCTTGCCATGACTTGGTTTTTGCCCTAGTTTTGCCAATCTTTGAATGGTCATAACTTCCTCAATTTTGATCCCCTGAACATGATCTAGCTATGGATTTGAAGATTAAGATGTCCTCTATCAAACAATCCAAGTGAAATTTTTTTTTGGCTCTTATATTGAGAGAAGGCCTCTCTTGAACATGGTGTAACACCCCAAAATTTTCCCTCTTATTTTTTATTATCAACCTCGAGCAGTGTGTGCTTCATTCCTACATTATTCCGCATATCATTGCATCGCATTTGAAAAATAAATAAATAAATCATCATCCTTTGCATGCGTATGAGGCATATGGTCGATCGAGGCTTGCCAAACATTGGAGTTCAAGAGAAAAATAATATCCCAAAAATAATCCAAACCAATTCCAAACTAACCAACCAAAAAAGGGAAGAATTCACATTTTTCTACCGTTAACCGGTTAACGCATTGGTTAACCGGTTAACGGGGGAGAAATTTGAATAAAAACTTCAAATTTTGGTTGCTTCACAATTTTCCTCCACTTTTTACTTTCCTTTCCTTTGCCTTATTCCACACTTTTCACATTTCCTTTTCCCTTGGATTATTCTACCACATTCTAGAGTCTTCTACAACCTTCCAAGAAATATTCCAAGGAATATTAGGAATATTCCAAAGAACACTCTAGAACTTTCTAGAACCCTAACTAACTCCAACTAACTCCAACCCTAACTCCAAACCTAACCTAACTCCATTCCCAAACCTAGCTCCAAGCCTAGACCTTATATAAGCCTTAATCACTTCAATGCAAAAGGTTCCCAATTCATTCTTCACAAATTTTCATTTTCAAAATCACTTTTCTCTCACTTTTTCCTCCATTCACCAAAATCACTAAAGCTTCTTCATAGAAGTTCTTCAAGTTTCACATTGAAACTTGTTGATATTGAAGCTTAGCCTTCATTCAAGCATTGATTTATGGATTTTGGAAGAAGAAGCTACGATTTCGGCTTAATTTCAGCTTATCGGAAGTGATTGCGCAAGAGTTTTTCAAGATCGACATCGAATCACATTTATTTTGCGTATTCGCGGATTCTACGGTTTTCTCTTTGTTTAAGATCTGATTCTTGCAACATTCACCGAAGCAAGCCTCCGCTTCGTAGGTTGGTGATCCGAAACCACTTCGCATTTAATTTATTCTCTTCATCTCATCGTTTCGGCATTCTTTAAGTGCTTATCACATTATTTGTGTTTGATTGTGTTTTCGTTACGTTTTGTTTGCGATTTGTTGATTTTGATTGTTAGAAGCTAGTATTGTAACTTGTTCTAAGTTCTAATGTGTGTAAATAAGCCATAATTGTGTAAAAGTTCGTGTTAGCATGTTCATATATGTGTTAGGTATGTTTAGAAGTAGGTTTGTTGCCAAAAGTACTTATTTTTAATCAATTTTTCACATTTTGTTCAGTGTTAACTAGTTAACGCTTTGGTTAACCGGTTAACACATGCGTTTTTTGCCAAAATAGTGCTGTTTTGAACCTGTTAACCCATTAACCAAACGGTTAACCCGTTAACGCTGTATGTATTTCAATTTTTTTGGTTGTTTGCTTATGTGTTTGCTAGCCATGGATTCTTTAAACTTCATAGACCAATAGGACATGATTTTAGAGAAATTTTATGATCAAATTTGATGTAAGATTATGTATATTTGGTAGCTTTCGACACGCATTTCGTAGGTTTCCGTTTTATGTGCTTAAATGCCAATCTTGTGCTCATGATGGTTTGTGAAGTTGATGCTATGTTTGAACCTCTTCACTTGCATGTTAATAATGATCTAAAATCATATTTTGAATTGTGTTTGTGATCAATGCAAGTTTTGGCCATAGGAACGTATAATTACATGTTGTATTTTTGCTTGAAAATAAAGGATTCATGCATTCTTGCTTGCTTCTTTGCCATACTTCTATGTCAATGCTTAATTCTGAATCCGATGCCTAATCACAACGGAGCCGGTGTCACAGTTGTCTTACCAGATGGTCCACATTAAGCTGGAAGCTTCAAGAAGCAAGTAAAGCCATCAGTATTCAGATACTCTCAGCAATGGCAACTGTTTGTTTGTTTTTCTTTAATACATTGTCTTCCCTATTGAGGGGAACTACGTCGCTCTGATTCTTCATTGGTCATGGGTCAGTGGAGATACGTAGACAGAAGATCGTTAGGTCTTTCCGAGCAACCTTATGGGGCAACTTTATTCCCCAACTTTACTTTCTCCTCTGAGACATCTCGTGTCAGAGCCTCCAGGTCAGAATAATCAAGTGAAGACTGTTAGGTCCAGACGGAGTCAAGCCTCCTCAACTACGACAATTTTTAGCTTCTTTACTGCATTTCCATTTGTATTTTCTTTTGTTTGCAAAACAGTTGTATACATGTATGGAATTTGTTTGCTTTTGAATGTTAGAAATAATAAAACTCACATGTTTTTCTTGAAGTAATTCATTTGCATTCATTTATAATTTTGCATGTGTACATTGCGATAAGCAATTGTGGTGCTTAAACTCTATTAGGGAGAATGACGAAACAAAAACGCAAGAATCTCTAATTGTATGCTCTCGAATAAGATCCTGTTGACGATGCACAAGCTTTGTTTCGAATCCCAAAAGACTGGAGATATAAGGGAGATAGAACCTCGCCAAACCCTTTTGAGCCTTGAAGTAGGAGTTTCTTTTTGCATGAAAAAACCCTTACGTTTAACCTAGGGGCAGGGTAGGTGTCAGCTAGTTTGACCAAGCGTTCAAACTTTCATAAAGGAGTTTACTTGAGGATCCATTACATTCGATCATACCAATCAAGGGGTCCAAAGACCAGAAACCACAATGGTTATCCAAATCAATAGGTCCAAAGACTGGAAACCTTAATGGTCATCCTTCATCGACCAAAGAATGAGGCAGTCACGACCTTTTCAAAGCGATCAAGACAAATAATGTCACACGATTTGTTCAAAAAAAATGAATTGATGATGAAAGAGCCCGCTAAGTCGAAACTTGAAAACAAGCGACTTAGGCAAAAGTTAGGGCATCCCACTGGACTTCACAAACAAAGATTCACAAGAATTAGTCCAGGCAAAAGTTAGGGATAAAAACAAAATAATGCAAAAGCGAAAGACAAAAAGGATTACACAAGAAAGATCCTCAAACAAGAACAAAGTCGTGTGGCACAAACACGAAAGACGAAGGGGTGACTGACTCCAAACAATAACCTGACTGGTGCTTGAACTGTTAGCAGCAATGGTTCCTCAACCGACACGAAACCCTTATGAAAGGTAAGCGCTTGTGAAAATTAGCTGAACATAGGAATGGAGAACATCACGAAGAGTGGGTGGGCACAAATAAACTTCGAGCCTATATCCTTTGTTTCTATAACCGTGAACCAGGCCACGATACAACCCTCAAAAGTCCTAACTGAAACAGGGTTATTTAGAAAAAGTACTACCACGAGACTGCGTTCCTGACTCCTATGAGTTGTACTAAAAGATCCTTGTTAGTATTGCATGTGCATGTTTTCTTTCCTTAAAAAATAATGTCGTATCTCAACTAGTGATTCACTCATAAAGGTTATGACACCTTTTCAATAAAGACTTCAAGATTAACATGTGTGTTGCATTAGAATTTTCATCCTAAGAATAAACATTTTATGCTAGCATACATTTGTTTAACATCATAAGAAGTTCACATGCGGAAATTCAGTCCAGAAGTTTAAGCTTGCCAAGTTCAGAAGCCTGAAACTTCTGAAAGACCCTCACGTCATGGTGCAATCTCAACCAGTCATGGTAAGGACCAACCAATCCGAGGCAATTACGTCGAGCAATCTCTTCAAAATTCAGTCAAACAAGGGAAATCTCCTCGAGATTCAAATCTCTCCCAGAGTAATTAGTCAAAGACTTATACTAGGGCAAGCCACCCCAATCGCACGAGGATTCATTCTTTCCTGAAGGAAGATAATCAGAAGTTCAGAATACTAGGGCAATTATACTTCTGAAGAGTTTAAAGACACCAAGTCTTTTGTAAAATCCTCTTAAGGTAAAGCCTAGGCAGGAGCAAATGATCCCTAGCGCGAAACAACGAGAAGTCTCTCCTCCTCAGCAGGACGTGGTTCGGTTTTGTTATCCCCAACAGGCGCATGGAAGTTATCCCCAGTAAAGTCGCCAAACTTTTTCTTCAGCAGGTTTCCTTGATCCTGTTACCTCAGCAGATCTAAGGTGTCTCAATTCTCCCATCAGATCTCAAACCAAATCCTTCTCTTCCCCAGCAGAGTAATAAGGATAGTATCCCTAACAAGAGTCGTCTTCTTGTAGAGAAGAACTTCTTACAAGAATCTAGGAGTCCCCGACAGTCAGCTGAACGGTTTCCTTCCCCACAGAGGTTCGGAAAATTCAGGTAGACAGAGAGTTCTCCTTAGCAGAGCCTAGGCGAGGCCTTTCCCCAACTAAGTCAAAAAGTTACAGATCACCCAGCGGAGTCTTAGGGGTAAGATTCAATCCCTAGCAGTTGAGGCATACCCTAGAAGGGCCTTCAAATCTAAAAGTCCAATTTATTTTTGGCAAAGGTGATAAGTCGAGACAGACTAGTCACACTCTTCTCCAGCATAGATATCGGCAATCATCTGTATTCCCCACAAAGTCAGCAAGGATTTGTTATTTCTGCGTCAGGAATTCCCTTTGTACCTATCCCTCAGTATCATGGGGCATCATGTCATGCAATTCAATATATGCATGCTCAATCCGAGGTTGATATCCAAAGTCCACCCGCAGCGTGGCAACGTACCCAAAGTCCAACCATAGATTCGCTAAAGTCCATCCAATGGGTGGAAAATTCTTAAAGTCCAGCCGCAGACTGGCCAAAGTCCATCCTCAGGGTGGTGAATCTTCAGAAGTTCCCGCGGCTGAGCAATGTGCCCTCGTAGCATGGAAAATTTTCAAAGTCTCCCATAGTGAGAAAAAGTCTCTCGTAGTAAGCAGCAACCCCCGTAGTGTGGGAGAACTGACTTTTTATAAATGTTGCGAATATCAAGAGTCGCCACCGACTTTTATATTATCCAAGTGGAAAGGACATAAAAGAACAAGAAAGACATATTTTTAAAAGACTTGAGTTCGGGGGGTAGGTTATATAAAGGGAAGGTGTTATCACCCTTTATATCCATGGTTATCCATGGGCTCTTAGTTACTTAGCTCACTTGATTGTTTTGAAAAAGGAAAGTGTAGTGTGTATTTTGAAATTTGTCTAGGTACTTTGTAATGATCCTCGTATGGATGTATACAAAGCCTTTGTTTGAAAATAGTGAGGTGTGGAAAGTATTTTTAAAAGGGTGTGAGCTAGTAACTTAGAGTTCCTACCCTAGAATAAGTCATTCATGTTCTTTTATATTCTTTCAAGGGTAAGACTGTCCCTATTATTAAGGAATTGGTAGTCATTACCTTGGATTGTTTAGGGGACGGGCGTAGGGTTATCGCATGGTCAATGAAGGCAACTGGAGGGTGTCTTTAGCAATTTGGAGTTACTATCATCTTTTAAACCGTAGGGACAAGATCATTTATCGTAGACAACCTCGTAGGGACTTGATCTTTTAGAATCTAGGAGGGACTAGATGATTTATTTTATGGAGGGACTTTGCTTAAGACGCCCTACTTTCGAGGGACTTAACCATATAAAGGCAATTTTAAGTAGGGTAAGCCTAGGAGGTGTAGACAGCGATCATAGATCGACTTACGTGTGTGAGTGATTATTTTTAAATATTTATCTTGTTATTAATATCTAAGTCCAATTATTCAATTAATCTTTTATACACCCTATATTACTAACCACACAATTATAATAAAAAAGGCATAAATTAAAAGGAAGAAAAATAAAAGGTCCCTAAACTATTACAGTGCTTGGGGCAGTTAGATAATTATGAGGCGAAAAATAAAATATAAAATATTTACAGGCGAGAAACAATTACATAATTATAATGGCGAAAAAGAAACATAATAGAGCAACAATAACAAGGTATATTATGAATAACATAAAAAAGAGGGAAAGGTTTAAGGTTTGAGAAAGTATTTAAGGGTTTTAAAAGAAAAGAAATACAAGGAGAAAATGAAAAGATTAAAAAATAAATGGGGGAGGCCTGGTTTTGATCCCAGGACCTCTCTATTACCAGATGGATGCATGACCAACAAGGCTGCGTGCGCGCCTTGTATATAACTTGGGTAAAATAGATTAAATATTAAGACTGAAAATAAAACTAGGTATTAAAAAAAATTGAGGAAACCTGGGATCGATCCCAGTCCCTTTTGTTTACCAACGTGCGCGTATGACCATCAGGCTAGCTGCATAGTTTGTAAATCATACCAAAACATTGTTATATAATATAAAATAAAATTTGAAACCAGAAACCGTGCCATCACCATTTTCAACCTCCAGCCGTTGTTTTAGGTTTTAGTGACACTTTTACTGTAGCTAAAGGCTATAGTGACAGATCTTCTTCATCACTATAAGTCCTGCACATTCAAACATCAAGAATACGAACAATAAATTTATTCTAAGGGTCTAGATCAATCAAAGTCAGTCTAATAAATCCAAATATGTCATTAATTTGGTCTAAAATTGGCTCTTTACAGAACCCTTAATTCACGACTTCAAAATACATAAGAATGACGTTTTGATCTTCCTGCATTAGAAATCAAATTAAAAGCCCCATAAACAATCTACACATTGTTACAAACAAGAATCAACAATCAAAACTCAAGTAAATAGCATCAAATACATGATTTGAAAAAATAAAAAGTAACATGAAACACCAATTCAGTTTGTGAGTTATGTTAGGTTTTAGATGATGATGATGATTATGCGAAAACGTTCAGTGATCATCCAAAAAGAGATTTCCACCTTTGTTTTGTCTTGAAAGTACCAAAATCTCCAAAATTGAATGCCATATTTTCCAAATTTTTTGAAGTTGAGATAATGTTTTGGCCTGCTAAAAAATCGTTCCATATGCCTTGGTTTCCTTATGCACTTATAGTAGAACATATTTAGGTTAGAAATTGGGCTTTGTGTTTGTGGATTTTGGTTACTTGAGTGTGAAGTAAGCCATCACTCATAATGATCCAAAAATCAAATATATCCTTGCCAATTATGCCTTGCACGAATTTGGAGAGTATCAAACCAGTTTAAATGTTGTATGAATGCTTCTAGAACAAAGATTTGATCCAAATATTGACTTTTTATATTTTATTTTTATTTAAATTGAATTTTAACAAATAAAATCCGAAATAATAGAAAATAAATTATAAAAATCAGAATAAATGGTCATTGGGTCGTGCATGACTTTGTCTATGAGATTGGGTTGCAATTTGATGAGCCCATTTGGAAAATTTTGAAGTTTAGGCCTTTTTTACTTCATACACCCCTTGAAATTTTCCCAACTTTGACAAGGCTCAAATCCCTCAATTTTAAGTCTATGAGAGTGATCTTGGACTTTTTAGAAATATTAGAGAGTCCTCTAACAAACCTCTTTGGTCCCATGTTCATATCTTTTACTATTTTCAAATTATGAGCTTTGAAAAAAGTTGACTTTTTGTTGACTTTCAAAAGGACCTATAATGTTTTAGCTCATTCCTTCCAAATGAAGCATTTTTGGGCTTGGTTTGTGAGACACAAAGTTGTAGAGAATTTTCATTCAAAATGAGCTTTGGATGGGAAATTTTTTATGAAGCATGTGAAAGTTATGACTGGTCAAAGTTCAGTTGACTTTTTCTATGAAAATCCTAATTTAGAAACTCCTGATTCTTGATGATCTGAAATTTCCTTGATGAATCATGATCAACCCTTGATAAAATGATGAATTTTACCTCATAATCTTGATGTTGGCAAAAAAACTTGAAGTTTGACTTTAATTTGACCACAATTGACCTCAATTTGACTTTTTTTTTACTAAGACTGATTTTTGGATATCTGAACATTTGACTAGTCAAACTTATTGGGAAAGCCCTAAAACTTGACATGGGGATTCTTGAAGACATGTGGGTGTTATGAAGCTCACTTGAGACCTTAGAAGTCCATTTAGCTTGGAGAAATTCAAAACCCTAGTTCTGGATCCATTGTTTAGGAAGAGGTTTTGTCTGATGAAACCTTCAATCCATTTGACCAATTGTGAACCTTGTGAACCTTAAGAGAACTCTTGAGACACATTTCTTTAATTATGGGAGGGAAATTGTTTGGGTACAATAGCTTCCCCTGTTCAATTTTCTGAGACCTGAGGAGTTAGATTGACATGCATGGCATTCGTGACTTGAAGGTTGAAGGGGATTGAACACAAAAACCCAAAAATTTGCACTCGCCTGTGTGTAGAGTAACACCGTTGGTTGGTTGTATTGCTTTAATGGGCTTGAAGATGCCATTCGGAGAAAAAGTTCTTCAGATATACTTCTTGGAGGATAAAGTTGTCCAAAGAGTAGATTGATGCAATCTTGGGGAGATGTAGCAGTCCAAGAGATTGTTTGATGTGGTAGAGAAGTCCAAGATTATCCTGGGGGTTTATGATAACGAGAAAACGTATCGATTATATTGCTAGGTTTCATTGACGTTTTATCGCATAATCACCGTTTTAACACTCGATTTCTCGAGTTTTTCTTACCATTTTGCAGGTACATCATTATATGGAGCTAAATCATGAATTAAGAGAAAAAGGAACAAAATCAACCATAAAAAGATGAAGAAATGAAGAAGCCTGCAAAACTGCATATTTTGTTGCAGCCACGATCGTCACAAGGGTGTCACGACCGTGACACCCCAAAATGAGCCATCACGACCGTAAGAGAGTTGTCACGACCGTGACACTTAAAAGCCACATGACACGAACGTGAAGACCTTGTCACGACCGTGACAAGGATAAAATTAGGTTTTTGACTCAGACTACGTCAAAGCACTACGTGAAGAATGTTCCTCCTATTTTGTTGCCACGTACCTACATTCTCTCCACCAATTCAGCAAGGCCCATGCAACAAAGGTCCAAATTTCAGCCCATTAAGGATGCTATAAATAGTACTAGTTTTATGAACAATGTACAGAGCATTTTATTATTCAATTTTCTGCGGAAGCTCTGCCGAACTATTTTACGACCCTTTCTATTTCTGCATTAATTTTTAGTTTTCTTTTCGTTCTTATTGTATCCAAACCCGCCATATAACAATTTCCAACATCAGGAAATTGTTATACATTTATTTTTTTTCTAAACCTTCAGCCTTTGTTATTTTCGATTTCCGCCAACTCCAAGCTTTCCGGTCTGTGGAAGAAGGAGTCTGCTCTAATATTTGTTAACCAGGTTTTTTATTATATTGCAATTTAAATATTTATAATGTTTATTTATTTTTCTGCCATGAGTATTTTATTATTTAATTTTCTGTCTCTGTCTGGTTCAACATCGATGAGTAGCTAAATACCTTAGGGCGGTATGTAGTTAGAACAAACTTAACCGGTAAAATTTAACCATAGGCTAAAAATAATTAATCACTTAACATTCTGGCTGATACTTTTTAATTAAAATAGACCTTTTCGTTACGAGAGTAAGAAAAGAGTATTAGGTTAGGTCAAGACCACGAGAGTGTGAGATTTTAACCAGATAGCTAAAGTTAGGCATTTAAATTAAACACAGCGAGAGCGCTTTAAAATAAATTAGAATTACTTAGTTTCCAAAAATTACCTCTAAACACTTATGGGCTAGCGAGAGCAGGCATAGGGCTTTAGGGATAAGATCTGATATAAGACCACGAGAGTGTGAGTTGAGGGTATTTAAACTGGTAACCTCTACCGAATAGATTAAGTAAACACCTTTATAAGCCTAGGTTAGATTGACCCACCTAAGTTAGTATAATTACATACCGACCGCCTTAGTATTACTTTATAAAAACTTAAATTTAATTCCGCCTTTAATAGTCTTAAAAATCAACAAAAAATCGTGACAACCATTCGCCTTAGCTAAACTAGAAGTTCATCTAGCACTAAGTAACCATAGAATCCCTGTGGATCGATAATCTTAAATATTACTTCGATAGGCTGTGCACTTGCAGTTAAGATACCGCTAGACGCATAATTAGACACGTCTTTAGCCCATCAAGTTTTTGGCGCCGTTGCCGGGGATTCCTTAATTTAGTTACTAGTGCATTTAGGTATCATTGTCTAGACTAAGGTATCAACTATTTAATTTAATTTAATTTCCGAGTGTATGCCAAGTACTCGCTCTAAAAGCGAAGACTTGCAACCTCTAATCCCTGAATCAGAACGCTTCTTACACGTAAGAAGACATATATTCGATTACGAAAATAATTACAATATTCCAGATCTTCAATTAGATCCGCCTAAACCAGTCGAAACATCAAAGGACGCAGAGATGGCTGAAGAACAAAATCATCCACTCAAGTATTACGCCAGTCCTTCGCAAGCTGAACCGCATTCAAGCATTGCCGCGCCGGCTATCAACCGAAATGATTTCGAACTAAAACCTTCGTTGATATCAGCCGTGCAACAAAATCAATTCGCCGGAAATCCTACCGAGGATCCGAATCTTCATCTTTCGATCTTTGTGCAATATGCAGATACCGTAAAAGCCAATGGAGTTACCCAAGAAGCTATTAGACTACGTTTATTTCCTTTTTCGCTTCGAGACAGAGCAAGAGCTTGGCTTCAATCTCTGCCTTCGAACTCAGTAACTACGTGGGAGGAACTTAAGAGAGTTTTCTTGAATAGATATTTTCCACCTAGCAAGACAGCTATGCTGAGAGCTCAGATCAACGGATTTAAGCAAAGGGAAAGCGAATCATTATTCGAAGCTTGGGAACGCTATAAGGATCTGCTGAGACTTTGTCCACATCACGGATTAATAGAATGGATGGTCATCCATACCTTCTATAATGGACTCTTGTACAATACAAGAATGACAATTGACGCTGCCGCGGGCGGTGCATTGATGGACAAAGAATATAATGATGCCTATGCACTCATCGAAAGTATGGCTCAAAATCATTACCTTTGGGGAAGCGAGAGAGTCGCAACTGAGAAACCAACTAAGGGAGGTATGTACGAAGTAAGTAGTATGTACCAAGTCAATGCGAAGTTTGACCAACTAAGCCAAAAGATCGACAACTTGGCCATAACACCAACAACCACCGTGGCTGCAGTAACACCTAACTGTGAGTTATGTGGAGTTTCAGGACACGAAGTTTCTGATTGTCAACTATTGACAGGAACTCCCACTGATCAAGTGAATTATGCTCAAGGAAACCCTTACTCAAACACATACAACCCAGGTTGGAAGAATCATCCGAACTTCTCCTATAAGAATAACAATGCTTTATACGCACCAGGTCAAGCACCAGCTACATCACCAGGATATCAAAAGACTGCTCCTAATGTCCCTAGAAAATCGAACCTTGAATTGATGATGGAGAACTTTATAGGTAACCAATCTCAAACAAACAAGGACTTCTTAAACCAAAACATTCACACTAGTGAGCAGATTAAACAATTAGTGAGCAAAGTAGATGCATTAGCTACACATAACAAAATGCTTGAAACTCAGATTTCACAAGTAGCTCAACAACAAGCACCTACTGCTGCACCAGCTGGAGTATTCCCTGGACAACCTCAACCTAATCCGAAAGGACATGCTAACGCCGTAATATTAAGAAGTGGCAAGGAACTTGACGGACCTACCGATCCAAGACTTGACAATCCAGCCATGTACCAAAAACCGGATAAACCGACTGAAGTGGTGAATGATCCAGAAGAAAAGGAAGATGATAATCAAGAGGTAGTGGAGAAAGAACAACCTTATGTGCCTCCACCACCCTATAAACCACCAATTCCGTACCCTCAAAGATTAATAAATTCCAAGACGACGGGTCAATTTAAGAAATTTGTTGAACTTCTGAAACAGTTGAATATTACTATTCCGTTTACAGAAGCGATTACCCAAATACCCTCGTATGCTAAGTTTTTAAAAGAAATCTTATCCAATAAGAAAAAGATAGAGGATAACGGAACAGTTACGCTTACTGCCGAGTGTAGCGCCATAATTCAGAATAAAATGCCTCCTAAGCTAAAAGATCCAGGAAGTTTCTCTATACCCTGTGTAATAGGAAAATTCGTCATTGACAAAGCTCTATGCGATTTAGGAGCCAGTATCAGTGTTATGCCCTTAACGATTTGCAAAAGGCTAGACATGGGAGACCTAAGACCAACTAAAATGTCTGTTCAACTAGCCGATCGCTCTGTTAAATATCCTGTAGGCATACTAGAAAACGTCCCAGTACGTATAGGACAATTCTACATCCCTACTGATTTTATAATCATGGACATCTCTGAAGACTCCACTACACCTATCATACTAGGAAGACCATTCTTAGCTACCGCCGGAGCTATAATAGACGTAAAAAGAGGAAAGCTAACCTTTGAAGTAGGTGAAGAGAAAGTTGAATTTATTTTAACACAATTCTTACAATCACCAGCTATAGAGGATACATGCTATCTATTGGACGTAATTGACGAATGTGTAAGAGAAATGGAACTGAAAGAGACCACTTATTCTGAAATAATGAAAATTCAAATCCCTCCGATTTTCGAAGATGATAATTGGCGTAAACCGTATCAGGATGATAGTCTAAGCGAAAGTTTAGCACTTACACCGGATCCTATGCCAAGTAAAGATAAACCTACATTAGGATTAAAAACTTTACCTCATAACCTAAGGTACGAATTCTTAGACGTTGAATGTAAAAGACCAGTTATAATAAATTCCAGTTTAGGAACTATAGAAACAAAGAAACTTTTAGATGTTTTGAAGAAATATCCAACTGCATTAGGATATAACATATCTGATCTCAAAGGAATATGTCCTTCAGTCTGTATGCATCGTATTCTGCTAGAAGAAGATTGCAGAACCTCCAGAGAATCTCAAAGAAGAATTAACCCAACCCTTAGCACTGTAGTAAAAGAAGAAGTTAAAAAATTACTAGATGCCGGAATAATATATCCAATCTCTGATAGTGAATGGGTTAGTCCAATACATGTAGTGCCAAAGAAAGGAGGTATCACTGTTGTGAAAAATGCTCAAGGCGAATCGATATCGCAAAGAGTAGTGACAGGATATAGAGTGTGCATAGATTATCGTAAACTAAACAAAGCCACTCGAAAAGATCATTTCCCACTACCTTTTATAGATCAAATGTTAGAACGATTAGCCAAGCATTCTTACTTCTGTTATCTTGACGGTTACTCAGGATTTTTCTAAATCCCTATCCATCCAGATGATCAAGAGAAGACTACATTCACATGCCCATATGGAACGTTCGCTTATAGACGAATGCCCTTTGGATTATGCAACGCTCCTGCAACCTTTCAAAGATGTATGATGTCAATCTTCGCAGATTTTATAGACAACATCATGGAAGTGTTCATGGACGACTTCTCTGTATGCGGACAAAGTTTTGAAGGATGCTTATCGAACTTAGAAATGGTATTAGAAAGATGTGTAAAAGTAAACCTCGTGCTTAACTGGGAGAAATGTCATTTTATGGTCAACTAAGGAATCGTATTAGGTCATGTAATATCCGACAAGGGAATTGAAGTTGATAAAGCTAAGATTGAAGTCATAAAAGATCTTCAACCCCCTAAAACCGTTCGAGAAATACGAAGCTTTTTAGGACACGCCGGTTTTTACCGACGATTCATCAAAGATTTCTCGAAAATCACTAAACCTCTTACTGGTTTATTAATGAAAGACGCTGAGTTCATATTCAATGAAGATTGTCATAAAGAATTCGAAACTCTAAAAACAGCCCTCATCACCGCACCAATCATGCAACCCCCTGACTGGAGATTACCTTTTGAAATCATGTGCGATGCGAGTGACTATGCTGTAGGCGCAGTTCTAGGCCAGAGGAAGGAAAAGAAACTTCATGCGATTTACTATGCCAGTAGAACCTTAGATTCTGCCCAAATGAACTACGCCACTACCGAAAAAGAATTGTTAGCAGTTGTCTTTGCGCTTGACAAATTCCGTTCTTACCTAGTTGGAGCGAAAATAATCATTTACACAGACCATGCTGCTATCCGATATTTATTAACTAAGAAAGATGCTAAACCAAGACTCTTGAGATGGATTTTACTCTTACAAGAGTTTGATCTAGAAATAAAAGATAAGAAAGGTACTGAGAACGTCGTAGCGGACCATTTATCTAGAATAGAAGGTATTAAACCCGAACAAGTGCCAATTAACGATGATTTTCCGTATGAACAGCTGATAGCACAATTAGGAAGCGACCTAGCTCAGTTAGATATAAATGAACCAGAATCCGTGGAAACAATCCAGATAACTGTAGGACTGCCATGGTACGCTGACATTGTCAACTACCTAGCCGCAGGAGCTCTTCCACCCGATCTAACCTATCAGCAGAAAAAGAAATTCTTTCACAATCTGAAACATTACTATTGGGATGAACCATTATTGTTCAAAAGAGGACCAGATGGAATCTTTCGCCGATGTATTCCCGAAGAAGAAATAGAAGATGTCATTGCTCAATGCCATTCATCTCCTTATGGTGGACATGCAAGCACTTCCAAGACTTGTGCAAAAATCTTGCAAGCCGGCTTATTCTGGCCTAATCTATGGAAGGATGTCCACATCGCTGTTATAAATTGCGATCGGTGTCAACGCACCGGCAATATTTCAAGAAGAGATGAAATGCCTCAAAAAGGAATATTAGAAGTAGAAATCTTTGACGTCTGGGGAATAGACTTCATGGGACCATTCCCATCATCTTTCAGTAATAATTACATACTCGTAGCTGTTGATTATGTTTCGAAATGGATTGAAGCTATAGCTTCTCCTACAAACGATACACGAGTAGTAATAAAGCTTTTCAAAAATATAATCTTTCCCAGATTTGGTGTGCCTAGACTCGTCATAAGTGACGGTGGCTCACACTTCATTTCAAAAATCTTTGACAAATTACTATCTAAGTATGGAGTAAGACACCGTGTGGCTACACCATATCACCCACAAACAAGTGGACAAGTCGAAGTCTCGAACAGAGAAATTAAACAAATCTTAGAAAAGACTGTCGCCATATCTCGGAAAGATTGGTCATCTAAACTTAATGAAGCTTTATGGGCTTATAGGACCGCTTACAAGACACCCATAGGTACTACACCTTTCAAACTAGTTTATGGAAAATCTTGTCACCTCCCAGTAGAACTAGAACACAAAGCTTATTGGGCGATTAGAACTCTCAATATAAACTATAATGCTGCAGGAGAAAAGCGAATCCTAGACATTAATGAATTAGAAGAATTAAGGCTAGATGCTTATGAGAATGCTAAGATATATAAAGAAAGAACTAAGCGATGGCATGATAAACGCCTATCTAGGAAAGAATTTAGTGTGGGAGACGTTGTACTCCTCTTTAATTCAAGACTTAGGCTCTTTCCTGGAAAATTAAAATCTAGATGGTCAGGACCCTTTGAAATAACTAAAGTATTCCCGAGTGGAGCAATAGAAATTAAGGGTAGGAATAGTGAACCATTCATAGTAAACGGACAACGTTTAAAATATTATCATAAAGTTGAAAATAGAGATTATGCAAATAATCTAAGGCTTTTAGAGTTGTCCACTAATTCCCCTGATTAATCTAAACCTAAGCATTACGTCAGGCTTTTGACGATAAAAACATCGCTTAGTGGGAGGCAACCCATTTACTTATTTAATTATTTAAACTATTCTTTTTTTAGCATATTGTTATTTATCGTTTTACTATTTGTTTATTTGTTTTGTTATTTTATAGTTTTATTTTATATTACTATTATTGCCATTACATTATGCATTTCATTTTCTTATTTTTATCTTAAATCACTTTTTACAGATTTTCTAAAAGTCTTTTCCACTTTCCTTCTTCCCCTGACTTGTTTCCTCCATATTTGCACTGACCATGGCTAACCAACCAATTAACCATATGGAAACCAAATTTAGCGGTAGGAACCAAAGAATGAAGTTTGAAGAGTTATCATAGAGGCAAATGGATTTGACCCTGTACCCGGATGACCAGACTATGGAAACCCTAGGTATACATGATAGCATCATATACTTGTTTAACCGACTCGGATGGGAGAATGCATTGATCCAACATAAGTTTGTGACTTACCGCGAGCTCACCCTTGAGTTCCTTAGCTCCTTAATTTACCTACCTGAGCGCGGTTTTGGATTTAGGAAAGGATTTATTAGTTTCCGCCTATTTGGAATAGAATATGACTTTAACCATAAAGAACTAGCTGACTTGTTAGGATTCCCTAGTGGACCATTTGCTTTTACTACCACACAGGTAGAATTGATGGATATTGAGCTAGATTTCTTTTGGGGAACTTTAACCGGAAACTACCACCCTGAACCAAATAGCATGAATAATGATGAGATCTATAACCCTGCTCTCCGTTACTTCCATAAAATCCTTTCCCACACCTTCTTTGGAAAAGAAGAAAACATTACCGGAGTTTCTAAAGATGAGATATTTATTATGTCATGTTTCACTAATGGACAGCCTGTTAATGGTGTACCTTTCATGATGCAAACCTTCACCCGTATCCAAGAAGAACCTGAATTACCTATATTAGTAGGAGGTCTTGTAACCATGATTGCTGATGCTTTAGGACTTAGGTACCAATTGCACAGGTGCAACCGTTTAGGTACAATCCGTCCTATGAATCTTAACTTCTGCTTTAATAGACATATCATAAGGAATTTAGGACATCCACCTTTTGAGTACCTAATCCGGAACGAGGTAGTAACCCTGTTCACATTGCCTAACCATGCTAGAGTAAGTGTTCACAATAAGGATAACTGGCTTTATGAGTTAAACCCACCTGAATATCCATCCACTCCTGAAACACCTCAGTCTTACAAGATAAAAGATGATACAATGACCGATGTCGAAACTGACCCTGAGACACCTCCTGGTTACCATGACATTGACCACATTGAAGAAGTACATGAAACCCCTGAAGTGAATCAAGGAGATTATGCTAACAACTTACAAAACATCATGAACACTCTCAATGCTTACAAAACTGACATTAATTTATTTAAAGAAGACATTAAGAGCATGCGATTGGATATTATAGGGTTGACTGACATAACCTGCGAACAATTCTATCACTTGAACTCCGCAATCGAAGACTTGAAGAAACGCTTTTGAAAATGCTATAAGTGATTTAGTTTATTTTTCTCTTTGTTTTCGTTTCTAGTTAGATTTATTTTTCGCAAACTATTTCGTATCGTATTTTAATTAATGTAATTTCATTTTCAATTACCTTATGCAATGCATTTCTAATTCCAAAATTTCTCCATTTTTAGCAATTTATATTTTTCATTCTATGTACTGTTATGCTTGCATTTATTCATATTATATACAGTCTCTCATGCCATGCAAGTTAGTGTAGTACTGTGTTGAAATTATATATTATATGGTGTTTATAATTTAATATGAGTGATAAGTGAAGAAAATACCTTATTATAGAGTATGTGAAATAATGAAGATAGTGTTTTCTGGAAATTATTCAACGAAGCAAGCCCTCACGGTCGTCACACCCCCCTAACGATCGTGACGTGCTCATTTAGCGTTTCACGACCGTCGCACCCCTGTCACGACCGTGACAACCCCTATAACAGGAATCGTGAGAAACAGAACTGTTTCTATTCGTGACCTCTTCTTCTTCTTCCTCCATAACTCCAAAAAACTACCCATCTTCTCCATAATCTCCGTAACCCCCCCATTACCAACTTTAAACTCATTAACCCCCCATTATCACAACCTATCACATTCTCACTCTCCATTATTTATTCCGAATCATTATTTCTTTCATTTTATCAATTTTTCACAAAACATCAAAAATCTTCATCTTCCACTCTAACCTCTTGCATGCAATGGATAACATTCAATTCAGAGAAGGTGATGCTGGAGAGACCCAGAGAGAACGATTTCTCCGATTCCAAAACCGCGGTGTGCAACCTACACGTTACATCAACACTGTCTGTTTAAGGGAACTCGGAATGCTTGCCAGTGTTATGAGCCTGCTTCAAAAAGTCGGTCTGTGGGATCTTTGCAGTCAACCTCAGCCCACATTCGAGCTTCTGACACTGGAGTTCTTAAGCTCATTCAGTTACATCACCGGTACCGGTTCTCAGAGTCAGCTCACCGGTTTCGCAAAATTCAGATTGCATGGCCAAGAGTTCAACCTTTCGCAAGACAGGATAGCCGAGTTGCTAGGCTTCGATCACGGAACTGAAGCTCACCGCCGCGTGCCCGATAATTTTAGTGAACCCGCTTTCACTCTATGGCACGACATAACCAATACCCGTGCCTCAGCCTTCCAAAGCCTCAACGCTACGCACATTCACAACCCGACAATCCGTTATTTCCACCGAGTCATTTGCAACACCATCTTCGCTCGAGAAAGCAACCATAAGCTCAATTCCAAGGAGCTCCTATTCTTACACTGCGCTCTAAATGACGAGCCGATCAACGCTGCCCCTTTCATGCTTTATCATATCCAGGCTATTGCACATAGAGGATCCACCCCGTTCTTCATAGGCGGCATTGTCACCACCCTCGCCATTCAGTTGGGGCTTGGTGACTTAGTCGCAAATCAGCCTCACCTAGCCGCAGAATTCCTCACCAAGAGTTATTGCAGGTCCGCTCACCTGATTGCGCAGCGAGAGGATGGCAGGTATAGCCCTGTTGTCCATGGCACCATATTTCACCATATCATTCTGCCGTCCCGCGACCGCATCGACCCATCCAGCCGAGCCAACTGGCTCTTTGTTCTACCAGATGCTGCCGAACACGCTCCTATCCATGATCAGGCAGATCTCCCTGCGGATGAGATGCAGGACGCTATGGATGCAGCTGAGCCTGTCCAAGATATACCAGAGTCATCTACCCGACAGCCTCCTGCACAGGAATTCACTCTTGAGGATGTCCTCCGTGCGATTCATCAGCAGAACCAGATGAACGCCGCACTGGAGCGAAGGCATAAGGAGCAGTAAGATGCCTTACTCGGCACTATTGCAGAAAACCAGGCAGCTACTAATGAGAAGTTTGGAGAGATTTTCAGCGAGTTAGAAGCCTTGCGTATCGACATCACTGCGACCACCAGCACCGGTTCTGATCCTGAAGCGACTCCTTCCAGACGCCGCGCCCGCACCAGAAGCCGACCCCGCGGTCCTCAGCAGCCATAGATTTAGTTTCACTTATGTTTGTTTTTCATTTTTGTCGTTTGTACTGTACTTTTACAGCATTTATATCACAACATTGAGGACAATGTCTGATATAGTGTGGGAGAGGTACCTTTCATTTCCGCATTTTTCCGTTTCGCACTTTTCCATTTCGTTGTATTTTCAATTCCGTTGTATTCCCTTTAGCAAGTTAATGAAGCGAGCAAATCTTTGTGCTATTTTCTTTAGTTTCAAACTTTCCCGTTTATTTAGCCATACCCGAAAAAAAATATTTAATTATTCGCATTACCCGACTCACCTATGAAATCGTAATTAGGAAGCTGAGAACGATTAAACAAGACCAATACAATCTTGACACCTTTGACTTCCTACTTAAGCGATTCCATTCCGATTACCATTACGAGTACACTTTTAGTTTCAGTTCAAAAGTAACCCCTAGTAGTTTATACTAGCAGTCAGCACCGTCTGAACACAAACCACGTGGGGAGCCGATGAATATAAGCGTTTGATGCCTAATCAATAATGATCCTTCATATCTCGATGCAAAATGAAAAGAAATTGCACCAAAGTACACGGTCGCATATAAGAAACGAGAAATATGAGAAGGAGTCCATTGCGGGTTGGTTCAGAGGTACTGGTTCTGAACTTGGTAGGGCGTGCTACGGCTCGATCCCCCACAACCTCCAAATCGGATAATATATGTAGGGTTACCACACTCGTGTACCAGACCCCGTGCTAAAAAAGGATCAAAGTCGCTAACCGGCTACTCCACTACGTGCGTGCTAAGGCAAAGGGCTTAATGTGATTGCGCTAGAATGAAACCGGGCGAAATAAGATCGAAAAACTCTAGGTGAAATCGTAAAGTAATTGCCAATTGTTTCGTTTAACGGGAAGTCGACGACATAGCTTGTTGCTTGTGTCATTAGTGTATCGGTAGTGTTCTATCAAAGTACCGGATTATCCGACAAAACGATCCCTCGTATGATTTGTTATGAGTATGCGTGAATAAAATCTTGTCCGCCGATTTTCAACCGACTATTTGCTTGAGGACAAGCAAAGGTTTAAGTTTGGGGAAGTTTGATAACGAGAAAACGTATCGATTATATTGCTAGGTTTCATTGACGTTTTATCGCATAATCACCGTTTTAACACTCGATTTCTCGAGTTTTTCTTACCATTTTGTAGGTACATCATTATATGGAGCTAAATCATGAATTAAGAGAAAAAGGAACAAAATCAACCATAAAAAGATGAAGAAATGAAGAAGCCTGCAAAACTGCATATTTTGTTGCAGCCACGATCGTCACAAGGGTGTCACGACCGTGACACCCCAAAATGAGCCATCACGACCGTAAGAGAGTTGTCACGACCGTGACACTTAAAATCCACATGACGCGAACGTGAAGACCTTGTCACGACCGTGACAAGGATAAAATTAGGTTTTTGACTCAGACTACGTCATAGCACTACGTGAAGAATATTCCTCCTATTTTGTTGCCACGTACCTACATTCTCTCCACCAATTCAGCAAGGCCCATGCAACAAAGGTCCAAATTTCAGCCCATTAAGGATGCTATAAATAGTACTAGTTTTATGAACAATGTACAGAGCATTTTATTATTCAATTTTCTGCGGAAGCTCTGCCGAACTATTTTACGACCCTTTCTATTTCTGCATTAATTTTTAGTTTTCTTTTCGTTTTTATTGTATCCAAACCCGCCATATAACAATTTCCAACATCAGGAAATTGTTATACATTTATTTTTTTTTCTAAACCTTCAGCCTTTGTTATTTTCGATTTCCGCCAACTCCAAGCTTTCCGGTCTGTGGAAGAAGGAGTCTGCTCTAATATTTGTTAACCAGGTTTTTTATTATATTGCAATTTAAATATTTATAATGTTTATTTATTTTTCTGCCATGAGTATTTTATTATTTAATTTTCTGTCTCTGTCTGGTTCAACATCGATGAGTAGCTAAATACCTTAGGGCGGTATGTAGTTAGAACAAACTTAACCGGTAAAATTTAACCATAGGCTAAAAATAATTAATCACTTAACATTCTGGCTGATACTTTTTAATTAAAATAGACCTTTTCGTTACGAGAGTAAGAAAAGAGTATTAGGTTAGGTCAAGACCACGAGAGTGTGAGATTTTAACCAGATAGCTAAAGTTAGGCATTTAAATTAAACACAGCGAGAGCGCTTTAAAATAAATTAGAATTACTTAGTTTCCAAAAATTACCTCTAAACACTTATGGGCTAGCGAGAGCAGGCATAGGGCTTTAGGGATAAGATCTGATATAAGACCACGAGAGTGTGAGTTGAGGGTATTTAAACTGGTAACCTCTACCGAATAGATTAAGTAAACACCTTTATAAGCCTAGGTTAGATTGACCCACCTAAGTTAGTATAATTACATACCGACCGCCTTAGTATTACTTTATAAAAACTTAAATTTAATTCCGCCTTTAATAGTCTTAAAAATCAACAAAAAATCGTGACAACCATTCGCCTTAGCTAAACTAGAAGTTCATCTAGCACTAAGTAACCATAGAATCCCTGTGGATCGATAATCTTAAATATTACTTCGATAGGCTGTGCACTTGCAGTTAAGATACCGCTAGACGCATAATTAGACACGTCTTTAGCCCATCAGTTTAACTACCCAAGATATTGTGATATAGCTTTTGGGAAGATAAAAAATCCCAAGGTATCGTGATATAGCTTTTGGGAAGATAAACAGCCCAAGGTATTATGATATAGCTTTTGGGAAGATAAAACAGTCCAAGGTATTGTGATATAGCTTTTGGGAAGATAAAACAACCCAAGGCATGATGATATAGCTTTTGGGAAGATAAAACAACCTAAGGTATGATGATATAACTTTTGGGAAGATAAACAACCCAAGATATGATGATATAGCTTTTGGGAAGATAAAAAACCCAAGGTATGATGATATAGCTTTTGGGAGGATAAATCAGCCCAAGGTATAAGTTGTTGATGACATTTATCTGCTGGAGAATTAACCTGAAAAACAAAATTAGTTCTATGCAAATATCATGAGGTATATAACATTTTGCAAGGTGATATCTCTTGAGAATGTTGTATGCGTATGATATGATATGATGTATGTATGAATTATGTAGTTGAAGCGCATGAATAACTTCGTAGAATAACTGCTGAAGCGCATGAATAACTTCGTAAATCCCAATTCGTTGTTGAGGAATATGAAGACTTCGTTCCCGTCTTGTTTTGGAATATCGTACTTAGAAACTCCCATTTTCGTTCGTCATACTTCTTATTGAAGGATTAAGTTCCTGAATATCCTGACTGAGGATAAGAGATGGACATTCCTCTGGGAGACTTATCTGACCAAGTATCAATTCTTCGGAGGATAGATTATATCTGAAAGGAAACGAATTGAAGACTTTGTAGAGCTGGAAGTACAAGATACTATTTGAAGTATTCCGTAAGAATATCCATAAAGATTACTATGTGGGGATGAACCGGCGAAGATTCATTGGATTCCTATCTCCGATCATCATTGGTGAATACTATTGTTGTATTTTATGCATTTCTGGCAAACACCAATCATATTCAAAAGCATATATACATTCAAATATAATCAACAAATGTTTCTCGCCTTAGTAAAAGGGGAAAAGTAAACCTGAAATTGAGTAAATATTTCTTTCCCAAATAAAGAGGGAAAAGTAAACCTGAACTCGAAAATAGAATCGTATCAACTTTGAAAGTGTATACCCAATTGGATTTAGTGCTTCTAAGGTTTTTGACCTCTCTGAGTAATTTCCTAGAAATTCTCATGACTGGATCCAAAACATGATACTGACACCATCTGATACTATTGGCACATACAATTTATTTCCACAATGGCCTTCCGAGAGGAATGTGTTTTCAGACTGTGGTGGATTGTGTACGTCTTGGTCAATAGTTAAGGAGCTTGCAACTGAATTTGATCTAATTATGTTTGAAAAGAGAGCATTGCCCCTAGCTGAGGATGACTTGTTCCAAAATAACAGTGTTTTAAAAAAGCTACCACAAGAGAAACAAACAAAATTCCCCACAATAATATGCCCCTGGCATCGTAAACTCAATAATGTTACCTTTGGTACTTCAGATAGATGAGGAGACCTGCCCCTGGCTACTTAAGCCTAGTTGAATCTTGACCTGATTGCCCCAAATGAATTGGACAGTAACATGGCATGCCCCTTGATTGGGAGATAGTGACTATGCCCCTTTATATATCCGAGAAGCAACTTTGCATGTCGAGAGGACTCTGGTTTATTGAATATTCATCATGTAAGTTTCTCTGTTGTCAAACACTTAGTTATATGCAAACAATGATATCCAAAATGCAATGCTTATGTTTGTCTTGAAGTTTTGAGAAAAAAATTATTTTAGCAAAACAATGTTTATAAAAATTGTGATATTAACTCAAGATTTATAATAAGCCCTAAAGGAGTCAAGATACCTTTTTGTAGTAGTACACCTTAGAACTAACCATGCTTCAGTTAGGACTTTTAAAGGGTTGTAACATGGCCTAGTTCACAGTTTAAGAAACAAAGGATAAAGGATCAAATTTATTTGTACCCAACCCATTCTTCATGATGTTCTCCAATCCTATGTTCGGTTAACTTATGCCTCGAGGCTCAAAAGTACTTTGGAATTGTAACACTGACATAGTTTATTTGAAAAGATAGTTATCTTTTTTTTTTAGGATTTGTAGTGACCTCTTTTTTCTTTTGACTTTGTTATCCCTTCTTTTTGCCTGAACTGTTTGTTTCAAGATTATAGTCAACGGAATTTCTCAATTTTTTTACTAAGTCTCCTTCATAGGTTTTGACTTAGGGAGCTTTTCTTTTGCTAGATATTGGCTGTCAGGCTTAATGATTACAGGGAACCATCATTAGTTGTGTACGAAAAAGATAACTGGTATAATTGAGTTAACCAAGGAACTACCCTGCCCCACGTTATGATTAAGGGTTTTAATTTGCGTGAGAATAAAAACTCCTACTTCATAGGCTCAAAAGGGTTGACTAGGGGTTAACTTCCTTATATCTCCACTATTTAGGAATTAAAACAATGCTTGTATATCGTCAGCATAGTCTGTTCAGAAGTATACTACATGAAATTATGGTATCGTCTTCGTCATCCTCCCTCTAAAGGCTTACATCTTTATCAAGAGTTAAATATCACAAAAAGCGAAGTAAAAAGCATAACTTTAAATATAGTGAAACGAATGGATTAATTCTAGACAAACATACGCAATGCATTAATGTAAAAAAAAGTTTAACATAATAGTAAATGTTTAAACCAACAAAAGAAAACCCAAATGAAAGTTAAAATGTTCTCAAAGCTTCCTCTAAACTTGTCGCTCCGGATGTCTGGCCGCTTCGATATTTGACAGATGATAGAAGAATTCAATCTGATCTTCTGGCGTAACCTCAAGGATTCCTTCGTTAATCAGGTCTTGAATCTTATTCTTCAATTTCCAGCAATTATCAGTGTTATGTCCAGGATAATTGGAGTGATATACACACCCTGCATTGGGATTATAGCGAGGGGAGGAAGTAGTGGGCTTTCGAGGAGAATTTTCCAAGGAAATTAGCTCCATCTCCAACAAGCACTGCAAAATTTGTGACATTGGCGTGTTGAATTGAGTGAATTGTCTTCTACAATCCTTATGTTGAGGTGGATTAACCTTATAAGACCTTCTTTCTTCAATTGAAGAACTATCAGTAGTAACATGTCTCTTTCCTTCTCTTATCCTTATCTTCCTTTCAACAAAGTCATTCGTTTCATTGGAGGTTGACTGATGATTTGATTCCCGACTCTGTTATCTTGAAGTTTATTGACAAAGATTCTCATCTCTTCTTGCCCCTGGGCTAAGCTCTGGACAAGAGCCACCTGGCCATTCACCTGGATTCTCATTCTTCTATCTCAGCTTGTAGTTGTTCCAACTGATCACTCTTGTTGTCTTCATGATTCTTCTTTTTCATGTCCTTAGTGAGGAGTGCTTTCAAATCTTCTTGCCCCTTGGACAAGTTCAAGATCACCTCTTGAAATTGAGCAATCTGGGTTTGGAGATCTTTGACAGATTGTTCGAGAGCCATTTCTGCTAAAATAAACAGCGAGAAGATGAGAAACCTGTAGTGACAACCTGTTATGAAATGATATGGTATGTAGATGCATATGCAATGTTTTCAAGGACCATATAGGATTTAAATTTGTTTAAACAAAAACAAATTTTTTTTTTATTAGTAAGCGTTAAAATAATTTGCCCCCTGGGCTTATAATGAAAGGAAATAAGAATAAACTACAAATATAGATATATGGGGTTTTAAGTCTCCCATGGACGCTTCCTCTTTGTGTGGAGGTATGTGTTGAGGTTCCGCTCCTCGTGAAGTTGCTTTGTCAGCTCTAGAACTTTCTCCTGGCTAGCTCTGAACTGAATCTCAAAAGTATCCATTTGTTCCTTCAGTTGGATCCAAGACTTCTGCAGCTCCTCAAAATCAGTAGGCATATCAGGATGAAGAATGGTGTAAGGAACATTTCCTTCAACAGTAGGCTCCACAATAACTGGTAGGACAGCAGGATATGGCATCATAAGAGTCTGAGTATGAGATCATACCCATCTGAGGTAAGGTTCCATAAGAATGGATTACTTTGGTTCCAGAGTCTTGCTATCAACTTTGTTCACCTTGTTCCATGCTCGTATGAACCTTTGACGATAACCTTGAAGATCGTTGTCGTAGTCTAATACAATACCCTGAATAAGCATGTCATGAGGACCATTGCTCCGAGCATAACCAAACTGACGTAGAGCTAATGAAGGGTTATAAGTAATGCCCTCTCTAATGCCAAGGAGTGGCACATTAGGGAACTCCCCACAACGGTCAATGATAGTAATATTCTCCATAGATCGAGAATACTAGTGAATATCTGAATGAGAGAGTGACATCATCCTTTTAGACCACCTTAACCCTTGTTCATTCTTCATCACTGATCGAGGAAGGTGAGAAACAAACCACCTTGATAATAGAGGTATGCAACACATCAGAGTTCCTCTCGCCTTCGTAGTATGAGTGTGAAGAGAATGTAAGATATCTCCAAGTAATGTAGGCACTAGATTGTGAGTCAGAAATATGTTGATGGCGTGTATGTTTATGAACTGGTCTGGATTAGGGAACAACACTAAGCCATAGATTAATAAGGCTAATATCTCCTCAAAAGCATCATAACTCATAGCATCCAAGAACACCCGAGCTTTCTCCATCAATACCTTAGCAAGGATACCCTTAACTCTGTTTCTCGTTTCTAGGACAATGTTTGATTTCTTCAAATGTAGGGCTACAACAATGACTTCAGGTTTAGGTTCCTTCTCTAAGCCTGTGAAAGGTTTTTGATCAAGGATAGGTACCCCAAGTAGCTTGGAGAATTACTCAATTATAGGTACCAACTGATAGTCGGGGAACATGAAGCAATGATGTTTAGGATCAAAGAACTAGAATAGGACACTCATCATGTCTTCATTGAGTCCTGAAGTAACTAGATCCAGCAGGTAACCATGTTTCTTGATGAATTGGGAGCTTTCAGAAACTTTAGAGACCAATTCCTTAATCTTAGAAGGTATCCCTACAAAGTTGATCCGGATAGTGTTTCTACGAGCATAAGCCATGACCTGCAACAAAGAACAAAGATAAATCCTTTAATCCTTGAAATGGTTAGTGAAAATGCTATGCTTATAATGTCATGATTTCATGATGTTATGCTCAATCACAAACATGTGGCACACACAAACAAGTCACACAATAGCCCTAGGTTTAGAGGCTTGCATGAGGTTTAAAGGTAAGTACCCTCCCCCTGAAGTTTATTTGGTTCATCCTGTCCTACAAAAGTAACCAAGTTCTAAGGGATCTCAATATCACTGATCCTTCTCAAGGGTTGTTGTTCAGTAGGCAACTGACTTGCCAACCAAAACCCCCCAAGATTAGAATCTCAATGAGCGTAGCATCGAGTATCAACCAGCTTTAGTCTTCACCAATGTCGGTTATCTCACTACTTTCTAAAGGCAAAGATGGGTCAACTAGGGTTCTACAAAGTCCGTTAGTGTAATGACAACATATGGCAGCCTCAGGTTATCCTCAACTTACTTAAGGAACATAAGAACCAACCAAGAAGTCACACTAACATAGCCACTAGATCAACCATATCGGTATACGTCATACAATTTCCTTGGTCTATTGCTACTTACCTAGGGTACACTAGATCCGGGGTAGGATCTTAAACACAAAAGCCCAACAGATAATATAAAGCAAACAAAGCAAACAATTAAGTGATCTAATTCCAAAGGGTACCCCTCTTTTACTTAGTAATTCACCAGCAGAGTCGCCAGTTCTGTAACACAGTGGGAGAACTGACTTTCTATAAATGTTGCGGATAGCAAGAGTCGCCACCGACTTTTATTTTATCCAAGTGGAAAAGACATAAAAGAATAGGAAAGACCTATTTTTAAAAGACTTGAGTTCGGGGGGTAGGTTATATAAAGGGAAGGTGTTAGCACCCTTTATATCCATGGTTATCCATGGGCTCTTAGTTACTTAGCTCACTTGATTGTTTTGAAAAAGGAAAGTGTAGTGTGTATTTAGAAATTTGTCTAGGTACTTTGTAATGATCCTCGTATGGATGTATACAAATCCTGTGTTTGAAAATATTTGAAAATAGTGAGGTGTGGAAAGTATTTTTAAAAGGGTGTAAGCCAGTAACTTAGAGTCCCTACCCTAGCCTAAGTCATTCATGTTCGTTTATATTCTTTCAAGGCTAAGACTGTCCCTATTATTAAGGAATAGGTAGTCACTTGCTTGGATTGTTTAAGGGACGGGCGTAGGATCATCGCATGATCAATGAAGGCAACTTGAGGGTGTCTTTAGCAATTGGGAGGAACTATCATCTTTTAAATCGTAGGGATAAGATCATTTATCGTAGGTAACCTCGTAGGGACTTGATCTTTTAGAATCTGGGAGGGACTAGATGATTTATTTTATGGAGGGACTTTGCTTAAGACACCCTACTTTCAAGGGACTTGACCATATAAAGGCAATTTTAAGTAGGGTAACCCTAGGAGGTGCAGACAGCGATCATAGATTGACTTACGTGTGTGAGTGATTATTTTCAAATAATTATCTTGTTATTAATTATCTAAGTCCAATTATTCAATTAATCTTTTATACACCCTATATTACTAACCACACAATTATAATAAAAAAGGCATAAATTAAAAGGCAGAAAAATAAAAGGTCCCTAAACTATTACAATGTTTGGGGCAGTTACATAATTATGAGGTGAAAAATAAAATAAAATATATTTACAGGTGATAAATAATTACATAATTATAATGGCGAAAAAGAAACATAATAGAGCAACAATAACAAGGCATATTATGAATAACATAAAAAAGAGGGAAAGGTTTAAGGTTTGAGAAAGTATTTAAGGGTTTTAAAAGAAAAAAATTTAGGTTCAATAAGTAATTAGGGTTAAGGTTTGAAAATAAAATTTTTAGGGTTTACAAAAATAGGTTTTAAAAGTTTTTAAGAAAAAAAAACAAAATATTATGGTTTATTAGAGAAATTTTAATTTATATATAATTACTAATTTTTGTTAATTAATTAAAATAAATTATATACAAACTAATTTTATTACATATATAAAAAGTAAAAAAACAACTTATTAATATATTTTCATTTTTTTTAAAATGATATAATTAAATTATTTAATTAATTAAAATAATATTTAGAATAATAATTTTAAAGGAAAAGAAATACAAGAAGTAAATGAAAAGATTAAAAAATAAATGGGGGAGGCCTGGTTTTAATCCCAGGGCCTCCCCATTACCAGATGGATGCGTGACCAACAGGGCTGCGTGTGCGCCTTGTATATAACCTGGGTAAAACAGATTAAATATGAAGACTGAAAATAAAACAAGGTATTGAAAAAAATTGAGGAAACCTGGGATCGAACCCAGCCCGTTTTGTTTACCAACGCACACGTATGACCATCAGGCTAGCTGCACAGTTTGTAAATCATACCAAAACATTGTTATATAATATAAAATAAAATTTGAAACCAAAAGCCGCATTATCACCATCTTCAACCTCCAGCGTTGTTTTAGGTTTTAGTGACACTTTTGGTGTAGCTAAAGGCTATAGTGACGTATCTTCTTCGTCACTATAAGTCCTGCACATTCAAACGTCAAGAATACAAACAGTAAATTTATTCTAAGGGTCCAGATCAATCATAGTCAATCCAATAAATCCAAATATGTCATTAATTTGGTCTAAAATTGGCTCTTTACAGAACCCCTAATTCACGACTTCAAAAAACCTAAGAATGGCGTTTTGATCTTCCTGCATTAAAAATCAACTTAAAAGCTCCAGAGACAATCTACACATTGTTACAAACAAGAATCAACAATCAAAACTCAAGTAAAATGCATCAAATACATGATTCGAAAAAATAAAAAATAACATGAAACACCAATTCGGTTTGTGAGTTATGTTAGGTTTTAGATGATGATGATGATGTGGAAACGTTCAGTGATCATCCAAAAAGAGATTGTCACCTTTGTTTTGTCTTGAAAGTACCTAAATCTCCAAAAATGAATGCCACTTTTTCCAATTTTTTTGGAAGTTGAGATAATGTTTTGGTCTGCTAAAAAATCGTTCCCTATGCCTTGGTTTCCTTATGCACTTATAGTAGAACATATTTAGGTTAGAAATTGGGCTTTGTGTTTGTGGATTTTGGTTGCTTGAGTGTGAAGAAAGCCATCACTCATAATGATCCAAAAATCAAATATATCCTTGCCAATTATGCCTTGCACGAATTTGGAGAGTATCAAACCAGTTTAAATGTTGTATGAATGTTCTAGAACAAAGATTTGATCCAAATATTGACTTTTTATATTTTATTTTTATTTAAATTGAATTTTAACAAATAAAATCCAAAATAATAGAAAATAAATTATAAAAATCGGAATAAATGGCCATTGGGTCGTGCATGACTTTGTCTTTGAGATTGGGTTGCAATTTGATGGGCCCATTTGGAAAATTTTGAAGTTTAGGCCTTTTTTACTTCATACACCCCTTGAAATGTTCCCAACTTTGACAAGGCTCAAATCCCTCAATTTTAAGTCTATGAGAGTGATCTTGGACTTTTTAGAAAGATTAGAGAGTCCTCTAACAAACCTATTTAGTCCCATGTCCATATCTTTTACCATTTTCAAATTATGAGCTTTGGAAAAAGTTGACTTTTTGTTGACTTTCAAAAGGACCTATAATGTTTTAGCTCATACTTTCCAAATGAAGCATTTTTCGGCTTGGCTTGTGAGACACAAAGTTGTAGAGAATTCAATTTCCTTCAAAATGAGCTTTGTATGGGAAATTTTTGATGGAGTATTTGAAAGTTATGACTGGTCAAAGTTTAGTTGACTTTTTCTATGAAAATCCTAATTTAGAAACTCCTGATTCTTGATGATCTGAAATTTCCTTGATGAATCATGATCAAACCTTGATCAAATGATGAAGTTTACCTCATAATCTTGATTGTAGAAAAAAACTTGAAGTTTGACTTTAATTTGACCACAGTTGACCTCAGTTTGACTTTTTTACCAAGTTGAATGATTTTTGAATATCTGAACATTTGACTGGTCAAACTTATTGGGAAAGCCCTGAAACTTGACATGGGGATTCTTGAAGACACGTGGGATATTATTAAGCTCACTTGAGACCTTAGAAGTCCATTTAGCTTGGAGAAATTCAAAACCCTAGTTCTGGATCCATTGTTCAAGATGAGGCTTGTCTAATGAAACCTTCAATCCATTTGACCAATTGTGAACCTTGAGAGAACCCTTGAGACACATTGCTTTGATTGTGGGAGGGGAATTTTTTGGGTATAACACCCGTAGTGTGGAAAAAGTCTCCTGTAGTGAGTAAAAGTCTCCTGTTGGGAGAAACAACACCCGTAGTGTGGCAAAATATTAAAGTCCCCCGTAGTGTGGCAAAAGTCTCCCGTAGTGAGCAAAAGTCTCCCGTAGTGAGCAGCAGCCCCCGTAGTTTGGAAAAATATTGAAGTCCCCCGTAGTGTGGCAAAAGTCTCCCGTAGTGAGCAAATGTCTCCCGTAGCGAGCAAAAGTCTCCCGTAGCGAGCAACAGCCCCCGTGGTGTGGCAGAAATTGAAGTCCCCCATAGTGAGCAGAAGTCTCCCGTAGCGAGCAGCAGCCCCCGTAGCATGGAAGAAACAGAAGTCCCCCGTGGTGTGGTAGAAATAAAATTCTCTCGTAGCGAGCAGTGGCCCCCGTATAGTGGCAAAGTATTGAAGTCCCCCGTAGTGTGGCAAAGCATTCAGAAGACCACTTGTTGTGTGTCACGTCATTAATAGCCTAGCAAAAATCCACCCGTAGCGTGGCAAATCAACAATCTCCCGACGTTATTCCAAAACATTCACCAGTCTACTACTCTTCACATCATAGTTCTCCCCAAGCAGAGTTTAGATGGTTGAGTTTATTTCCCTTTTCTTCTTCCGTAGAATGCAAATTTTCTGGTTATTTCTGGTATTCAATCCCTGCATACTTCAAACATCTGAAAGCAATTGCTATCATCCATTCAAGTCTACAGTGATTGAATAAGGGCAGCTGTAACACCCTAAAATTTGCCCTCTTATTTTTTATTATCAACCTCGAGCAGTGTGCACTTCATTCCCACATCATTCCGTATATCATTGCATCGCATTTGAAAAATAAATAAATCATCATCCTTTGCATGCGCATGAGGCATGTGGTCGATCGAGGCTTGCCAAACATTGGAGTTCAGGAGAAAAATAATATCCCAAAAATAATCCAAACCACTTATAAACTAACCAACCAAAAAAGGGAAGAATTCACATTTTCTACCGTTAACCGGTTAACGCATTGGTTAACCGGTTAACGGGGGCGAAATTTGAATAAAAACTTCAAATTTTGGTTGCTTTCACAATTTCCCTCCACTTTTTCCTTTCCTTTCCTTTTCCTTGTTCCACACTCTTCACAGTTCCTTTTCCCTTGGATTATTCTACCACATTCTAGAGTCTTCTACAACCTTCCAAGGAATATTCCAAAGAACACTCTAGAATTCTCTAGAACCCTAACTAACTCCAACTAATTCCAACCCTAACTCCAAAGCTAACTTAACTCCATTCCCAAACCTAGCTCCAAGCCTAGCCCTTATATAAGCCTAACTTAATTTCTGGAAAACTTAGTTTTTCGTCTAATTCGGCTAAACCGACTAAATCGACACTATTTCTGACTTTCTGCGACTTATTACGAAATTATTACGATCATCAAAAATTCTGCATTTTACTATTTGTTATCTGTCATGGACTCACCTATTGCTACCGATTCTACTGATACTGCTAATGTTCTGGTTTTTATAATTTTCTATCAAAACTCCAATCTGCTACTGATTTTATTATACCTGTGATTCTGTCTTTTCTGATACGAATAAATCTTGAAACCATATTAATTATTCTCTCAATTTTACTAAATGAAATTAACATAGTTTATTAATTACTTCCTTCTTCATAAAACATAATTAAATCATTCCATAACTTAAATATTAATGTAATTAGGTGAATGAGAAAAAGTCAAAGTGGCACTCACCAATATATAAAGTGGTGTGCGCCAACATATATATATATATATACATCCACTATCCTGAGTATTTTCCTTATACTACATTTCTTATACTACATGTTTATAATTAATTAATTAAGTTACTATGTGCCTACAATATGACTATACCACTAGCTAAATGATAACACCAAACCAAAACCATAAAGTGGCTCCCGGCAGAAGTGAAAGTGGCTTGCGCCACTTCTTATATATTCCCCCTTCATTAATTTGTCTTCTCTCTCCACTAATTGAATCATCCTTTTAAACTCCACATTAATACATAATGATACTAAATAATTAATAATACTAATTAAATGATACAGGTGGTAAAAAAAAAAGTGGCACCAGCCACAACCAAGAGTGGCGCTCGCCACTTGGACTCCCCTCCCCAAAATGGCACCCGCAACTTGGCCAATGGGTGTTCATATCACACTACCGGTCTGTCTTTGTCGTCCCCAATTCGCAATTTTTACCGAAACATTTTTCAACGAAATTTTTCCAGCAACAACCAACATAAATTAAACAGATTATAATCAGTAAAATTCAATAATCGGACAATCGATTTTCACATGAATATTCACAACAACAAAAATCAACAGATTATTTATATCAGTATAAATTCAACAAAACCTAACTACCCAAATCAAACCCAATCACATTATTGAATTTTATACCTGATTATAATGATCGAACCCACCCCTACCTTAGGTTTTGGATCGAAGGTTTCCCTAAAAATAGGATTCCAATTTTGTTCCTCGTCCTCTCACGATCGTGCAACAGTTTCAGTTTTCCTCTTCTACTGATATTTTCTAACTTCTGTTTCTACCACTTATTTCTAACTTCTATTTCTATTACCTATGTTATTTTTATTTTCTTTTTAATAAACTAATTAAATATTATAATTAATAATAGGCCTAAACATAACACCCCCTAGTTTACTAATTCGGACACGATTTTAAGCCCACCAACCCAATTAATACAACAACTATATTATTATATCTAATAATAATTCTACGACCTTCGATTTATTTTTCCGGCTTATTGACTTAATCAACTTCAACATAAAATATACCGACTAAACACAAATAATTAATTAAATACTTAGTAAAATAATTAATTAAATATTTGGGCATTACAACTCTCCCCTACTTAAAAGATTTTCGTCCTCAAAAATGTACCTGATTCAAACAACTCGGGATAGGAGTCTCGCATCTTCCCCTCCAATTCCTAGGTCGTGCTTTCTCCAGCAGCTCCCAACCAAACAACTTTGACCAACACGATCTCTTTTCCTCGAAGGGTCTTGGTTTCACGATCCTCAACTTATACAGGACTCGTCTCCTCAATGAGATTATCCCGCACTTGCACATCGTCCATACTAACCACTTGAGACAGAACGAGAATATACTTCCGAAGTTGTGACACATGGAATACATCGTGTAAATTTGAAAGATTTGGCAGTAACCCCATTGAGTAAGCAACTTTTCCAACTCTTTCCAAAATCTGATATGGACCAATGAAGCGAGGAGTGAGCTTCTTAGACTTCAAAGCCCTCCCAACACCGGTCACATGCGTGACTCTCAAAAACACATGGTCACCAGCTTGGAATTCTAAATCCTTCTTTTGTTTGTCATGGTAACTTTTCTGCCTACTCTGAGAAGCCTTCATCTTCTCTCGGATCAACTTTACTTTCTCGGTAGTTTCTCGAACTAGTTCCGGTCCAAGTACCACACTCTCACCAGATTCATGCCAACACAAAAAAGTTCTACACCTTCGACCATACAACGCTTCAAAAGGTGCCATTCCGATACTAGAATGGTAACATTATTATATGTGAACTCAATCAACGGAAGATAAGTGTCCCACAAACCTCCCTGATCAAGAACACAAGCTCTCAACAAGTCCTCCAATGAATGAATAATTCTCTCAGTTTGGCCATCAGTCTGGGGATGATATGCCAAACTCAATCTCAACTTAGAACCCAACGACTCTTGCAGACTCTTCCAAAACTCTGACGTAAACCTCAAATCTCTATCTGACACAATACACAAAGGGACACCATACAACTTCATAATTACTCGGATATAAACCTCTGCTAACTTCGCAATTGGATACATGATGTTAATAGGTATAAAATGAGCCGACTTCGTAAGCCTATCAACAATCACCCAAATTGAATCATGCCCTCTTAAAGTAACAGGTAGCCCCGTCACAAAGTCCATATAAATGATATCCCATTTCCATTCTGGAACTTCCAACGGTTGCATCAACCCAACAAGCATCTTATGCTCAATCTCCGACTTCTGACAAGTCAATCACGCATACACAAAACGTGCTACGTCTTCTTTCATTCCGGACCACCAAAATATTTTCTTTAAATCTTGATACATTTTAGTAGCTCCCGGATGAATACTCAAACTACTCCTATGACCCTTTTCAAGAATCCTCCTTTTCATATCTGCATCATCAGGAATACAAATTCTTTCATGCAATCTCAACATACCTCTGACATCAATCTTAAAGTCACTCTTCTCTGGTTGACCATAACTGTTCATGATATCTACTAATTTTACATCTAGCTTCTGAGCCTCTCGAATACTATCCATAAAGTCATTATTAATCTTCAACATTCCTAACATCACACTCTGTTCTCCAACCAAACTCATATCTCGAAATTGCTCAATTAATTCCAACTCCTTAATCATTATTGCTGACATATGCAAGGTCTTTCTACTTAAAGCATCGGCCACAACATTTGCTTTACCTAGATGATAATTCAAACCAAAATCATAATCCTTTAGAACCTCCAACCATCTATGTTGTCTCATATTCAGCTCCTTCTGATCAAACAAATACTTTAGGCTTTTATGATCACTTTAAACTTCGAATCTGGAACCATATAGATAATGCCTCCAAATTTTTAACACAAACACAACTGCATGAAGCTCTAAATCATGTGTAGGATAGTTCTTCTCATGGATTCTCAACTTTCGTGATGCATAAACAATTACTTTATTATTTTGCATAAGCACACCTCATAAACCCATCAATGAAGCATCACAATAAACTACAAACGGTTTTTCTGGATTTGGCAAATTCAAAACCGGCGCCGACATCAATCTCTTCTTCAATTCGGTAAAACTCTCTTTGTAACACCCACTTATCCCATTTTAGAAAAAATAGAGGTTTTAAGATAAATCAGAGTTTATTATATAAGTGAGTGGCTACATTTTCAAAATCAACCCAAAATCATAATTGATTAATACTTTTGCAGAAAATATTTCTTAATTCAATGAATGGCATACTAGCTGTAAATCCACATTATTCATCAATATCCTTGATTTACAATTTTCAGGAAAATAAGATACGTAACCATTATAACCAAAAATACTAAATCAATAATTATCCCCATTCCCGTTACGCATCAGAGCGACTCCTACGACTCAACCAAACGACTTGTACTCCGAGCTTACTCAAGTACCTGAAACACCTGTACTTCCAAAGAAGCACAACTGCAACCACACGCAACAAAGGGGTGAGGAACAATTTCATATAATAGCGGTGTAAATAACATATATGAAGAAGTAATTCACACCTATTAACACATAATCCACAACCAAATAATTATCATGATGCAATGTGACTCAAATGCACAATGCAAATGCGGTACCGACTCACAATAAGGGTTCATCAAATAGAACCCCGAATGCATCATTAACGTCTCCAATAAGACATGATCATTCCTGCACCAACGATTCTCAACGAATCCCGAATAATCACATCCACGACATGATTATCCCACCAAATGGATGCGCATGCAGACACAACAACGCATACCATATCATAACATACATGAACACATCATGCTTTACGATCCTCATGATCCTCATCAAAACATATATATCATTTCATCATATAAATATCACTAAGCACATAGTACAAATCAACATAATTACACATGAATACAATCATGTCAACATGATCCTCATGATCTAACACATATCCCATCACGTGGGTCACATATATAGTCAAACAATATTCATACGCAATGCCAACACCATTAATATGGTTCACCATTAAGAGTCATGCAAAACAACATAAGCACGTATACTCATACACACTAATTACTAATTATAATATCCAGTGAACTACTTATTAATTCCTCTCTCAGTCATTTCCTATACACATTTTCTAATACAACATAATCATTCCGATCCTCACTGCTACCAAGTCTTACATCATGGGTCCTTAGCAAAATTACATAATCAACAATGTTACTAATCAACATGATCCTCATCGGTTATCAACCATTCCTTCATATAATTTATACCAAACTTATAATAGACGTTTCCATCATCCATACTTCTAATCGACACATTATTAAAGTTATACTATCCACAACAGTCACCTAACACGCACCCTTATTAGTATTAGTCGACGGGTTCTATAATCGCTACTAACATTACTCTTAATGTCTTAGCTTACTTATATGAGTCTAAACCAAAAAAATAACTCGAATTCGACTTAAAACGAACAAAATATAAAAAATACAGTGGCCTGACACGGCCTCCCGTGTCCCCTGACACGACCCGTGTCAGGTGGCCTGGGGATACGCCCCCTGTAACGCCTCAATTTTAATATTTATTTTTATGAAATAAATATAAATAAAGATAATGGAATATTTGGATTATAATTGGAGAGAAATATTTTATAAGAATAATAATAATATAATAATGTGTACTATTATAATATTGTTATTATTTAAATAAAATAAAAGAAAAGATTTAGTTAGAGATTTAAGGGGCAAAGGTGGAATTGTTTGTTTTATGTGAGTGGGAATAGGGATACAAACCTCATTCATCGTATTTTGACGAAGAAAAGGGGGCTCTGGAGAAAAGGGAAAGGAGAAGAGCAATCAAAGATCGTAAAGCTTCAAGATTAAGGCTTTGCAAAGAATTCGTCAAATTCAAGGTAAGGGGGGAGAAAAGGTTTTATATGGGTGACCTAACATAGGAGGGTAATTGGGAGGTCCTTACTCCCTTAGGTTTATGATTGAAATTAATGAAATTATGATATGTTGGTGATTGATTGATGAATTGATGAAATAATATTGAATTGTTGCAGAATATGATCTTATGTTGAGTGGTGATAATATATTTGATGTTGTATGTATGGTATTGAGAGATTTGGCATATGAATGTTCGGAAGTTAGAGTGAGTGAGGAAGAGGATTAAACCTCATAATTTCCCTAATTTAATTTAGGAAAGTTTAATAATAAAACTAGTTGATGTTATAGGCATAAATGGATAATAAACATGTGATTTGGTTTGTTTTGAGTCTTAAATTCGATTTAGAATGATTGGGGTTCGTGCAGGTGAGAAAGAAGGAAGAAATTGGGACTTTTGGAAAAATTGGATTTTTGGGGTACAGGTGCCCTGACACGGGCCATGTCCCATTACACGGGTGTCCGTGTCCCATGACACGGGAGGCCGTGTCAGGCTATGGGCAATATATTAAAAAGTGGAATTTCGGGAAGTTTGCTTCAGGAGGCCTGACACGGGCGACCGTGTCAGCCCCCTGTAGGATTGGGATTTTGGGGGCGTGTCCCTAGGCCACCTGACACGGGCCATGACAGGGGACACGAGAGGCCGTGTCAGGCCACTGTATTTTTGATATTTCATTCATTTTAAGTCGGATTCGAGTTATTCTTTTGGTTTAGACTCATATAAGTAAGCTAAGACATTGAGAGTAATGTTAGTAGCGATTATAGAACCCGACGACTAATAATAATAAGGGTGCGTGTTAGGTGATTGGTGTGGATAGTATGACTTTAATAATGTGTAGATTAGAAGTATGGATGATGGAAAGGTCTATTATAAGTTTGGTACAAATTATATGAAGGAATGGTTGATAACCGATGAGGATCGTGTTGATGGGTAATAGTGTTGATTATGTAATTTGGCTTAGGCCCCATGATGTAAGACTTGGTAGCAGTGAGGATCAGAATGATTATGTTGTATTAGAAAATGTGTATAGGAAATGACTGAGAGAGGAATTAATAAGTAGTTCACTGGATATTATAATTAGTAATTAGTGTGTATGAGTAAACATGCTTATGTTGTTTTGCATGGCTCTTAATGGTGAACCATATTAATGGTGTTGACATTGTGTATGAATATTGTTTGACTATCTATATGACCCACGTGATGGGATATGTGTTAGATCATGAGGATCGTGTTGACATGAATGTATTCATGTGTAATTATGTTGATGTGTACTATGTGCTTAGTGCTATTTATATGATGAAATGATGTATATGTTTTGATGAGGATCATGAGGTTCGTAAAACATAATGTGTTCATGTATGTTATGATATGGTATGCGTGGTTGTGTCTGCATGCGCATACATTTGATGGAATAATCATGTTGTGGATGTGATTATTCGGGATTCGTTGAGAATCATGGTTGCAGGGATGATCGTGTCTTGTTGGAGACGTTAACGATGCATTCGGGGTTCTATTTGATGAACCGTTATTGTGAGTCGGTACCGCATTTGCATTGTGCATTTGAGTCACACTGCATCATGATAATTATTTTGTTGTGGATTATGTGTTAATAGATGTGAATTACTTCTTCATATATGTTATTTGCACCGCTATTATATGAAACTGTTTCTTACCCCCTTTGATGCGTGTGGTTGCAACTGTGCTTCTTTGGAAGTACAGGTGTTTCAGGTACTTGAGTAAGCTCGGAGTACAAGTCATTTGGTCGAGTCGTAGGAGTTGCTCTGATAGATAACGGGAATGGGGATAATTATTGATTTAGTGTTTTTGGTTATAATGGTTACATATCTTATTTTCCTGAAAATTATAAATTGAGGATATTGATGAATAATGTGGATTTGCAGCTAGTATGCCATTCATTGAAATAAGAAATATTTTCCGCTGAAGTATTAATGAAATTATGATTTTGGTTAAATTTTGAAAATGTGGCCACTCACTTATATAATAAACTCTGATTTATCTGAAAACCTCTATTATTTTTGAAAATGGGATAAGTGGGTGTTACAATTGGTATCAAAGCAGGTTGGTCCGTCCGGCCAGGTTGTCGTGTGTCGTTTGTCCCGAAGTATGCGATATGTGTGTAGAACCCTATCGATACTTGTTTGCTTGCTAGCTGTGTGTTTGCAGGTATTTGTTGAGAATAAGTGGGGGAAAAGCTATTACTTCTCCGAAGAGTTGGCTTGTGATGTGTTGGAGTTGTGGTGTGACAGAGGTTGTTAAAGTTGGCGTTAACTAATGATTCGCTGGTGAAGCAACTTAGTTCACAAAATGCAAGTATCTCTATTAAAGTTGGGAAATATGGTTTATGACCATCATGATTGTCGGCTATTTATTGACAAATTAAGGAACTGATCACCCTTAATCCCTTGTTGATAATAGACGGAATTGTGTTGGATACAAAGGACATATTTTTCAGCCAAGATAGTATGTTGGGTAGACTGAGTGGAATGGAATGGGAGTTATTAGTAGTTTAAAAAGGGAAGATGTGAATTCCGGTACTCGAAAAAGAGATGAAATTAAGCATTGATAATGTGGAATCAATATTACTAATGGTTACTCCTCAGTGAGTAGGAAGTGAATTCGAGATGGATGATTGTGAAAAGGTTGAACGTTATATCTACGGAGTGCATGGAGAAACTTTTGAGAGTAAGATGACAGCGATGGACCGTCTGTGGAGTACGAATTTTATTTGAGTTATGAAGAGTATATTAGGGGTGTTGTTATAAGTAAAGATGAGACTATTTCTTGGTCGACTCTGGTGCTAAGAGTAATGGTTGGAAGATTCATTGATAAAATGGATTGTGAGAGCAAAGGTGCCTTGTTGGAGAAACTTCGGTGTTATTGATATAGGAAATAAGAACGTGAAGTTACATGTCGATTAATGATTATTATGAGAATTCACAATTATGATAAGAATTAATTGGACTCGGTTGATGGAGGGTCATGAGTGGGCTGGAATTCATCCGTAGTATTGATGTTGTTGTGAGTTGGATTATAGTGTTTACCAAGACCTGGAATTAGCGGGAACTTTGTAAACATGTTATAAAGAGAAAGTGGTACTTGGAACCGAATGTTAACAGGTCATGTTGGATGAACTCACTTCGTCGAAAGTTGTAGAAGAGAGATTGAGGAGGTAAGGATTGAACTACGTTGGCATAGAATGATGGAAGTGGAGGAGTTTGTGCAAGTATGAGAGTATAATTTTTGGTGGAAATTAATTATAATCAAGTATATGTACAACATGGTGATGATTGAGTTACTGCCTTTAATGGTATAGTGTATGTTGATACGACAGAGCGTGGATGGTTTCATAAATGTTTTGAGACGGTGAACCATGAGTTATGAAAGCGATAAAGAATTAATTGTCGTGGTTATTATAGCACTAAGCAAGAAAAAAAATAAGTATCACTGTATGTGTTGGACTATTAAGACAAAGGTAATATAATAAGTGTGCAATATTTATCATTCTGGGATGTATGAATTGAAGGCCTAATTAATGTGAAATTGGAACATTAAAAGAATAATCCAACAAGAGAGTAGGGATAATGTGGAACTACGAAATGATCAGGGATGTGGCGTAGAAGATGATGGTGACTAGTATGTATTAAGGTGAGTATGGAGTATGGATTGTTCATTCTAAGGTGTTTTGGATAATTTTGAGATGGTAACTTTTGGATGTTCTTATATATAATGGAAGTAGAGAAAAAGGATTTGGAGAATATCGGAATTTGAAATATGAGAATTAGAAGAAGTACAATTATATACTAAGTTATAGAGGACGATTTTTATGAACAGGTGTATAAGTGTTTAATTGTGTGGTTCAGAGGAAAGTATGGGTATGAGTTCGTCCGATATGAGTACGGATCTACAATGACGGAAATTAGTAAGATATAAGAGGTTGGAATGTGATTGGATTTACTTAGTGATCACTACGGGTTATAAAAAGATTTTCCAAGTTCATATTTTATAGTTTTGGATAAATTGCGGAAGGTAAGTTGTTTGTTGAGAAGGATGTTGTGAATGAGAGTGATGGAGAGTCGATATAAGAGTTAACCACGGTTGTAGTCCGATTTGTTTGATTCTAACAAGGTGTGGATAGAATGTTAAAGAATGATGGTGATAAGTTGATAAATTATTGGTACCTGATCGTAAAATAATAGTTGGTGGTATACGAGGAGAAAAGAATTATAGAAATAATTATCTTACCCATGGATTGGGGGTGGATGAGAATGAAGTCACGGGGCACATCCGATGAGATTGCTGTTGAGATTGGAGATTGAAGTGTTTGGTAATCTTATAAGTTTACAATTTCGATTTGATCGGAAAGAGTGGAGTATGAGAAGACTAAGATGGTCAGAAAGTCAGAAGGAGAGAGTTGGGAACTCTTCCTAAGTTGGTATTAATGGTTAAAGAGCTGAAATTGAGTTAGTAGTTGAGAGACTTGCGTTCGAATTTTAGAGTATGCTAAGTGAATTATTATGAGAATTGTGATGATGGATGGAAATGAGTAAAGTTAGAATGCGAACTTCATGGAATAAACAACTGCGGGTAATCAGAGTGCGCAACGGAAAAGTGAGGTGGTGTAATTGATTATACGCAAATGATTAGTAAAGGCTCAAGGTATTGAGTGGTAAGATCGGTTGAGGTATTGAGACTTTTGGACGTTCCGAAATGAATAATGGTAAGCAAGTGTCTACATAGCGCGGATGGCGGGAGATGTAGAGATATTAATATAAGTGATGTATGCGTTTCCTTAATGAGTTACAATTATGTTATTTTGGTAGAGGGAAACTAAAAGGTTAGTCTGTTATCAGTATTGTTATATCTAGAGGATGTATAGTGTGAAATTTTGAGTTTGTCCTGGTTGTCGCCTCGTTACCGACAGTGATAGTACGAGTACAGGTGACTAATTCCTATGATGGGAATTAGGAGAGTGTTACCCATGGTGATGGTAGCGACTTTCATTGTGTCATTTCCAGGTGTATACCTGCGTGTTGAGGACTGATGTTGGTGATACTTGTTGTCATGGAGGTTGTCCTGACACTAGTGTTGTTGTTTTGAGTGTTTGCAGAATTGTCGGCTTTGGCAGGAGAGTGAGTAGTTAAGTGCAAGAGTACATCTAAGTAATGTTAATGTGTACTATTTTCGAGGACGAAAATAAAATAAGTGGGGGAGAGTTGTAACGCCTCAATTTTAATATTTATTTTTATGAAATAAATATAAATAAAGATAATGGAATATTTGGATTATAATTGGAGAGAAATATTTTATAAGAATAATAATAATATAATAATGTGTACTATTATAATATTGTTATTATTTAAATAAAATAAAATAAAAGAGTTAGTTAGAGATTTAAGGGGAAAAGGTGGAATTGTTTGTTTTATATGAGTGGGAATAGGGATACTGTAAACACCCCAAATTTGCCCTCACCCATTCACACCATGGCTTGTGATCATTCTCATATGCATAAGTACAATCATATCATCTCACATCTCATTTTTGATTCACTGCATAGCTTCTAAGGCATCTGCACCTAGGGTTTGTGATCTGAGCAATCTCAAAGCTTCTTGAGCCACTCCAAATGCAACCAATCACTTCAAAGGGATCCATATGTGTTCAAGTATCATATTCCATCCTTTCAAAGTCAAAATTTCAAAAGAATCACAAGAACTAGGGTTTGAGTGGATGCAGAGCCAGGCTAGACTGCACAGTTGACCTAAATTTAGGGTTTTGGTTTCAGAGGCCATAACCCCAATTTTTTTGGTCATTCTTGTTTCCATTGGTCTCTATATGGTATAGGGAGTATGCATATCAATTTTCATGAAGAAATTCCATGGGGAAGTCATCTGATCAAGAGTTGACTTTTCAGACAAGTCAGTGCAAAATCAGGGTATCTGAGGCTCCCAATGACCCAACCAATGGGTGATCTTCATCATTTTGAGTGTATATGATCTTTATTTGATCATAGGAGAGGGTTGAAGTTCATAAAAATCAAGAATTTAGGGTTTTTGCAAATGTTGACTTTTTGGGTATAGTTGACTTTTCAAGAATGCACCATTTTAGGTCATTTTTCAAGCCTTGATTCATGATCCAAAAAGGCTTCAAATGGAAAAACTTTGGTCATGAAAGTTGTAGATCTCATCTTTCCCTTTTCAAAAAGTACGAGAACATGATCAAACTCTTCTTGGATCAAAAGTTATGGCAATGCAAAGTTGGCAAAAATCATTGTTTTTCAAGGCATGCCCTAGATGAGAATTTTGCAAAATCATGTACCAAGTCAAATTGCAGCCTCTAATTCATTTCAAACCATTACACAAACATTCTCTAAGTCCTAAAAATCAGAATTGGATCAAGTTTGCCCATGGTTTGGTTTGTGTAACAAGGCATTTTCTCATAGAATTCCATAAAGCAACAACTTGCAAAAAACCATCATTATGCTTCCTACAACTTGATGCATTGGATGCTGCATTTTGGCTAGCCCCTCACCTCACCATGCTGCACCAGAACCAACTTTGTACTTGCCTAGACTTTGAGCCATGCCCTATCTTACAAAAGTGGACATTTTTGCAAAAGTGGCTACACCTATCATAGCAGGCCATGTCACATCAAAAAGCCAATCAGATTTGTTTATTGGATCAATTTGCAAGCTAGCCATAACATGAAGCAAGGCTGAAGCATCCTCATTCACCACATTCACAAAAACTCACCACATTGCATTTTCTATCGAATCTGCCTCCACAGCCAAGAAACACTCAAACTTTCTTCATCATCCAACTCAATACACTCCATAGGCCTCAAACCACCAAAGCTCAAGCCTGAAACAAGCCTGACCTGAGCTCCACCATTCTTCACCCTCAGAACCAGTTCTCTTCGAATCTCACAATCCAGCCATCAAACACCTCATCTTTCTTCACCAACAAGTCAATCACACTCAGAGGAGTCCAAACCACCCATTACACTGACCTAAAACAGCCTGTACACCAAGGTCATTCTCTGCTATATCAGTTTGGTAACCCTTGAAATAGCTTGCTAAACTTCACTCCAAGCCTGCCATTAGCACCAGGGGAGTCATTGGAGCTAGCTTGCATCAAGAAACTGCTCTGAAAGCCCAGAAACAGGAGTTGTCACCTCAGGTATGGTCATGAAACTTTCCTCTCAAAGCTTGGTTTTTAAGTTATAAATTGATTATTCATGTCTTGCTGGTCATGGGGTTGGCTTCAGAATCAAAAATGAGTGAAAACTGAGCTTGTATGGTCCCTCTGAATTTTTGCCCGTGAATTTCTTTCCTTTCGATTCCTTTGATTCTTGGTGCATAAATGTTGTTTGAGTTTGGATTCGTGACCTAGGAAGTTAGAGGATCATTTAGGTATGCTTGATTTGTAGAATAGTTGCTTGATTCGTGTTCTAGGGTTTTTGTGCAACCGGAGAAGATGACCGGAGCTCCTCTCCGGTCACCTGAGGGTGATTAACCCTAAACTCAGGTCATTATGGCCATTTGAATGATGAGCGTAGGATCTGTAGACTTTGTTGACTTCCCGCTGCTTTGAATGGCCCAGATGCGTTTGATTAGCCCTAACCTTTTTCATTTAGTTAATTAATTCATAATTAAACTAATTTAATCAGAGTCAACCTGGACCCTTAGATCACGCGCCAGTCAACACTTTCAAATTCTAGGCGCATCCTGGCCCTCCATCCCTCTGACTTTATTTTATTTTAATTTTTAATTCATTTCTTTTCATTTAACTTGCATAATTTATTTAAAATAGTAAAAAATGTCTAAAAATTATGAAACTCTTTCTCATGGGTTTTAATAATTTTTATGACACAAAAACATTTTTATTTTATTTTTCATCATTAAAAAAGTATTTTTAAATATTTAAAAGATTATTTTTAATTGATTAATGGAAATTAATTAATTAAAAATACTTTTAGGTATTTAAAAATTACAAAAAAATTCATGAAATGTTCTAAGACATTTAGAAACATTGTCCAACCTTCAAACCAAATTTCTTTTTTGATCTTGATGCATTTTAAGAATTTTTCATGGAATTAAATCATATTTTGTGCATTATTTTGATCATATGTTTGAAAATTCATTTCTGCCTATTGGTGAAGGTTGAGACATTTATTCTTCTTGCATTATTTTCCATTTGACATGTATTTTCAAGGATAAAAAGGCCATGAATTGTTCTTGCATTTCCTAATTGATTGGCATTTCTTTTGTTAAGAACCCTTAAAAACCCTAAAAAACTTGCAAAATTTATAACTTGAGTTTGGTTGAGAGTTGAGAGCTCCCCTTTGGGCAGTAGATCATCATAGGCCTAGGGTTTCTTTGGGTAGCATTTTCCATTTTTTATCATGAGGTTTGCTTCTGTTTTGGGTTTTTGTTTGATGTTTGTTTCATAAACCCTAATTTGGGCTTTCTCTTGCATCCTCCTTGCATTCCCTTGCATAGCATGACTTGTCATTGCATTTTGTGCATTCTTGTGATCCATTTGGCATCTTAAGACATGTATGAAGCATCTTTGATCATTGCATTACATCTTTGCCATGTCATTTGTCTTGTATGCTTCATAACATTTCATGCTTGTTCATGCTCCTTAACTTGCATCATTTGCATTCATGATCTTGTATGAACATCTCCATGCCTTGCCTCATGTTTGCAGCACCTCATAGCATCATTTTCATCATCAACATGCTTCTGGTTTGGTCTAGCATCATGTCATTTCATTTCATTTAGCATTGCATTGCATTTCTTTCTAACATCTCAGGTGGTAAGTAAACTTGAGAAGTGGATTTGTCTTCACTTCTCATACCTTTTCTTTTCATCTCTCTTGCATCCATTGCTGCATTTCTATTTGTGTTTGAGATTGAGCTTGCTCATTCTTCTTCCTCCCACTTTCTTCCTTCAAGTGACTTGACTTCTTGAATGAAGCAAGTCACTTTGCTTCTCTTGATCCTGTTCATCTGCTTCCTGGTGGCTCCTTTGAAGATTCTTCTTGCAAACCTCACAAACCTTAGGATCAACCAAGCATGATAATGAATTAGGGTTTTGATTAGTTCCCCCCATAGTTTTTACCTTTATGTCTCTTTGTGTCTCTCTTCTCATCTCATAATCAAGGACTAAACCCTAAAGGCTTTAAGACTTTGTGATTAAGCTTATGCCTGCATCCTTCTCTTAGGATGGAGTGTATAACTTTAATCCTAAGTATTAAACCCTTAAGGTGTTTAAATCTCTTTAATCAATTCACTTAATAAGTATCAAGACATCACACTTGTAACTTGGACCTTGCATTAGGGTTCTAATTCTTCCTTAAGTGGTTAAGAAGGACTAACCCTAGTGTTAATGGACAAGTCCCCCTCAAGTTGTCTTACAAATCATAAAAAACACTTCATCATCATACCATTAATCTAAATAAAATCCACTTAATAAAGGTTTGTTTTGTCATGGGTTTAATCCCTAATCATGGATTAAGTTGAGGAGTCTTCCCCAGCTTAAACATTCTCATCTATTATCCTTCTTTTAGGATGGTGTAATGGGTCTGTTTAATCTTTGATTATGGCTTAACCTCATTACTCAACACTAAACAAAACCACAAAAACATCTAAATAATCACAAGTAGGTTAATGATCTTAATCCTACACCAAAGGTGATTAAGTGTGAGAATCTGACTTCACACTTAAGGTACTCTCATTACCCCTGATCAGAGGGAAGATGTGATGAGTTTGCTAAATCCATTGGTTTAGGCTTAAGCTCATTATCTTATGACAAACTTCAAAAAGCAATAAAAGACTGAAAACACCAAAAACAAACAATAATCGTCTCCTCCGGGATTCTTTTCTCATCTCATTCACTCACAACCGAGAACTCGCTTCTTCCGTCTAATGCAAGACAGTTAGCACCTGAGCCAGACAGGTCATACACTTGAGCATAGACAAGTAAGCAGTTCACAAGTCAATTCATCTTTCAGTCTCTTTGGGTCGAACTACGGTGTTCTGACTTCCTCATTGCACGAGAGGATACGTAGGCATAACTTAACAGTTATCGAACAAAAGTCTCTGTATATTCCCCCTCTTTCTAGCCTCATTTCCTTAGCCTCATGATCTTGAGCATTTTACTCCTGTCCTTACACTGACACTTTCATACTTCACATCATACACTTTACACTGACACCTGTACATCTCTTCCAGCTATTTTATACACAGATTGCACTGACACTACCCCTTTAAAACACAAATCTTTTAAGCGTGGATCCCGTCGAGTACGACGGACAATCTGGGTGCTAATACCTTCCCAGGTTGTAACCAACCCCCTTTCTCAGTCTCTCTGGTTCGCAACCGTCTTATCCATTTCTTTCTAGGTCTATGCAGCATTGCCTTTCCTCCGGGATAAAAATGCCTAGCTGGCGACTCTATTCATCTCCAGTGAGTTCACGGCTGTGTGTTCTCACTGTTCCCTTCGCCGACCGTTCGCGCTTGTACCGGGATGCAAATCTTTGGGAGCGACAGCTTGGCGACTCTGCTGGGGATACTTAGATTGCAACCAGGGCTTCTGGTTCTTTTTGTGGGTTCCTCCTAGCGCTTGATTGGTTTGTGCTTACTGGGGTGTTATGTGCTTGTTTGTGCTTGTATTTATTTTTGTTTATTGCTTTATGTACAGTTGATTTATTGCTTTCTTTATAGCTTTATATTTTTCATACTGTCATACTGTGCTGGCTGGATCTGGTTTTTCTTTGGTGGGTGGGTATTTCATTGAGAGTTAAGGTCCTATACCTGGGACCTGAGTGACACCTAGGCTAGAGTGAATCATATTCTTTCCCATTCCATTTCGGTCTGGTGCGGGAATATGAAACACGGTTCAGATATGGGTTTCTTCTTGAGAACTCTGTGTTGCAGATTTCCTGCAATGCTAGGGCTATCTGGGAAGCCTGCTAAGTCTGGATGACCTTTTAGTACTGACCTTCAGAAACTGAGGTGAATTAGAGGAGGAATTGTTATGGTTATTGTAAACACTGTACCTCCGGGTTAGAAGTGTTTACACTTCTCATAACTGATCAAAGTCTGAGGATCCTTGTTCTAGATCACTACCTGTAAGGGGGTTGGGCTGTTTACAGGTTTGCAGGTACCTTGACCTCAGAATACCCTGTTACTTTGACTTTGTTAAGAGTACTCCATGTTGGACAGTTCTTGTGATTCTGAAACCCTGGACATGTGGCTCTTTATTTGAGTCCCCCACCCTGGTTACTGGGTTTTTAGACCTTCACCTGGAATTCTTGAACACACATGGATCTATACCAAGGCAGTTAATCAGATCCAGCTCAGTCACAAACCCTTGCATTTCATTTGCATACATACCCATTGCATCATATTAACATGTGCTTATTTGTGTTTCAGGGTATCCATTTTCATCTGGTTTTGGTTTTGACCCCATCTGCAGTATTGACCTACCTACACTAGCACTTGCTTCAGTTTGTCAGCCATATACTTCAGTTACTTGCACTAGCCAGCCAGTGGCCCACTCCTCAGCATCTTCATCAGCACTTATCCTACTCAGTCCTCAGCATCATGGCTCCAAAGAAAAGCAACATCACCTATCATTTCTTCCAACCAGACTTGTCAGACATCAGGAGGATCCAAACCCTGATCACTCCAGATCACATACCCTTGTTCAAGGAGAGTTATGGAGATATACTGGACATGGTTATGGATATGGATCCATCTCAGAGGAGCCTCATCCACACCTGCATTCAGTTCTATGATCCCCCATTGAGATGTTTCACCTTTCAAGACTTTCAGTTGGGTCCTCTTTTGGAAGAATACTCATATTTGGTTGGTTTGCCTATCAGGAGAGAAATCCCTTTCAACCCTGAAATGGTCTTTCCCAGCAATGGAGAGATAGCAAAAGCTTTGCACCTGGAACCTGTATTGATTGAACAACACTTGACCTCTAAAGCTGGGATCCTTGGATTTCACCTGGACTTCCTGATTTCTCAAGCTAGTTTGAAGGCCTCCCTGGGAGAGTGGAAAACTGTTTGTGCTCTGTTGGCCTTAAGTGTGTATGGAATTGTGCTGTTTGCAGATGAGCCTCGATTCATCAGCAAGAATGCAATCCACTTGTTCATCCTGAAGAACCCTGTGCCAACTTTGCTGGGTGATCTCTATTACTCAGTCCATCAGAGAAATGAGAAGCAAAGGGGGAGACTAGTGAGGATTTGTGCACCATTATTCCATACTTGGCTCCTCAGGCATCTACCCAGGACAGATGCATTTCTCAATCCTCATCAGCAAAGCAACTGGGCTAAGAGACTCACTGTCCTAACTTCAGCAGATATCAGATGGTGTACTCAGAGCACCAAGGGCAGAGATATGATCACCAGCTGTGGGCACTTCCCCAATGTGCCTCTGATAGGAGTTAAGGGAAGTATCAACTACAACCCTCTGCTATTCAGAAGGCAATTGGGCTATGCACTGGTCCATACTCCTAGGGAGCAGGACTTGTTGGAGACCCTCTACTGTGAGAACAATATTAGTTTGGCTGTTGTTAGGCAGGCTGCCTGGGCCTGGGATCATGTTCAAACCAAGGGAATCACCATTCTGGGGAAGTGCAATAATGTGGCATCAGTCCAATATTATGAGTGGTCCCATGCTAGGGCCCAATTCTCTGGAATGCCCTTCACCATAGAAGACATGCCTGAGTCATCTTCAGCACCACCCCCTGCCACTATCAGTTTGGAAGAGTTTGAAAGCTTGAAGGAAAGAAATGAGAAGTTAACTCAAGCCTTGCAGAAGACCCTCAGGGAGAGGAGTGAAGGTGTGAGGGAGATTGAGAGATTGGAGAAATTGAGGGTGGAACACTTGACCAAGATTGAGAAGTCTGGGGAGTATATCAACAAGTCTAAAGCTGGTGAGCAGATTCTGAAGAATGCTTGTAAAGAAGCCCAGTTCCAGAGAGCAAGAACAGACTTGTATTTGAAAGAGAGTCAGGCCAGATGGGTCCGGATCACTGAGGCCCGTACTCTAGAAGACAAGAGAGCTCAAGACAAGATGGAGCAGATGGAAGAAGCCCTGGCAGCAGCCCAGGAGGAAATATCAGAGCTGAAAATCAAAGCAGGAGTGAAGAGGTCTAAAGATCAAAGTCAGAATAAGAAATTGACCGCAGCTGTTGCAACAAGAAACCTTCTGATCAGAGGTCTTACGGAGCATCCGGCTGATCCTGTGACCGAAGCACTTCTTAAGGAAGTTCGTGAGGATGAATTTGGCCTTGGAGTTTGATCATTTGCTTGTTGTTGTTCCTTTTCCTTGTACTTTTGCTTTTTGTAATGTATTTTGGCCCCTTTGAGGACTTGTGTTGTAAATTGAACAAGTTGTGTTATTTTACCCTTTTGTAATATATTTGTGTTGGCTTCTATCGGAGTCACTTCAAAAGCGACTTCAACAGCATCATCTTCAAGGGTCTGGAAGGGTCAAAACTGAAGGCCAAGCCGGATACCTTGATAGCAAATAAGCATAACTGCATTGCATGCTAACCTTTTGTTTGTTTTGTAGGTTTTTGTTTTGTTTTTACTAACCTCTGTTGTAAATCTCAGGAATTATTGCTCGCCGCCGGGTATTTCCTCTCAACAGGCCACACAGGTATCCAACTAGAAACAACCTTCCGGGAATTCAGATGGATCAAGTTCAACAAGATCTTGCTGATGTCAGAAATCAGCTAGCCAATGAAAGATTGGAGATGAGAACACAAATGACGCAGTTCATGGAGGTTATGAACAACATGGCTCAGAGCCAGGAGAGACTGAGGGCTATGGTGGAGAGGCAGAATCCAGAGGAGCCTCATGTAGGAACTGCAGGCACCAGTAACAATGAAAGGGTGCAACCACATGTGAATCCCCCTGTGTTTGGTCCACATCTACATCCTGAGATTAATATTCCTGCCAACATTCAAGGAACAGCTACAGCAGCCAGAGTACTTCAAGAAGATCCTCAGGAGGACCAGTATACAGTAATGGGTGCCGGAGAGGAAACGTATGATAGACGATTGGAAGAAATAGCTGAGAAGTTGAGGTCCTTAGAATCTCAAAATTCTTTGGGCTTCGACGTCATGGACATGGGTTTGGTTGATGGGGTCAGGATCCCTCATAAGTTCAAGCCTCCTTGTTTCGAAAAGTATAATGGGACTTCGTGCCCCCGGACTCATCTGCAATCATTTCTGGGAAGGCTGAAGGCCTATACAATGGATGAGAAGCTTTGGATGTTCTACTTCGAAGACAGTTTGACAGGAGCATCGAGGGAGTGGTATTCCCACTTGACAAGGGCAACTGTAAGATGCTGGAAGGACCTGGCAGAAGCCTTCATCCGACAGTATCAATACAATTTAGACATGGCACCTAACAGGACTCTCCTAATGGGAATGTCGCAGTCGTCAAGGGAGAGCTTCAGAGAATACGCCCAAAGATGGAGGCAATTGGCTGCTGCCGTTCAACCCCCTATGTCTGAGAGAGAAATGGCAGACATGTTTATGAACACTCTTCAGGGAACCTATATTGACAGGTTGGCTGCTTTCTCTTCCACCAGCTTTGCAGATGTTGTCATAGCTGGGGAAAGAATTGAAAGCCTGTTAAAAATGGGTAAGATCTCTGATAATGGTGCAAGCTCGTCCAGTGGTACAAGAAAGCCTTTTGCAGGCCCGAGAAGAACTGGCGAGACCAATGCCATTCACACCAACAGGGGTAGGCCCCAATATGTTCAGAGAACAATAGCAGCAGTCACAATCCCTGCTCCAGCTCATCCTCAGCCGGTCTATCAACCTTCTCAACAAAATTTCCAACAACAACCTCAGTATCATCAGCAGAATCAATATCCTCCAAGAAACTACAACAACAACAACTCCAACAACAACAATCAACAGAGGCCATTCCAACAAAGGCCATCCCAAGCTAGCCGAGTGATCGACCCGATCCCAATGCCATATGCTGCCTTGCTGCCACAACTTCTGAAACTCAACCTGGTTGAGCTAAGAACGTTGGCACCTCCGGATCCCAACAGTCTACCAAGAAACTATGACTCCAATGCCAGGTGTGCTTTCCATTCAAACGCACCTGGTCACAGTACAGAAAAATGCAGAGCTCTGCATATGAAGGTACAAGATTTGGTAGACTCCAAGGCTCTGAACTTTGCACCTCCGCCCAATGTCAGTAAAAACCCTATGCCGAACCATGGTGGTCCTCGAATTAATGCTATTGAAGAAGACCAACCGTCTTATTTAATAACAAGTGTGGATCAGATCAGGACACCATTGGTGGAAATCAAAGCTCAACTTCGTGAAAACAACATATTTCCAGGGTGTGAACTAGGGTGCCCCTACTGCAATATTTCATGGAATGGGTGTGAAGATTTAAGGAATGGCATTGACAGCCTTATCCAGAGTGGCTTGCTACAGATCACTACATCATTTCCGGCAAATCCGACAACTTCATCAACAACGGTTTCAGACCCTCCTGCAACTGCAGCAACTATTGTTCCCGATAATTCATCAGCACCATCAATAAGTACTTCACCTGTCCTTCCAAATGATCAGTTTTCAACAGTTTCTCCTGCTACAACTTCAGCTTCATTCCATTTCGACTCTCCATCAACAACAACAACAGTCCTTCCAACAATACCTCTTACAACTCCAGCAATCAATCATGAAGATGTCTCTACTGTTACCATATTCTATGATCCTGAAAATAATTCCGCCTACCATTCAGAAGGTGCTGCTCCCGCCAGGGCACCAGTTACAATCTTTTATGATCCACAAACAATAACAGTCTCTTCAGCAGCAGCAATCAGTCCAGTCACTGTCACGGTGCCTGGACCAATACCATACGAAAGCAATAGGGCCATCCCTTGGCACTATGGCTCCGACGTGTACTGTGAAGGGAAAAGAATCACTCTGGAAACAACAACACCTGCACCACAAGTAGATAATGTGGGGGGAGGCGGAGGCTTCACTCGAAGCGGACGTCTCTTCGCCTCACAAGTTCAAAAACCTACTGCCGAAGCAGAAGCTGCTGCCAAGGCAAAAGGAAAAGGCCCGGTGCAGGAAGATCCAGCTGCCCAAGAAGCCCTGAAGACTCCATTCGATCAGGAAGTTGATGAGTTTATGAGGATCATCAAAAAGAGTGATTACAAAATTGTGGATCAACTTCACCAGACGCCATCCAAAATCTCCATCCTCTCTCTGCTTATGTGCTCCGAAGCCCATCGGAATGCACTACTGAAAGTACTGCACGCAGCTTACGTACCCGAGGAGATTACTGTCAACCAATTGGAAACCGTTGTTGGAAATGTCACTGCTAGCAATGGGCTAGGGTTTACCAATTCTGACCTGACAGTGGATGGCCGCAATCACAACAAAGCCTTGCACATAACCATGGAATGCAAAGGAGCTGTCCTTTCACATGTGCTGGTGGACACAGGGTCATCCCTGAATGTCTTACCAAAGAAGGCTCTGGTGAAGCTCGAATATGATGGACTGGCATTGAGACCCAGCAACCTGGTGGTTAGAGCTTTTGATGGCTCGAAGAGATCGGTTCTGGGAGAGATTGAGCTGCCTGTGACAATTGGCCCACAGACCTTTAAAACTATCTTTTATGTGATGGACATTCAGCCCGCCTACAGCTGTTTGTTGGGTAGACCCTGGATTCACGCCGCCGGCGCAATAACGTCTACCCTTCACCAAAAGTTAAAATTTGAGTGGGAAGGCCAAGTTGTCACAATCTGCGGGGAGGAGGATATATTTGTTAGCCATCTGGCTACTTACAAGTATATTGAAATGGATGGAGAAATCGTTGAAACCATGAGACAAGGTTTTGAAGCCTTGAACGTAAATGAAGCGTCTGCTGTTTCGGGGATCTCCATGTCGTCATACCAACAAGCCCGGAAGGTTGTTGAGGAAGGAACGGCCCTAGGCTGGGGCAAGGTTTTAGCTGTGGAGGAGAAGAAGGACAAATTTGGGTTGGGTTACAGACCAACTCAACATCAAGTGAAGGCTGTTGGAGAGCCTGGTTTTGTCAGTGGGGGAATGCTTATCCCCGATGCTATCAACTGTCTGGAAGACGAGCTGGAAGAGGAGCGCAACCTGGAGAATTGGATTCGTCCGAAGATCCCGGGGAGCAGCATCTCGAACTGGTCTTCCCAGGGAATTATAAGTGTTACTCGAGCAGAGTAATTATTATTTCCTGTATTTTTATAAGCATGCATCAAAGTCTTGCATCTTGCCCAAGATGACAAGACTCATTTTGTAATCAGGGCCATCTGTACTTTTGTGCAAACGAGATTAAAGTAATGAAATATCAGACGATCTTTTTGCAAACAAGTCTTTTTCTTTTATGTTCACTGTTTTTTCCATTTTTTCTTTTTGTACAAAAATAAATGGCAGTGTTTTTCAAAATGACAACTTCATTTCACTTTTCTAAATAAGATTAAAATCAGATCACTAAAATGAACCAATTAAACCCTTGCAGAGAGTGCCTTCCTGACAGCACCAACAACAGCACGGCTATGACATCGTATGACTTTGACAATCCGATCAATCAAGCTGATGAAGGGGTTGATGAAGAATATGAGCTTCCTGAAGAGCTAGCCAGGTTGTTGAGACAGGAGGAAAAGGTTATTACTCCTCATCAGGAGGAGATTGAAGTGATTAATCTTGGTACAGATGAAGACGTGAAAGAGGTTAAAATCGGGGCCTGCCTGCAAGACTCAGTGAAGAGACAACTGATTGACCTGCTTCAAGAGTATGTGGACGTGTTTGCTTGGTCTTACCAAGATATGCCAGGGTTGGATACCGATATTGTCGTGCACAAGCTGCCTTTGAGAGAAGAATGCCCGCCAGTTAAACAGAAGCTGCGCCGTACTCGCCCAGACATGGCAATGAAAATCAAGGAGGAGGTACAAAAGCAATGGGACGCCGGGTTCCTTGCTGTGACTAGCTACCCGCCGTGGGTTGCTAATATAGTACCTGTGCCTAAGAAGGATGGCAAAGTAAGAATGTGTGTTGACTACCGGGATCTGAACAGAGCCAGCCCGAAAGATGACTTCCCATTACCTCACATTGACGTATTGGTGGATAACACGGCTCAGTTCTCGGTATTTTCCTTCATGGATGGATTTTCAGGATATAACCAGATCAAGATGTCACCTGAAGACATGGAGAAGACAACATTCATTACACCTTGGGGCACGTTCTGCTACAAAGTAATGCCATTTGGGCTCAAGAATGCTGGTGCCACATACCAACGGGCTATGGTGACATTATTCCATGATATGATCCACAAGGAAATAGAATGCTATGTGGATGATATGATCGCCAAGTCCCTTACAGAAGAAGACCATCTGGTGAATCTGCTCAAATTATTCAAGCGTCTGAGGAAATACCAATTGAAGTTGAACCCCAACAAATGCACATTCGGGGTGCGATCCGGTAAGTTGCTGGGCTTTATTGTAAGCGAGAAAGGGATTGAAGTTGACCCTGATAAAGTCAAGGCTATTCAAGAAATGCCTGCGCCGAAAACTGAGAAGGAAGTTCGAGGGTTCTTAGGTCGATTGAACTACATTTCGAGGTTCATATCTCACCTCACAGCAACCTGTGAACCTTTGTTCAAGCTATTAAGAAAGGAGCAGACGGTCAGATGGAACGAAGATTGCCAGAAGGCTTTTGACAAGATCAAGGAATATCTGCAAGAACCTCCAATCCTTATGCCTCCAGTTGAAGGAAGACCTCTGATTATGTACTTGACGGTATTAGAAGAGTCAATGGGGTGTGTACTAGGTCAGCATGACGAGTCTGGTCGAAAAGAGTATGCAATATACTACCTAAGCAAAAAGTTTACCGACTGTGAACAGCGTTATTCACTGCTCGAGAAAACTTGCTGTGCTTTAGCGTGGGCTGCTCGCCGACTGAGACAGTATATGTTGACCCACACTACCTTATTAATCTCAAAAATGGATCCAGTTAAGTACATTTTCGAGAAGCCAGCTCTTACCGGACGGGTTGCAAGATGGCAGATGATTCTCACAGAATACGACATACAGTACACATCTCAGAAAGCCATCAAAGGCAGTGTACTATCTGAATATCTTGCTGAGCAACCCATTGATGACTACCAGCCTATGAGATTTGACTTCCCTGATGAAGACATCATGTTCATTAAATCAAAAGATCATGAGGAGCCTGTTCACACTGAAGGGCCTGACCCGGAGGAAGAATGGACTATGATGTTTGATGGGGCTGTTAACATGAATGGCCGTGGTGTTGGTGCAGTACTCATTACACCCAAAGGAGTTCACATGCCTTTCTCGGCAAAACTCACTTTCAACTGCACTAACAACGAAGCTGAATACGAAGCTTGCATTATGGGTCTTGAGGAAGCCATTGACCTCAGGATCAAAACATTGACCGTATTCGGAGATTCAGCTCTGGTAGTCAATCAAACCAACGGGAAATGGTACACCCACCAAGATCATCTGGTACCTTACAGGGATTATACAAGGAGGTTATTGACTTTCTTCACAACAGTCAAGTTTGAGTATATCCCTCGGGACGAGAATCAGTTTGCAGATGCTCTTGCTACCATTTCATCCATGATCAAAGTTCAAGCGGCTAACTTTGTACCCCAGATTTCAGTGTCTAGATTTGATAGACCAGCATATGTATTTGCAACAGATGTTGTAAAAGATGACAAGCCTTGGTTCCATGATATTAAGTGCTTCTTGGAGGATCAGACATACCCACCTGGGGCATCTTCCAATGATAAGAAGACCTTGAGAAGGCTTGCTGGTAGTTTCTTTCTGAACACTGATGGGTCTTTATACAAGAGGAACTTTGACATGGTACTCCTCAGATGTGTTGACAAGACGGAAGCAGATTTGCTGATGCATGAAGTGCACGAAGGATCTTTTGGTACCCATGCAGGAGGGCATGCCATGGCTAAGAAATTGTTAAGATCAGGCTATTATTGGATCACAATGGATGCAGACTGTTGTGCTTACGCCAGAAAATGCCATAAATGCCAGATCTATGCAGATAAGGTGCATGTGCCTCCCAATCCTTTGAACATCATGTCTTCACCATGGCCCTTTGCTATGTGGGGTATTGATATGATTGGCAAGATTGAGCCGACTGCTTCAAATGGTCACAGATTCATCCTGGTCGCCATCGACTATTTCACCAAGTGGGTTGAAGCAGCCTCATATGCAAATGTTACTAGGCAAGTGGTAGCCAGATTTCTGAAGAGAGACATCATCTGTCGGTATGGAGTGCCCGAGCGAATCATTACTGATAACGGTTCCAATCTAAACAACAAAATGATGGCAGAGCTGTGTCGGGACTTCAAAATCCAACATCACAATTCTTCTCCTTACAGGCCAAAGATGAACGGCGCTGTTGAGGCAGCAAATAAGAATATCAAGAAGATTGTGCAGAAGATGGTAGTCACATACAAAGACTGGCACGAAATGCTACCTTTTGCCTTGCATGGGTACCGCACATCAATCAGAACGTCCACTGGGGCAACACCGTATCAACTTGTATATGGTATGGAAGCGGTCCTACCTGTTGAAGTTGAATTACCCTCTTTACGGGTATTAATGGACGTTAAACTAAACGAAGCAGAATGGGTACGGTCCCGATACGAACAGCTGAGTCTGATCGAAGAGAAAAGATTGGCTGCGATCTGTCATGGGCAGTTATATCAGAAGAGAATGAAGAAGGCCTTCGATCAGAAAGTCAGGCACCGAGAGTACCAAGTGGGAGATCTTGTGTTGAAAAGAATCCTCCCTCCTCATACAGACCACAGGGGCAAATGGACTCCAAATTATGAAGGAGCATTTGTTGTAAAGAAAGTTTTCTCTGGTGGAGCACTGATGCTCAGCACCATGGATGGTGAAGATTTCCCGTCCCCTGTGAATTCAGATGCAGTTAAAAAATACTTCGCATAAAATGACCCGCTGGACATAAAAACAGAATGCAAGTCCAGGCAAAAATAGGGCATCCCGGCGAGTCAAAAACAGAATAAAAGACTCGGGCAAAAATAAGGGAAAATAAGCAAAAAAAATGTGTACACCCGCTGAGTTGAAAAGCCGCATTGGACAGCTCCGGCAAAAATGGGTATCCCGATGGATTGAAAACCCGAAAGGGCGATCCATGCAAAATAAGGGAATGAGCGAACAACTGCATTCTGAGTTCGTCTGTATCACCTACAACTTGGTAAGCCTCAAAGGATCAAGCTTCAATCAGAATCAACTCTCTCCGGAAAGCAAGACGAGAAGAACGTCATTGTCATACGAGTCATAGCAGGAGAGGAAGCTTCTCAGAGCGTCATCAACACTGCCAACACTTTGTTTCTCAATTTGTAACAATCTCCTCATTTCAGGAGATATGTTTCTTTGACTGTATCTTGCCAATTCAGGGCACATGAATTAATAAAATCAGATTTTTCAGTCATGTTTCGTTTTTTACATTTATGTTTTGCAAAGAGTTGTCTGATATCTCTAAAAATACAATGGCATAAGTACAGATGCCTCTCTCTAAAATAAAAAGCACATGCTTACAGGGAATGTGATTATTCTCGAAAGTGCTTAACTCCTATGACGGAATCCAGTAAGGGATACCTCGGGACCTTTTGTACGTTCCATTATCTTTGCAGGATTGTAGGTATCCAGAACGCAACCTGGGGCATGCAGGTTACGTCTCAGCAGGTAGGCGAATCATTATCAACTTGGTCTATCTTCCACATGGCACTAGAAGGTGCCCATTTCCCCAGCAGAGCTGCCGAATCAGCATGCACTCAATCTCAGCATCCGAAATGCTGAGTAGCTCCCCATTTGCTCTCCCCAGTAAAGTTGCCAAGTCAACAAACAAGCTTAACACTCAGAATGCTCTATCCCCAGCTGAGTTGCCTCTTGTTGCTCTCCCCGGCTGAATTGCCTCTCACAATTCCCCAGCCGAGTTGCCATTCTTCCTCCACAGAATGCAGAAATCAGGGAATCATCTCCCCACAGAGCTTCAAGCCTTTACTCAGAAGAGCAACGCACGGAGAAGATCACAACAGAGTGAGGAAAGCTTCTACAAACCCCAGCTGGGTTTCTCATTTATAAGGATATGTCAATCGGTGGCATATATCCCCAAGCAGATACATCATTAGATCCACCAACAATCTCATCCCCAGCTGGGACGTCCACTTCAAGCAGATCAACCCGAGATCTTCGAAGCAATGGGATCCGAATCCCGGATCTGTACCCCTTTGCATAATCATGGCATCCGCATCATATTCACCCCCCAGAGCGTAGCATTCCGTCTAATACGGAGCATTACGGCAAAAATCAAATACATAGCATAATCATAAGTCATGTTGTGAATTGAACGCTTGTGATTAGTAACCATTTATCAGGATACAGATTACTTTCCCCAAGAGTCCCCATCAGAGTCCCAGCAAAAGCAGCTGCCTCACAAATCACAAACATCGGTATATACACCTTTTGGCACCCGTCCGTGTCATCTTTCCCCAGTAAAGTCGCCTGAACACCCTTTACAAACAAATCACCCTCATTACAGACACTTCAGGACACCCGTCCGTGTCAAATCACCAGCAGAAAGCCAAAGACATCCCCTTTGCACTCACATATACTTGTATATACACCCTTTTTGACACCCGTCCGTGTCATATCCCCAGCGCAGTCGCTTACACCTTTATCAACTCATACTTGTTAATATTATACTTTTCTCTCCCGACACTCGTCCGTGTCACTCTCCCCAGCAGTTAAAACACTCATCTATACAATACTCACTACTCATGGTACGCTTATACAGATACTCGTCCGTATCTTGTATACATCATCACTCATAACCCCACAGATTCGACAGTAGTCCTTGTTCTTTGTTAACCAGTTGGTACTCGTCCGTACCATCATCTCAGAACATTGCGTCTAGTGTTTGTTTCTACATGATACTCGTCCGTATCATAGTCTTGAGGATGCTCGTCCGCATCTTTAATCCATACACCGTGTCAAACACTTATGTCTTCTTGAGTATAGATACTCGTCCGTGTCTATTATTCCCCAGAAGAGTCCTTTCAGATGCAACACTTGTCCGTGTTCTTTGTTAACCAGTTGATACCCGTCCGTATCATCATCTCTGAACATGTGTCAGTTTATTTCTACATGATACTCGTCCGTATCATAGTCTTAAGGATGCTCGTCCGCATCTTTAATCTATACACAATACCAAACACTTATACCTTTTGTTTCTTGGGAGTAAACGCTCGTCCGTGTTTACATTATCCCCAGTAGATCACCAACAATTTTCTTTTTGTCTAACACCCGTCCTGTGTTATGATACCTTTGAGAGCAGCCGTACCCTGCTGAGTGGTCGTCCTCCACTTCTTGATGGTCGTCCTCCATCATGCTCATCCGATGGCCGTCCCCATCGTTGATTTTAGCAGCCGTCCCCTGCTAGGTGGTCGTTCTCCACCTTTTGATGATCTTCCTTCATCACTTTATCCAATGGCCGTCCCCATTGTTGATTTCGGTTATCTGACATTCGTCCTATGTCATGATAAACCTTGAGAGCAGCCGTACCCTGCTGAGTGGTCGTCCTCCACTTCTTGATGGTCGTCCTCCATCTTGCTCGTCCGATGGCCGTCCCCATCGTTGACCTTTTCTATCCGATGGCCGTCCCCATCGTTGATATTTTCGGCAGCCGTACCCTGCCAGGTGGTCGTCCTCCACCTTTGATGGCCGTCCCCATCATATTTCTTTTATTCCCAACAGAGCAGCCGTCCCCTGCTAGGTGGTCGTCCTTCGCCTTTGATGGCCGTACCCCATCATCTGTTTATTCCATTTATTCTTTAACCCGATGGCCGTCCCCGTCGTGGTCCCTTTTCCTTTTTAGCCCGATGGCCGTCCCCATCGTTGGTTACTTTACCTTTATGAACTTGATGGCCGTCCCCGTCATGTTTCATTAATCCTCAGAAATTTTACAGCTTTATCGTGATGGCCGTCCCCATCATGATTTTATTTTCCCCAGCTAGTCGGCCGTCCCCGTCTTAGCTTTACCTTTTATCCCCAGCATGTCGGCCGTCCCCGTCATCGCTTTATTTCCTGCACTTTACCAGCATGTCGGCCGTCCCCGTCATTGCTCTTTACCCAGCAGTCGTCCTCTGCTCGACGGTCGTCCTCCGTCGCCCATACTTTACAATATACTTTATTTTCCTTTACAATCTATATCCCTTTTCTTCTTCATTCTGTGAGTGCAAATTTTGGACTGTCTTTGGTATTCAACCACAAGTTATCTTGTTTGGCCTGTTAAGCCGTCGCTTACATCCTGCACAGCTAACTCATGTTTGAATAGGGGCAGCTGTAAACACCCCAAATTTGCCCTCACCCATTCACACCATGGCTTGTGATCATTCTCATATGCATAAGTACAATCATATCATCTCACATCTCATTTTTGATTCACTGCATAGCTTCTAAGGCATCTGCACCTAGGGTTTGTGATCTGAGCAATCTCAAAGCTTCTTGAGCCACTCCAAATGCAACCAATCACTTCAAAGGGATCCATATGTGTTCAAGTATCATATTCCATCCTTTCAAAGTCAAAATTTCAAAAGAATCACAAGAACTAGGGTTTGAGTGGATGCAGAGCCAGGCTAGACTGCACAGTTGACCTAAATTTAGGGTTTTGGTTTCAGAGGCCATAACCCCAATTTTTTTGGTCATTCTTGTTTCCATTGGTCTCTATATGGTATAGGGAGTATGCATATCAATTTTCATGAAGAAATTCCATGGGGAAGTCATCTGATCAAGAGTTGACTTTTCAGACAAGTCAGTGCAAAATCAGGGTATCTGAGGCCCCAAATGACCCAACCAATGGGTGATCTTCATCATTTTGAGTGTATATGATCTTTATTTGATCATAGGAGAGGGTTGAAGTTCATAAAAATCAAGAATTTAGGGTTTTTGCAAATGTTGACTTTTTGGGTATAGTTGACTTTTCAAGAATGCACCATTTTAGGTCATTTTTCAAGCCTTGATTCATGATCCAAAAAGGCTTCAAATGGAAAAACTTTGGTCATGAAAGTTGTAGATCTCATCTTTCCCTTTTCAAAAAGTACAAGAACATGATCAAACTCTTCTTGGATCAAAAGTTATGGCAATGCAAAGTTGGCAAAAATCATTGTTTTTCATGGCATGCCCTAGATGAGAATTTTGCAAAATCATGTACCAAGTCAAATTGCAGCCTCTAATTCATTTCAAACCATTACACAAACATTCTCTAAGTCCTAAAAATCAGAATTGGATCAAGTTTGCCCATGGTTTGGTTTGTGTAACAAGGCATTTTCTCATAGAATTCCATAAAGCAACAACTTGCAAAAAACCATCATTATGCTTCCTACAACTTGATGCATTGGATGCTGCATTTTGGCTAGCCCCTCACCTCACCATGCTGCACCAGAACCAACTTTGTACTTGCCTAGACTTTGAGCCATGCCCTATCTTACAAAAGTGGACATTTTTGCAAAAGTGGCTACACCTATCATAGCAGGCCATGTCACATCAAAAAGCCAATCAGATTTGTTTATTGGATCAATTTGCAAGCTAGCCATAACATGAAGCAAGGCTGAAGCATCCTCATTCACCACATTCACAAAAACTCACCACATTGCATTTTCTATCGAATCTGCCTCCACAGCCAAGAAACACTCAAACTTTCTTCATCATCCAACTCAATACACTCCATAGGCCTCAAACCACCAAAGCTCAAGCCTGAAACAAGCCTGACCTGAGCTCCACCATTCTTCACCCTCAGAACCAGTTCTCTTCGAATCTCACAATCCAGCCATCAAACACCTCATCTTTCTTCACCAACAAGTCAATCACACTCAGAGGAGTCCAAACCACCCATTACACTGACCTAAAACAGCCTGTACACCAAGGTCATTCTCTGCTATATCAGTTTGGTAACCCTTGAAATAGCTTGCTAAACTTCACTCCAAGCCTGCCATTAGCACCAGGGGAGTCATTGGAGCTAGCTTGCATCAAGAAACTGCTCTGAAAGCCCAGAAACAGGAGTTGTCACCTCAGGTATGGTCATGAAACTTTCCTCTCAAAGCTTGGTTTTTAAGTTATAAATTGATTATTCATGTCTTGCTGGTCATGGGGTTGGCTTCAGAATCAAAAATGAGTGAAAACTGAGCTTGTATGGTCCCTCTGAATTTTTGCCCGTGAATTTCTTTCCTTTCGATTCCTTTGATTCTTGGTGCATAAATGTTGTTTGAGTTTGGATTCGTGACCTAGGAAGTTAGAGGATCATTTAGGTATGCTTGATTTGTAGAATAGTTGCTTGATTCGTGTTCTAGGGTTTTTGTGCAACCGGAGAAGATGACCGGAGCTCCTCTCCGGTCACCTGAGGGTGATTAACCCTAAACTCAGGTCATTATGGCCATTTGAATGATGAGCGTAGGATCTGTAGACTTTGTTGACTTCCCGCTGCTTTGAATGGCCCAGATGCGTTTGATTAGCCCTAACCTTTTTCATTTAGTTAATTAATTCATAATTAAACTAATTTAATCAGAGTCAACCTGGACCCTTAGATCACGCGCCAGTCAACACTTTCAAATTCTAGGCGCATCCTGGCCCTCCATCCCTCTGACTTTATTTTATTTTAATTTTTAATTCATTTCTTTTCATTTAACTTGCATAATTTATTTAAAATAGTAAAAAATGTCTAAAAATTATGAAACTCTTTCTCATGGGTTTTAATAATTTTTATGACACAAAAACATTTTTATTTTATTTTTCATCATTAAAAAAGTATTTTTAAATATTTAAAAGATTATTTTTAATTGATTAATGGAAATTAATTAATTAAAAATACTTTTAGGTATTTAAAAATTACAAAAAAATTCATGAAATGTTCTAAGACATTTAGAAACATTGTCCAACCTTCAAACCAAATTTCATTTTTGATCTTGATGCATTTTAAGAATTTTTCATGGAATTAAATCATATTTTGTGCATTATTTTGATCATATGTTTGAAAATTCATTTCTGCCTATTGGTGAAGGTTGAGACATTGATTCTTCTTGCATTATTTTCCATTTGACATGTATTTTCAAGGATAAAAAGGCCATGAATTGTTCTTGCATTTCCTAATTGATTGGCATTTCTTTTGTTAAGAACCCTTAAAAACCCTAAAAAACTTGCAAAATTTATAACTTGAGTTTGGTTGAGAGTTGAGAGCTCCCCTTTGGGCAGTAGATCATCATAGGCCTAGGGTTTCTTTGGGTAGCATTTTCCATTTTTTATCATGAGGTTTGCTTCTGTTTTGGGTTTTTGTTTGATGTTTGTTTCATAAACCCTAATTTGGGCTTTCTCTTGCATCCTCCTTGCATTCCCTTGCATAGCATGACTTGTCATTGCATTTTGTGCATTCTTGTGATCCATTTGGCATCTTAAGACATGTATGAAGCATCTTTGATCATTGCATTACATCTTTGCCATGTCATTTGTCTTGTATGCTTCATAACATTTCATGCTTGTTCATGCTCCTTAACTTGCATCATTTGCATTCATGATCTTGTATGAACATCTCCATGCCTTGCCTCATGTTTGCAGCACCTCATAGCATCATTTTCATCATCAACATGCTTCTGGTTTGGTCTAGCATCATGTCATTTCATTTCATTTAGCATTGCATTGCATTTCTTTCTAACATCTCAGGTGGTAAGTAAACTTGAGAAGTGGATTTGTCTTCACTTCTCATACCTTTTCTTTTCATCTCTCTTGCATCCATTGCTGCATTTCTATTTGTGTTTGAGATTGAGCTTGCTCATTCTTCTTCCTCCCACTTTCTTCCTTCAAGTGACTTGACTTCTTGAATGAAGCAAGTCACTTTGCTTCTCTTGATCCTGTTCATCTGCTTCCTGGTGGCTCCTTTGAAGATTCTTCTTGCAAACCTCACAAACCTTAGGATCAACCAAGCATGATAATGAATTAGGGTTTTGATTAGTTCCCCCCATAGTTTTTACCTTTATGTCTCTTTGTGTCTCTCTTCTCATCTCATAATCAAGGACTAAACCCTAAAGGCTTTAAGACTTTGTGATTAAGCTTATGCCTGCATCCTTCTCTTAGGATGGAGTGTATAACTTTAATCCTAAGTATTAAACCCTTAAGGTGTTTAAATCTCTTTAATCAATTCACTTAATAATTATCAAGACATCACACTTGTAACTTGGGCCTTGCATTAGGGTTCTAATTCTTCCTTAAGTGGTTAAGAAGGACTAACCCTAGTGTTAATGGACAAGTCCCCCTCAAGTTGTCTTACAAATCATAAAAAACACTTCATCATCATACCATTAATCTAAATAAAATCCACTTAATAAAGGTTTGTTTTGTCATGGGTTTAATCCCTAATCATGGATTAAGTTGAGGAGTCTTCCCCAGCTTAAACATTCTCATCTATTATCCTTCTTTTAGGATGGTGTAATGGGTCTGTTTAATCTTTGATTATGGCTTAACCTCATTACTCAACACTAAACAAAACCACAAAAACATCTAAATAATCACAAGTAGGTTAATGATCTTAATCCTACACCAAAGGTGATTAAGTGTGAGAATCTGACTTCACACTTAAGGTACTCTCATTACCCCTGATCAGAGGGAAGATGTGATGAGTTTGCTAAATCCATTGGTTTAGGCTTAAGCTCATTATCTTATGACAAACTTCAAAAAGCAATAAAAGACTGAAAACACCAAAAACAAACAATAATCGTCTCCTCCGGGATTCTTTTCTCATCTCATTCACTCACAACCGAGAACTCGCTTCTTCCGTCTAATGCAAGACAGTTAGCACCTGAGCCAGACAGGTCATACACTTGAGCATAGACAAGTAAGCAGTTCACAAGTCAATTCATCTTTCAGTCTCTTTGGGTCGAACTACGGTGTTCTGACTTCCTCATTGCACGAGAGGATACGTAGGCATAACTTAACAGTTATCGAACAAAAGTCTCTGTATATTCCCCCTCTTTCTAGCCTCATTTCCTTAGCCTCATGATCTTGAGCATTTTACTCCTGTCCTTACACTGACACTTTCATACTTCACATCATACACTTTACACTGACACCTGTACATCTCTTCCAGCTATTTTATACACAGATTGCACTGACACTACCCCTTTAAAACACAAATCTTTTAAGCGTGGATCCCGTCGAGTACGACGGACAATCTGGGTGCTAATACCTTCCCAGGTTGTAACCAACCCCCTTTCTCAGTCTCTCTGGTTCGCAACCGTCTTATCCATTTCTTTCTAGGTCTATGCAGCATTGCCTTTCCTCCGGGATAAAAATGCCTAGCTGGCGACTCTATTCATCTCCAGTGAGTTCACGGCTGTGTGTTCTCACTGTTCCCTTCGCCGACCGTTCGCGCTTGTACCGGGATGCAAATCTTTGGGAGCGACAGATACAAACCTCATTCATCGTATTTTGAGGAAGAAAAGGGGGCTCTGGAGCAAAGGGAAAGGAGAAGAGCAATCAAAGATCGTAAAGCTTCAAGATCAAGGCTTTTCAAAGAATTCGTCAAATTCAAGGTAAGGGGGGAGAAAAGGTTTTATATGGGTGACCTAACATAGGAGGGTAATTGGGAGGTCTTTACTCCCTTAGGTTTATGATTAAAATTAATGAAATTATGATATGTTGGTGATTGATTGATGAATTGATGAAATAATATTGAATTGTTGCAGAATATGATCTTATGTTGAGTGGTGATAATATATTTGATGTTGTATGTATGGTATTGAGAGATTTGGCATATGAATGTTCGGAAGTTAGAGTGAGTGAGGAAGAGGATTAAACCTCATAATTTCCCTAATTTAATCTAGGAAAGTTTAATAATAAAACTAGTTGATGTTATAGGCATAAATGGATAATAAACATGTGATTTGGTTTGTTTTGAGTCTTAAATTCGATTTAGAATGAATGGGGTTCGTGCAGGTGAGAAAGAAGGATGAAATTGGGACTTTTGGAAAAATTGGATTTTTGGGGTACAGGTGCCCTGACACGGGCCGTGTCCCATGACACGGGCGTCCGTGTCAGGCTACGGGCAATATATTAAAAAGTGGAATTTTGGGAAGTTGGCTTCAGGAGGCCTGACACGGGCCGTTTCAGGCGACACAGGCGGCCGTGTCAGCCCCCTGTAGGATTGGGATTTTGGGATTTTGGTGGCGTGTTCCCAGGCCACCTGACACGGGCCGTGTCAGGGGACATGGGAGGCCGTGTGAGGCCACTGTATTTTTGATATTTTGTTCGTTTTAAGTCGGATTCGAGTTATTCTTTTGGTTTAGACTCATATAAGTAAGCTAAGACATTGAGAGTAATGTTAGTATCGATTATAGAACCCGACGACTAATAATAATAAGGGTGTATGTTAGGTGATTGGTGTGGATAGTATGACTTTAATAATGTGTAGATTAGAAGTATGGATGATGGAAAGGTCTATTATAAGTTTGGTACAAATTATATGAAGGAATGGTTGATAACCGATGAGGATCATGTTGATGGGTAACAGTGTTGATTATGTAATTTGGCTAAGGCCCCATGATGTAAGACTTGGTAGCAGTGAGGATCAGAATGATTATGTTGTATTAGAAAAATGTGTATAGGAAATGACTGAGAGAGGAATTAATAAGTAGTTCACTGGATATTATAATTAGTAATTAGTGTGTATGAGTAAACGTGCTTATGTTGTTTTGCATGACTCTTAATGGTGAACCATAATAATGGTGTTGACATTGTGTATGAATATTGTTTGACTATCTATATGACCCACGTGATGGGATACATGTTAGATCATGAGGATCGTGTTGACATGATTGTATTCATGTGTAACTATGTTGATGTGTACTATGTGCTTAGTGCTATTTATATGATGAAATGATGTATATCTTTTGATGAGGATCATGAGGATCGTAAAGCATGATGTGTTCATGTATGTTATGATATGGTATGCGTGGTTGTGTCTGCATGCGCATACATTTGATGGAATAATCATGTTGTGGATGTGATTATTCGGGATTCATTGAGAATCATGGTGGCAGGGATGATCGTGTCTTATTGGAGACGTTAACGATGCATTCGGGATTCTATTTGATTAACCGTTATTGTGAGTCGGTACCGCATTTGCATTGTGCATTTGAGTCACACTGCATCATGAGAATTATTTTGTTGTGGATTATGTGTTAATAGATGTGAATTACTTCTTCATATATGTTATTTGCACCGCTATTATATGAAACTGTTTCTCACCCCCTTTGTTGCTTGTGGTTGCAACTGTGCTTCTTTGGAAGTACAGGTGTTTCAGGTACTTGAGTAAGCTCGGAGTACAAGTCGTTTGGTCGAGTCGTAGGAGTCGCTCTGATACGTAACGAGAATGGGGATAATTATTGATTTAGTGTTTTTGGTTATAATGGTTACGTATCTTATTTTCTTGAAAATTGTAAATTGAGGATATTGATGAATAATGTGGATTTGCAGCTAGTATGCCATTCATTGAAATAAGAAATATTTTCCGCTGAATTATTAATGAAATTATGATTTTGGTTGATTTTTGAAAATGTGGCCACTCACTTATATAATAAACTCTGATTGTAGATGTTTAGAATTGGCAGAATTTTTGACCAACAAGAAATGTTGAATTCAGTTCAGAATGTCCTATCAGATGTTGGGACATTATCAAACAAAGTATAAGTAAATGAACTTAATTCAGGATGTCACACCAGATGTTGGGACATTGTATCAGTTAATGAAATAAGTTCAGTTTACAGGATGTCACATCAGATGTTGTGACATTGTATCAGTAAGTGAAGTAAGTTCAGTTTTTCAGGATGTCCCAACAGATGTTGTGACATCTCAAACCTGCTACCAAAATTAATTAATGACTAACAGAACTGAGTAAATTAAGGAAAGTTATCTGGAATTAATTATGGATGGATAAAACAGAATAAGGCGCATCTGTAGGGAGTGTTGTTATATGTCTTCAGCATAATCAGAAGAATTGAATCACCTAGAATCTAGGAAGTAACAAACCCTAATTCAAGGTGGAAGCAGTATGCGTTTTAGGATTGGATAAACCTACAGAAAGCCCAAAATCCAAACACCTATTTAAGCAACAGAAACTCTCAGAATATTGAACAAAAATTAATAAGACCAAATAGGGTGTTTTGTGTTTTAATAGCAGGTTGTTTATTTGTACCACTTTATGAGCTTTTAAGCAAAAGTGTATTTGTGTCTTGATTGAAACTGTGAAGTAAGATCAAGCTGTTTTGTTTGAAGTATGACTTCAATTTTATTAAACTTGTAAAACATATCACTGTGTGATTGAGGGGGAGTGAGTTGGTACTCATATCTAAGTTGTGTCTTAGGTAGAAATTGCATTGGGTAGATATTTAGTGAAAGATTAAACTGAGTGGTTTAAGTCTAGAATTAATATTACTTATATTGGATTTCCTCCTGGCTTGGTAGCCTCCAGATGTAAGTGTGGTTATACACTGAACTGGGTTAACAAATTCCTGTGTTGTTTAATTTTCCTGCACTTTAAGTTTTAGTTAAGTCTTCAAGTGTTTAAACATCTCATTCGACATCTCGTACCTGATAACAGAATTTCAATTGGCATCAAAGCAGGCACCCTGCCTGTTTATACTGGGTGAGATCTAGGGACTGCAAATTCTGGAAATATGGACAGAGATGTAGGATCAGTAAATAGACCACCTATATTGGATGGATCTAATTATGACTACTGGAAGCCAAGAATGGTTGCATTCTTAAGGTCACTTGACAATAGGGCCTGGAAGGCATTCAACAATGGATGGGAGCACCCTGTCCAAGACACCAAAGATGGAGCAAAAGTGTTGAAACCTGAAGAAGAATGGACTAAGGAGGAAGAAGATTCAGCACTTGGCAACTCCAAGGCCTTAAATGCTTTATTCAATGGCATTGATAGGAACATCTTTAGACTTGTGCATCATTGTGAGCTGGCCAAAGATGTTTGGGACACTCTTAAAACAACTCATGAAGGAACATCAAAGGTAAAGATGTCAAGACTTCAACTTCTCACCACCAAGTTTGAAAACTTGAGAATGAAGGAAGATGAGACAATTCATGAATTCTACATGAACATCTTAGAAATAGCCAATACTTCTGGAGCTTTGGGAGAAAAGATGACTGATGAAAAGCTTGTAAGAAAGATTCTCAGATCTTTGCCAAAAAGATTTGACATGACGGTCACAACAATAGAAGAAGCTCAAGACATATGCACAATGAAAGTTGAAGAGCTCATTGGTTCCCTTCAAACATTTGAGATGGGAATGAATGACACAATTGTAAAGAAGAACAAAAGCATAGCCTTGGTGTCAAATACTGATAAAGAAGAAGAAAATGATGAATCAGAAACTGAAGAAAATTTATCAGAAAACATTGCTATGCTTGGAAGACAATTCAAAAAGATTCTCAGAAAGATGGAAGACAAGTCCATACCATGTGGAAGATACACAAACTCTTCTGAGAACAAAAGACCTTATGATGCTAATAGAAGGTCAAATTATGATGAAAAAACCAGTCAAGAAAAAGGGATTAAATGCCATGGATGTGAAGGATATGGACACATCAGAAACGAATGTCCTACCTATTTAAAAAGGCAAAAGAAAGGTCTCTCTGTAACTTGGTCTGATGAACACTCAGGATGTGATTCAGAAGAAGAATCAGCTAAGCATATCACTGCTCTAGCTGGATTATGTGAATCTGAAAGTGAATCCAGTGATGGGGAGCTTACTTTTGAAGAGCTTGAGCAATCATACAGAGAACTGGTTAAAAGGAGCACTGAAGTATGCATGGAGAATATAAAGCAGAAGAAGCAGATTAAGGCACTAAAGGAGGAAAAAACAAGTGATCTAGAGATCATTGACACCTTGAAAAGTAAAGTAAGCCTTCTCAATTCCAAGTTGGAGCATATGTCCGAATCTGTTAGAATGCTGAACAGTAGCTCAAACACACTGGATGTTATTCTCAACAACAATAAACATTCAGGGGATAGAAGTGGACTGGGATTTAACAAAGCTTATAAGGCTGAAGCTAGCACCAGCAAACCTACTTCAAATTCCATACAGTCAAACAAGATGTCCCAACAGATGCTTCAACATCATGAAAAGAACACAAAGTCAAACATAATGTTCCAACAGATGTCTCAACATCATGAAAAGAACATAATGAAGAAGAAGTATCAAAGATGGAGATGTCATCATTGTGGAAGGTTTGGACACATAAAACCTCATTGTTACAAGTTGCATGGATATCCAAATCAGATGTATCAGCAACCCCCTAAGCAGAAGATAGAGGACATCAAGAAAGTATGGGTTCCTAAAGCTAGTCTTCATGCTGATCAAAGCTACATGTCCAAGAACAAGTTCAACAAACAACCTGGGAGCTCTTCTAATGGACACTACACAGGGCAGAGGCATCAAAATAAACCTCAATACAAATGGTCAAAGAAGAATGTTGCATATATATAAATCATACATCTCTAAGAGTATCAGCTAAAGAAGACTGGTACTTTGACAGTGGATGTTCAAGACACATGACTGGATTGAAGAATCTGCTAGTAGACTTAAAGTCATATTCATCCAGATATGTAACATTTGGAGATGGAGCTAAAGGAGAAATCAAGGGTGTTGGGACCTTGGACTGTCCAGATGTACCAAGACTGGATGATGTGCTGCTAGTAAAAGGATTGACTGCTAACTTGATCAGCATAAGTCAATTATGTGATCAAGGTTACAGTGTAAACTTTACCAAAACTGAATGCATAGTGTCAAATAAAGAACAGGAGGTTGTCATGAGAGGAGCCAGATCTAAAGACAACTGTTATATGTGGGAACCTCAAAATTTCAGTCCCACTTCAACTTGCTCTTTAGCCAAAGAAGAAGAAATGAAACTATGGCACCAAAGACTGGGTCACCTTCACTTCAGAGGCATAAAGAAAATCATATCTATGGAAGCTGTGAGAGGTATTCCTAAACTGAAGATTGATGATGGAAAAATATGTGGTGAATGTCAAATAGGCAAGCAAACCAAGATGTCCCATCCAAAGCTTCAACATCTGACAACTTCCAAAGTTTTGGAATTATTGCATATGGATCTTATGGGACCTATGCAGGTTGAGAGCCTTGGTGGTAAGAGGTATGCCTATGTGGTGGTTGATGACTTTTCAAGGTATACATGGATAAATTTTATCAAAGAGAAGTCTGATGTATTTGATGTATTCAAAGATTTATGCCAAAGAATACAAAGAGAAAAAGCCAGCTGTGTGGTCAGAATAAGAAGTGACCATGGAAAGGAGTTTGAGAATAAAAAATTCTTAGATTTCTGTTCTTCAGAAGGAATAAATCATGAATACTCTTCACCAATCACTCCTCAACAGAATGGTATTGTTGAAAGAAAGAATAGAACTATTCAAGAATCAGCAAGAGCTATGATCCATGCTAAAAAGTTACCTTTGTACTTCTGGGCTGAAGCTATGAACACAGCTTGTTACATCCATAATAGAGTCACTCTAAGGAAAGGAACTTTGACCACAATCTATGAAGTCTGGAAGGGAAGAAAACCCACAGTTAAGTATTTCCATGTGTTTGGAAGTAATTGCTATATTCTGTCTGATAGGGAACAAAGAAGAAAAATGGATCCTAAAAGTGATGAAGGGATTTTTCTTGGATACTCCATAAACAGCAGAGCCTATAGAGTATTTAACTCTAGAACCAAAGTTATCATGGAATCCATAAATGTGATAATTGATGATGCCCCTGCAGATGTTACAGAAGATGTTGGAACATCTGCTGACAGTCAAACTGAAGCTGAAGAAAAGAATGATCATTCTGATTTCACTCAAACTAATGCAAGGACAGAACCATCCAGCAAACCTCCCTCCATAAGAATCCAGAAGGATCATCCCAAAGATTTGATAATTGGGGATCCCAACAGAGGTGTAAGCACTAGATCAAGAGAGGTGATTTCAGGTTCCTGTTTTGTCTCAAAAATAGAACCTAAAAACATCAAGGAAGCTCTTACTGATGAGTACTGGATTTGTGCAATGCAAGAAGAATTAGGTCAATTTACAAGGAATGAAGTGTGGGATCTTGTTCCTAGACCTGATGACATAAATGTGATTGGCACTAAATGGGTGTATAAGAACAAGTCAAATGAGCAGGGAGTTGTTACAAAGAACAAAGCTAGACTTGTAGCTCAAGGATACACACAAATTGAGGGAGTAGACTTTGATGAAACCTTTGCACCAGTAGCAAGGCTTGAATCAATCAGACTACTATTAGGAATTGCTTGTATCTTGAAGTTCAAGCTATTTCAAATGGATGTAAAAAGTGCCTTTCTAAATGGATATCTTAATGAAGAAGTATATGTAGAATAGCCTAAAGGATTTGTTGATCCAAGCTGGCCAAATCATGTGTACAAACTAAGGAAAGCTCTTTATGGACTGAAGCAAGCCCCAAGAGCATGGTATGAAAGGCTGACTACTTTTCTTATCAAGCAAGGGTACAGGAAAGGTGGAATAGACAAAACCTTGTTTGTGAAGGATGATGAAGGTAATTTCATGATTGCTCAAATATATGTAGATGACATTGTCTTTGGTGGGATGTCAGACAGGATGGTTAAACATTTTGTCACTCAAATGGAATCTGAATTTGAGATGAGCCTAGTAGGAGAACTAACCTACTTCCTTGGATTACAAATAAAGCAAATGGAGGATTCCATGTTCATTTCCCAAAGCAAGTATGCTAAGAACATTGTCAAGAAATTTGGGATGGACAATGCTACTCATAAAAGAACTCCTGCCCCCACACATTTAAAGCTGACTAAAGATTACAAGGGTGAGAATGTAGATCAAAGTCTATACAGAAGTATGATTGAAAGCTTATTATATCTGACTGCTAGCAGACCAGACATATCCTTTGCAGTAGGTGTTTGTGCAAGATATCAAGCTGATCCAAAAGTCAGTCATCTAAACCAAGTCAAGAGAATTCTGAAATATGTCAATGATACTTGTGACTATGGCATAATGTACTTTCATGGATGCAAACCAATTCTCACTGGCTTCTGTGATGCTGATTGGGCTGGAAGTGCTGATGACAGAAAAAGCACTTCAGGAGGATGCTTCTTTTTAGGAAACAATTTGATTTCTTGGTTCAGTAAGAAACAAAATTGTGTATCCTTATCTACTACTGAAGCTGAATATATTGCAGCTGGAAGCAGTTGCTCACAATTGGTTTGGATGAAGCAAATGCTCACTGAGTACAATGTCCCACAAGATGTCATGACATTGTACTGTGACAACTTAAGTGCTATTAACATATCAAAGAATCCTATCCAACATAGCAGGACCAAGCATATTGATATCAGACATCATTTCATCAGAGATCTTGTGGAAGAGAAAGTGATTTCATTGGAACATGTAGCTACAAATCTGCAGTTGGCTGATATATTTACTAAAGCCTTGGATGCTACCCAATTTGAAAACCTAAGGGGTAAATTGGGAATCTGCTTATGTGAAATTTAGCAGTTATGGAGATGTGCCAACATGTCATATGACATCGTGTGGCATGATCACCAGATGGCAACACCAGTCTGGTCAAGTACCTTGTGTATTCCACTCCTAGAAATTCTCCAAGTAACGGCTCTTATAAGAATATCAGCTCACTTTCAGCTATTCATCTTCTCATCATTCTCTCACAACAACTTGCTTGCTATAGCTAACTTTCAGAGATCATCAAACTCAACCAATCTCAATCTTTTTCTTCACCACATTCTAAAATGGCTCATCACCAAAACCCTAACATATCTGAAGAAATCCTCAACAAGGAAGATGTGGTGCATGCAACCCCCATCTCTGTGGTACCCATGGATTCAACTCCAATGGACGAAATCAGAGGAAGTGTTCCTATTGCTCAAAAGCCAAGAACCCCTACTGTGAAAAGGGCAAAGGATCCTGTATTCAGCAAGGCCAAAGGCATGCCTTCATCATCAAACACCACTCCAAAAGCTTCTGCATTTGTGGATGATTCCATAAAGGAGCTGGTAAACAGGATCTTATCTGAGCAAAGAGTGGTGAGTGGTATATCTATCCCTCTGAACACCATGCCAGCTCCACAAGAAGAACAACAAAATCAGGCTGAAAAGGACACTCCTGCTCAACAGGATGTCCCAATAGATGTTGAAACATCTAAAGACCAGCAAAAGGCCTCATCTGGTACTACTGATGAAACATCTGAGGACCAGCAAAAGGCCTCCACTGATAGTGATGAAGAAACATCTGAGGACCAGCACAAGGCATCCACTGAAGATCAAACCTCTGTTGATCCACCTGCTGAAGAGGAGACTGCTCAACCTCCTCCTGTGGTAAATCTAGAGCATGATTCTGATACAGAAATCATTGCTTCTGTAAACCCTAGTATAGCCAAAAGGCTTAGAACTAGAAAGGAAAAGAAGAATGCAGGACATGCAACTCCTGAGAAGAAGCAAGCTACACCAAAGAAGGACAAAGCTAAAGTTGTCTTTGGTCCCACAAAATAATGGAGCAAGGTGCAAACACAAAAGAGGAAAGCTGTCACCCCTCCAGATTCAGATGTTGAAGAGGATGTCCCAACATCCCCACCAAAGAAGAAACCAGCACCTTCAAGGTCATCAACTGCTGTTCCAGAAGCTCCTCTGGACAACATCTCTTTTCATCATGTGTCAAGTGTGAACAGATGGAAGTTTGTCTATCAAAGAAGGGTAGCCCTTGAAAGAGAGCTGAGCAGTAATGCACTTGAGTGTACTAAGGTAATTGATCTCATTTCTTCTGCTGGCCTATTCAAAACTGTATCAAATTTCTCTCCTTGCTATGAGCTGCTAGTCAAGGAATTCATAGTCAACCTCCAAGAAGATTGTGCTGATGGTAAGTCTGCTGACTTCAGAAAGGTATATGTAAGAGGGAGGTGTGTGGAATTCTCTCCTAGGGTTATCAACCACTACCTTGGAAGAGAATCTGATGGTCCAAATGAGTTAGGGAAGACTGATAACCAGGTTTGCAAGGTTATCACTGCTAATCAGGTCAAGACTTGGCCAGTCAAGGGGAAGCTCTCTGTTAGCATGCTGACAAGGAAGTATGCCATGCTGCATAGGATTGGCACTGCAAACTGGGTCCCTACCAACCATACCTCCTCAATAGCAACTGGATTGGGCAGGTTCATATATGCTGTGGGCATCCAAACAAAGCTGGATTATGGGGCTTATATATTTGATCAGACATTGAAGCATGCTGGATCATCTGCAACTAAGCTGCCAATTGCCTTCCCTTCCCTGCTGTGTGGAATTATGCTTAGTCAATATCCAGGTATCCTCACTGAGAAGGACTCCATTTGCAAAAGAGAAAGCCCTCTGGCCTTCCACTACAAGCTGTTCTTGAGTCATCATGCAGCTGATGTTGAAGCTCCCTCTGGGACATCTGCTGGTCCTTCAAAGGCAAAGTCTCCAATCTCCAAAGCTGCCTTGATTGCTGAGCTGAAGATCACTTGCAAAGAACTGGATGCAAGGAAGCAGAAGCTTGAGGAGATTATCCAAAGGCTGGAGATTGAAGAAAGTGCTCAGAAAACTGCTGCTTCTGATGAGGAGACTGAGGAAGAGGAAGAAACTGATTATGAGGAGTCTGAGTGAAACCTGTATGTGAGGAATATGTAATGACTGCTTCTGCATTGTAATTTTGAATTAGTAACTTTGGCCCCAAATTTATGTCTAACAAGGGGGAGAACTGAACAACAACAACAATGTATGATGCTGATTACTGATTAATGAAAAACTTCTGTTTGCTTCTGAACTAAAATTGTGACTTTAATGAAAAATTTCTGTTGCAACAAGTCTGAACAAATGTAGAATTGAGGGGGAGTAAACTCTCACATGACTCAACAGAAAAGAACTTCTGCTGCACTCTGATAACCAGAAAAGTATGTTAGCCAAAAATTAGCCAAAGGGGGAGTTTGTAGATGTTTAGAATTGGCAGAATTTTTGACCAACAACAAATGTTGAATTCAGTTCAGAATGTCCTATCAGATGTTGGGACATTATCAAACAAAGTATAAGTAAATGAACTTAATTCAGGATGTCACACCAGATGTTGGGACATTGTATCAGTTAATGAAATAAGTTCAGTTTACAGGATGTCACATCAGATGTTGTGACATTGTATCAGTAAGTGAAGTAAGTTCAGTTTTTCAGGATGTCCCAACAGATGTTGTGACATCTCAAACCTGCTACCAGAATTAATTAATGACTAACAGAACTGAGTAAATTAAGGAAAGTTATCTGGAATTAATTATGGATGGATAAAACAGAATAAGGCGCATCTGTAGGGAGTGTTGTTATATGTCTTCAGCATAATCAGAAGAATTGAATCACCTAGAATCTAGGAAGTAACAAACCCTAATTCAAGGTGGAAGCAGTATGCGTTTTAGGATTGGATAAACCTACAGAAAGCCCAAAATCCAAACACCTATTTAAGCAACAGAAACTCTCAGAATATTGAACAAAAATTAATAAGACCAAATAGGGTGTTTTGTGTTTTAATAGCAGGTTGTTTATTTGTACCACTTTATGAGCTTTTAAGCAAAAGTGTATTTGTGTCTTGATTGAAACTGTGAAGTAAGATCAAGCTGTTTTGTTTGAAGTATGACTTCAATTTTATTAAACTTGTAAAACATATCACTGTGTGATTGAGGGGGAGTGAGTTGGTACTCATATATAAGTTGTGTCTTAGGTAGAAATTGCATTGGGTAGATATTAAGTGAAAGATTAAACTGAGTGGTTTAAGTCTAGAATTAATATTACTTATATTGGATTTCCTCCTGGCTTGGTAGCCTCCAGATGTAAGTGTGGTTATACATTGAACTGGGTTAACAAATTCCTGTGTTGTTTAATTTTCCTGCACTTTAAGTTTTAGTTAAGTCTTCAAGTGTTTAAACATCTCATTCGACATCTCGTACCTGATCACAGAATTTCACTAATTTATCTGAAAACCTCTATTATTTTTGAAAATGGGATAAGTGGGTGTTACACCCCCAAAATCCCAAAATTCAACATTTTAATATATTGCCCGTAGCTTGACACGGCCGCCCGTGTCATGGGACACGGCCCGTGTCAAGGCACCTGTACCCCAAAAATCCAATTTTTCCAAAAGTCCCAATTTCTTCCTTCTTTCTCACCTGCACGAACCCCAATCATTCTAAATCGAATTTAACACTCAAAACAAACCAAATCACATGTTTATTATTCATTTATGCCTATAACATCAACTAGTTTTATTATTAAACTTTCCTAGATTAAATTAGGGAAATTATGAGGTTTAATCCTCTTCCTCACTCACTATAACTTCCTAACATTCATATGCCAAATCTCTCAATACCATACTTACAACATCAGATTTATTATCACCACTCAACATAAGATCATATTCTGCAACAATTCAATATTATTTCATCAATTCATCAATCAATTACTAACATATCATAATTCCATTAAATTCAATCATAAACCTAAGGGAGTAAGGACCTCCCAATTACCCTCCTATGTTAGGTCACTCATATAAAACCTTTTCTCCCCCTTACCTTGAATTTGACGAATTCTTTGCAAAGCCTTGATATTGAAGCTTTACGATCCTTGATTGCTCTTCTCCTTTCCCTTTTCTCCAGAGCCCCCTTTTCTTCGTCAAAATACGATGAATGAGGTTTGTATCCTTATTCCCACTCACATAAAACAAACAATTCCACCTTTTCCCCTTAAACCTCTAACTAACTCTTTTCTTTTATTTTATTTAAATAATAACAATATTATTATAGTACACATTATTATATTATTATTATTCTCATAAAACCTTTCTCTCCAATTATAATCCAAATATTCCATTATCTTTATTTATATTTATTTCATAAAAATAAATACAAAAATTGAGGCGTTACAATTCTCCCCCACTTATTTTATTTTCGTCCTCGAAAATAGTACACATTGGCATCACTTAGATGTACTCTTGCACTTAGCTACTCACTCTCCTGCCAAAGCCGACAATTCTGCAAACACTCAAAACAACAACACTAGTGTCAGGACAACCTCCACGACAACATGCGTCACCAACATCAATCCTCAACACGCAGGTATACACCTGAAAATGACACAATGAAAGTCGCTACCATCACCATAGGTAACACTCTCCTAATTCCCATCATAGGAATTAGTCACCTGTACTCGTACTATCACCGTAGGTAACGAGGCAACAACCAGGACAAACTCAAACTTTCACACTATACATCCTCCAGACATAACAATACTGATAACAGACTAACCTTTTAGTTTCCCTCTACCGACACAACATAATTGTAACTCATTAAGGAAACACATACATCACTTATATTAATATCTCTACACTCCCGCCATCCGTGCTATGTAGATACTTGCTTACCATTATTCATTTCGGAACGTCCAAAAGTCTCAATACCTCAACCGAACTTACCACTCAATACCTTGAGCATTTACCAATCATTTGCGTATAATCAATTACACCACCTCACTTTTCCGCTGCACACTCTGATTACCCGCAGCTGTCTATTCCATGAAGTTCACATTCCAACTTTACTCATTTCCAACCATCATCACAATTCTCATAATAATTCACTTAGCATACTCTAAAATTCGAATGCAAGTCTCTCAACTACTAACTCAATTTCAGCTCTTTAACCATCAATGCCATCTTAGGAAGAGTTTCCAACTCTCTCCTTCTGACTTTCTGACCATCTTAGTCTTCTCATACTCCACTCTTTTCGATCAAATCAAAATTGTAAACTTATAAGATTACCAAACACTTCAATCTCCAATCTCTACATCAATCCCATCGGATGTGCCTCACGACTTCATTCTCATCCACTCCCAATCCATGGGTAAGATAATTATTTCTATAATTCTTTTCTCCTCGTATACCACCAACTATTATTTTACGATCAAGTACCAATAATTTATCAACTTATCACCATCATTCTTTAACATTCTATCCACAACTTGTTAGAATCAAACAAATCGGACTACAACCGTAGTTAACTCTTATTTCGGCTCTCCAGCACTCTCCTTCACAACATCCTTCTCAACGAACAACTTATCTTCCGCAATTTATCCAAAAAAATAAAATATGAACTTGGAAAACCTTTTTATAACCCGTAGTGATCACTAAGTAAATCCAATCACATTCCAACCTCTTATATCTTACTAATTTCCGTCATTGTAGATCCGTACTCATATCGGGCGAACTCATACCCATACTTTCCTCTGAACCACACAATTAAACACTTAATCACCTATTCATAAAAATCGTCCTTGATAACTTAGTATATAACTGTACTTCCTCTAATTCTCATATTTCAATTTCCAATATTCTCTAAATCCTTTTTCTCTACTTCCATTATAGATAAGAACATCCAAAAGTTACCATCTCAAAATTATCCAAGTCACCTTAGAATGAACAATTCATACTCCATACTCACCTTAATACATAATAGTCACGACCATCTTCTACGCCACATCCCTGATCATTTAGTAGTTCCACATTATTCCTACTCTCTTGTTGGATTATTCTTTTAATGTTCCAATTTCACATTAATTAGGCCTTCAATTCATACATCCCAGAATGATAAATATTGCACACTTATTATATTACCTTTATCTTAATAGTCCAACACATACAGTGATACTTATTTTTCTCTTGCTTCATCCTATAATAACCCTGACAATTAATTCTTGATTGCTTTCATAACTCATGGTTCACCGTCTCAAAACATTTATGAAACCATCCACGCTCTGCCGTATCAACATACACTATACCACTAAAGGCAGTAACTCAATCATCACCACGTTGTGCATATACTTGGTTATAATTAATTTCCACAAAAATTATACTCTCATACTTTCACAAACGCATCCACTTCCATCATTCTATGCCATAGTAGTTCAATGAAGTAAATTCATCCAACATGACCTGTTAACATTCGTTTCCAAGTACCACTTTCTCTTTATAACATGTTTACAAAGTTCCCTCTAATTCCAGGTCTTGGTAAACACTATAATCCAACTCACAACAACATCAATACTACAGATGAATTCCAGCTCACTCATGACCCTCCATCAACCGAGTCCAATTAATTCTTATCATAATTGTGAATTCTCATAATATTCATTAATCGACATGTAAGTTCACGTCCTTATTTCCTATATCAATAACACCGAAGTTTCTCAACAAGGTACCTTTGTTCTCACAATCCTTTTTGTAAATGAATCTTCCAACCATTACTCTTAGCACCAGAGTTGACCGAGAAATAGTCTCATCTTTACTTATAACAACACCTCTAATATACTCTTCAAAACTCAAATAAAATTCGTACTCCACAGACGGTCCATCGCTATCATCTTACTCTCAAAAGTTCCCCCACGCACTCTGTAGACATAACGTTCAACCTTTTCATAATCATCCATCTCGAATTCACTTCCTATTCACTGAGGAGTAACCATTAGTAATATGTATTCCACATTATGAATTCTTAATTTCATCTCTTTTTCGAGTACCGAAATTCACATCTTCCGTATTAAACTACTAATAACTCCAATTCCATTCCACTCGGTCTACCCAGCATACTATCTTGGCTGAAAAATATGTCCTCTGTATCCAACACGATTCCGTCTATTATCAACAAGTGATTAAGGGTGATCAGTTCCTTAATTTGTCAATAAATAGCCGACAATCATGATGGTCATAAACCATATTTCCCAACTTTAATAGCGCTACTTGCATTTTGTGAACTAAGTTGCTTCACCAGTGAATCCTTAGTTAATGCCAACCTTAACAACCTCTGCCACACCGCAACTCCAACATATCACAAGCCAACTCTTTGGAGAATTAATAGCTTCTCCCCCACTTATTCTAAACAAATACATGCAAACACACATCTAGCAAGCAAACAAGTATCGATAGTGTTCTACACACATATCGCATACTCCGGAACAAATGACACACGACAACCTGGCAGGACGGATCGACCTGCTCTGATACCAATTGTAACACCCACTTATCCCATTTTAAAAAAATAGAGGTTTTCAGATAAATCAGAGTTTATTATATAAGTGAGTGGCTACATTTTCAAAATCAACCCAAAATCATAAATGATTAATACTTCAACAGAAAATATTTCTTAATTCAATGAATGGCATACTAGCCGCAAATCCACATTATTCATCAATATCCTCGATTTACAATTTTCAGGAAAATAAGATACGTAACCATTATAACCAAAAACACTAAATCAATAACTATCCCCATTTCCGTTACGCATCAGAGCGACTCCTACGACTCGACCAAACGACTTGTACTCCGAGCTTACTCAAGTACCTGAAACACCTGTACTTCCAAAGAAGCACAGTTGCAACCACACGCAACAAAGGGGTGAGGAACAATTTCATATAATAGCGTTGCAAATAACATATATGAAGAAGTAATTCACACCTATTAACACATAATCCACAACCAAATAATTATCATGATGCAATGTGACTCAAATGCACAATGCAAATGCGGTACCGACTCACAATAACGGTTCATCAAATAGAACACCGAATGCATCGTTAACGTCTCCAACAAGACACGATCATCCCTGCACCAACGATTCTCAACGAATCCCGAATAATCATATCCACGATATGATTATCCCACCAAATGTATGTGCGTGCAGACACAACAACACATACAATATCATAACATACATGAACACATCATGCTTTACGATCCTCATGATCCTCATCAAAACAAATATATCATTTCATCATATAAATATCACTAAGCACATAGTACACATCAACATAATTATACATGAATACAATCATGTCAACACGATCCCCATGATCTAACATATATCCCATCACGTGGGTCACATAAATAGTCAAACAATATTCATACACAATGTCAACACCATTAATATGGTTCACCATTAAGAGTCATGCAAAACAACATAAGCATGTATACTCATACACACTAATTACTAATTATAATATCTAGTGAACTACTTATTAATTCCTCTCTCAGTCATTTCCTATACACATTTCCTAATACAACATAATCATTCTGATCCTCACTGCTACCAAGTCTTACATCATGGAGCCTAAGCAAAATTACATAATCAACAATGTTACCAATCAACATGATCCTCATCGGTTATCAACCATTCCTTCATATAATTTATACCAAACTTATAATAGAACTTTCCATCATCCATACTTCTAATCGACACATTATTAAAGACATACTATCCACAATAGTCACCTAACACACACCCTTATTATTATTTGTCGTCGGGTTCTATAATCGCTACTAACATTACTCTCAACGTCTTAGCTTACTTATATGAGTCTAAACCAAAAGAATAACTCGAATCCGACTTAAAACGAACAAAATATCAAAAATACAGTGGCCTGACACAGCCTCCCGTGTCCCCTGACATGACCCGTGTTAGGTGGCCTGGGGACAGGCCCCCAAAATCCCAAAATTCAACTTTTTAATATATTTCCCGTAGCCTGACACGGCCGCCCGTGTCAGGGCACCTGTACCCCAAAAATCCAAATTTTCCAAAAGTCCCAATTTCTTTCTTCTTTCTCACCTGCACAAACCCCAATCATTCTAAATCGAATTTAACACTCAAAACAAACCAAATCACATGTTTATTATCCATTTATGCCTATAACATCAACTAGTTTTATTATTAAACCAAATCACATGTTTATTATCCGAACATTCATATGCCAAATCTCTCAATACCACACATACAACATTAAATATATTATCACCACTCAACATAAGATCATATTCTGCAACAATTTAATATTATTTCATCAATTCATCAATCAATCACCAACATATCATAATTTCATTAAATTCAATCATAAACCTAAGGGAGTAAGGACCTCCCAATTACCCTCCTATGTTAGGTCACTCATATAAAACCTTTTCTCCCCCCTTACCTTGAATTTGACGAATTCTTTGTAAAGCCTTGATCTTGAAGCTTTACGATCCTTGATTGCTCTTCTCCTTTCCCTTTTCTCCAGAGCCCTCGTTTCTTCGTCAAAATACAAAGAATGAGGTTTGTATCCTTATTCCCACTCACATAAAACAAACAATTCCACCTTTGCCCCTTAAACCTCTAACTAACTCTTTTCTTTTCTTTTATTTAAATAATAACAATATTATAATAGTACACATTATTATATTATTATTATTCTCATAAAACCTTTCTCTCCAATTATAATCCAAATATTCCATTATCTTTATTTATATTTATTTCATAAAAATAAATATAAAAATTGAGGCGTTACACTCTTCACACTGAACACCCCACACAAAAGCTTTACTTTTACAACTTTGCATACAATACCTTTGCAACACAGCTTCTACCTTTGAAGGATCCACAACAATACCTTTTCCTGAAATTACATGGCCAAGAAAACTGAATTCTCTTAACCAAAACTCGCACTTGGACAACTTCACATACAATTTCTTATCTCTCAAAACTTCCAACACTGATCTCAAATGTTCCTTATGCTCTTCTTCTGACTTAGAGTAAATCAAAATATCATCAATAAATACAACTACAAAACGCTCCAAGTAAGTATGAAATATACGGTTCATGTATTCCATAAATACTCTCGGCGCATTAGTCACACCGAAAGGCATCACAGAATACTCATAATGTCCATACCGTGTTTTGAATGTCGTTTTCTGAATATCCTCATCTTTCACTTTGATTTGATGATAACTCGATCTTAAATCAATCTTACTGAACACACAAGCACCCACCAATTGGTCCATCAAATCATCTATTCTTGGAATCAGATACTTATTCTTGATCGTCACTTTATTTGGTTGTCTATAATCAACACAAAGTCGCATACTTCCATCTTTCTTCTTCACTAGCAGCACTAGAGCTCCCCACGATGATACACTTGGTCTTACAAACTTTTTCTCAAGTAAATCTTCCAACTGCTTCTTTAATTCAGATAATTCTGATGTCGATATTCTATACGGTTCCATCGAAACAGGTCTAGTACTAGGTACTAGATAAATAGCAAATTCAACTTCCCTATCTAGCGGCACACTAGGAATCTCATCAGGGAAAACTTCAGGAAATTCCTTCACTTTCATAAATTCATCAATCTTAGCTTTAATCTCAACAGACAACGTTGCCATCAAAGAAAACACCCGAGCTTCTTCTCTCATCAATTGTTGTAACTATCTGAAAGATAACAAACTAACTCCTTCTTATTCAGGAGTAGAAAACCTCACATATTTGCGATAGCAATTTATATGAACGTAGTTATACTCTAACCAGTTCATCCCAAAATTACATCCATTCTAGTCAATGGTAAGCACACTAAATCAACATAGAGGTATCTATCAAAGATCGACAAAGGACACTTTAAACACATAAGAGAAGTATATATTGACCCCTTAGCTAGAATCTCAACAATTAATTCACCATTCATAGCAGACAAATTTAAACCCATTCTTTGAACACAGTCAACAACAATAAAACAGTGCATAACACCAGTATCAATAATGGTAATTAAAGGAGTACTATTAATGAAACATGTATCTCTGATAAGTCTGTCCTCGTTAACTGTCTGAGTTCCGGTCAATGCAAACACCTTTCCAGTCTGAGCTTTCTTTGGCTTCTTACACTGACTACCAATATGCCCTTCTTCGCCACAATTAAAATAGATCATTTCCTTGTGCTTGCAATTAGCTATTGCATGCCTAGTCTTACCACAACGAAAACATCTCTTTACCTCAGTAGTGCATACATTACTTTTATGACCAGCCTGACCACACTTGAAGTAAACTATACCAACAGGAGCACCTCTCCCACTAGTTCTCTGAGCTGGAGCAACTTTCTATTTCCCCTTTCCAGCTTGAGCATCATACGACTTGCCACGATTCTGATGTTGCTTGCCTCTGGCGATCACTGATAACCTTGTAATGAGCATTATTATCCTCCTCAAATATCCTACAACTATCAACCAACTCCGAAAAGATGCGTATCTTCTAATACCCCACAACCTTCTTGATTTCAGAGCACAACCCGTTTTCAAATTTGATACACTTTGAAAATTCAGTGCTAGCACCAGTATAATGAGGATAAAACTTGGACAATTCAACACATTTGGAAGCATAGTCAGTGACAGACATGTTTCCTTACTTCAGCTCAAGGAACTCAATTTCTTTCTTGACAAGGACATCCTCAGGATAATACTTTCTCATGAATTCCCTATGGAACACATCCCAAGTAATCACTTCACCTGCAGTATCCAGCCTCTCACAAGTTTCTAGCCATCAGTTGTCAGCTTTGACTGCCAGCATGTGAGTTTCGTACCTAACCTTCTGTGTCGAAGTGCAATCCATAACACGAAATATTTCTCAATCTCTTTCAACCATCTTAAAGTTGCATCTAGATCATGCTTTCCTTTGAACACTGGCGGATTCTCTCTTTGAAAAGTCGCCAAGCTACGTGATCCAACATCTTCACCAGCATTTGGCAAGTTCTGCACAGCTTGTACCATCGCTTGCATTGCAGCAGCCATCGTAGTGTCGTTTCTTCCAACCATCTCAACTTGTAACTACAACATAACCAAAAGTTAGAACAATAAGAATACACGATTGTTAGACAACTAAGACTCGACCCTTGGCCGGACAGACCGACCTGCTCTAATACCACTAATTTAACACCCCATTTCTACCCCTTTAAGTATAATAAAAATCAGAGTTTAAAAACATTTCCACATAAACAGGATATCACATTTCAAATTTCGATAAATTCAACTTTTAATTATAATCGGCTTAATACATAACACTCTTCATAAATAAACATAAAACAACTTCATTTTAATTAAATAATTCAACTTCATAACAACATTACATGGCGGATTCATAAAGACAACTTGTAGATTCTTATTCAATATAAAAACAACTTCGAAAAGATAAATGAACATTCTAAGTTCTTCAATTAAAATAACTTCAGCATTTCAACAATCAACAAAACAGACACGTGTCATTCCCCCTGAGTGCTACGTATCAGAGCGACTGACCACCGACTCGACTAAGATAACCGACTACTCCTTAGGATTACTTGCACATTTCCAATATAAGGACAACATTCAAACATAAGGGGTTAGTTACGATAATTATAAGCAGTATATGAAACATAATACACAGAAAAGGATTTCACATAATTCACCACTTCACAACATCAACTAGTAAAACAATACAACAACAACTCAAAATAATGCGACTTTTATGAGACTCAACTAAATATGCATGTGGTACCATTTCGGAGTAAAACTCCCAACTTAAATCATTTCAAGGTTATCGAGGCATCAAGGCATAAGCCTTAAACTTTCAACTTAAAATTTGCCAATCCAGGCCAACGTGGTGTGAGCAACGACTCCGACAAAATGCATATGATTCTACATGACATACACGACATTACAACACAAACAACATAGCAACACGATCAACACAATAACTTTTACAACATAATCAACTTTGACATGAAAGCCTCCAACATAACGACTTTGGAACGGTTCCGTAAACCGGAAACGTATAACAACTTAAATGTACCTGCAATCGACTATAAAACTCAATTTTGACAAAACAACCTAATAAAAACCAACTTTTAATTTACCCGACTTACCCCGATTAATTTCCGAACAACTTCGTTTTTCGTCTAATTCGGCTAAACCGACACTATTTCTGACTTTCTGTGACTTATTACGAAATTATTACGATCATCAAAAATTTTGCGTTTTGCAATTTGTTATCTGTCATGGACTCGCCTGCTGCTACCGATTCTACTGATACTGCTAATGTTCTGGTTTATATAATTTTTTGTCAAAACTCCAATCTGCTACTGATTTTATTATACCTGTGATTCTGTCTTTTCTGATACGACAAAATCTTGAAACTAAATTAATTCTTCTCTCAATTTTACTAAATGAAATTAACATAGTTTATTAATTAATCCCTTCTTCAAAAACCATAATTAAATCATTCCATAACTTAATAATTAATGTAATTAGGTGAATGAGAAAAAGTCAAAGTGACACTCACCAATATATAAAGTGGCGTGCGCCACATATATATACATCCACTATCCTGAGTATTTTTCTTATACTACATTTCTTATACAACATGTTTATAATTAATTAATTAAGTTATTGTGTTCCTATAATATGACTATACCACTAGCTACATGATAATACCAAACTAAAACCATAAAGTGGCTCCCAGCAGAAGTGAAAGTCGCGTGCGCCATTTCTTATATATTCCCCCTTCATTAATTTGTCTTCTCTCACCACTAATTGAATCATCCTTTTTAAACTCTACATTAATGCATAATGATACTAAATAATTAATAATACTAATTAAATGATACAAGTGGTAAAAAACAAAAAGTGGCACTAGCCACAACCAAGAGTGGCGTCCGCAACTTAGACTCCCCCCTCCCCAAAATGGCAACCGCCACTTTACCAAGTGGCTCCCGCCACTTGGCCAATGGGTGTTCACATCACACTACCGGTCTGTCTTCGTCGTCCCCAATTCGTAATTTTTACCGAAATGTTTTTCAACGAAATTTTTCCAACAATAAACAACATAAATTAAACAAATTATAATCGGTAAAATTCAATAATCAGACAATCGATTTTCACACGAATATCCACAACAACAAAAATCAGCAGATTTATCATATTAGTATAAATTCAACAATCATTGAGGATCTTAGTGGAAACAACCCTCTCCAGTGATGACGTATTGAAACAGGAATCTTTCTTGGATCATTACACGACCTTGATAGTTATGTACAGCTGGGGACCGATCATTGAGGACCTTAGTGGAAACAACCCTCTCCTGTGATGACAATGGCAGACCATATTTTTTGGCAAACCCACTCGCATCCGAGGGCCCACTGGGAACTCGTATAGGATGGCATGGTTCTTTCATAGGAACCCAGTTAAAGCAAACTGTTCGTATGACGATAGTACTGTATCCCAAGGGCTGAAAGTACTATTGTTTCTCAATTTAGTGCTTGAAGTTGGGGACTTATAAGGGATGCTTATTTTTCCCATACTCACCCTGAGACCTCCCTAAATAGAATATAATGCTAAACCGATTCCATTATTTGGTCATGAGACATTTCTCGGAAATGGTGAATGTATTATTGCTATTCGGCTTTGAGAGTCTGTGCTGCTTGATCCGGAGCATGCTCGTGAGACGGGAGGGATGTTTACAGGTTTGCAGGAACCCTAAACTTCCAACATACCCACTTTACCAGTGTTACTTTGTGATATGATCTGGTTCTATGTGGTCCTTTGGCTCTGAGATCTGGGATTTCTGGTCAGAGAAACTGTTATAATTTTATTGTGACCCTGCACAGACACTTGATTATATAATCAACACAACACATACACGTCAATGATCACATGCCTTTCCTTGCATAACATCATCACATCATTAATCATTTGTGTTTCTTTTCATTCTCAGGGTTTATACATTGTTCCCAGTTCCGGTCGGACTTCAGATTTAGAGATGGATGCTCCCAATAAGAAAAATGTTCACTACACCTTTCCATAACCAGAAGCTGAGAGTATTCAGAAACTGATTGGTTTAATGAATGACAAAGTTCTAGATGACTTTAGGAAAAAGTATGGGAAGATTCTGGATTATGTGAACAAGCCTACAGTTGATCAGAGGGTTAGCCTTCATTACTTGCTACAGTTCTACGATCCTCAGCTACGACTTTTTGTGTTCCCAGATTACATCTTGGCTCCTACCTTAGAAGAAGTTTTCAGCATCCTAAGGGTTCATATCAGATATGGTATTCCTTATTACGGTTTAGAGAAGTTTTCTTCGTGTGAAGACATAAATGGTGTTTTCCATTTGGGTATGTCTAAAGTCAAGAGAGGGATATAAGCCAACAAGGGTAAAGGTATTTCCTTAGATTTTCTTGCCACAGAAGCTCAAGATCTGGCAGTAGGAAACAAGTGGGCAGAGTTCAGTGCATTGCTAGCCCTGATGACATACGGGATAAATCTGTTGCAAGATATCAAACTTGGATTATCCTGGGTATACATATGTTGAATTGCATGGCATGATGCCCCATGAAACTAGGGATGCTAGGTCTTGAGTATGTCAATGAACTGATATAGGTACAAAGGGAATTCCTGATACGGAAGTAATAAGTCCCTACTGACTCTGCTGAGAATGCAATGATCGCGTCTTTGATCCTGAGAAGCCCTGCGGGGATAACATCTTTGCTGGAGAAGAGCATGAATAATTCATCTGTCCCGAATTATCACCTTTGCAAAAAATAAATTAGAATTTAGATTTGAGGAACCTGCTTGGGGATACCACAACTATTGGGGATTGAATCTAACCCATAAGACTGCTGGGGGATCTGCAACTTTTCGATTTAGCTGGGGAAACTTCTTGTCAAGGCTCTACTGAGGAGAACTTTCTGTCAACTTTTATTTTCCAAAACTTTGTGGGGAAGGGAACCATTCAGTTGGTTGCTGGGAATATGTGAATTATTGTAAGAAATATTGCACCGTGGAAAGACGAATCTCTATTTGGGGATTAACAATCCTTATTGCTCTGCTGGAGCAAGGAAATATTTCGATATCCGTTGGGGAAGAGAAAGATTTGTCTGAGATTTGCTGGAGGAATAAGAGTTACCTTGGATCTGTTGAGGAAAAAGGATCAAGGAAACCCGATGAAGAAAAAAGTTTGGCGACTTTACTGGGGATAACTTCCATCCGTCTGCTGGGGATGACAAAACTGACACATCCTGCTGAGGAGGAAAGATTTCAAGTAGTCTCGTGTTGGGAATCATTTTCTTTTTGTCTAGACTTTACCTTAAGAGGATTTTACAAAATAATTGGTGTATTTAAACTCTTAGGTATCGCAGTGATTTTCGGAATTGGCGTAATAACCTTGTTGGGGAGGTAGCCATTGTCAACACAGATGAGCTTGTAACTGTTGGAAGCACTAAACGAGATAATTGGCTTGACGAGCGACCGCTAAATGAGTAATGTACTCAATTAGTAAAATTTGTCACAAAAGGGTGACATAGAAACCCTTCAAGAGTAAAGCTAACTTGGTACTCTGAACTCTGGATAGATGCTTCCGATTGTCTGTCTTCGGGAAAGAATGAATTCTCGTGCTATTGGGATGGCCTTCCCCAGTACGAGTATTTGAATAGTTTTGCACTTGACTGACTAATCTTTAAGGGAATACCTGCACTAATAGCTCTGAGAGATTTGAATCTCAAAGTGATTGTCCCAATTTGGCTGAATTTTGAAGAGATTGCTCGACGTAACTGCCCCGGATTGGCTAGATCTTACCATGACTGGTTGGGAGAGTCCTTACTCAATGGAGCTTTCTCGGAAAAGTGCACCTCGATGTGACTGTATTTCAGAAGTTTTAGACTTATCAACTTGGTAAGCTTAAGCTTCCGGACTGAATTTCCGCATGTGAGCTTTTTATGATGCCAAACAAATGTATGCAAGCAGAAAATGTTTATTCTTAGAATGATTATTCTAATGCAACACACATGTTAATCTTGAAGTATTTATTGAAAAGGTGTCGCAAACCTTTGTGAGCGAATCACTAGTTAAGACACGACATTATTTTTTGAATGAAAGTATGTACATGCAATACCGACAAGGATCTTTTAGCACAAATCATAGGAGTCAGGAACACTATCTCGTGGTAGTACGCTCTCAAAATAACCTTGTTTTAGTTAGGAATTTTGAGGGTTGTATCATGGCCTGGTTCACGGTTATAGAAACAAAGGATATAGGCTCAAAGTTATATGTACCCCCCTCTTCGTGATGTCCTTCATTCCTATGTTTAGCTAATTTTCACAAGCACTCAATTTTCATAAGGGTTTCGTGGTTGAGGAACCATTGCTGCTATCGGTTCAAGCACCAATCAGGTTTTCGTTTGGAGTCAGTCTCCCCTTTGTCTTTCGTGTTTGTATCACACGACTTTGTTCTTGCTTAAGGATCTTTCTTGTGTAATTCTTTTTTTGCATTTTTCGACTTTCATTCTTTTGCTTATCCCTAATTTTTGCCTGGACTGATTCTTGTGAATCTTTGATTGTGAAGTCCAGCGGGATGCCCTAACTTTTTCCTAAGTCCCTTGTTTTCAAGTTTCGACTTAGCGGGCTTTTTCGTTTCTCTTTTTTGAACAAATCATGCGACACTGTTTGTCTTGATTGCTTCGCGAGGGCTGTGACTTCCTCATTCTTTGGTCGATGAAGGATAACCATTGTGGCTTCCAGTCTTTGGACCTCTTGATTAGTATAACCATTGTGGTTTCTGGTCTTTGGACCTCTTGATTAGCATAATAGAATGTAATGGATCCTCAAATATACTCCTTTATGAAAGTCTGAACACTTGGTCCCATTAGCTGACACCTACCTTGCCCTTGGGTTACATGTGAGGTTTTTTTTCGTGCGAAAAGAAACTCCTACTTCAAGGCTCAAGGGGGTTAGTGAGGGTTTACCTCCCTTATATCTCTGGTGTTTATGGATTTAAAACAAAGCTTGTACATCGTCAATAGGGTCTTATTCGAGAGCACACAATTAGAGATTCTTGCGTTTTTGTTTCATCATTCTCCTTCATAGAGTGTAAGCAGGACAATTGGTATTGCGATGTAAACAAGCTAAGTTATAAGTGAATGCGAATGAATTACTTCAAGAAAAAACATGGGAGTTTAATTATTGCTAACATTCACAAGCAAACAAATTTCGTACATGTAGACAAATGTGTAGCACATAAAAGAAACTACAAATGGAAATACCGTAAAGAAACTAAATATTTCCGTTATTGAGGAGGCTTGGATCCATCTGGACCTATCAGTCTTGGATACCTTCAGCGATCAATAGCTTTTTCACGAACTTGTAATCTTCAAGTAAATGGATGCATGCCCAACATGGAAATCGTACCTCTTCATTTCTAACCTTAAGGCTCTGACACGATGCGTCTGGAAGAAAAAGTACATCTGGGGAATAAAGTTTCCCCATAAGGTTGCTCGGAAAGACCTGACGACCTTTTTCCTACGTATCTCTATTGTCCCATGATCAATGAAGAATCAGAGCGACGTAGTTCCCTTTAATAGGGATGAAAAATGCAATGAAGAAAGACAAAGACACAATTGCCATCACTGAGAGTATTTGAATACTGCTGGCTTTATTTGCTTCATGAATAACCTTGTAACTAGGGTGATTAACTCAAAGATTTTGGCTTAACGCAGACCATCTGGAAAACCAACCGTGACACCCTCATTCATTCCGGCTCCATCGTGATTAGGTATTGGATTTTGGAGTACATTTGGACGAGGAGCAAAATTGATCGCCTTGGAGTCAATTAGGTCTTGTACCTTGTTCTGAAAAGCCAACACTTCTCAATACTGTGCCCCTAGGCACCCGAATAGAATTCGCATCTGGCAATTGCATCAAAATTCGGAGGTAGATTTCCAGGAGAAGGAGCTCTCATGGTACGAAGCTCGACCATGTTCAACTTCAGCAGCTCTGGAAGCAATACAACATATAGACACGAGATAGGATCAAGTCTGCGGTTCCTCGCTCTTGTTCTTTCTTGAAATGGTCTCTGTGCTTGTGGTTGCTGACTCTGAGACTGTGATTGAACATTTTGTTGTTGATATTGCTTTGAACGCCTAACATGCCCATACACTCTCTTACTCATACTTGGCCGAGGAGCGAACGAAGGTTGTTGATGTAACCCCTTTGAAGACTTGGCCTGAGTAATGACTCTAGAAGAAGGGAACTTGACCACCTCTTTTGTATTCCTGCATGCGTCAACTTGTGGTACTTCCCTCCCGGTCAGTCCAAAAGTGATTACTCCTTCATTAATTAGATCTTGCACTTGATGCTTGAACGCATTGCAATCATTAACATCATGTCCAGGAGCTCCAGAGTGAAAAACATAGTAGAGATAGGGATTCTAACCTTGGTGAAGTTTACCAGAAGGAGGAGTTGCTTGTGTCACTCAATCAAGCCCATTTTGAGCAGTTGTAGGCACAAATCAACATAAGACATGGGTACCGGATCAATAACCCTTTCTTGCTCATGTTGATAACGGATTGCTGCCAATGGAGGAGCTACACACGAAACCTGCTGAAGTCTTTCTCCTGGAAACCAAGACGCAATAGCTAAAGAAGATCCCTGGTAAGGAAATAAAATGCTCACTTCTTTGGCAACGATCGATGTAGGATCAATCAACTCACTTGTATATGGCAAAGTGGAGTTGGTTCCTATCTTAGGCTCTTCCCGACTGCCAATTGATGATTGCTGGTGAAGAGACTCAAACTGTAGAGGAAATCCACCTAACAACTCTTGATTTAATGGACATCCCAAAGAGATGGGAGAAACATGATCTTCTATTTGAAAAGCAGACACATGGCTATTTTCCCTTTTCAACATAGCATTCATGATTCTCGTAAGCAGTTTCATCTGAGTCTTCATCAAGTTGAATTCTTCTCTCAACAATTTCTGATCCTGGGACAAAGCTCAAATGTCTACTATAAAATGCCTCAGCTGGGCCTTCATCTCAGTCACCTCTGCTCGGAGTTGTTCCATGCCCATACCCTGACACTCATAATTCAAGTTGACCATTCTGAAGAGAAACCAAGTCAAGATAAGAATCTGTCCATGAACACCTATCATGAATGCAAGGAGGTATGCAAATGCCATGTTCAATTATTTCCAATGAATATATCTGTTTTGATACATGTTTTAATACAAAAAAATCCGACGATTTAATTCAGATATGTGATCCTTAGAAATAACTGAACATGTATGCTAAAATGCCATGATGTCATGTATGCAACTGACATGTAATCAGCGGTCTGACGCTGGTGTGGATTAGATAACCAAGTGTTGGTGAAGAGTCATAATATCATTATCTCTGTGCAGAAATTCTAGAATTCTCAACCAAGTATCACATAAGACTGGATCATATCATGGAATAACATTGGCAAAACGGGTATGTTGAAAGTTTAGGGTTCCTGCAAACCTGTAAACCCCTCCCATTCTCACGGGTGTGCTACTACGGATCAACATCATAGAATCTCAAAGCCGAGCAACAATAATATGTTCACCATTTCCGAGAAATGGCTTATGACCAAATCAGAGAATCGGTTTGGCATTATGTACTACTCATGGAGGTCTCAGCTGAGTCCGGAAAAACAAGTACCCCTCCTCAGTTCCCGGCTTCAAGCACTAAAGTCGAGAAACAATATTACATTCATCCTGAAGGGTACAATACTACCATCATACGACCAGTTGCTTTAACTGGGTTCTTATGATAGAACAAGGTCATTCTATGCGACTTCATAGTGGGCACTCGCGTGCGAATGGGTTTGCCACAAAATATGGTCTGCCACTAAGGTCCTCGGTGATCGGTTCCCAGTGTTAGCAACTCAGGTGGGAACATTCTATGGTCTGCCTAGAAAGTATAGAATATATCCCAAGAGAGCCTGATCTGGGTATGGGACTCATGAAAACTACATGTGCTCAAAACCATGCAAGCCACACGACTGCCCACTCTAAATCCTATGTGTATACTCAAGCTGGGTAGTTGGCTTATCTCACAATAATCCCATCCCGCCAAGGAAAACCAAAACATCCAGTAAAGTATATGCCAGTATATGCAACAGTAAAGTAAAGTGCAAAATGCTGTAAATAAGGTTGTAAAGTAAAGCGATGAACTGTAAATAAAATAGAAAAGCTAAACTAAAGCAAAACAACAAACGGATAAACACCCAAAGAAATCAGAAACAGAAAAGCGCTAGGATTGACTCTCATAGGGGAAACCAGAGATTCTAGGTTCGATTCCCCAGCAGATTTTACAGCTGTCGCTCCCGGGATTTTCATCCTAGTACAAACGCGAAAGTGACGCGGAAAAGGTAGAGTCGTCATCCATACATTTTTATCCCGGATGAATGGGAAAGGTAATGCTGCACAAACCGAAGGAAGAAGGAAAGGACGAGGTCCTACGAACCAAAGATCTGGGTCCTGAAGTCGGTTACGACCTGGGAAGGTATTAGAACCCCAGACTGTAATACCCGTTTATTTAATTAATTTATTTAATTAAATATAAGTGAATTACGTTGTGTTGATTTGTGATGTTTTGTGTATTCGAAGTTGATTTAAGTTGGTTTCCAAAATATCAGAATAATTCGTGGATGTTTATAAGTTGATTCAAGTTGAATTTATTAAATAAGTTGATTTAAGTTGTAGATAATAATATTGAATATTTTGAGTTTATAGTTGATTATGTTGATTTGGTAGTTTGGGCAATTTATTTGATAGTCGGTGATTACTCGATTTAGTCGGGAGAAATGATATTCGAATTAATATTATGGAATTATGAGAATATTGATTTAAGTGGGTCTAGTTGTGGCGTGGATGGTAGAAGTCGTGGGGGTGCGAATTAGAAAGCCCAATTAAGATTGATTTATAATAATTATTATTATAATAAAAAGAAAAATAAAGAGGAGAATTAGTCAAGAGGAGAAGTTGGAATCAGTAGAAGTTGAGAAAAAGGAATCGTGGAAATTAGGGAAAACAAGGAAAAATTCTTAGAGAAAAATAAGGGTTTTAGAGGAGAGAAAACAGCTTGGGAGAAAAGAAGGAGAAAGAAGGATTCATGTTCATATCTTAATTTTCGCACATTCGGTACAGCTTCTACTAAACAGGTGATAACTTTTTACTCGTAATTCTGATTAAAGAGATTCTTGAATTTCTGGAAAGCTTACGAAATTCCCTTCGATTTTATATATAATTTTGTGTCAATAAGTTCTATATTGAAGGAGAAAAACGCATTTGAAGTTTGGAAGTTCATGCTGGAAATTGGTCAAATAGTAGTTACGGGATTGATGGTGATGAAGGCTGAATTTTGGTCAATATAGGAACTCAATGGCAGCGTGTTCGTATTTCTAATCTCCATGGATGAAAGAGGAGAGGAAAAGGGTCACATATGCAAAGGGGTTGGAAATTCGATCGAATATTCGAAGCGGTCATCGATTAAGGTAAGGGTGAGGTTCGAACTCTATAATCGGGAATACGATGATTAATATGTGGGATTGGGACTTTATAATTTCTATACTGTCAGATGTTGATTTCGTGTTGATCGAGTTGTGATGATTTATCGTAAAGAACATAATTTTATGATAATTGAATAATAGAATTTTCATTATTGTGGTTGGATAAGTTGTCGAGAAATTGTTGTTAATTTGTGGATTCTGGAAAAAAATGAAATTTGGGGACGGAACTCCCTAGACAGAGGGTGGCACAGGCCACCCAATACCAAAGGCAAGGTGGCGCAGGCCACCCAAGGAAAGAGAAAACATGGTGCAGGCCATGGCATGGGTATGGCGCAGGCCACCCCTTGTTCCCATGGAGCATAGCGCAGGCCATGTATGGGGCATGGTGGGGATGGCGCAGGCCATCCCTTAATTGTGGGGACCACTTTTTTTGTTTTGTGTTGCAAATTCTCACATTTAATAATACATAATTATAATAAGTATTATTTCATAATAATTTATGAAATTCCTAGATCAAGTAATTAGTATTTATGTGGTTAGAAGAATTACCAGTTAATGGGTGATGAAGTTAGACAAGTAAATTAGGCCTCAACATTGTTCACGTAGTTAATAATTTATAGGAAAAATAATACTTTTGAAGAATTAGACATAGTAGCAGTAGCCAGTTTAGTATCAGTGCAGGAAGTTATAAATGATGATATTGTTATAAGAAAATATGTGTTGGTATCAGAAAACTAATTTAATGAAAGTAAACATATCTGGTGAAACTTATTGGTAGTGATAATAGAGCATAACATAATACCAGTATAAGTCTTTAGCAGAGAATGAATTAACAGGCAGAGGTGGTTTGCAGCAAGATTAAATTTATAGATATTATAAATTAAAAGTAGAAAGAGGTGAATATCAGTAAGTTGAATGTCACAGATGCAGTGAGAATGATTAGCAGAAATTGTAAGGTGCAAAACAGTGATAGTTAGTTGACCGGGTGAATTTAAGCAGAGAATTTAGTTGCCTGAAATTTAATGAAAATTGACGAAGTAGTTCATAATATTTAGTAGGTAATTTTAGTCGGTCTATTTTGTCGAATATGTAATGACTGTGTAGATTTTTCTTGTATGTTGAATGTGTCGTGTTGTCCCTGTATTTGGGTATTCTTAAGTTGAAGGTCGAAGGATCAATATTGATTATTTGAGTTGTAGGTCGTAAGACCAATGTTTATGTTAAAGTTGTAGGCCGTAAGACCAATGTTGATGTTAAAGTTGTAGGTCGTATGACCAACGTTGAAAGTTGTAGGCCTATGGCCAATGTTGAATCATGTTGGATTTAAGTTATTACGTTGTTGTGGTATGTAGTTTGAGTTGTTCGTTGTTTATGCGTTGCATTGTTGGTCTCATGGCATCTATTGCATTTCTAAGTTGGAGCGGATGCTCACCATGTTGGCATGGATTGACAAATTTATTAAGTTGAAGGCTTATGCCTTGCAGATACCTCGATAACCTGGTATATTTTAAGTTGAGAGTTTTACTCCAATGGTACCACATGCATATGCACAGTCGAGTCGCATCCCGTTTCGAATTAATTATGTTGTTTGTGTTGTTTATGTTGCCAAGTTGATAAAGTTGTTCTTGTTGCTTACATATATAAAGTTGTGTACGTTGCTCAAGTTGAATAAGTTGTTTATGTATATTTAAGTAGATTATGTGGTTTAAGTTGATTATGTCGAGTAAGTGGTTCATGCTAAGTTGATTATATTATTATGTTGGATAAGTTGATTATGTTGCCAAGTTGATTATATTATTATGTTAGACAAGTTGTTTATGTTGCTAAGTTGATTATATTATTATGTTGGACAAGTTGATTATGTCACTAAGTTGATTATATTATTATGTTGGATAAGTTGATTATGTTGCTAAGTTGATTATATTATTATGATGGATGAGTTGATTATAGGATTATGTTGCCCGAGTTGTTTATATATTTATGTTTGTAATGTCGATTATGCTGATATTGAAGAAGTTGAATGGGTTGTATATGTTCGTCGAAGTTGATGAAGGTGTCTATGCTGACCTTGTAGTTGAAATTGGTTATGTTGATATAATAATTAAGTTGATGAAACATGTTGATAGTTTGGGGTGATTGGTAAGATGTTGTTGTGGGATAGTATGAAAATTGTATGATTCTATCTAGCATATTAATTATCATACTCTTGTTTATATGGTTCGATATCTCACCCCTTTCTGTTGTTGAATGTTACCTTGATTGGTAACGTGCAGGTATTCCAGTTTAGAGTTGCTTACTTTCGTAATCAAGTCTGTGTCGTCGCTCTGATACATAACACTCGGGGGGATGAACGCTTAATTGTTTTGTTGTTATATTTAGTTGTTGTTATTTTAAGTTGTCTCAATGAAAAACATGTTATTACTAAGTTGTTAGGTTGAAAAAAAATTGTTAACTGATGCAAAGTTGAATATTTGTGGATCCGCTGCATATTTGTAAAAGTTGTTTTGTTTAAAGGAATTGAATAAGAGTTTACATTATAGTTTCATCCTATTTGAAGTGTTATGTATCGATGTTCATGAAATTAAATGAACTTGTTAAAGTTGAAAAATGTAGTATCCTGTTTTATTGTTGAATTTTGAAACTCTGATTTATGATTTTCCGTCGGGTAGATTTGGGGTGTTACATTAGTGGTATCAGAGTAGGTCGGTCCGTCCGGCCAATGTTGTCTAACGTTGTTAATTCCTTAGTACGCGTCATGTGTGTGAAACACTGTCGGTACTTGTTGTTAGTTTCTAGTTGTTGTCTGCAGGTGTTTGTTGGAATTAAGTGGGGGAGAAGCTTGACTCCCGAAATGTTGTTGGAAAGTCGAAGTTGGTTCAAAGTTGATGTTGATTGCAAGAGTGCAAGGTTGTTGAAGAGACGTTGTTGCAGACTGGCGAGAGCATGGATTCATGAATTCGTATCGGTCGGGTTGAGCAGTGCATGAATTTTGGATGGAGATTGTTTAAGGAAGAAGGATTTATTCCAAATACAAAGAAAAGTTGATGGATCAAGTTGAGGGATCACGTCGGTAGATCAATATGCTTTGAGTGTAGTTGGATTAAAGTCAAGTAATTTTCGAAGTTGGATGTAGAGCAAGATTTTTTTGGTAGAACTTGGAAGTAAGATAGAGAGAGGTGGAATTTATATTCATCAATCTCAAAATTTTGGTTTTTGCAACCTTGGAACAGCTGTCACGAGAAGTGGTATAACTCTTTAACCGTGAATCAGATTGAAGCGGTTCTGGACTTTTTGGAAAGCTTACAGAATTACCTACATTTTGCATATAAGATTTGCATTCAGGAGGTTTATAATGAGGGAGATAAGTGCATTTTAATAGTTGGGTTTGCTGCTGATTTTTGGAAAATTCTGCATACGGGAATTGTTGACCAGCCCCATTGCAAGGAGGATAACTTTTTACTCGTAAGTTGGATTTGAGCGATTCTTGAAGTTATGGAATCTGCACAAATTTCTCTTCATATTAGAATATAATTTTGTGATTTGGAGGTCTGTATTGGAGAAGATAATTGCGTTCAAAGTGGAACGTCTATTGCTGAAAATTTGGAAGGATGAAATTGTTATTAAATAATAAAATGTGGGTATCGGAGAATGCTTAGAGATACGATTTATTTTGAATGAGGACGATTAAAGTGCCGATGTTAGATGAGGGTAATATTGAGAAGAATATGGATGTTTAATCAATGTTGTTACAAATTTTAACTTGGTTGAAAGTTGTATATGGACCAAACCACTTTGGATGGTACTTGTTGTAGTGAATAAAGTGTTAGTGGGATATCGAGAGTCGTGTGGTACTATATGTGTACATAAGAGAATGTGTACTAGAATTTTGGATGTTTTGCATCGTTGACGAAGTTGGAATTAAGGAGACTAAGAAGGAGTTGATAAGCCGTAGAGAGTTGGTGGAGCAATATGCTTACGGACTCTTAGCACAAGTTGAAGTACACTATTGTGTTGGGTAACGATGATTGATGCCTCTGTTATGGTTGCCAGATGTCTATCGATAAATTGAGGAACTGATCATCCTTAATCTATTGTTGATAGCAGACGTCATCATAATTGATGGATAGATGTGTCATGCCAACTAGTATAGTATGTACGTCGAATTGGTTGAAGGCAAGATGAGTGCTTGAGTACTATTTGTTTTGTTGATGCAAGTTATTATATGAGAGTATAGTTAGAATTTAAGATGAAAATATGAAGTTGCGTTTAGATTGAATTGTAATAAGAAAATTCATAGTTGAACTCTGAAGGATTTGAATGTTGTTTTGGTGATGAGTTAAGTGGCATAAGACGTGAAGCTTTCTTGAGATGATTGGAAAGGAAAGTAGGTGGAAATGTAAAACGATGATTTGACAATAATGTCGGACAAATTTAAGTTGCAAGTATTAGAAGTGATATTATAAGTTGGTTTATTAAGGTGCGATTTTTGGTTGGAATATAGTTGATTGAGTTGATGTTGTGTTTAAGTTGGATGTTCTTGTGTTGATGTGTTCTAAATTGTAAGTTGGTTACTCGTTGTGTTGTGTTCTAAATTGTAAGTTGGTTACTCGTTATGTTAAATCGAGTCATTTCACGAAATTTCTGTTTCGAATCAGATTTACCCAATTTTCTTGAACCATAAAATATATATATATATATATATATATATATATATATATATATATATATATATATTATTTTAGAAATGACACGATGCTAGAAACAGGCCATTCTAGAAAGACTTAGGAAAAGTATTGATAATATATGTACCATCCTTACACCTTGAACCCCTTGATTATGCGGATGAATTTAAATACTTATTATGTCAAAACCACCCTATTTATTAGTTTATATTAGCAGTCAACACCATCCTAAGCACACACTAAGTAGGAAGCTGATGCAAATAAGTGTATGCTCTCAAAGTTAAAAGAATAAATCAAAAGAAAAAAAATGAAATGAATGACTGAAAAGAAATTCTCCTTCTAAGTTAGGTGGTCCTTACCCGATCATTTAGCCCAACGGTGTAAAATTCTTTATTTTATTGATATATGCAAAAAGAAAAAAAATTGATGAAAATGAGATCATAATCACTAACAGGCTATCCTACCATGAGTGTGAAGGGATAACGGGCTTAATGTGATTGCGCTAGAATGAAAGAGAGGTGTGTGGGTCGAGGTATAATAACATGATTCGGATTTGTCTGTATAAGATAGGAGTTCTCGATTATTTTTCAAGATAAAAAGTGTCATTACGGTATCATTAGTATTAATACATAGTACTTATCTTTCTAACTAATGCCTATGATACTCGTGTCTAATCTAAACTAGCACTTAGATTGTTTCATTATTTTTTGCTTGAGGACAAGCAAAGGTTTAAGTGTGGGGGAATTTGATAACACGAAATTATATCGTGTTTTTGGCTTGATTTACATAAATAAATATTATTTTTTATTAATTTTTCCGAATTTATTCTTGCTATTTACTATATTTATTTATTATTGCAGAAAATCGAGTCGGTTGGAAAAAAGTCGAAAAAGTGAAGAAAAGAATTAAATTGAAGAAAAAGAATTAAATTGGAGAAAGAAAATGAGAAGAAAGAAAATGAGAAGAAAGAAAATGCGAAGAAAGGAAATAGAAGGAAAGAAAAGGAAATGGAAGGAAAATAAAGGTGGTGGGACCCACCACACATACACATGGCGCAAGCCATGAGGTGTGGCGCCCACCACACCTTTATGTACGTGGCGCAAGCCACTCACATGTGGCGCAGGCCACTTTCCCTAGTCTTTGCCCGCCCGGTCTTTACGGCGCCCGCTTCTCATGCAATCAGTCTGTTTTGAAGCCCAATAAAAGGCCCATTAAATCCTATATTTTCTCAACCTATTATGGACTGCCACTCCTATAAATAGCATCAGTTTCCATTAGATTTTACACAGTTTTTTCTACGGAATTGGAGCAACAAAACAAGAGCATTATTTTCCAGTTTTATTAATTTATATTAGTCAGTATTTTTTATGCACTTGTACGGATTGGAGCTTGGAACAAAGAAACATCTCACCAATTATTATTATTCAGGTTTTTTATTTTATTGTTTATTTAATTTCTTATGTTTGATTTATTTATTATGAGTAGTTTATTTAAATTATATTTTTCCTGCATTGTTATTTTATATATTATGTTTAGCTAAATTTTATATATATCCGTATGTAGACGAATTAATCGGGAGGAATTAAATTAAAATCAGTATAAATTATTTCACTAAATTTATAAATTAGGCGAGATCTCTTAAATTAATTTTAATACTTTTTGTTATGAAAATAAGGAAAGTAAATTAAGGTAAATTCAACAGAACGAAAGTTTGCGAATTTAACCGGATAGCTGAGGTTTAGCATTTATTCTAAATTTAATAGAACGAAAGTTTGAGGATTTAAAATTAATTGGGATTTATTTATTTTCAAAAAGGATTTCTAAACACTTATGGGCTGGCGAAAGTAGGCATAGGACTTTAGTAATTTAATCTGAATCAAAAGAGTGAAAGTTTGAGACAAGGATTTTTAAATGAGTATTTTTCCACTAAGAAGTATTTTTAGCATACTAGCCTTAACTGATATTTGATTTAATTCCCGACAATTAATGAGTTACATACGGATATATTATTATTATCTATTAATTAAACTTTAGATTTAATTATTTCTGCCATAAACCAACCAAAAGAAACAATTAGCCTTAGCTTTACACCGTGATACTAGATAACGTTAGATCGATTTTTAAGTCTCTAAGGGATCAATAATCTTTAAAACTACACGTACGACTGTGCACTTGCAGAACCATTCCTTTAGATATATAGTCAAGCAATCATAATCAATTTTTTTTCTTTTTGCATATATCAATAAAATAAACATAAATAATTTTAATAAAAACAAAAAATGTAAATAATAGAATCAACAAAGATTTAAGTAGAGATAATAAGTCTAAAGAAAGGGAAATTGTGGGTTGCCTTCCACATAGCGCTTCGTTTAAGGTCAAGGGCTCGACCGCGCATTTTTAGGGGTTAATCATTTGATTGAGCGGGCAGCTAATCTAATAAGAGACTAGTTACGTAATTTCGGTTTTCAACCATGTGATAGTGCTTAAGGCGTTGACCGTTTACTATGAATGGGGCTCCCGTGTTTCCTTTGATTTCAACGGCTCCGCTAGGAAAAACTTTAGTAATTAAATACGGCCCAGCCCATCTGGAACGTAGTTTACCCGGAAAAAGTCTCAATCTTGAATTAAATAAAAGCACAATATTTCCTTCGTTAAACTCTTTATTGGAGATACGCCGATCATGCCATCTTTTCGTGCATTCTTTATAAATTTTGGCGTTCTCGTAAGCATCTAGTCTGAGCTCTTCTAATTCATGGAGATCTAGAATTCGTTTTTCTCCTGCAGCTGATGAATTTAAATTTAGGGTTTTAATAGCCCAATAAGTTTTGTGTTCTAATTCAACTGGAAGGTGACATGACTTTCCGTAAACCAACTTAAAGGGGGTAGTTCCTATCGGGGTTTTAAAAGCGGTTCTATATGCCCATAAAGCTTTTTGTAATTTAGACGACCAGTCTTTTCTAGATATAGCAACAGTTTTTTCTAATATTTGTTTTATCTCTCTGTTGGAAACTTCTACTTGTCCACTTGTTTGTGGATGATAGGGTGTTGCAACTCGGTGCCTAACTCCATACTTCAATAATAATCTCTCAAAGATTTTGGAAATAAAATGTGATCCACCGTCACTGATGACTAGTCTTGGTACACCGAATCTCGGAAATATTACGTTCTTAAATAATTTGATTACTACTCGTGTAACATTGGTCGGAGAGGCTATAGCCTCGATCCATTTTGAAACATAATCAACGGCGCCAAAAAACTTGGTCGCTTGACTATATATCTAAAGGAATGGTTCTACAAGTGCACAATCGTACGTGTAGTTTTAAAGATTATCGATCCCTCAGAGACTTAAAAATCGATCTAACGTTATCTAGTATCACAGTGTAAAGCTAAGGCTAATTATTTCTTTTGGTTGGTTTATGGCAGAAATAATTAGATCTAAAGTTTAATTAATGGATAATAATAATATATCCGTATGTAACTCATTAATTGTCGGGAATTAAATCAAATATCAGTTAAGGCTAGTATGCTAAAAATACTTCTTAGTGGAAAAATACTCATTTAAAAATCCTTGTCTCAAACTTTCGCTCTTTTGATTCAGATTAAATTACTAAAGTCCTATGCCTGCTTTCGCTAGCCCATAAGTGTTTAGAAATCCTTTTTGAAAATAAATAAATCCCAATTAATTTTAAATCCTCAAACTTTCGTTCTATTAAATTTAGAATAAATGCTAAACCTCAGCTATCCGGTTAAATTCGCAAACTTTCGTTCTGTTGAATTTACCTTAATTTACTTTCCTTATTTTCATAACAAAAAGTATTAAAATTAATTTAAGAGATCTCGCCTAATTTATAAATTTAGTGAAACAATTTATACTGATTTTAATTTAATTCCTCCCGATTAATTCGTCTACATACGGATATATATAAAATTTAGCTAAACATAATAAATAAAATAACAATGCAGGAAAAATATAATTTAAATAAACTACTCATAATAAATAAATCAAACATAAGAAATTAAATAAACAATAAAATAAAAAACCTGAATAATAATAATTGGTGAGATGTTTCTTTGTTCCAAGCTCCAATCCGTACAAGTGCATAAAAAATACTGACTAATATAAATTAATAAAACTGGAAAATAATGCTCTTGTTTTGTTGCTCCAATTCCGTAGAAAAAAACTGTGTAAAATCTAATGGAAACTGATGCTATTTATAGGAGTGGCAGTCCATAATAGGTTGAGAAAATATAGGATTTAATGGGCCTTTTATTGGGCTTCAAAACAGACTGATTGCATGAGAAGCGGGCGCCGTAAAGACCGGGCAGGCAAAGACTAGGGAAAGTGGCCTGCGCCACATGTGAGTGGCTTGCGCCACGTACATAAAGGTGTGGTGGGCGCCACACCTCATGGCTTGCGCCATGTGTATGTGTGGTGGGTCCCACCACCTTTATGTTCCTTCCATTTCCTTTTCTTTCCTTCTATTTCCTTTCTTCGCATTTTCTTCTCATTTTCTTTCTTCTCATTTTCTTGCTCCAATTTAATTCTTTGTCTTCAATTTAATTCTTTTCTTCACTTTTTCAACTTTTTTCCAACCGACTCGATTTTCTGCAATAATAAATAAATATAGTAAATAGCAAGAATAAATTCGAAAAATTTAATAAAACATAATATTTATTTATGTAAATCAAGCCAAAAACACGATATAATTTCGTGTTATCAAATTCCCCCACACTTAAACCTTTGCTTGTCCTCAAGCAAAAAATAATGAAACAATCTAAGTGCTAGTTTAGATTAGACACGAGTATCATAGGCATTAGTTAGAAAGATAAGTACTATGTATTAATACTAATGATACCGTAATGACACTTTTTATCTTGAAAAATAATCGAGAACTCCTATCTTATACAGACAAATCCGAATCATGTTATTATACCTCGACCCACACACCTCTCTTTCATTCTAGCGCAATCATATTAAGCCCGTTATCCCTTCACACTCATGGTAGGATAGCCTGTTAGTGATTATGATCTCATTTTCATCAATTTTTTTTCTTTTTGCATATATCAATAAAATAAAGAATTTTACATCGTTGGGCTAAATGATCGGAACAAAGAAACATCTCACCAATTATTATTATTCAGGTTTTTTATTTTATTGTTTATTTAATTTCTTATGTTTGATTTATTTATTATGAGTAGTTTATTTAAATTATATTTTTCCTGCATTGTTATTTTATTTATTATGTTTAGCTAAATTTTATATATATCCGTATGTAGACGAATTAATCGGGAGGAATTAAATTAAAATCAGTATAAATTATTTCACTAAATTTATAAATTAGGCGAGATCTCTTAAATTAATTTTAATACTTTTTGTTATGAAAATAAAGAAAGTAAATTAAGGTAAATTCAACAGAACGAAAGTTTGCGAATTTAATCGGATAGCTGAGGTTTAGCATTTATTCTAAATTTAATAGAAATTGTTTGTCTGTTTCAAAGTGAGAAATAAGATACTGTTGAATGAAAGAATGCTAACTGGAACTGGAACTAAAATGAGAAAAGGAATTGGAAAAGAAAGAGGTAATGTTAGAACAATTTTGATTCTAATCCTCTAAGAGTTTTGATGATAACAATTATTATTATGCAAGAATAGAAGTTCTAATTCATGTTGAGAATAACTTACTTAATTATGTATTGTAGAAGTGTATGTGCACCAACCCCCTGGTTTTGAAAATAAAAAATTTCCAGAACATGTCTTTAAACTCAAAAAACCGTTATATGGTCTGAAACAAGCTCCTAGAGCTTGGTATGAAAGATTAAGTAACTTTCTTCTGGAAAATAACTTCATCAGAGGGAAAGTGGATACAACTCTTTTCAGTAAAAACATTAAAATGATATTCTGATATGCCAAATATATGTAGATGATATTATATTTGGTTCTACTAAAAGTGCCTTGGGAAAGGAATTTGCTGAGTCTATGCAGGTAGAATTTGAGATGAGCATGATGGGAGAACTAAAGTTCTTTCTGGGAATCCAAATCAATCAAACATCAGAAGGAACTTATATCCATCAAAGCAAATATGTCAAAGAACTTCTGAAGAAATTTGACTTATCAGAAATTAAGATCTCTAAGACTCCTATGCATCCTACGTGTATTCCGGAGAAGGAAGAGGTAAGTAAGAAAATAGATCAGAAGATCTACAGAGGTATGATTGGCTCTCTCCTCTATCTAACTGCATCTAGACCAGATATTCTAACAATGTATGTTTATGTGCCAGATTCCAATAAGATCCTAGATATATGAAAGGTACTACTAATCTTGGTTTATGCTACAGAAGATCCAAAGATTACAAGCTTGTAGGTTACTGTGATGCTGATTTTGATGGAGATAGAACAAAAAGAAAAAGCACTTCTGGAAGTTGTCAATTTCTGGGAGACAATCTAATTTCCTGGTCAAGCAAAAGGCAGTCAACCATATCATTATCAACTGCAGAAGCTGAATACATTGCAGCAGCTGGATGCTGTACTCAGATGCTCTGGATGAAAAATCAGCTTGAGGACTTCAATATTTATAAGAGTAACATTCCCATCCTCTGTGATAATACTTCTTCTATTTGTCTCTCTAAAAATCCAATTTACATTCTAGAGCTAAACACATAGAAGTTAAACATCATTTCATTAGGGACTATACTCAGAAGGGAATATTATTTTTAAAATTCATAGATACTAATCACCAATGGGCTGATATTTTTACAAAACCCCTTGCTGAAGATAGATTTAATTTCATTCTAACTAATCTTAGTATGGAATTATGTCCAGAATGAAAAATGTTTAATTACATGTTTTTATCTCTTATAAGTTATGAACTCTGAACTGGTTATTTTATTCATTCAGAAGTTAGTTTAATGATCTTACTGTTTATCTCTGAGAAATTCTGTTTCAAAAGAATAACATGCAGATTCTAACATCAATACGTGTCACTCAACCTCTGAGGACCCCTAGAAGCTCAGAATACATGTTCTAACTCTGAAGCAGGACATAACATGCAATCAGACAACTGTCCTCTGCAGAAGGACACACGTTCAAATTCTGGGAAACTGAAAAGGATGAATTGACACAATAGAGGCGCAAATCTTTTTGGTAACTGTTCCAAGATCTCTACGCCTTCCCCTTTTGTCAGCTAGCATTTATTGCTTTCTAATCATGATGCTTTCAGCATTTATTATTTCCACTAATTTTGTTTTATTATTAAATGAAATATTTTCCTATTTAAGCCCTCTTTCACCTTCACTTTTTACTTTTACCTCTCACGCTATTTTTTTCACTCTCTTGTTTTCACCCTAAAATTTCCTATTTTTCTCTCTGCAAACTTTTCTTGTAAACCCAAAAAACCCTCATCTTAGTAACAATGGCTTCAGCATATCAACCATCAAAATATCCACCTTCAGACTTGCTACATGTTTCTCCAGTCAAGATTCTCCTTACTTCTACTGACAAACTTGAAGTCTTATGTGAGTTGTTCGTGGATTTTGAAAGCCTGAAGGAGAATGGTTTTGATCTTCATCCCGCCGTCAAAGCCCAAGGTTGGGAAAAGTACTTTGATCGCCTCATGGGACCAGTCTTCCCCAAACTGGTTAAAGAATTCTAGGTTTTTGCAATTGCTTCAAATTCCCATGTTACTTCTTACGTTTTGGGAAAAAGGATAATCATCTCAGAAGAACACATTGCCAAGCTTATTGAATCTGATGGAAACAGAATCAAGTGTAGTGAAATGGATAAACTCCCAAACACAAAATTGGTGGCTAAAAAGATTTTCACCCATGGACAACCTTCAAACAAAATAAAAGATCTAAAGGATCATCTGAGGATCTGGGCAAAAATCATTCTGGGAAGCATATGTCACAGGAAAGCAACAAACTCTCCTGATTATATTAATATTGATCAGCAGTTCATTCTCTACTTCATCTCCAAGAAGAAGAAAGTCAATCTAGTACATTCTCTCTTCAATCATCTGATAAATAGTGTCAAGGAAACCAGAGAAGGCGAAAAGACTAAGAGGGATTGGATACCTCTAGGATGACTGATTTATGATATTCTGACTGAAAACAAGCTTGTGGATTATCTGGCTGAAGCACAACAGATTGTGTTGCTGTAGACAAACATTGGTAAACCTATAAATGCAAAGAACCTCAAGACGATGAAGTTCATTGACTCCATCAAAAGAGACCCTACTCTTCATTCCAGAGAAGTTATCATAACAAGGAAGATTCCTCTACAAAACTTCCCCATGTTCTCTTCTGACACACCTCCAGAGGTTGTTGTCAGATATTTGGAATCATGCAAGCTGGATGGGGTAGACCCTCTGTTCAACCCAGAAGAACTCAAAAAGCCAGCTCCAGAAGTTGTCTTAAAGAAGAACAAGAAGAGGAAAGCTGGGGAAGGAACTTCTCAGAAGGCTGCTAAAACAGTCAAAAAGAAAGGTAACACTTCATCTTCTCAATCTGATCATGTTTCTGTTGTAGAAGCTGTAAAAGTGGTAATGTCTGAACCTGCACCTTCTGAACCAACTCCTTATGTACCCATTCCTTCTTCTGAACCCATCATTACTTCTGATCCAACTCCGTCTGTGACACCCAAACCTCCTGCCATATCTTCTATCATACCACCACTAAATCAACCAGAAATTGAACCTAATCAACCACAAACTCTAGATGATTTTGACATACCCATTGATCCCACTCCACCCTCTGATATAAACACACACCAATTTGTTGAAACACATACAGAACTTCAAAATGTTCTATCTGACATTTATGCATTCCAACCTTTTGAATCTCACCAAAATGTTCATGTTCAAACTTCTGAAACACAACAAACCAGTTCTTTCCAACCCATGCACGTTGACTTCAACACACTTGTCTTTGACCTATCTCCAATAAGAGAAAAATCATTGTCCTCCTATGAATCCACTCCACCAAACTCACCCATATTCATCACAATTCCAAATACTCCTCCAGAAAACTCTGAACCAGAAGATCCACTTAGAAGCTCCATTGACATAGAGGCACTCCAAAAATTATCTTCTGTCACAAACAAAACTGCTATTCCTGCTCCAAAACCTAAACCCACCAAAAAAGAAATTGATTCACTTCTGCTAGCTTTTGAAGCAGAAATGAAAATCAGACTTGAGAATCTGAAGGTATCCTACTCAGAGTTTCCTGTTCCCGTTGCTTCAGACTTTCTATGGGCAACATTCATAAAATGGTTCAACGTGGAGACCAAAAAGCTTAAAGATATCTGCTATGATATCTCTCACCAGAACTTTTGTGAGTATCTCAAAGAAGTGGTCTCTAGCATTGAAAAGAACAAACCTCTACTTCTGGATGACAAACCCTGGACTGAACCAGAACCAAAGGAATCATACTCAGATCTTCAGATGGTTTTAGTTCCTTCTGAAGAAGTTCAGGAAAATAAATTTGTTCCAGTACCTTCTACTGAAGAAAACTCTGAAGATCAAGCTGCTGCTACTACTGAAGAAACTCTACCAACATCTCTCGTGCTGAAGACCCTAGAAGAATTGAAGAAGGAAAATGAAATGGTCAAGCAGAGGTTGGACAAGTAGGATGAAACTAATGTTGAACTGAAGACTATGATTGGCAAGCAAGTGGAGTCATCTTCTGAAATCAAGTCCCTTCTGGAAGCATTAGTTACTAAGATGAACCCCATTCCCTGAATTTGTTTCTTGTTTTTATTTTAGATCTATTTTCTTGTTTGTTTTTGATCATCTGTTTCTGTTTGCTTATGGCCTTGCTGTTTATTAATGAAAACCTTGCTCTTTTTTGTTTCTTTATATTCATGTTTTACTTCTGCAATTGTTTTTTACTTTTTGATTAATGACAAAAAGGGGGAGAAACGTAGAAGATTTTGATCTATAGAAGTTTATTAAGATTAACCTCTAACATATTAATGTTCTGATAAAATTGTTTGAGTTGTTATTCTAAATAGAAACAGGTTAAGTAATCAACTCAGGGGGAGCTAAAGCAAAGAACTTCTGATGGAAGAATTAAACTTGTTGAAGAACTTCTAATGAAAAATCTCTGAAAGGATAATTCCCACAAATCAAAGGGAGTCCTTCTAATCCTTTTAACTCTATTCTTAAATCAAAATAAATGTTTTGTCATCATCAAAAAGGAGGAGATTGTTAGAACAATTTTGATTCTAATCCTCTAAGAGTTTTGATGATAACAATTATTATTATCCAAGAATAGAAGTTCTAATTCATGTTGAGAATAACTTACTTAATTATGTATTGTAGAAGTTCTTAAAAAGGAAGTTATTGGAAAGAAGGTTTGCTTCAAATAGAAGAAGACTTGCACTATCAAATAGAAGCTATATAAGTTAAAGAGAATCTCTCATTAAAGGCACTATTAAAAGTTGCGTACCAAGAATTAATTCACTCTGATTCATGTCTAGAAGATGGTGATTCTTTCATTAAAGCCTTAATTAAAGAATATATGAATTAATGCTGGGAACAAATATCTTTGATTATGGAAGGTTTTTATGGTATTAACTAATATCCATAATTGGCTCAAGATGTCCCCAACGGTCTTATCACTCAAGCATTATATAAAGGAATCATATTGAAGAGTTAAAGCTCTGTCTTCTATGAGATACAACTTATTCATTTGCGCTATACATTCTTGTAACAAATCAAATTGTGATTATAGCTTTATTAGAAGCAAGATAGTTACTATTTTATTGTTATTGTATAAGATAAGTTAAATCCCTTGAGTGACTAGCTTCAGTCAGAAGACTCAAGAGGACATTGATTGTAGGTCAGTTTGTGTATTCAAATATTGAATAGTGGATTAAGACTTCATTGATAGAGGCAAAATCACCTTGGCGGGTGGACTGGATGTAGTTTGAGTTCAAACGAACCAGGATAAATTAAAGTGTCTTAAAAGTCATTTTTATTAGTTATTGAAAACCCAATTCTAATCCCCCTTCCTTGTGTTTTACGCCCCTTCAGGTAAATGTAGGGAAAAATAAAGAAGGTGCTCGCACGGGCCCTACCCCGCTGCCTACGTACCTCATCGGGAAAATGAGGATCAGAGTCGACGTAGTTCGCCTCACTAAGGCGGGAACAGTTTTGTGTTTTTTAGGATGACGTTGCCATAGTTCTAACTCAGGTGTTACCGACTCTGAATTGAGGGTGTTTACTGTATCGTTGTTTGAACTGTTGAGGCAAGTCGTGATCGTCCGCAAAGAATGAGAGATGGGAAGAAAAGACTGGGTGTCTTTGTCGGTTGTCTTTTCTGAGAAGTGTTTTGAGTTTATTGTTTATCGCATGGACAATACTAAAGACTATGATACAGGAGCAAATACTTTCCTAGGTCGCCCCCAATGGAACGTTTGTAAAGCATTCTAGAAGAGTGGAAGAGACCTCCACTAATCATTTCCCATATGGCTTAAGGCTCGTAGCACCTTATACACATTTTCCTTTTAAATGTTTTTAATTTTCTTTAAATGTGAGAAGTGAGACTCAAGTTACAAAAGGAAAAACTCTAAGGGAACTAGACTTACCCTAAATGATTATGTTCAATGGTGAATCCTATGGTTAGTGAAGTTTGAAAGATTAAAGCTACCTAATCGGATACTAAACCTAAAAATGCGAATACAAAAAGTAATGAATAATATGGTCCTCCTATGTCATGGTGGGTGAGAATGTGTGTAAATCGCAAATGGGATTAAACGATGGACCGAGTGGGTCGATTGCGTGGTACTGAGACGTACGACTTATGGTTTACGACATACAAGGCTTGCTTTTGGTGTATTGAAATGGATCGAGGTTTAATCGTGGAATCCTAATGTCACATGAAACTTTATTTATTTATTTTTTGAAATTATTCGACATTGGATAGAATATCTCTTTTTATTTGTTTTTGAAATTTGGTTATCTAACGTTTCATTTTATCTTTTTCTATCCTAATTATAGGTATCACACATAAAATTCCAACTATTACATCACAAAGTATAAACCACAAAAATATAATCAAGGCATAATGAAAAATGGTCTGATTCCGTAAGCATAGAATCCTCGAATAATACCTTGCACCACAAAAAGAGTGTTAGTAAATGAAATGAAGATGAGGATGCAAAAATATGGCCAAAATGGATTAAAGGTGTAAAGTTGCAAAAATATTAAAATGCACATAAAGCATAAAATCGAAATAAAATGCGAAAAAATCGAAAAAATGAGAATTAAAAACGTCAACTATTTTTTTAATATGTCAAAATGTTATTATAAATTTTCTGGAATTTTTATTATGAGAAAAACTATTTTTTATATTGATTTTCTAAAGAGATTTTAAAAGAAAATAAGAAAAGGAAGGAAATTCAGGGGGGTGCATAGGAAGCAATTTTTAGTTAAAAATGACACTTGGGCCCAGAAATAGGGGCACAAATAGCAATGGGGTTGAGCCCAAACGCACAGAAACCTATGGGGAGTATGATATGGATGCAGTCAAAATTGTTGACCCAAGATGGAGCGTTAGATCAAGGTTCAGTCTAGGTATTCCCATCAGATGGATCATGAAGCGAAGGTGCATGGTAGTTATCATGTATGGCACACATAAAACCACCACGGAAGCAGCCTACCTGACAGTGACAAGTGTCACTGTCGGTATGGTGGAAGACCAAAAAATGTCCCCTAATCTTATCCATTTATACCAACTCAATCCTCATGTTTTCTTTAAAAAAATTAAGATACATTCTTTATCACTTAAAAGAAAACAAAACCGTAAAGAACGAAACCCTAAATCCCCTTTCCTTTTTCTCCATCGCCGTTACTCTCCTCCAAGCAACCCAACACCGCCGCGAACCGAAGGAGACAACTGCGGTGACTCTTACTCACTCTACGCTTCTACCATGAAATCAACCTATTCTATCCTCTCGATTTCAATCCGAACACAACATATCAAAATCTCTCAAGATGAAGAACATCAAGCAACTACACAACAGCTATCTCGTGATATTCGAGCTCATACCTTGTGAATTAGAGGAAGATCGATCCGAAATCTGTGAGATGAAGGTTTGTTGAAGGATTGGAGCAGTGGAGAATGAAGATACGCGATGCAAGCTTCGGAAACAATTCAGAAAGCGTCCAATCGAAAAATCTCATGGCGGAATGATGCTTTGCCCAGGTATGTCAATGGATTCGAATCCCTCACAACTCTTCGCACACACCTCTTCTTTTAATTATTCTTACGACTCTGATTCCTTGCTTCTGTTAATGATCACGAATACGATAGATTCGTTGAATATGAATCTAAATATGTGGGTCATTGTTGAAGGTTTTGCGATTGTGATAAAGGAGATGATGAAGGTGAATCAATGAAGATGAAGCTGTGCGTAAAAAACAGCGATGATGATCGAAGGTGGAGTCTTTCAGATGAGTTATACGATGAAGGTAATGATTTTGGTTTCGTTTTTTTTGCCTTTGATTCTTGTTGTGACTCGTTTATTAATTTGGTCTTTCCGTTTATTGCAGGTTGATCCTGGAGATGGTGTCGCTCCCAGGATTTTCATCCTAGTACAAACGCGAAAGTGGCGCGAAAAAGGTAGAGTCGCCAACCAGGAATTTTCATCCCGAAGGAACGGGAAAGGTGATGCTGCACAAACCTAAGAAAGAAGGAAAGGAAAAGGTCCTGCGAACCAAAGATCTGGGTTTGAGAGTCGGTTACGACCTGGGAAGGTATTAGCACCCCAAATCGTCTGCCGTAACCGACGGGATTCAGGCTTGCTTGTTTGTTTCAAAGGGTGAGGAATAAAGTGCTGCTGAACAAATAAACTGCTACTGGAACTGGAACTGAAATGAGAAAGGAATTGGAAAAGAAAATGGAAAGAAATAGGGAAATGTAGGGAAAAAAAGAATATGCTCGAACGGGCCCTACCCCGCTGCCTACGTACTTCATCCGGAAAATGAGGATCAGAGTCGACGTAGTTCGCCTAACTAAGGCGGGAACTATTTGTTTGTATTTTTTATAGTTGGAACTGCGTATGTATATGCTCAAGTGTTGCATGCTCGACTTGTGCGAGTGTGTTTACCGTCTTGCATGCGAGACAAGTTGTCGCAAGTTTGCTCTAAGAGTGAATGAGGTGAGAAAAGAGAGTTCCCGCAGGAAAGTCGCTTATTGTTTGTTGTTTTATTTTTAAGAGCTTTTATGAATTTGGCACAAGGAAGTGAATTCAAAATCTTTTCCATGGAATGTATACTTGCTTCTACATTCCAAGATGGAATAGTCGAATAAGCACACCAAGTAAGGAGAAATTATCCAAGACTTGTTCCCAAGGATTAGGGTGTAAATTCACTAGCTTGTTGAACCTATTAGATGTTTTTGGAGCTTTGTAAAGAACTGTCTTTTAGGTTTTCTTTGTGAAATAACCTCTTGATCAGACTTGTACATCATGCTAGATAAGTCCACACTATTCCAAGATGGAATGAATGTAAGTGCCCCATGGAATAAGGCTATACACAAGAGGTTTTCATTCATTTATTAAGTGTCTTTTTAATCTTGTTTAAAGATGAGAGAAGAGACTCAAGAGGAAAAAGGTCAAATCTAAAGGGGGACTAAGATACGATCCTAAGTTTTCTCATTATGTACAAAAGGTGATCCTATGATTTATGAGGTATTCAAAAGCTAAGGAGAAGAAAAGAAAGTTAGAATTCAACTAACTTCCTAAGGTGTAAACACCCCAAATTTTCCCTCACTTTTTCTCACACCATGGCTTGTGATCTTTCATTTTTTCATTAGCATAAACATACCATCTCATATTGCATATTTGTTTCATCTGCATAGTTTCATTTCATCTGCATCTAGGGTTTGTGATCTGAGCAAACCAAGAAGTGATCTGAGCCATCCCAAAAGTCTTGAAGCCTACCAAGAGGTTCCATGTGTGCTCCATGATCAAATTATGCTCCCCAAAGTCCATAAACGTCAAGAGATCACAAAGAATGGAAAAGGCATGGAGGCAGACTGAAGATTTCCTGCACAAATGACCTAAAATTAGGGTTTTGGTTTCAGAGGCTTTAATCCCAAATTTTTTGGTCATTCTTGTTTCTAATGGTCTCAAAATGTCATAAGGATCATGTGTACCAAGTTAGATGAAGGAATTCACTGTGGAAGTCATCTGATCATTAGGTAACTTCTTGAGCAAGTAAAGTCAAAATCAGGGCATCCGAGGCCTCCCTCAAGGGCACCAAAGGGTCATCACCATCATTTTGAGTCTTTATGATCTTTATTTGATCTTAGAAGTGGTTGGAAGTTCACAAAGTTGAAGAATTTCAAGCCAAATGCAAACTTGCTATTTTTGGAAGTGATTTGTAATGGAAACTTTCCATTTTGTGAAAGATATTCAACCTATTCTTTCATGACCAAAAATGCCTCAAATGAAAAATTCTTGGTAATGAAAGTTGTAGATTATGTCTTCCCATTTTCAAAAAGTACAAGAACATGTCTTGATTCATCATAGAACTCAAGATTTGGCCTTTCAAAGTTGGCAAAAAATCCTATAATTTTCAAGATCATGCCAAAGAGGGAATTTTGCAATTTCACTTGCCAACCCATTTCATGACACCTCTAATCAACTTCTATGCACCATAACATGTCAAGACAATTTCAAAACATCGGAATTGGCCCAAGATTGCATGATTTTGATGACTTGATTCTTAAGAGATCTCAAAATGGCCAAAATGAATAACTTTGCATAAACTCTTGAAACTCTTCATCCACTTATGCCAGCTGTATAATCTTGATCCTAAGGCCATCCTTGAACCTAGCTGAAGCCAAGACACCCCAAAAGCCAGCTCTGCCATGACCCATGCTTGAAGTACAAATTTGTTGACATTTTTGAAACTTGCCCATACCAATCACACTATGCCACCACCAACCTTCTGACCAATCAAGACCTCTTATGCAAACCCTAAGGAGCTCATTCCATAACACACATTGGCCTGAATGCTCCCACAAGTCAGAATCACCAAAATCCCTAAAAATCTTCATCTCTTCGATTCTCTCAACACAAGCCACAAACTTCAAAACTCTTTACACCATTCAATCATACACATCCTCAGGATCACAAAGCAACCCTCACAATGACCTAAAAGACTCTCAAACAAGAACACGATTTCTGCATACTTAGAACTGAAACACTAAAACCAGCAACAATAAGCTTGTTCTAAGCATCACAACATCCTCAGGGGTCCATTGGAGTCGATTTGCACCAAGGAAAGGTCCAGAAAGCTCAGAATCAGAAAGCTCCATCTCAGGTAATCATCAAGAACTTATTTTCCAGAAGCCCTCTTTTAAGTTCCTAAGTGATTCTACATGCTTCCCTGATCATGTTGATGTCTTTACTTTTGAAAATGATTGAGAAATGAGTGTGTATTTAACTTTTGAAACTTTGACTGTGAAACATGTTCTTGCTTGATTCTCTCTTTTAATGCAAAATAAGTTGTTTTTGTATGTGGATTCTTGGTGTTTGATGTTTGGGGGTTGATTCTGGAGTTTTTGGGATGTTTTCATGGTCTGGGGAGAGAGATAAGGTTTTGTTGTTGCTGGAGAAGATGACCGGAGCTTGCTCCGGTCACCTGAAAGTCATTAGGGTTTTGATTAGGGTTTAGGGATCAGTTTGAATGGTGTCCCTTGGATCTAAGCTTAGCGCACGTTTGGAGGGCCAGGATGCACCCACTTAACTTTAATCCTTTAATTAAATTAATTAATTAGGTTTAATTAGTAAAAATTCCAGAATGAATCTCATCCATCCAATAGCGCACGCATTTAATTCCCTCCACCCAAGTTTGAATCTGGAGCTTTGGAATAACATACCTTCCATTTAAATTCATTTTATTTCCTTTTTTATTGCATTTTCTTTCTCATTTTATTTAAAATAGCAAAACTCATCAAAAAATATCATTTCTTGCATTTTTGATTTAAATATTTTTCTTTATCTGAATTTTTTTTTACGTTCCATCCTTCTTAACATTTCAGGGGCTTATGGTAAGTTATTTGGAATGTGGATTTTCCTTCACATTCCATCTCTTCTCATCTCTTCATTTGCATAATTTATTTGTCTTTGAAGTGAATCCAATTCACTTATGTTCCATCCTTCTTACTTTCTTTCTTTTAAGTTACTTATCTTCTTCAAGAAGTAAGTAACTTATTCTTCTTTCTCCTATCATCAGCTCCTTCCATTGGTGGCCTTGAAGATCCTTTCTCTTAAGCCTCAAAAACCATAGGATATCCGAGCATGATAAATTTTAGGGTTGTATATAGTTCCCCTTAGTCTTTTACCTTTGAGTCTCCTTGAGTCTCTCTTCTCATCTCAATAATCAGAGACTAAACTCTTAAAGTTTCAGGACTTTGGAATTAGGGTTATGCCCGCATCCTTATCTTAGGATGGAGTGTATAACTTTAATCCTTAGTGTTAAACCTTTAATTTGTTTACACCTCTTAATCAAAACACATTAATAATCACTAAGACTTTATCTTGTAACTTGGGCCTTACATTAAGGTTTTATCTCTTCCTTATGGTTAAGAGGGACTAACCCTAGTGTTTAATGGACAAGTCCTCCTCAAGTTGTCTTACAAACCATAAAACCTACTTCTTAATCTCATCCCTAAATTAAAATCCATTTAAAAAAAGGTTTGTTATATAATGAATTTATTCCCTAACCATGGATTAAGTTGAGGTATCTTCCTCAGCTTAAGTGTTCTCATCTATCATCCTTCTATTACGATGGTGTAATGAGTTCACTAATCTGTGATTAGAGATTAAACTCATTACTTAACACTAAACAAAATCCCAAAAACATCTAAATAATCACAAGTAGGTTAATCATCTTAATCCTATATCATCATGGTAATTAAGTTGGGATGCTTATCCCATACTTAAGTAGGCTCATTATCCCTAATCCAGGACGATATAATGAGTTCACAAACCCTTGATTTAGGTTTAAGCTCATAATCCTATGCAAAACACCAAAAGCAATAAAAGACTGAAAACACAAAAACAAACATTAATCGTCTCCTCCGGGATTCTTTTCTCATCACACTCATTCTATAAACGAGAACTTGCTTTTTCCGTCTAATGCAAGACAATTAGCACTCGAGCCAGACGAGTCATACACTTGAGCATAGACTATCAAGCAGTTCACAGTCAATTTACTTTCAGTCTCTTTGAGTCGAAATACGGTGTTCTGACTTCCTCATTGCATGAGAGGATACGTAGGCATAACTTAACAGTTATCGAACAAAAGTCTCTTTGTCATCCCCCTCTTTTAGCATTCTTTTATAAGCCTCAGTTCCTGAGCAATTCACCTTTTGCACTGACACCTGTACTTTCTTTCCTTAGCTTTTGCACACAGATAGCACATACACTTACCCCTTTTAAACATAATCTTGTATGTGTGGATCCCGTCGAGTTCGCCGGACGATCTGGGTGCTAATACCTTCCCAGGTCATAACCAACCCCCTTTCTCAATTTCTCTGGTTCGCAACCGTCTTATCCATCTCTTTCCAGGTTTATGCAGCATTACCTTTCCTTCAGGATAAAAATGCCTAGCTGGCGACTCTATTCAATTCAATCTCATTTCTCTTTTCACCGACCGTTCACGTCTGGACCTTGGGACCTTGGTTTCTTTTTAGGGGAGCGACAACATGGCGACTCTGCTGGGGATTTATCTTGCAACCAGGGCTTCTGGTGCTTTTTGTGGGTTTCTCCTAGCGCTTGTTTGATTTGTGTTTATGGGGGGTGTTATGTGTTATGTGTGCTTTTGTTTATTGCTTTATTTATTGATTTCTGTACAAATTTATTTATTGCTTTCATTTACTGTTTTATGTATTTCATTTATCATTACCATATCATGTGCTGGATTTGTTGTTTTACCTTGGTGGGAGGGATATTTCAGTGAGTAAGGTTCCATACCGGGAGCCTGAGTGACACATAGGATTAGAGTGGCTTCATATTCTTTCCCATTCCATTTCGGTCTAGTGCGGGAATATGAAACACGATTCAAACATGGGTTTCTTCTTGAGAACTCCGTGCTACGGATTTCCTGTAGTGCTAGGGCTATCTGGGAAGCCTGCTAAGTCTGGATGACCTTTTTAGACGACCTTCAACATCTGAGGTGAATTAGAGAAGTGTCCTTTATGAACAAAGTAAACATTGTGCCTCCATGTTAGAAGTGTTTACACTTCTCATAACAGATCCAAGCCTGAGGATCCTTGTTCTAGAACAATACCTGTGAGGGGTTGGGATGTTTACAGGTTTGCAGGAACCCTTGGCCTCATCATACCTTGTTACTAATGTTGTTTTTAAGGCCACACTATTTTGGACTAATTCTATGAAACTCTGGACTTGTGACTCTTTATTTGAGTCCCCACCTGGTTATTGGTTCTCTAGCCTTCATCTGGACTTATGAACGCACATGGACCCTATCAAAGCAGATAACAGATCCAACAGCTGATCACAAACCCTTGCATATCATTCTACATACATCATTTTGCATCATTTTAACATTTGTCTATTTGTTTTACAGGGTATCCACATCATCTTGGTTTGGTTTTGACTGTTCTTCTGCTCAGACATCTTCATCAGATATCTTCATCAATTATCTTCATCAAAGATCTTCTTTAGTATCCTCTCCAATTGTCTTCATCAATATTTCTCCTCAGTTATCTTCATCAGCACCCATTGTCAGTATGGACTCATCCAGAAAGAGCAACATCACTTATCATTTATGTGAGCCCTCCCTAGCAGGCATCAGGCAGATTCAGGAACTTATCACTCCTAATCATGTCCCTTTATTCAGAGAACATTATGGTGGTATTATGGACATGATCATGGACTTGGATGCATCTTAGAGGATCATGATCCACACTTGCCTTCAGTTTTATGACCCTCCTCTCATATGTTTCACTTTCCCAGACTTTCAGTTGGGTCCTTTGTTAGAAGAGTTTTCCATATTGTTGGGTATCCCCATCAGGAAAAGGATTCCTTTCAACCCTGAGATGACTGCTCCTAGGAATGAAGAAATAGCTAAGGCTCTGTATTTGGAAACCACCATCATTGATCAGAATATGACCACCAAGGCTGGAATCCCAGGCCTCCATTTGGACTTCTTGATCACTCAGGCCACCAGTCATGCTACAGCAGTAATGTGGGAAACTGTTTGTGCTCTCCTGGATCTTAGTATATATGGAATCATCTTGTTTGTAGACGAGCCTAAGTTTGTAAGCAAGAATGCTATCCATCTCTTCCTGCTGAAGAATCCAGTTCCTACCTTGCTAGGGGATTTTTATTATTCAGTGCATCAGAGAAATGAGAAGCAGAGGGGAAGGCTAGTCAGATGTTGTGCACCTCTCTTCTACTGTTGGTTATTGAGACACCTACCAAAGACAAAATATTTCTTGAATCTTCATCAGTCAAGAAATTGAGCTAAGAGAATGATTGCTCTCACTTCATAATACATTAGGTGGTGTACTCAGAGCACCAAGGGCAGAGATATAATTACAAGTTTTGGGCAGTATCCCAATGTACCTCTTATTGGAGTGAAGGGTATCATCAACTACAATCCTTTGCTTTTCAAAAGACAGCCAGGGTATGCCTTAGTACATCCACCAAGAGAGCAGGATTTAGCAGAGACCCTTTACTGTGATGTTCAGAATAATCATGCCATCATCTGACAAGCAGCCTGAGCTTGGGATAACATACAGACAAAAGGGACCTCTATTCTTGGCAAGTGCAACAACATAGCTTAAATTTAGTACATTGATTGGTCTCGCATCAGAGTACAGATCACCTGCATGCCATTCACCCTGGAGGATGTGTCAGGGCCATCAACAATAGAGCCTGTAGCTACAATTAGTTTAGAGGAGTTTGAGAAGTTGAAAGAGAGGAATACCCAACTTTCTGAAGCTCTGAAGAAGATCCTCTGGGAGAGGAATGATAGTCGTCTGGACAATGAGAGGTTAGAAAAGCTCCGGATTGAACATATGACCAAGATTGAGAAGACAAATGATTACATCAGAAAAGCCCGGGCAGGGGAGTTGGTATTGAAAGAATGCTTGCAAAGAAGCCAAGATTCAGAAGGCTAGAGTTGAGCATTACCTAGAGGAGAGTCAGGCTAGGTGGATCAGGATCACTAAGGCTCGTGTGCAAGAAGATCAGAAGACACAGGCTAGGATAGAGCATCTGGAAGCTAATGAAAAGAAGAATCAGGAGGCCTTGTTAGCAGCACAGAAGGAAATCTCCGAGTTGAAACTCCGAGCGGGGTTGAAGAGATCAAAGGACCAAGACAAGTATAACAAGTTGACAAGTGCCATTGCCACTAGGAACCTTCTTATCAGGACTATCATAGAACATCCAGTTGGACCAGTGACTGATGCTCTCCTGAAGGAAGTCAGAAAGGATGACTTTGGGCTGGATGTTTGATTTCTTTGTATTTGTATTTTGGTTGTACTTTTTGATGATTTTGTTGTATTCTGACCCACCATGGGAATTTGTTGTAATCATAAACTATGTATCTTTGCATTTGTAATATATGGTTTATGTGTTACCTGGATTATCTTTTGGGCTTCACTTCTCTTCAACATCATCATTCCTCATAGTCTGGAAGGTCAAAGCCAAAGAACCAAACTGGATACCTTTGGAAGACAAATAGACATACTGCATTGCATACTAACCTCATTCTTTGTTTTGTAGGTGTTTTTGTTGTTATTTTCTCACTTTGCTACGTGTTTCAGGAAACATTGCTCGTAGGAGGGTTTTCCCCATCAACAGAGTTCACCGGTATCCTACAAGAAACAACCTTCCGAGCTTACAGATGGACCAAGTTCAACAAGATTTGACTGGCGTGAGAACTCATATGGCTAATGAGAGAACTGAGATGTGAGGTCAGATGAACCAGTTCATGGCAGTAATGACTGGGCAAAGCCAAGAAAGATTAAGAGAGTTGGTCGAGCAACAAACTCCAGAAGAGAATCATCCAGGTACAGGAGGTACTAATAACAATTGTCGCTCCCACCAAAAAGAGGCCCGAGCCAAGAGGGGTACAGACGCGAAAGGTCGGCGAAAAGAGAGAGAACACACAAGGGTGAACTCAGAAGACAAGAGTCGCCAGCAAGGCATTTTTATCCCGAAGGAAAGGTAATGCTGCATAAACCTAAGAAAAGATGGATAAGACGGTTGCGAACCAGAGAGACTGAGAAAGGGGGTTGGTTACAACCTGGGAAGGTATTAGCACCCAGATTGTCCGCCGTACTCGACGGGATCCACGCTTTAAAGATTTGTGTTTTAATGGGGTAGTGTCAGTGCAATTTGTGTATCAAAGCTGGAAAGAATGCAAGTGTCAGTGTAAAATAAATGTGAAGTGTATAAGAGAAGTGTCAGTTGAGAACAATAATGAGATGCTCAAGACTATGAGGCTTAAAGAATAATGCTGAAAGAGGGGGAATAGACAGAGACTTTTGTTCGATAACTGTTAGGTTATGCCTACGTATCTTCTCGTGCAATGAGGAAGTCAGAACACCGTAGTTCGACCCAAAGAGACTGAAAGATAAATTGACTTGTGAACTGCTTACTTGTCTATTCTCAAGTGTATGACCTTTCTGGCTCAGGTGCTAACTGTCTTGCATTAGACGGAAGAAGCGAGTTCTCGTTTGTGAGTGAATGAGGTGAGAAAAGAATCCCGGAGGAGACGATTATTGTTTGTTTTTGTGTTTTCAGTCTTTTATTGCTTTTTAAAGTTTGTCATAAGTTAATGAGCTTAAGCCTAAACCAAGGGTTAGTAAACTCATCACATCCTCCCTCTGATTAGGGGTAATGAGAATACCTTAAGTATGAAGTAGGCACCTCACACTTAATTACCATGATGTAGGATTAAGATCATTAACCTACTTATGATTATTTAGATGTTTTTTGGAGTTTTTGTTTAGTGTTAAGTAATGAGTTTAAGCCCTAATCAAGGATTTAACGGACTCATTACACCATCCTAATAGAAGGATAATAAATGAGAACACTTAAGCTGAGGAAGGCTCCTCAACTTAATCCATGATTAGGGATTAACCTCATCACAAAACAAAGCCTTTATTAGATGGATTTTTGTTAATTATGAAATTAAGAAATGGATTTTAGGGTTTGTAAGACAACTTGAGGGGGACTTGTCCATTAACACTAGGGTTAGTCCTTCTTAACCAATTAAGGAAGAATTAGAACCCTAATGCAAGGCCCAAGTTACAAGTTTGATGTCTTGATGATTATTAGATGGATTGATTAAAGGATTTAAACACATTAAGGGTTTAACACTTAGGATTAAAGTTATACACTCCATCCTAATAGAAGGATGCAGGCATAAGCTTAATCACAAAGCCTTAAAACCTTTAGGGTTTAGTCCTTGATTATGAGATGAGAAAAGAAGACTCAAAGATGACACAAAGGCAAAACTAAATGGGGGGACTAATCAAACCCTAATTGTTATCATTCTTGGTTGTTCCTAGGGTTTATGAAGCTTGCAAGAGATCTTCAAGAGAAAAGCCACCAGGAGAAGAAGCAGATGAAAGGAAGAAGAAGCAGAGAGAAGCAAGGCAACTTGCTTCACTTAAGAAGACAGGTTGCTTGAAGGAAGAAGATGGGAAAGAACATGAATGAGAAAGCTCACTCTAATACAAAGATAAAATGCAGCAATGATGCATAAGAGAGATGAGAAGGGATTGTGAGAAGTGAAGGCAAATTCACTTCTCAAAACAACTTACCACCTGAAAAGTTAGCAAGAGAAATGCAATGCAATGAAAATGAGATGAAATGCCATGATGCAAGACAATGTCAGAAGCATAAAAATGATGTTAATGATGCTAAGAGATGATGCAAAAACATGTCAAGAGTTGTGGATGATCATACAAAGATGAGGATGCAAATGAAGTATGCTTTGAACCATGAAAGTTCATGAAAGTTTATGAAATGATATGAATGCATAACATGGAAAATGAAAGATGCAATGATCAAACATGATTCTAATATGTCCTAAGATGTCTTACATGTCATATTGATGCACAAAAAGTCATGGCATGTTCATGTATGCAAACAAATGAAATATGGATGCAAAGGAAGGCAAGAATTAGGGTTTATGATCAACATGCAACACAAAAATTCAAAACCAGAAGCAAATGACATGACAAAAAATTGAAAATGGGATCAAAGGAACCCTAAACCTACACAAGTTCACTGCCCAAAGGAGGAGACATAAATCTAAACCTAATGGGAGCTATGATTTTTCTAAGTCAACTAGGGTTTCAAGGTACCTCAAAAGGAAACAATTCTCATCAAATTGAAAATGAAAGATAAACTCAAACCAATTTTACCCTAAAAACTACATGCTATGATGGATGCAATGCAAGAAGAACCATTATCAAACTCTTCATGGTTAGGCAGAATGAATTTTTCTAAGTTTGAACAAAAATATTGCCTTTAAACAAATTTAATTCCAATGAAAATTGTCAAAATGCATCAAGGACCAAAAAGAAATTTGTTTTTAGAGTTTGATAATGTTTCTAAATGTTTTAAAGTGCAATGTGAATTTTTTTGTGATTTTTAAATACCTAAATGCATTTTTAATTAATTAATTTCCATTAACTAATTAAAAATAAACATTTAAATGATTTAAAAATAATTTTTAATGCAAGAAATAAAAATAAAAATATTTTTTGGTTCTGAAAATTAATGAAATGTTTGACAAAAAATTTCGGAATTTTTTAAAGTGTTTTGCTATTTTTAAAAATTCGTGTAAATGAAATTCAAACAAAATGAATTAAAATTGGTTAACAGAAGAATGAATCGATTCTAGCTTGGATGAATCGATTCATACTGATCAATTTTTGAGAAGACAGAATTAGTTAAACAGCATGAATCGATACATCAAAGGATGAATCGATTCATTTTGCGAAATCCAGGAACCACTCAACAGCATGAATCGATTCAAGCTAGAATGAATCGATTCATTATGCGTGAAATGACCTCCGGTCATCTTCTCCAGCCAACCAAAAATCAAACTCATTCTCTAGGCTGTTTCAAGTGCTCTAACTCTCCAGATTTCATCCTCTACCCACCCCAAACATGAATCAATCACAAAATCACATTTACAATGCATCAACAACAAGATTCGAGCAAAATCAAGAAAACTGCAAAAATTTCAGAACGTGCATACACACTCATTTCTCAACCATTTTCAGTGTTTCAAAGCTTAACATGATCAGTGAAACAAACTCTATCATCCTATAACAAGAGATTGCATTTCTGGAAAAAATGTTCTTGATGATACCTGAACTGGAGCTTTGAACTTTGGAGCTTTCTGGCCTCAAGCTTGGTGCAATACCTCTCCTTTGAACACCCTGATGATGAAATGAAGCTTGGAGAGCTTTGAGAATGGCTGGTTATGGCTGTTTGGCTCTAGTGTAGCAGAAATGGAGGTCTTGGTGTGTGATGTTTCAAGCTGTTCCAGGGGGTGGTTTTTGTTCTAAGGGTGATTTGTGACTTGTTGGTGAAAGAAAAAGTGAAGTTTGATGGTTGTGTGAAGAAAATTTTCAGAGAAGAAGTTTGGGACAGATTTTGTGCAAGCTGGATTGTGTGTTGTTCTGAGCCTCTCCCCTTTGTGTTTTATGATCCTTAGGTGATCCATAAGCTATCCCAACAAATCTGGAGAGCATGTATGCACTGTGGGATTGGTATGGGATGATTGGCCAAAAAAGTCAAAAATGGTGTACTATAGGTATGGGCCATGGAAGAGAAGATTTTTGTGTTTGGATTGCCTCAGCTGAGTTCAAGGGTGACTCTTGGATCAATTGTGGTGAGCTGTATGGCTTGGATCACAAGTTTGAAGTGATTTTGCATTTTGGAAACTTGTTACATTTTGTGACTTTTGGTCATAGACATGTGACACTCTTTGCTGAATTTTTGTTATGATAGGTTACATGATGTTATGGTGATGTCTTGAAATCAGTTAGAGACCATACAAAACCTTGGGGATCAATTTTGCAAGAGTTCCTTTTTTTGGACTTCATGGAAAATGGCTTATGATAGCTTGGAATTCAAAGCATGAAAGTGAGAAACTTCTTGGGCAAATCTGAATTTTGGACCATACATGATGTTTGTGTATTGGTTAGAGGCTGATTTGAAGTCACATAGATGCTTGGCATGAGAATTTGCAAGTTTTCCCTTTTGTGCAAAAGTGAAAATTTAGTGATTTTCCTCAACTTTGACAAGCCATAACTTTTGATCCAAAATGAATTAGAATGAGTTCTTGTACTTTTTGAAAATGGGAAGATCCATTCTACAACTTTCATGACCAAAGTTTTCTCATTTGTAGCATTTTTGAATCAATAAGAGGAGGTTGAAAAACTTTCCCAAAATAGCAAGTTTTCATTACAAGTCACCTTCCCAAAATGGCAACTTTGCAAATGGCTTGAAATTCTTCAATTTTGTGAACTCCTAACATCTTCTATGATCAAATAAAGATCATACACATCCAAAATGATGGAGAATGCCCTTTGGTTGGGTCACTGGGGGCCTCAGATGCCCTGATTTTGCACTGACTTGCTCAAGAAGTCACCTTTTGATCAGATGCCTTCCCCATGGAATTTCTTCATGAAAATTGATAAGCATTATCCTTATAAAATATAGAGGCCAATAGAAACAAGAATGACCAAAAATTTTGGAGTTATGGCCTCTGAAACCAAAACCCTAATCTTGGGTCATCTGTGCAGTTAAACCTGGCTCTGCTTCCATGCCTTTCTCAGTTCTTGTGATTCTTTGACTTTCTTGACCTTGAGAGGATATAATATGATGCTAGACCATACATGGACCCCTTTGAAGTGATTGATGTCCTTTTAAGTGGCTCAAGTAGCTCTTGGATTGCTCAGATCACAAACCCTAGATGTGGATGACTTAGAACTAATGCAGTGAAGCAAAAAATGCAATATGAGGTGATATGATTGAACTTATGCACATGAAAAGATCACAAGCCATGCTGTGAATGAGTGAGGGAAAATTTGGGGTGTTTACAACAATGATCATGGGCAGCCACGAACAGATGCGTCAGAGTTTGGGCCACACCTCAATCCTGAAGTCAATGCTATCAGGATTACTCAAGGAAACACTGGAGGTCGTGCCTTGCAAGAGGACCCTCAAGAGGAACAGTTTATAGTAATTGGTGCTGGGGATGAAGCCTATGATTGTCGTCTGGACGAAATAGCAAAAAAGCTGAGATATCTGGAGTTCCAAAACTCTTTGGGATTTGATGTTATAGACATGAGTTTAGTTGAGGGAGTCAGAATTCCTCACAAATTCAAGCCTCCTTGCTTTGAGAGATATAATGGTACCTCTTGTCCACGTACTCACCTGCAGTCCTTTCTGGGGAGACTGAAAGCTTACACCATGGACGAAAAGTTGTGGATGTTCTACTTCGAAGACAGTCTGACTGGGGCATCCCGTGAATGGTACTCTCACCTGTCCAGAGCAACAATTAGAAACTGGAAGGATTTGGCTGAAGCTTTCATACGTCAGTATCAATATAACTTGGACATGGCTCCCAATAGAACACTCCTAATGGGTATGTCACAGTCTTCAAGAGAAAGCTTCGAGGTGTATGCCCAAAGATGGAGACAACTTACTGCTGGTCGACATGTTTATGAACACCCTACAAGGGACATACATTGACAGACTTGCTGCTTTCTCATCCACCAGCTTTGCGGATGTAGTTATAGCTGGAGAGAGAATTGAGAGTCTTTTGAAGATGGGCAAAATTTCAGACAACGATGCTAGTTCTTGCAATACAAGGAAACCTTTCGCAGGACCTCGTAAGACAGGTGAAACCAATTCAGTACACATGGGCTGAGGGAGGCCTCAATACATGCCAAGATTAGTAGCTGCCGTTACCATTCCAGCTCCAACACCTCAACAACAGTATCCTCCACAACCACAACACTTCCCACCGCAACAAAAATTTCCTCAACAGAGGTCCTATAACAACAATAACAAACAACAACAACGGTCGTTTCAACAGAGGCCTTCACAAGTCAACAGGGTTATTGATCCCATTCAGATGCCCTATGCTGCCTTACTTCCACAATTGTTAAAGCTCAACTTGATTGAATTGAGGACTCTGGCTCTACCGGATCCCCAGAACCTTCCAAGAAACTATGATGTTAATGCCCGGTGTGCCTTCCATTCAAATGCACCTAGCCATACTACAGAGAAGTGCAGAGCCTTGTAATTGAAGGTTCAGGATCTGATTGATTCTAAGGCAGTTAACTTTGCACCCCCTCCAAGTGTTACCAAGAATCCTATGGCTAGCCATGGTGTGCCTAGGATAAATTCCATTGAGGAGGATCAACCGATGAACCTAATTGACAATGTTGCAAGCATTCAGACACCTCTGGCCGAGGTTAAAGCCTAGATTTTAAAGTGCCAAGTGTTCCCGGGTTGTGAGGCCCATTGTGAAGCTTGCAAGACTTCTATCAACGGTTGTGTAGATTTGAAGACCGATATCAACAATCTTATCAAGGAAGGAACCTTTCAGATCACTTCAACAGTCTCAACTCCTACAACATCAACAACCATTCCTCCTACAACTCCAGCACACATCGTTCCATCAGATATCAATCCTACAACTTCAACAACAATTATTCCAATGGATTCTTCTATAACATCAACAGTCATCCTTTCTTTAACATCAACAAACATAAGTTCAACATATCCTTCTACAACAACAACAACCATCAATGAAGATATTTCCACAGTTACTATTTACCATGATCCTGCAACGATCCATGTTCCAGATTCTTTCAACAATCAACCACTCCATCAACAACATCAACCATCATCACCAGCACCATCTTCGGTCAGACCTCCTGTCACAATTTATTATGAACCTCAGACTATCTCAATTCTTTCTTCCGCAACAATCAGTCCGGTTACTATCATGGTACCAGGACCAGTTCCATATGATAGCAACAGTGCCGTGCCTTGGCACTATGTCTCAGATTTATATTGCGACGGAAAGAAAGTCACTCTTGACACTTCTACACCACAGATTGATAATATGGATGGAGGCATAGGCTTCACTCGAAGCGAACGTCTCTTTGCCTCACAATTCCAAAGAACCAATGTTGAAGCAGAAGCTGCTGCCAAGGCTAAGGGCAAAAGTGTGGTGCCTGAAGAGCCTATCACCAAGGAAACTCATAAGACATCCTTTGAGCAGGATGTAGACGAGTTCATGAGAATAATTAAGAAGAGTGACTATAAGGTTGTGGACCAGCTCCATCAGGCCCCCTCCAAAATCTCTATTCTATCACTGCTGATGTGTTCCAAAGCTCATAGGAATGCACTTCTCAAAGTCCTACACGCAACTTACGTGCCAGAAGAGATTACATTTAATCATCTAGAAACATTGGTTTCAAATGTCAATACTAGCCATGGGCTAGGTTTTACTGATGCTGATCTAACTACGGAGGGCCGTAACCATAATAAGGCTTTACACATCACCTTGGAGTGTAAGGGTGTTGTTCTATCTCATGTCTTGGTTGACACTGGGTCTTCTCTCAATGTTCTTCCAAAGAAAGCCTTGGTAAAAATGGAATATGATAGTCTAGCATTGCGTCCAAGTAACCTGGTAGTGAGGGCCTTTGACGGTTCTAAAAGATCGGTTCTTGGGGAAATTGAGTTACCTGTGGTGATTGGCCCACAGATCTTCAAAAGTATCTTCTACGTGATGGACATTCAGCCTGCCTATAACTGTCTGTTGGGTTGGCCTTGGATTCATGCCGCTGGCACTGTAAAGTCGATCCTTCACTAGAAGTTAAAATACAAATGGGAGGGCCAAGTTCTCACAATCTGTGGGGAGGAGGATATCTTCATTAGTCATCTAGCTACTTACAAGTATATTGAGATGGACGGAGAGATCCATGAGACAATGAGCCAAGGGTTTGAGGCCATCAATGTCAATGAAGCAACAACTGAAGTGTATGGTACTTCAATCTCCTCTTATAAGCAAGCTTTGAAGGTTGTTGAAGACGGGAATACCCAGGGCTGGGGTAGGCTGCTGCAAGTCCAGATAAAGGAAGACAAGTTTGGGTTGAGTTACAAACCATCCCGACAGGTCCAAGAGGAGGCTGCTGAAGCTCCCAAATTTGTCAGTGGGGGTATGCTAACCCCGAATGCAATCAACAATGTGGAAGACGGGGATGAAAGTGACTTCTACCTGGAGAGATGGATTCGTCCAAGGGTCCCAGGCCATCAAGTCCTTAACTAGTCTTCCCAGGAAATTATAAGGATTACTTCTGCAGAGTAATTATTATTTCCTGTTTAAGCATGCATCAAGTCCTGCATCTTGCCCAAGGTGTCAGGACTCATTTTGTAATAGGGACATATTTTTATTTTGTGTAAATGAATGATTAATGAGCAAATGGACATCTTTTGCAAACGATCTTTTTTGTCGCTCACTGTCTTTCATTTTTGTTATTTTCGCACAAAGCAATAAATGGCAATGTTTTTCAATAATAAAATCCATCCACATTTTTTTCTAAACAAGAATAAAATCAATCACTAAAATAAAAAAATCTCAACCCTTGCAGAGTTAATCCTCCAGATTGCACCGACAACGACACTGCTATGACCTTGTATGACTTCGACAATTCAATTAATCAAGCAGATGAAGGGGTTGATGAAGATTATGAGTTATCTGAAGAGTTGGCCAGTTTATTGAAACAAGAGGAAAAAGTGATTGCTCCTCATCAGGAGGAGGTTGAAACTGTCAATCTTGGTACTGAAGAAGATGTGAAAGAGGTAAAGATCGGGGCCAGTCTGCAAGCTCCAGTGAAAGAACAGCTCATTAGTATGCTTCGGGAATATGTTGACATCTTTGCTCGGTCTTATCCAGATATGCCAGGTCTAGATACATATATTGTCATGCACAAATTACCATTGAAAGAAGATTGTCCTCCGGACAAACAGAAACTACGCCGTACTCGCCCAGATATGGCCATGAAGATAAAGGAAGAAGTACAAAAGCAGTGGGATGCCAGTTTTCTCGCTGTAATAGTTACCCGCCGTGGGTTGCTAACATTGTACTCGTACCTAAGAAGGGTGGCAAGGTGCGTATGTGTGTTGATTACCGGGACCTGAACAGAGCAAGCCCGAAAGATAATTTCCCATTACCTCACATTGATGTATTGGTAGATAACATGGCTCAGTTCTCGGTATTTTCCTTTATGGATGGATTTTCTGGATACAATCAGATTAAAATGTCACCTGAAGACATGGAGAAGACAACTTTCATCACACCCTGGGGCACATTCTACTACAAGGTAATGCCGTTTGGTCTGAAGAACGCCGGTGCAACATACCAACGGGCTATGGTAACATTATTCCACGATATGATTCACAAAGAAATCGAGTGCTATGTGGATGATATGATTGCCAAGTCCCTTACAGAGGAAGATCATCTGGTAAATCTACTGAAACTGTTCAAGCATCTAAGTAAGTATCAGTTGATGTTGAACCCCAACAAATGCACATTCGGGGTACATTCTGGTAAGCTGCTGGGTTTTATTGTAAGTGAAAAGGGAATTGAGGTTGATCCCGACAAAGTCAAAGCTATTCAGGAAATGCCTGCACCTAAGACTGAGAAAGAAGTTCGAGAGTTCCTAGGAAGATTGAACTACATCTCAAGGTTCATATCTCATCTCACTGTAACCTGCGAACCCTTCTTCAAGCTGTTAAGAAAGGAACAAACAGTCAGGTGGAACGATGATTGTCAAAGAGCTTTTGACAAAATCAAAGAATATTTGTAAGAACCTCCAACTGTCATGCCTCAAGTTGAAGGAAGACCTCTAATCATGTATCTGACAGTATTAGAAGAGTCAATGGGGTGTGTGTTGGGCCAGCATGATAAGTCTGGTCGAAAAGAGGATGCAATATACTACCTAAGCAAAACGTTTACCGACTGTGAACAACGTTATTCACTGCTCGAGAAAACTTGTTGTGCTTTAGCGTGGGCTGCTCGCCGAGTAAGACAATATATGTTGACTCATACTACCTTGTTGATCTCAAAGATGGATCCAGTCAAGTACATATTTAAGAAACCAGCACTTATCGGAAGGTTTGCAAGATGGCAAATGATTCTAACAGAATATGATATTCAGTACACCTCTCAAAAGGCCATCAAAGGCAGTGTATTGTCTGACTATCTGGATGAGCAACCCATTGATGATTACCAGCCTATGAGATTTGATTTCCCTGATGAAGACATCATGTTCTTAAAAGGAAAAGATTGTGAAGAGCCTATTCACACTGAAGGGCCTGACCCAGAAGAAGCATGGACTATGATGTTCGACGGGGCAGTAAATTACAACGGTCGTGGGATTAGTGCAGTACTTATCACACCCAAGGGAGTTCACATGCCTTTCTCAGCAAAGCTCATCTTTGCCTGCACTAATAACGAAGCAGAATACGAAGCTTGTACCATGGGTCTTGAGGAATCCATTGACCTCAGGATCAAAACCTTGAATGTATTCAGAGATTCAGCTTTGGTAATCAACCAGACCAACGGCAAGTGGTACACTCATCAGGAGCATCTGATTCCCTATCGTGACTATACAAGGAGATTGTTAACCTTCTTCACAACAGTTAAGCTTGAATACATCCCTCGAGATGAGAATCATTTTGCGGACGCTTTGGTTACCATTTCATCCATGATCAAAGTACAAGCTGCCAATTATGTACCTCAGATTTTGGTATCCAGACTGGACCGACCAGCATATGTATTCTCGATAGACACTGTCACTGACAACAAGCCTTGGTACCATGACATCAAATGCTTCTTGGAAACTCAGACGTACCCACCTGGGGCATCATCAAATGATAATAAGACATTAAGAAGGCTAGCCGACAATTTCTTCCTCAATACTGATGGCTCTTTGTACAAGCGAAACTTCGACATAGTCTTGTTTAGATGTGTTAACAAGAAGGAAGCAGACCTCATGATGCACGAAGTACATGAAGGTTCTTTTGGTACCCATGCCGGAGGACATGCAATGGCAAAGAAATTGATAAGATCGGGTTACTACTGGATCACAATGGATGCAGACTGTTGTGCTTATGCCAAAATATGCCACAAATGCCAGATATACGCGGATAAAGTGCATGTGCCCCCGAATCCTTTGAATGTAATATCTTCATCTTGGCCCTTCGCCATGTGGGGCATTGCTATGATTGGAAAGATTGAACCGACTGCTTCAAATGGTCACAAATTCATCCTGGTAGCCATTGATTACTTGACCAAGTGGGTTGAAGCAGCTTCATATGCAAACGTCACCAGACAAGTGGTAGCTAGATTTTTGAAGAGGGATATCATCTGTCGGTATGGAGTTCCCGAGCGAATCATTACTGATAATGGTTCCAATTTGAACAACAAGATGATGGCAGAGCTTTGTCGGGACTTCAAAATTCAACACCACAACTCTTCTCCTTATAGGCCAAAGATGAATGGCGCTGTTGAGGCGGCTAACTAGAATATTAAGAAGATTGTGCAAAAGATGGTAATCACCTACAAAGACTGGCATGAAATGCTACCATTTGCTTTGCATGGGTACCGAACCTCCATCAGAACGTCTACTGGGGAAACACCTTATCAGCTTGTGTATGGTATGGAAGCTGTCCTACCTGTCGAAGTTGAACTACCCTCCTTACAGGTAATGATGGATGTGAAGCTGGATGAAGCATAATGGGTCCGGTCTCGATACAATCAACTGAATCTGATTGAAGAGAAAAGATTAGCAGCTATCTATCATGGGCAGTTATATCAGAAGCGAATGAAGAAAGCCTTAGATCAGAAGGTCAGACCTCGAGAATACCAAGTGGGAGAGCTTGTTCTAGAAAGAATCCTTCCTCCTAATACAGACCACAGGGGCAAGTGGACACCAAACTATAAAGGTCCCTACGTGATAACTAAAGTCTTCTCGGGTGGGGCACTGATGCTCGCAACCATGGATGGTGAAGACTTCCCCTCTCCTGTGAATTCAGACGCAGTTAAAAAATACTTCGCATAAAGTGACCCGCTAGACACAAAAACAGAATGTAAGTCCAGGAAAAAATAGGGCATCCCGGCGAGTCAAAAACAGAATAAAAGACTCGGGCAAAAATAAGGGAAAAATAAAAAAGAATGTACACCTGCTGAGTTGAAAATCCACATCGGACAGCTCAGGCAAAAATGGGTATCCCGATGGATTGAAAACCAGAAAGGGCGATCCATGCAAAATCAGGAAATAAGCGAACAACTGCATTCTGAATTCGTCTATATCACTCACAACATGGCAAGTTCCGAAAGATCAAAGCGTCAGTCAGAATCAGCCTTCTTCAGAAAGCAAGATAAGAAGAACGTCATGGTCATACAGGTCATAGGAAAGGAAACTCACTAGAGCGTCATCTTCAACATTGCCAACACTTTTACTTTCTCAATTTACATCAATCTCCTCCTTTCAGGGGATTCGCTTCTTTGACTGTACTTGCTTATTCAGGGCATACAAATCAATAAAATCAGAAGTTTTAGTCACGCTTTGTTCTGTACATTTTTGTTTCATTTGCAAAATGTCCAATGTTCATAATGCAACACTTGCATAAAATATATGAGCCATTTTAATAAATGCTTGCAGGAAATATGTTTCTCTCAGGAAAATATAACTCCTATGATGGAATCCGGTTAAGGATACCTCAGGACACTTGCGCGTTTCCTTTGTCTCAACATATTGCAGGTACTCAAGGAAGACCATTTCACATCATGGGGCATATCAGGCATATTATCCCTAGCCAAGTCAGCAATCACATTCTTAGCAGAAATCCTTGACAAAAAGAATCTCCTCACAAAGCCTCATCCTCCCAAAGGATCCCTTGAGGAATTCATCAATCCCCGGCCTATTACTTTCCATAAGTTATCTCCTTCCCAGGCGGGATCTCTCGAGCAATGCCGAAAAGCTTCTCCCCAGCAAAGTGGTTAAGAACTTTCTATTCCCCATCAGAATTGCCAGAATTATCTCATCCTTAGCAGAGTTGGTGGAATTGATTTCCCACAGAGTTGCCTCCCCCAGTAGAGCAATGCCTGAAACACATCCCCAGCAGAGTTGTTGAAACTTCTTCCTCCCCAACGAAGTTCTCTCTCCGGACGGATCAACCAATGATCTCCGTCCCCAGCTGAGTTCTCCCTCCGAACAGATCAGCCAATGATCTCTTTCCATAGCTGAGTTCTCCTTCCAGACAGATCAACCAGAGATCTTTATCCCCGCAGGATCAGGATCTCGAATCGTTTTTCTCATTTGCATAATCATTGCATTCGCATTATATTCACCAAAATAAGCGTAGCATTCCATCTAATATGGAGCATTACAGCAAAAATCTAACATTTGCATGATCATGAGTCAAGTTCGAGCCAGTACCCTGCAAATTCCATCATCACTTCACCAGCAATATACAAAACTTATATCCCCTACAGATAAAAGCAAAAGCAACCCCTTTGCCCTCTCAAATACAGATACCTGTTGTCGCTCCCACAAAATGACACAGGGCCAAGAGGGGTACAGACGCGAACGGTCGGCGAAAGGAGAGAGGACACACAAGGGTGAACTCAGAAGAAAAGAGTCGCCAGCTAGGCATTTTTATCCCGGAGGAAAGGTAATGCTGCATAGACCTAGAAAGATATGGATAAGACGGTTGCGAACCAGAGAGACTGAGAAAGGGGGTTGGTTACAACCTGGGAAGGTATTAGCACCCAGATTGTCCGCCGTACTCGACGGGATCCACGCTTAAAAGATTTGTGTTTCAAAGGGGCAGTGTCAGTGCAATTTGTGTATCAAAGCTGGAAAGAATGCAAGTGTCAGTGTAAAAGAAATGTGAAGTGTATAAGTGAAATATCAGTGTAAGAACAGAAGTGTAAAGCTCAAGACTATGAGGCTTAAAGAATAATGCTGGAAAAGAGGGGGAATATACAGAGACTTTTGTTCGATATGCCTACGTATCCTCTCGTGCAATGAGGAAGTCAAAACACCGTAGTTCGACTCAAAGAGACTGAAAGATAAATTGACTGATGAGCTGCTTGCTTATCTATGCTCAAGTGTATGACCTGTCTGGCTCAGGTGCTAACTGTCTTGCATTAGACGGAAGAAGCGAGTTCTCACTTGTGAGTGAATGAGGTGAGAAAAGAATCCCGAAGGAGACGATTATTGTTTGTTTTTGGTATTTTCAATCTTTTATTGCTTTTTGGGTTTGTCATAGGAAAATGAGCTTAATCCTAAACCAAGGGTTAGTAAACTCATCACATCCTCCCTCTGATTAGGGGTAATGAGAATACCTTAAGTATGAAGTAAGCACCTCACACTTAATCACCATGATGTAAGATTAAGATCATTAACCTACTTGTGATTATTTAGATGTTTTTTTTTGTTGTTTTTGTTTAGTGTTGAGTAATGAGATTAAGCCATAATCAAGTATTTAATGGACCCATTACACCATCCTAATAGAAGGATAATAGATGAGAACGTTTAAGTTGAGAAAGACTCCTCAACTTAATCCATGATTAGGGATTAACCTCATGACAAAACAAAGCCTTTATTAGATGGATTTTTGTTAATGATAAGATGAAGAAGTGATTTTTCTAGTTTGTAAGACAACTTGAGGGGGACTTGTCCATTAACACTAGGGTTAGTCCTTCTTAACCAGTTAAGGAAGAATTAGAACCCTAATGCAAGGCCCAAGTTACAAGCTTGATGTCTTAATGATTATTAGATGGATTGATTAAAGGATTTAAACACATTAAGGGTTTAACACTTAGAATTAAAGTTATACACTCCATCCTAATAGAAGGATGCAAGCATAAGCTTAATCACAAAGCCTTAAAACCTTTAGGGTTTAGTCCTTGATTATGAGGTGAGAAGAGAAGACTCAATGATGACACAAAGGTAAAAGCTAAATGGGGGACTAATCAAACCCTAATTGTTATCATAATTGGTTATTCCTAGGGTTTATGAGGCTTGCAAGATCTTCAGGAGAGAAGCCACCAGGAAAGAAGCAGATGAAAGGAGCAAGAAGTAGAGAGAAGCAAGACAACTTGCTCCATTTAAGAAGACAAGTTGCTTGAAGAAAGAAAGTAAGATGGACATGAATGAGCAAGCTCACTCCAAAGCACAAGATAAAATGCAGCAATGATGCAAGAGAGGGATGAGAAGAGATTGTGGGAAGTGAAGGCAAATTCACTTCTCAAAACAACTTACCACCTGAAACGTTAGCAAAGGAAATGCAATGCAATGAAAATGAGATGAAATGCCATGATACAAACCAAAGTCAGAAGCATAAGCATGATGTTGATGATGCTAAGAGATGTTGCAAACACATGACAAGAGATGAGAGTGATCAAACATGCATAAAGATGCAAATGAGGCATGCTTTGAACCATAAAGACTTATGAAAGTTTATGGAATGCAATGGACATATAACATGGAAAATGAAAGATGCAATGATCAAACATGATTCTAATATGTCCTAAGATGTATTATGAATCATGTGGATGCACAAAATGTCATGACAAGTTATTGGATGCAAGCAAATGAAAGATGGATGCAAATGAAAGCACAAATTAGGGTTTATGAACAACACACAAAGTAAAATTCAAAATCAGAAGCAAATGACATGACAAAAAATTGAAAATGGGATCAAGGGAACCCTAACCCTACACAAGTTCACTGCCCAAAAGAGGGGACCTAACTCTTAACCTAGTGCAAGTTATGATTTTCTCAAGTTGGCTAGGGTTTTGGGGTGCCTTACAATGAAAAATGTAAAACAAATTAAAAATGGAAAATCAATTCCAACCAATTTTATCCTATAAACTACATGCTATGAAGGATGCAATGCAAGAAGAATCATCATCAAACTTTCAAGGGTTAGGCATAATGGATTTTTCAAAGTTTGCACAAAACTATTGCCTTAAAATGAATTTAATTCCAATGAAAATGATCAAAAGGCATCAAGAACCAAAAAGAAATTTGCTTTGAGAGTTTGATAATGTTTCTAAATGTTTTAAAATGCAATGTGAATTTTTTGGTGATTTTTAAATACCTAAATGTATTTTTAATTAATTAATTTTCATTAACTAATTAAAAATAAACATTTAAATGATTTAAAAATAATTTTTAATGCAAAAAATAAAAATAAAATTATATTCAGAATGAGAAAAATAGTTTAAGTCAGCATGCAAAAAATAAAATTTTTATAATGCATTTTGCTATTTTAAAATAAATGAGAAAGAAAATGCAATAAAAATGAATTTTAAATATGAATTAATGAAGGTAATCCAATCCAGTGGCTGAGATTCAAACAAAAAGGGGAGGGAATTGACCTGCGCGCGCGAATGAACGGTCCAAATTCAAACTTGCCTAATTATGTCATTAGCCCTAATCCTAACCCTAATCACTTTCAGATGACCGGAACAGTGTTCCGGTCATCTTCTCCGGCCAATCAATTTCTCAATCTCACTCAAAACGCATCAAAACCTCACTAAACTCTCCAGAATCAATCTATGAACATCATTAAACATAAACCCTACAACAAACATCATTTATTTTTCGTGAATCAAGAGAAACAAACAAAATCATTTTTACGGGCAAACTTTCAAACAGTCAATACATGCTTGTTTCTTGACCATTTCCAAAACCAAACACATCCAGATGATCAGTGCAACTCATAGAATCATTTTATAACAAGAAATTAAAGTTCTGGAAAAAATGTTCTTAAGCTCACCTGAACTGGAGCTTTCGAAACAAGGACTTTCTGGCTGCTCCTTTGGTCCAAACAAGCTCCAATGATCCTCCCCAGAAGTTTGTGATGCTTAGCTGGAGTTTATATGGTCTCTAGAGGAAGTTTGCAGAAGCTCAGGTCAATGGAGGAGGGAAATCGTGTTTTTGATGTGGGAGGTTTCAGGCCAAAACAATGGTTGGGAAATGATCAGAGGATCATGGTGAGTGATTTGGTGAAGTTTGTTTTGATGTTTGAAGGCTGTGTTTTGAGATTCGAAGCAAAATGCATAAGAGGTCAGTTTTGGGAACTATGGCTTGTGGGATGTTTCAGGCTGTGTTGTGTTATGTGTTGAGTCTCTTTTGGTACACATATCAATCCTTGATAGGTCAGAGAGTTGTTGTGGAGCAGTGTGATTGGTATGGAGCAAAATGCATAAAGTCAACTTTTTGTGTAAGAGAGGTATGGGCCATTTCAGTCAAGGTACAAGGTATGGCTTGGCTGCAGCTTGAATCAAGGAGAACCATGGAAATGAATTTGAGGCAATGCAGCAAGTGGATTAGGGTTTGTGTGATGTTTTGCAAATTTCACAAAGTTTGGCCCTTTTGAAGTTTCTTAATGCACAAGTCATGAAAATGGGCAATTCTTTGATGCATTCTAAATTTTAGGTCATGGTTCATGTTTGTGCAAAGGTTAGAAGTCACATTGAATTCACATTTTGCCTTGGCAAGAGGTTTTGCAACTTTGCCTCTTTGGTGTAAAACTTGAAATTATGTGATTTTGTCCAACTTTGACAAGCCATAACTTTTGATCCATAATGAATTAGAATGAGTTCTTGTACTTTTTAAAAAGGGAATGATCCATTCTACAACTTTCATGACCAAAGTTTTCTCATTTGAAACATTTTTGAATCAAAAAGAAAGGGTTGAAAAACTTTCCCAAAATGGCAAGTTTTCATTACAAGTCACTTTCCCAAAAAGGCAACTTTGCAAATGGCTTGAAATTCTTCGATTTTGTGAACTTCTAACACCTTCTATGATCAAATAAAGATCATACACATTCAAAATGATGGAGAATGCCCTTTGGTTGGGTCATTGGTGGCCTCAGATGCCCTGATTTTGCACTGACTTGCTCAAGAAGTCAACTCTTGATTAGATGCCTTCCCCATGGAATTTCTTCATGAAAATTGATATGCATGATCCTCATAACATATAGAGACCAATAGAAACAAGAATGACCAAGAAATTTGGAGTTATGGCCTCTGAAACCAAAACCCTAATTCTAGGTCATCTGTGCAGTTAAACCTGGCTCTGCTTCCATGCCTTTCTCAGTTCTTGTGATTCTTTGACTTCCTTGATCTTGAGAGGATATAATATGATGCTTGAACATACATGGACCCCTTTGAAGTGATTGAAGACCTTGGAGTGGCTCAAATGGCTCAGGGATAGCTCAGATCACAAACCCTAGATGTAGATGACTTAGAAACAATGCAGTGAAGCAAAAGTGAAATATGAGATGTTATGATAGAACTTATGCATATGAAAAGATCACAAGCCATAGTGAAATGAGTGAGGGAAAATTTGGGGTGTTTACACCTGTTTATATTTATATATGCTCTTTTCGACACTCGTCTGTGTCATCTTTCCCGCAGACAAAGCCAGAATACGTTTTACACTCTCAATACATATACTTGTTCATACTTATATATTCTTTTTTGACACTCGCCTGTGTCGTACTTCCCCAGCAAGTCAAACACTCGTCTGTATCCCTTGCTCAATCTTTTCGACACCCGTCCGTGTCTTGCACACATATCCTCCAACAGGTCAAAAACCTGCGCATACTTATACAGAATCTTGGATGCTCGTTTGTATCTTGTATATATCACCTCCTCAGCAGATTAAACACTCGTCCGTGATCCTTGCTTAACCGATTGATACTCGTCCGTATCATCATCCTTAAAACATGTGTCAACATTTGCTTATATCAATACTCGTCCGCATCTTTAGTCTATACACACTGTTAAACACTTATACCTTTTATTTCAAAAGCGTAAGCACTCGTCCGTGTTTACCATTCCCCAGTAAGTCACCAACAAAACAACCTTTCTATCCGACATTCGTCCTATGTTGTGATATTTTCGGCAGCCGTCCCCTTCCAGGTGATCATCCTTCACCTTATGATGATCGTCCCTTATCATTTTATCCGATGGCCATCCCCATCGTTGATCCTCTTATCCGGAATTCGTCCCATGTCGTGATATTTTCAGCAGCCGTCCCCTACTAGGTGATCGTCCTTCTGTCGCTCCCGGGATTTTCATCCTAGTACAAACGCGAAAGTGGTGCGGAAAAGGTAGAGTCGCCAGCTATCACTCCCACTAAAAGACACCGGGTTAGATAGGGTACAGACGCGAACGGTCGGCGAAAGAGAAATGAAATGAAGGTGAAAAGAGTCGCCAGCTAGGCATTTTTATCCTGAAGGAAAGGTAATGCTACATAAACCTAGAAAAGAATGGAGAAGACAGTTGCGAACCAGAGAAACTGAGAAAGGGGGTTGGTTACAACCTGGGAAAGTATTAGCACCCAGATTGTCCGTCGTACTCGACGTGATCCACACTTGAAAGATGGTGTTTAAAGGGGTAGTGTTAGTGCTATCTGTGTGAAAGAGCTGGAAAAGAATGTACAAATGTCAGTGAAAAAGAGATGTAAAGTGAAATGCTCAGGAATGAGGCTTAAAGAATAATGCTGGAAGAGGGGGGAAAGAGACAGAGACTTTTGTTCGATAACAGTTAAGTTATGCCTACGTATCCTCTCGTGAAATGAGGAAGTCAGAACACTGTAGTTCGACTTAAAGAGACTGAAAGATAAATTGACTGATAAATGCTTGCCTGTCTATGCTCAAGTGTATGACCTGTCTGGCTCAGGTGCTAACTGCCTTGCATTAGACGGAAGAAGCGAGTTCTCGGTTATGAGTGAAGATGATGAGAAAAGAATCCCGGAGGAGACAATTATTGTTTGTTTTTGATGCTTTTAATCTTTTATTGCCTTTTGTGTTGTCATAAGTTAATGAGCTTAAGCCTAAACCAAGGGTTAGTAAACTCATCACATCTTCCCTTTGATTAGGGGTAATGAGAATACCTTAAGTATGAAGTAAGCACATAAAACTTAATTACCATGATGTAGGATTATGATCATTAACCTAATTGTGATTATTTAGATGTTTTTGGAGTTTTTGTTTAGTGTTAAGTAATGAGTTTAAGCCATAATCAAGGATTTAATGGACCCATTACACCATCCTAATAGAAGGATGATAGATGAGAACATTTAAGCTGAGGAAGATACCCCAACTTAATCCATGATTAGGGATTAACCTCATGACAAAACAAAGCCTTTATTAAAGTGGATTTTAGTTAATGGTAAGATTAAGAAGTGAATTTTATGATTTGTAAGACAACTTGAGGGGGACTTGTCCATTAACACTAGGGTTAGTCCTTCTTAACCAATTAAGGAAGAATTAGAACCCTAATGCAAGGCCCAAGTTACAAGCTTATTGTCTTAGTGATTTTTAGATGGATTGATTAAGAGATTTAAACACATTAAGGGCTTAACACTTAGGATTAAAATTATACACTCCATCCTAAGAGAAGGATGCAGGCATAATCTTGATCACAAAGCCTTAAAACCTTAAAGGTTTAGTCTCTGATTATGAGATAAGAAGAGAGACATAAAAGAAGACACAAAGGTAAAAGTAATGGGGGACTAATCAAAACCCTAATTTTTATCATGCTTTGGTGTTCCTAGGGTTTATGAGGCTTGCAAGAGATCTTCAAGAATAGCCACCAAGGAAGAAGCAGAAGAGAGGAAGAGAATCAGAAGAAACAAGCTAACTTACTTCACTTAAAAAGATAAGTTACTTGAAGAGAGAAAGTGAATGAAGAACATGAATGAGCAATCTCACTCTAAAGCAAAAGCAAAATGCAGCAATGATGCATAAGAGAGAAAGAGAAGAGAAGTGAGAAGTGAAGGCAAATTCACTTCTCAAAGCACTCACCACCTGAAATGGTTAGCATAAAAGAAAGAATGAAATGAAAATGAGATGTATACAAGGATGCAAACCAAAACCAGAAGCATAAACATGATGTTAATGATGCTAAGAGATGATGCAAATGTATGTCAAATGCTATGGATGATCATACAAGAGTTGAGAATGGCAATGCAGCATATAGGATGCATGAAAGCACATGAATGTCCTCGGAATGTAATGAATGCATAACATAGTAAATGGATGAAGAAATGATCAAGTATGATTCTAATGTGTCCTATGATGCCTTATATTTCATGTGGATGTATGAAGTGTCATGGCAAGTTCATGTGTGAATGCTTATACAAGGTGTATGCAAATGAAGATGAGAAATTAGGGTTTTCATGCAACATGAGATGCAAAAGTAAAAAATAGAATCAAATGACAAGATAAAAAATTGAAAATGCAAAAAAAGGAACCCTAACCCCATATGATATCACACCCCAAAGGAAGAGACCTAACTCTTAACCCTAAGGAAGTTATGATTTTTCTAAGTTATCTAGGGTTTTAATGTACCTAAAGGGAAAAAATGCAAATCAAATCAAAAATGCAGAAGAAATTTGTGACAAAAATATGCTAGATACTACATGTCAAATGAAGATCAATGCAAAAAGAACCAATGTCATACCATTCATGGTTAGGCAGAAAAGAATCCTTGAAGTTAGGGTTCAAAAATAGGAATTTAATGAACCCTAAATTCAAGAAAATTGTCAAAGATTGTTCAAAACCAAAAAGAAATTTGTATGGATGGTATGAAAATGTTTCTAAATGTTCTAAGATGCAATGTGAATTTTTTTTGGATTTTTAGAAATCTAAATGATATTTTAATTAATTAATTTCCATTAATTAATTAAAATAAAAATTTAAATATTTTAAAAATGATTTTTTAATGCAAAAAATAAAAATAAAAATATTTTTGGGTTGAGAAAATTATTTGGATGCAAAATGCAGAAGAAAATATTTTTTGAGATTTTCTAGCTATTTTAAATAAAATGTGCAAAATAAATAAGAAAATATGAATTAAAAACTAAATAAAACAAAAGTAAACCAATCTGATGGCTCACATTGATTCTGGGGATTTAAGTGTCGACTGCGCCCCACATCCTATGGACGAAATTCAAACTTATCTAATCCTAATTAATTAAATAAATAATCCAGAATTAAGAGTTAATGATCTAATCTCAACCCTCAATCTCACGCGGGAACTAAAGATCCAAGGGCTCTCATTTAAACCTAGCCCTAACCCTAATTAACCCATTAATCACTTTCAGGCCACCGGAGAAGAGCTCCGGTCGTCTTCTCCAGCAGCTTCCTCCCCTGAAAATCTCAAAACCTCATCCCTAGGTTATTTCTGGAGCTCTAAAGCTCCAGATCAACTCCCCTCATCTCCCTGAACTCAAATCCACTCTCAAAACAAATTTCTAATTGCTCAATCACAAGATTCGAAGAAAAAAATCAAAAATGGTAAAACTTTCAGACAATCAGTACATGTTCATTTCTTCACCATTTTCAAAAATACAAAGCACATAATGATCAGTGAAGCATGCTCTTTCACATTGGAACATAAAAATAGAGTTCTGAATAAATGTTTTTGGATGGTTACCTGAGCTTGAGAACTGCAGATGAGAGCTTTCAGGACCCCTCCTTTGTGCAAAAAGCTTCCTTTGACCCTCCTGAGACCAATGGAATGCTTCAAAAGCTTTGAGAGTGACTGGTTTGTGTTGTAGTAACTCAGCTGGCCAAGAATCGTGTTTCATGTTAGAGGTGCTTTGAGGTTTGTTTGATGGTTGCTTTGTGTTCAGTGAATGATTTTGAGATGAATGGTGGAATTGGTTTAAAGATTGAGTGAGTGAGCTGAGAGATTCGAAGGATTTTGCAAGTTGAAGTGATTTTTGGAATGCTGAGTTCTTGGAGGTTTCAGCTTGTGTGTGTTATGAAAAATGATCCTTGAGGCATGCTTGTAGAGTTCTGGTTGGGCAGAGAGTGGGTGGTGGCTGTAGCTAATTGGTATGGGCTTCTTGCCAAAAAGTCAAAAGTTTTGTACTTGAGGTACGGGCAATGGTGCAGCTGGCTTCCTGGCTTGTCCATGTGCAGCATGGATCAAGGAGGTCCATGGAATTAGTCTTAAGGCAATTCAGCAAGTGGAAACAAAGTTATGTGTTGTTTTGCAATTTGGAGAAAGTTTGGCCCCTTTGAGATTTCTTCATAGGCAAGGCATGAAATCTTGAAATTCTTTGGGCAATTCTGAGTTTTATGCAATGTACTATGATACTATGATGCTTAGAAGTGTGTTTGAAGTCACAAAATAGCTTGGCTAGTGGTTTTGCAAAATCCCTCTTTGGTGCATTCTTGAAAATTATGTGATTTTTTCCAACTTTGACAAGCCATAACTTGAGTTCCACAATGAATTAGAACTTGTTCTTGTACTTTTTGAAAAGGGAATGATCCAATCTACAACTTTCATAACCAACAATTTTTCATTTGAATCATTTTTGGTTGAGAAAGAGGAGGTTGAAAAACATTCCCAAAATGGAAAGTTTACATTACAAGTCATTTCCATTTTTGGCAACTTTTGGTTTAGCTCACTTTTCTCCAATTTTGTGAACTTCCAAGCACTTCAATGATCAAATAAAGATCATATAAATTCAATTTGATGAAAAATCCACTTTGGTTCCATGTTGGGGGGCCTCAAATGCCCTGATTTTGCTCTGACTTGCTCAAGAAGTTACCCAATGAACAAATGACTTCCACAATGAATTTCTTCATCAAACTTGGTACACATTGTAAACACCCAAAATTTTCCCTCACTAAGTTCACAACATGGCTTGTGATCTTTTCATTTGCATAAGTTCAATCATATCACATCATGTTGCATTTTTGCTTCACTGCATTGGTTCAAATGCATCTGCATCTAGGGTTTGTGATCTGAGCAATCCATGGGCTATCTGAGCCACTCAAAAGGTCTTCAATCATCTCAAGAGGGTCCATGTATGTTCAAATATCATATTATATCCTCCCAAGTTCAAGGATGTCAGAAAATCACAAGAACTGAGAAAGGCATGGAAGCAACGCCAAATCTTAACTGCACGGATGACCTAAAATTAGGGTTTTGGTTTCAGAGGCCATAACTCCAAATTTTTTGGTCATTCTTGTTTCTATTTGTCTCTATGTGTTATAAGGATCATACATACCAATTTTCATGAAGAAATTCAATGGGGAAGGCATCTGATCAATAGATGACTTCTTAAGCAAGTCAGTGCAAAATCAGGGCATCTGAGGCCCCCAACCATCCAACCAAAGGGTCTTCTCCATCATTTTGGGTGTACACGATCTTTATTTGATCTTATAAGAGGTTAGAAGTTCACAAAATTGAAGAATTTCAAGCCATTTGCAAAGTTGCCATTTTGGGAAAGTGACTTGTAATGCAAAATTGCCATTTTGGGAAAGTTTTTCAACCTCCTCTTTTTGATTCAAAACTGCTTCAAATGAAAAATTCTTGGTCATGAAAGTTGTAGATTGGATTATTCCCTTTTCAAAAAGTACAAGAACTTGATCCAATTCATCATAGAACTCAAGTTATGGCCTTGCAAAGTTGGGAAAAATCACTAAATTTCACTTATGCACCAAAGAGGGAAACTTGCAAAAACTCATGTCAAGGCAAAATGGACCTCTAATTGACTTCTAACCATTACACAAACATGATACATGACCTAAAATTCAGAATGGCCCAAAGAATCACTCATTTTCATGCCTTGATCATCAAGAATTCTCAAAGGGGCCAAAACCTTCACAAATTGCAAAATGCCCCAAATCTTGACATCCACTTGTGCCAGCTCTTCAAATCAGTTTCCATGGACATCCCTAAAGCCAGCTGACTCGAGCCATGCCTCACAATCAGACTGCCATGAGCCCATACCTCAAAGGACAACTTTCTTGACTTTATGCAATTTGAGCCATACCAATCAAACTATTCCACAACAACTCTACTGACCAATGACAGCTTCACAAACATGCCTAAAAGATTACATTTCATAACTTCTTAGAGCTAAGAACAACACACACACTCAGTTCTCAAAATTTTCCCTCTTACCTTCATTCCTTCGAAACACATCATACAAGCATCAAATCTTCAAACAAACTTCACATACCAACTCACCATCACCCATAGAACATTTCCCACCCCTTGAAACAGCCTGAAATACTCCAAATCAAAAACACGATTCTTGGCCGGTTGGAACACAAACCTTCAAAACATCTTATTTAAACTCATCCAAAGCATCAAAGCATCACAAGGGAGGTCATTAAAGTTAATTGGCACAAAGGAGGAGGTCAGAAAGCTCCAAAAGTGGAAGCTCCAGTTCAGGTATCACCAAGAACATTTTTCCCAAAACTTGATTTTTATGTTATAGAAATGTTGCTTATGCTTCACTGATCACACTGCACTTGTTGGTTTTGAAAATGATTGAGTTTTGAGCCTGAAACGTGTCTCTGAAAGTTTGACCTAAAAATTTGTTTGCTTCGATTCTTGCTTGTGATGAAATATAAATGTGTTCTTGTGATTGATTCATGTTTGGGGTGGGTAGAGGATTAAATCTGGAGCTTTAGAGCATTTGAAATAGCCTAGGGAAGAAGTTAGGATTTTGTCTCACCGGAGAAGATGACCGGAACCACTGTTCCGGTCATCAGAAGTGAATTAGGGTTAATCATGTTTAGGGCTCAGTTTGAATGTCAGCCATAGGATCCAGCTTCGCGCGCGAAATGAATGGTCCAGATCATGTGTTAAAACCCTAATCTAGTCATTAACTTAATTAATTATGTTTAAAAAATTCCAAATCTCAGAATGAATCACAGCCATCCAAAAGCGCGCAAGTCAATTCCCACGCGTTTCATTTGAATCCTGACCTTTAGATTGGTTTACTTTTCCATTTAATTAATTTTATTTCATTTTCTTTCTATTTAATTTGTGCATTTTATAAAAAATAGTAAATATACTTCAAAAATTCTGAAATTTTTTATTAAATCTTTTATTAATTTTTAGAGCCCAAAAATATTTTTATTTTTATTTTTTGCATTAAAAATTATTTTTAAATCATTTAAATGATTTTTTTTAATTAGTTAATGAGAATTAATTAATTAAAAATACATTTAAGTATTTAAAAATCCCAAAAAAATTTAGAGAGCCATTTCAAACATTTAGAAGCATTTACAAACTCACAAAACAAATTTCTTTTTGGTTTTGTTCACACTTTGATAATTTTCATTTGAATTAGGGTTCTATAATTTGAATATTTTTAACCCGAACTTCAAAAATTCATAACTTTTGATCCAAGTTGAGTTTGTGAATGGTTCTTTTTGCATTGTGTTATGCATACTTACAAGCATCCAAAAACATTTTTGTTTCATTTTTATAATGTATTTTCAATTTGTTTGGCATTTTCCCTTTAGGATCACCCTTAAAACCCTCGAAATTTAGGAAAATCATAAGTCCTTTAGGGTTTAGCTTCTGACCTTCCCCTTTGGGCAGTGAACCTATATAGGTTTAGGGTCCCTTTGATTCCATTTTCATTTTTTTATCTTACCATTTTCTTCTGATTTTGAATTTTGCATCTCATGTTGTACATAAACCCTAATTTGCATTTTCACTTGCATCCATCTTACATAAGCTTGCATACATGAACTTTCCATGACATTTTGCAAATCCACATGACATATAAGATATCTTAGAACACATTGAAATCATGTTTGATCATTGCATCATTCACTTGCCATGTTATGCATCCATTTCATTTCATATGCATTCATGAACTTTCATGCTTCTTACATGCTTCATTTGCATTCCCATCTCTTGTATGATCATTCACATATCATGACATGCTTTCATACCACCTTATAACATCATTTGCATCATGAATATGCTTCTGAATTTGGCTTCCATCTTTGCATTTCATTTCATTTTCATGTCATTTCATATCTCTTTGCTAACTTTTGAGGTGTTAAGTGTTTGAGAAGTGAATTTGCCTTCACTTCTCACAATCTTTTCTCACCTCTCTTATGAATCATTGCTGCATTTTATCTTTGTATTAGAGTGATTTTGTTCATTAATGTTCCCCCCTCCCTTTCTTTCTCTAGTCAACTTATCTTCTTAAGTGAAGTAAGTTGACTTGCTTCTTTCTGCTTCTTTTCCTTTCATCCTGCTTCTTCCTTGGTGGCTCTTCTTGAAGACTTCTTTCAAGTCTCATAAACCCTAGGAACACCCAAGCATGATCACAATTAGGGTTTGATTAGTCCCCCATTAGATTTACCTTTGTTTCATCTTTGTGTCTTCTCTTCTCACCTCTTAATCAAGGACTAAACCTTAAAGGTTTTAAGGCTTTGTGATTAAGCTTATGCCTGCATCCTTCTCTTAGGATGGAGTGCATAACTTTAATCCTAAGTGTTAAACCCTTAATGTGTTTAAATCCTTTAATCAATTCATCTATTAAATCACTAAGACACCAAGCTTGTAACTTGGGCCTTGCATTAGGGTTCTAATTCTTCCTTAATTGGTTAAGAAGGACTAACCCTAGTGTTAATGGACAAGTCCTCCTCAAGTTGTCTTACCAACCATAAAATCCACTTCTTAATCTTATCATTAACTAAAATCCACTCTAATAAAGGCTTGTTTGTCATGAGGTTAATCCCTAATCATGGATTAAGTTGAGGAGCCTTCTTCAGCTTAAATGTTCTCATCTATCATCCTTCTATTAGGATGGTGTAATGGGTCCATTAAATCCTTGATTATGGCTTAAACTCATTACTTAACACTAAACAAAAAACTCCAAAAACATTTAATAAATGCAAGTAGGTTAATGATCTTAGTCTTACATCATGGTGATTAAGGGTGAGGTGCTTACTTCACACTTAAGGTACCCTCATTACCCCTAATCAGAGGGAGGATGTGATGAGTTTACTAACCCTTGGTTAAGGCTTAAGCTCATTTTCCTATGACAAACACAAAAAGCAATAAAAGATTGAATATATCAAAAACAAACAATAATCGTCTCCTCCGGGATTCTTTTCTCATCATCTTCATTCATAAACGAGAACTGGCTTCTTCCGTCTAATGCAAGACAGTTTGCACCTGAGCCAGACAGGTCATACACTTGAGCATAGATAAGTAAGCAGTTCACAAGTCAATTCATCTTTCAGTCTCTTTGAGTCGAACTACGGTGTTCTGAATTCCTAATTGCACGAGAGGATACGTAGGCATAACTTAACAGTTATCGAACAATAGTCTCTGTATATTCCCCCCTCTTCCAGCATTATTCTTTAAGCCTTATTGTCTTGAGCTTTGCACTCTTTCCTTACACTGACACTTATCCACTTCATTTCACATTTCTTTTACACTGACACTTGCATTCTTTTCCAGCTTTTTGCACACAAAACAGCACTAACACTACCCCTTTAAACACAAATCTTTTAAGCGTGGATCCCGTCGAGTACGACGGACAATATGGGTGCTAATACCTTCCCAGGTTGTAACCAACCCCCTTTCTCAGTTTCTATGGTTCGCAACCATCTTATCCATATCTTTTCTTAGGTCTATGCAGCATTACCTTTCCTTCGGGATAAAAATGCCTAGCTGGCGACTCTTTTCAGTTCACCCTTGTGTTCCTCTTTCGCCGACCATTCGCGTCTGTACCCCTTCTGGCCCTGTGTCATTTGGTGGGAGTGACACACATGATCCTTATAACATATTGAGACCATTAGAAACAAGAATGACCAAACAATTTGGAGTTACGGCCTCTGAAACCAAAACTCTAATTTCAGGTCATCTGTGCAGTGAAACCCTAGCTCAGCTTCCATGCTTTCCAAGTTCTTGTGATTCTTTGACTTCCTTGACCTTTGAGGGATATGAAATGAAGATTGAACACACATGGACCCTCGTGGAATGATTGGAGACCTTTGTAGTGGCTCAGATGGATCCTTGGATTGCTCAGATCACAAACCCTAGATGCAGATGAACTTGAACTATGCAGATGAAACAAAATTGCAATATGATATGATATGCTTGAACTAATGCAAATATGAAAGATCACAAGCCATGGTGTGAACTTAGTGAGGGAAAATTTGGGGTTTTTACAACTGCCCCTATTCAAACATGAGTTAGTTGTGCAGGATGTAAGCGCCTGGCTTAACAGACAAATAAGATAACTTGTGGTTGAATACCAAAGACTGTCCAAAATTTGCACTCACTGGGTAGAAGAAGAAAAGGGATATAAATTGTAAAAGAAAGTATAGTATGATTATAAAGTGCGGGCGATGGAGGACGACCATCGAGCAGAGGACGACTACTGGGGGATAAAGCAATGACGAGGACGGCCTACATGCTGAGGAAATAAAGAGATTATGATGGGGACGGCCATCAAGCAAAGTAACAAGAATCTCTGGGGATTAAAGTAAAGGCAGTGATGGGGACGGCCATCAAATTTGCAAAGTAAGGTAAACAACAATGGGGACGGCCATCGGTTCAAAGAATAAATGAAATAAATGATGAGGGACAGTCATCAAAGGTGAAGGACGATCACCTAGCAGGGGACAACTGCTCTTTATCACGACATAGGACGAATGTCGGATAGAAAAGGTCGACGATGGGGACGACCATCGGATAAGTATGATGAAGAACGATCATCAAGATGTGAAAGATGATCACCTAGCAGGGTACGACTGCTCTCGAGGTTCATCATGACATAGGACGAATGTCAGATAAAAAGATCAATGATGGGGACGACCATCGGATAAGCATGATGAAGGACGATCATCAAGAGGTGAAGGACGATCACCTAGCAGGGGATGGCTGCTAAATATCACGACATAGGACGAATGTCAGATAGAAAAGGGGTCCAATAATGGGGACTCCGCTGGGGAAAGGGATGAGGGACGGTCATCCAAAGGTGAAGGACGATCACCTGGCAGGGTATGGCTGCTGAAAGTATCACGACATAGGACGAATGTCGGATAGAAGAAAGTTGTTCTGCTGGCGACTTACTGGGAAATGGTAAACACAGACGAGTGCTTACGCTTAGAAAATAAAAGGTATAAGTGTTTTGACGTTGTGTATAAATTAAAGATGCGGACGAGCATCCTTAAGACCATGATACAGACGAGTATCGGTAGAAACAAATGCTGATGCATGTTCAGAGATGATGATACGGACGAGTACCAACTGGTTAAAAAAGAACACAGACGAGTGTCGAATCTGTGGGGGATAAGTGAATATACAAGATACAGACGAGTATCTGTATAAGTATGAACAAGTATTGTGAAGTACGAGCAAGACACGGACGAGTGTTCAACTTGCTGGGGAAGAGTATGACACGGACGAGTGTCATAATATAAAGTGTATAAGTTATGAACTTATGAGTGTTAAAAGGTGTTCTGGCAACTTGTGGGAATAGAATGACACGGACGAGTGTCAACAGGAGTGTATTATAAACAGGTGTTTGGGCAACCATGCTGGGGAGCGGTGACACGGACGAGTGTCAAGAGAGTGTATATAGGTATTTGTAATCACATAGGATGTTTGTGGTTTATATCTGCAGGGGAATGATATGACACGGACGAGTGTTGAAAGAGTATATATAAACATGTATTTGTGTTGGAGAGTGCAAAGGGGACGCTTTGGCTTTCTGTTGGGGAAATATTTTGTATATTGCTGATGAGATACTGTTGGTATTTACAGGTGACTGGTTCGAACCTGACTTGTGATCATGCAATATGTTTGATTTTTACCGTAATGCTCCATATTAGATGGAATGCTACGCTCTGGGGAAAAAATGATACGAATGCTATGATTATGCAAAAGGAACCGGTTCGGGATTCGGATCCCGTTGTTGTGAAGATCACTGGCTGATCTACTTGAAGTGATATCCCAGCTGGGGATGAGATCATTGGTAGATCTGATAAAATATATGGCTCTACTTGGGGACTAGATCACTAATAAACCTATCTGGTGAGGAGATAACCCAGCTGGGGATGAAGGAGCTTTCGTCACTTTGTTGTGTGAGAATTCAGACATTGCTCTTCTGGGGAGAGTTTGAAACTCTGTGGGGAGATGATTCCCTGTCTTTGCTGAGGATGAGAGATCTGGCACTCAGGGGGGAGGAAAGATCATTGAACGATCTTCCTAGAGATTTATGTGAGGATCCTATTGAGGATGAGGAGATTTGACAACTCAGCTGAGGAAAAAGCATTTCAGATGCTGTTAGGGGAGGAAGTATGTTTGGCATGCCCCATGTCGCATATTGAATACCTGCAATTCTGTTAAGACAAAGAAACGCACAAATATCCCGAGGTATCCCTTACTGGATTCCGTCATAGGAGTTAGATATTCCTGGAAGTAAATACATTTCCTGCAAGCATGTAATTTAGAAAGGCACATCTGTTTTTATGCAAGTATTATATCATGGATATTGAATATTTTGCAAATGAAACAAAAAACGTACAAGATGAAGGTGTGACTGAAAATCTGATTTTATTAATCTGGGTGCCCTGAATTGGCAAGTATAGTCAAGGAAACAAATCCTCTAAAATGAGGAGATTGTTAAAAAAATTGAGAAAAATAAAGGTGCTGGCAATGTTGACGACGCTCCGGTGAGCTTCCCTTTGCTATGACCCGTATGACTTTGACGTTCTTCTTATCTTGCTTTCTGAAGAAGGTTGATTTTGACCGATGCTTTAACCTTTCGAAGTTCGCCATGTTGTAAGTGATACAGACGAATTCAGAATGCAGTTGTACGCTTATTCCTTAATTTTGCGTGGATCGCCCTTTCGGGTTTTCAATCCACCGGGATACCTATTTTTGCCTGAGTTGTCCAATGCGGCTTTTCAACTCAGCGGGTGTACATTTTTTTATTTATTTTCCCTTATTTTTTCCCGAGTCTTTATTCTGTTTTTGACTCGCCGGGATGCCCTATTTTTGCCTGGACTTACATTCTGTTTTTATGTCCAGCAGGTCTTTTTATGCGAAGTATTTTTTAACTGCATCTGAATTCACAGGGGATAAGAAATCTTCACCATCCATAGTAGTGAGCATCAGTGCCCCACCAGAGAAAACCTTCTTTACTATGAATGGACCATCATAGTTCGGAGTCCACTTACCCCTGTGGTCTGTATGAGGAGGAATGAGTCTTTTCAGCACAAGATCTCCTACTTGGTATTCTCAAGGCCTGACTTTCTGATCGAAAGCTTTTTTCTTTCGTTTTTGATACAACTGCCCATGACAAATTGCTGCTAATCTCTTTTCTTCGATCAGATTCAGCTGATTGTACCGAGATCAGACCCATTATGCTTCATTCAACTTGACATCCATCAGTACCCGTAAGAAGGGTAATTCAACTTCAACAGGTAGGATAGCTTCCATACCGTACACAAGTTGATAAGGTGTTGCCCCAGTGGATGTTCTGATGGAGGTACGATACCCATGCAAGGCAAATGGTAGCATCTCATGCCAGTCTTTGTAGGTAATCACCATCTTTTGCACAATCTTCTTAATGTTCTTGTTAGCTGCTCAAAAGCGCCGTTCATCTTCGGCCTGTAAGGAGAAGAGTTGTGATGTTGAATTTTGAAGTCCCGACACAGTTCTGCCATAATTTTGTTGTTCAAGTCAGAACCATTGTCAGTAATGATTCGCTCGGGTACTCCATACCGACAGATGATTTCTCTTTTCAGGAATCGGGCTACCACTTGCCTGGTGACATTTGCATACGAAGTTGCTTCAACCCATTTGGTGAAGTAATCAATGGCTACCATGATGAATCTGTGGCCATTCGAAGCAGTCGGTTCGATCTTTCCAATCATGTCAATGCCCCACATGGCAAAGGGCCAAGGTGAAGACATTACATTCAAAGGATTAGGAGGCACATGCACGTTGTCTGCGTTGATCTGGAATTTGTGGCACTTTCTAGAATAGGCACAACATTCTGCATCCATTGTGATCCAGTAGTAACCCAATCTTAACAACTTTTTAGCCATTTCATGTCCCCCGGCATGGGTACCGAAAGATCCTTCATGCACCTCGTGCATCAGCAAGTCTGCTTCTTACTTGTCAACACATCTGAAAAGGACCATGTCAAAGTTTCTCTTGTATAACGAACCATCAGCATTCAGGAAGAAACTACCAACCAGCCTTCTCAATGTCTTCTTATCATTAAATGATGCCCCAGGTGGGTATGTTTGATCTTCTAAGAAGCTTTTGATGTCATGGAACCACGGCTTATCATCTTTAGCAATGTCCACGGAGAATACGTATGCCGGTCGGTCTAGTCTGGATACTGAAATCCGAGGCACAAAGTTGGCATCTTGAACCTTGATCATGGAGGAAATGGTAGCCAAAGCATCTGCGAACTGATTTTCGTCTCGAGGGATATACTCAAGTTTGACTGTTGTGAAGAAAGTCAATAATCTCCTCGTATAGTCACGGTATGGAATCAAATGCTCTTGGTGAGTGTACCATTTTCCGTTGGTCTGATTGATTACCAAAGTTGAATCTCCGAATACAGTTAAAGTCTTGATCCTGAGGTCAATGGCTTCCTCAAGACCCATGATACAGGCTTCGTATTCAGCTTCGTTGTTAGTGCATGCAAAGGTGAGTTTTGCCGAGAAAGGCATATGAACTCCTTTAGGTGTAATGAACACTGCACCAACTCCCCGACCATTCATATTAACAGCCCCATTAAACATCATTGTCCATTCTTCTTCTGGGTCAGGCCCTTCAGTGTGAACAGGCTCTTCATGATCTATTGCTTTCAGGAACATGATGTCTTTATCAGGGAAATCAAATCTCATTGGCTGGTAATCATCAATGGGTTGCTCAGCTGGATAGTCAGACAGTACACTGCCCTTGATGGCTTTTTGAGATGTGTACTGAATGTCGTACTCTGTCAGAATCATTTGCCATCTAGAAACCCTTCTGGTAAGTGCTGGCTTCTCAAATATGTACTTGACGGGGTCCATTTTTGAGATCCACAAGGTAGTGTGGGTCAACATATACTGCCTTAGTCGGCGAGCAGCCCACGCTAAAGCACAACAAGTTTTCTCGAGCAGTGAATAACGTTGTTCACAGTCGGTAAACGTTTTGCTTAGGTAGTATATTGCATACTTTTTTCGACCAGACTCGTCATGCTGGCCCAACACACACCCCATTGATTCTTCTAATATTGTCAGGTACATTATTAGAGGTCTTCCTTCAACTGGAGGCATAAGAATTGGAGGTTCTTGTAGGTACTCTTTGATTTTGTCAAAAGCCTTATGACAATCTTAATTCCACCTGACCGTTTGTTCTTTTCTTAATAGTTTGAACAGGGGCTCACAGGTTGCAGTGAGGTGAGATATGAACCTTGATATGTAGTTCAATCTACCTAAGAACCCCCGAACCTCCTTTTCCGTCCTAGGTGAAGGCATTTCCTGAATGTCTTTGACTTTGTCAGGATCAACTTCAATTCTTTTTTCACTTACGATAAATCCCAGCAGCTTACCGGATCGTACCCCGAATGTGAATTTGTTGGGGTTCAACTTCAACTGATACTTTCTCAGACGCTTGAACTGTTTTAGCAGATTTACCAGATGGTCTTCTTCGGTGAGGGACTTGGAAATCATGTCATCCACGTAGCATTCAATTTCTTTATGGATCATGTCGTGGAATAATGTTACCATAGCCCGTTGATAAGTGGCACCAGCATTCTTAAATCCAAATGGCATTACCTTATAACAGAATGTTCCCCAGGGTGTGATGAAAGTAGTTTTCTCCATGTCTTTAGGTGACATCTTGATCTGATTATATCCTGAAAATCCATCCATGAAAGAAAACACCGAGAACTGAGCTGTGTTGTCGACCAATACATCAATGTGAGGTAAAGGGAAGTCATCCTTCGGGCTAGCTCTGTTCAGATCCCGGTAATCCACACACATCCGTACTTTTCCATCCTTCTTAGGCACTGGTACAATATTAGCGACCCACGGCGGGTAACTAGTTACAGAAAGGAAACCGGCGTCCCACTGTTTGTGTACTTCTTCTTTAATCTTCATGGCCATATCCGGACGAGTACAACGTAGCTTTTGCTTCACTGGAGGACAACCTTCCTTCAAAGGCAGCTTGTGCACAACAATGTCGGGATCCATACCCGGCATGTCTTGATAGGACCAAGCAAAGACATCAACGTACTCTCGGAGCATGTCAATAAGTTATTCCTTCACTGAATCTTGCAGACGGGCCCCGATCCTTACTTCTTTCAAGTCTTCTTTGGTACCAAGATTAACTGTCTCAACCTCCTCCTGATGAGGAATGATTACCTTCTCCTCTTGCCTTAACAACCTGGCTAGCTCTTCAGGTAACTCATAGTCCTCTTCAACCCCTTCATCAGCTTGATTAATCGGATTGTCGAAGTCATACGAGGTCATAGCGGTGTTGTTGTCGGTGCGATCTGGAGGATAATCTCTGCAATGGTTGAGATTTGTTCATTTTAGTGATCAGTTTTATCTTGTTTAGAAAAAGTGAAAATGAAGTTGTTATTTTAAAAACATTTCCATTTATTGTTTTATACAAAAGTGAAAAATGAAAAAGACAGTGAGCGAAAAAGAGACTCGTTTGCAAAAGATGTCCTGATATTCATTAATTAATCATTTGCACAAAATACAAGATGGCCCTATTACAAAATGAGTCCTGACACCTTGGGCAAGATGCAGGACTTGATGCATGCTAAAAGACAGGAAATAATAATTACTCTGCAGGAGTAACTCTTATAATTTCCTGGGAAGACCAGTTAGAGACTTGGTTCCCCGGGATCTTTGGACGTATCCAATTCTCCAGGTTGCGGTCACCTTCTTCCCCGTCTTCCAAATTGTTCACAGCATCCGGGGGAAGAATTCCCCCACTGACAAATTTGGGCTCCTTGGCAGCCTCTGGTTGATCTTGTCGGGTTGGTCTGTAACCCAACCCGAATATGTCTTCTTTTTTCTCCACCGGAACAGTTTGCCCCAGCCTCTGGCGTTACCCTCTTCAACAACCTTCCGGGCTTGCTGATATGAAGTGATAGAAGTTCCAGACACAGCAGTTGCTTCATTGATGTTAAGGGCCTCAAACCCTTGGCTCATAGTCTCGTGGATCTCCCCATCCATCTCTATATACTTGTAAGTAGCCAGCTGGCTAACGAAAATGTCTTCCTCCCCGCAGATTGTGATGATCTGGCCTTCCCACTCAAATTTTAATTTCTGGTGAAGGATAGATGTAACAGCGCCAGCGGCGTGAATCCAGAGTCTACCCAACAAACAACTGTAGGCCGGCTGAATGTCCATCACGAAGAAAGTAGTTTTAAAGATTTGTGGGCCAATCATCACGGGTAATTCAATCTCTCCCAGCACTGATCTCTTAGAGCCATCAAACGCTCTTACCACCAAGTTACTTGGACGCAATGCCAAACCATCATATTCCAACTTCACCAAGGCTTTCTTTGGGAGGACATTGGGTGAGGACCCAGTGTCTACCAGCACATGAGAAAGAAAAGCACCTTTGCACTCTAAGGTGATGTGTAAAGCCTTGTTATGATTGCGTCCCTCCATCGTTAAATCAACATCTGTGTAGCCCAATCCGTGACTGGTGTTAACATTCGCAACCACTGTTTCCAGCTGATTAACCGTAATCTCTTCCGGCACGTAGGCTGCGTGCAGGACCCTCAAAAGTGCATTCCTATGGGCTTCGAAATTGTTAATGACAAAATAGAGATCTTGGAGGGCGTCTGATGAAGCTGGTCCACCACTTTGTAATCACTCTTTTTGATTATTCTCATAAACTCGTCTACCTCTTGGTCAAAAGACGTCTTCGGAGTTTCTTTAACATCTGGCTCTTCGAGTACCACACTCTTCCCTTTTGCTTTAGCAGCAGCCTCTGCTTCAGCATTGGGTCTCGGTATTTGTGAGGCAAAAAGGCGTCCGCTTCTGGTGAAGCCTCCGCCTCCCCCAACATTGTCAACATGTGGTGAAGAGGTTGATAAATCTAGAGTGATCTTCTTTCCGTCGCAGTAGAGATCAGAGCCGTAGTGCCAAGGTATGGCATTATTGCTTTCATAAGGAACGGGTCCATGTACCGTAATGGTGACTGGACTGATTGCTGCAGCGGAAGGAACTGTGATGGTATGCGGGTCGTAATAGATTGTGACTGGAGATCTGACAGTAGGTGTTGCAGTTTGTTGTTGAAAATTGTTGTTGGGATGAACAGTTGCTGGGTCATAATAGATTGTGACCATTGAGACATCTTCGTTAGTATTTGCTGGTGTTGTAGGCGATTTCGTTGATAAGATTGGTGTTGATGTTGTAGAAGTAAGCGTAACTGAACTTTGGTTTGTTGAAATAATGGATGGAGTGATTGCTGGAGTTGTGGATGAATCAGTGGGAGTGATGGTTGTTGCAGTTGTAGGAGGATCTATTGTTGCTGAAGAAAAAGTTGTTGATGTTGTAGGAGGATCTAATGTTGCTGAAGAAAGAGTTGTTGATGTTGTAGACGCCGTTGTGGTAATTTGCAAAATTCCATCTCTGATAAGGCCATCTATGCCAAGCCTTAGCCTCTCACAACCATTAAAAGAAGTCTTGCACGATTCGCAGCAGGCCTCACAACCTGGGAATACCTGGAATCTTAAGAGTTGAGCTTTGACTTCTGCCAGCGGCGTTCGAATCTGTGCAACACTATCAATCAGTGCATATGGTTGGTCCTCCTCTATGGCATTAATCCTGGGTCCACCATGACTAGGCATAGGATTTCTGGTAACATTTGGAGGAGGTGCGAAGTTGAGAGCTTTGGAATCGACCAGATCTTGAACCTTCATTTGCAAGGCTCTACACTTCTCGGAATTGTGACCAGGTGCGTTGGAATGAAAGGCACACCTAGCATTGGCATCATAATTCTTTGGGAGGTTGAGAGGATCTGGTGGAGCCAACGTCCTTAACTCAACCAGGTTGAGCTTCAGGAGTTGTGGCAGTAGAGCGGCATATGGCATAGGGATGGGGTCAATTACCCTATTTGCTTGAGATGGCCTCTGTTGAAAGGGGCACTGCTGTTGGTTGTTGTTGTTATTGTTGTACGATCTTTGTTGCGGAAAGTGTGGTTGTTGCTGATAATGTTGTTGTTGTATTTGAGGAAAAAGTGGCTGTTGTGGAACTGGAGCCGGGATAGTAACGGCTGCTACTGATCTGTGAGAGTACTGGGGTCTGCCCCTGCCTGCATGAATAGCATTTGTTTCACCCTCCCTTTGGGGTCCTGAAAAAGGTTTTCTTCTATTGTTGGAGGCACTTGCACCGTTGTCAGAGATTTTGCCCATCTTTAAAAGACTCTCTATTCTCTCCCCAACTATGACTACATCAGCAAAGCTAGTGGAGAAGAATGCAGCAAGTCGGTCGATATAAGTTCCATGCAAGGTATTCATAAACATGTCTGCCATTTCTCGTTCAGACATGGGTGGCCGGACAGCAGCAGCAAGCTGTCTCCACCTCTGAGCATAATCCCGAAAGCTTTCCCTAGAAGACTGAGACATGCCCATTAGAAGGGTTCTATTGGGAGCCATGTCTAGATTGTACTGGTATTGACGGATGAAGGCTTCGGCCAAATCTTTCCAACATCTTATAGTGGCCCTAGTCAGATGCAAATACCATTCTCTTGATGCTCCAGTCAGGCTGTCCTCAAAATAGACATCCATAACTTCTCGTCCATGGTATAAGCTTTGAGTCTCCCCAAGAAAGACTTCAGGTGAGTACGCGAGCAGGAGGTACCATTATATTTTTCAAAGCACGGGGGTTTGAACTTGCGAGGAATTCTCACCCCATCCACCAGCCCCATGTCCATTACATCAAAGCCTAGGGAATTCTGGGATTCAAGAGACCTCAGTTTCTCAGCAATCTCATCCAGCCTTCGGTCATAAACTTCATCCCCAGCTCTAATAACCATGAACTGCTCTTCTTGAGGATCTTCTTGCAAGATCCTGCCTCCAGCAGTGTTACCTTGAGGGTTCCTTAAGACATTGGCATCTGGGTTTAGATGAGGCCCAAACTCTGGTGGATCGATGCGAGGCTGCCCGCGATCATTGTTACTGGTACCTCTTGTACCAGGATGGTGCTCATCAAGAGTTTGCCTTTCCACCAGCTCTCTTAGCCTTTCCTGACTCTGAGCTAAGCCAGTCATCACAATCATAAATTGGGTCATTTGATTTCTCATCTCAACCCTTTCGTTAGCCATTTGGTTCCTTACTTCATCCAGGTCTTGCTATACCTGATCCATCTGAATGCCCGAAAGGTTGTTTCGCGTTAGGTACCGGTGTATTCTGTTGACAGGGAACACTCTTCTACGAGCAATGTTTCCTGAAACCACAACAAAGTGAGAAACAACAAATAAACAAAAAAACCTACAAAACAAAGAAAATGTTAGTATGCAATGCAATATGCTTATTTGTCTTCCAAGGGTATCCGGTTTGGTTCTTTGGTTTTGACCTTTCCAGACCTCGAGGAAATGCCGATGACGTTGAGATATTAAGCCCACCAAAATAAAACAAACTGATATATTACAAAGGATGAAAATACATAGTTTGTTTACAATACATGCCCGTGGTGGGTCAAAATACAACAACCAAAAGAAAAGTACATCAAAAGAAAGAAATACAAGCAAAAGGGTCAGACATCCAATCCAAAGTCATCCTCCCTAACATCCTTCAGGAGGGCCTCAGTCACTGGACCAGCTGGGTGCTCTGTGATAGTCCTGATGAGGAGGTTCCTGGTAGCAATGTCAATGGTTAGCTTCTTATGCTTGTCCTGATCCTTTGACCTCTTCAACCCCGCCCGGAGTTTCAATTCTGATATTTCCTTCTGAGCTGCCAACAAAGCTTCCTACTGCTTCTTCTCACTAGCCTCCAGCTGTTCTTTCTTAGCCTGAGTCCTCTATTCTTCTTGTGCACGGGCTTTAGTGATCCTGATCCACCTAGCCTGGCTTTCCTCCAAATAATGCTCTGCCTTAGCCTTCTGAATCTTTGCCTCCTTGCAGGCATTCTTCAGTACCAACTCCCCTGCTCTTGCCTTCCAGATGTAGTCATCTGTCCTCTCAATCTTGGTCAGATGCTCAATCTTGAGTCTTTCCAATCTCTCAATGTCCAGACGGCTGTCATTTCTCTCCCAGAGAGTCTTCTTCAGGGCTTCAGCTAGCTGAGTGTTCCTCTCTTTCAGCTTTTCAAACTCTTCCAGGCTGACAGTTGCTGCAGGCTGTACTCTAGAAGGTCCAGGTGTGTCTTCCAAAGTGAAAGGCATCTGGGTGATCTGAGCTCTAGTATGGGACCAATCAGAATACTGGGCTGAGGCAATATTGTTGCACCTTCCAAGGATGGCTGTCCCTTTGGTTTGAATGTCATCCCAAGCCCAGGCAACCTGTCTGACAACAACAGAGTTGGGTTGAACTTCATAGTAGAGAGTCTCAGCCAAATCTTGTCCTCTAGGAGGACGAACCAAAGCGTATCCCAATTGTCTCTTAAACAGTAAAGGGTTGTAGTTGATGCAACCTTTCACTCCTATCAGAGGCACATTAGGGTATTGCCCGCAGCTGGTAATAATGTCCTTGCCTTTGGTGCTCTGGGTGCACCATCTGATGTCATCTGATGTCAAGGCAATGAACCTCTTAGTCCAATTATTCTGCTGATGGGGGTTCAAGAAGGTATCTGATTTTGGCAAGTGTTTGAGCAGCCAAGAGTAATACAGAGGAACACAACATCTGACCAGCTTCCCTCTTTGCTTTTCATTCCTCTGATGGATGGAGTTGTAGAAGTCCCCCAGCAAGGTAGGAACAGGGTTCCTCAACAAGAACAGGTGGATGGAATTCTTACTCACAAACTTGGGCGCATCTGCAAACAATATAACCCCATATATACTGAGGGCTAAAATTGCACAGAAAACCTTTCATTCTCCTACTGCAGCCTTCAGGGTGGCCTGAGAAATCAAGAAGTCCAGATGGAGGCCTGGAATTCCAGCTTTGGTTGTCATGTTCAGCTCAATGAGGGCAGGCTCCAAATGCAATGCCCTGGCTATCTCTTCATGTCTGGGAGCAGTCATCTCTGGGTTGAAAGGGATTCCTCTCCTGATAGGAACTCCAATCAACAAGGAAAACTCTTCTAGCAATAGTCCCATCTGGAAATCAGGGAATGTGAAACACCTGAGTGGAGGATCATAGAACTGCAAGCACGTATGGATTATGCTCCTCTGAGATGCATCAAGATCCATGACTATGTCCAATATACCCCCATAGTGCTCTCTGAATAGTGAGATGTGGTCAGGTGTAATGAGGGACTGGACCTGCCTGATGCCAGTCAAGATAGGCTCAAAGAAGTGGTAAGAGATGTTGCTCTTTCTTGAAGTGTCCATGGGTACTGGTGAAGAAACTGAGAGCAACTGCTGATGAAGGTCACTGGCTGAGAAGCTGGAGGTAAGATCTTTGATGAAGACAAAGCTGGAGATGAATCTCTGACAGACTTGTGGAGGTGCTGGAGAAGACAGCTGAAGTAGTTTGAGTAGCAGAAGGGGTCAAAACCAAACCAAATATGAAGATGGATACCCTGTAAAACAAATAAGCAAATGTTAAATGATGCAAAAATGTATGCAAATGATATGCAAAAGGTTTGTGATCAAGAGATGGATCTGATTATCTGCCTTGGTAAAAGTCCATGTATGTTCAAAGGTCTGGATGGAGGCTCAGAAATCCAGTAACCAGGGTGGGGGACTCAAATAAAGAGCCACAAGTCCGGGGTAATCACAAGAACTATCCAAAGTGATGCATTCTTAAACAATACTGGTAACAGGGTATGATGTGGCCAAGGGCTCCTGCAAACCTGCAAATATCCCAACCCCCTCACAAGTAATGTTCTAAAACAAGGATCCTCAGACTTGGATCAGCTATGAGAAGTGTAAACACTTCTAACCCGGAGGTACAGTGTTTACAATAACCATAAAGGATCCTCCTCTAATTCACCCCAGATTCTGAAGGTCAATATAAAGGTTATCCAGACTTAGAAGGCTTCCCAGATAGCCCTAGCACTACAGGAAATCTGTAGCACAGAGTTCTCAAGAAGAAACCCACGTCTGAACCGTGTTTCATATTCCCGCACCAGACCGAAATGGAATGGGAAAGAATATGAAGCCACTCTAGCCTAGGTGTCACTCAGGTCCCAGGTATAGGACCTTAATCACTCAATGAAACCCCACCCACCAAAACAGACAAGAGATCCAGCACAATGATAATGACAGTATGAATATGCACAAAACTGTAAAGGAAAGCAGTAAATAAAGCTGTACATAAAGCAGTAAATAAAGCAAGTAAATAAGCACAAGTAGCCCGTAACACCCCCGTAAACACAAATCAAACAAGCGCTAGGAGGAACCCACAAAAATAACCAGAAGCCCTGGTTGCAGTATAAGGTTTCCCCAGCAGAGTTGCCAAGCTGTCGCTCCCACTAAAAGACACCGGGTCAGATAGGGTACAGACGCGAACGGTCGGTGAAAGAGAAATGAAATGAAGGTGAAATGAGTCGCCAGCTAGGCATTTTTATCCCGAAGGAAAGGTAATGCTGCATAAACCTAGAAAAGAATGGATAAGACGGTCGCGAACCAGAGAAACTGAGAAAGGGGGTTGGTTACAACCTGGGAAGGTATTAGCACCCAGATTGTCCGTCTTACTCGACGGGATCCACGCTTGAAAGATGGTGTTTAAAGGGGTAGTGTCAGTGCTATATGTGTGCAAGAGCTGGAAAATAATGTACAAGTGTCAGTGCAAAAGAGATGTAAAGTGAAATGCTCAGGAATGAGGCTTAAAGAATAATGTTGGAAAAGGGGGTGAAGAGACAGAGACTTTTGTTCGATAACAGTTAAGTTATGCCTACGTATCCTCTCGTGCAATGAGGAAGTCAGAACACCATAGTTCGACTGAAAGAGACTGAAAGATAAATTGACTGATGAACTGCTTGCTTGTCTATGCTCAAGTGTATGACCTGTCTGGCTCAGGTGCTAACTGTCTTACATTAGACGGAAGAAGCGAGTTCTCGGTTATGAGTGAAGATGATGAGAAAAGAATCCCGGAGGAGACGATTATTGTTTGTTTTTTATGCTTTCAATCTTTTATTTCCTTTTGTGTTTGTCATAAGTTAATGAGCTTAAGCCTAAACCAAGGGTTAGTAAACTCATCACATCCTCCCTTTGATTAGGGGTAATGAGAATACCTTAAGTATGAAGTAAGCACCTCAAACTTAATTACCATGATGTAGGATTAAGATCATTAACCTACTTGTGATTATTTAGATGTTTTTGGAGTTTTTGTTTAGTGTTAAGTAATGAGTTTAAGCCATAATCAAGGATTTAATGGACCCATTACACCATCCTAATAGAAGGATGATAAATGAGAAAATTTAAGCTAAGGAAGATACCCCAACTTAATCCATGATTAGGGATTAACCTCATGACAAAACAAAGCCTTTATTAAAGTGGATTTTAGTTAATGGTAAGATTAAGAAGTGAATTTTATGATTTGTAAGACAACTTGAGGGGGACTTGTCCATTAACACTAGGGTTAGTCTTTCTTAACCAATTAAGGAAGAATTAGAACCCTAATGCAAGGCCCAAGTTACAAGCTTATTGTCTTAGTGATTTTTAGATGGATTGATTAAGAGATTTAAACACATTAAGGGCTTAACAGTTAGGATTAAAATTATACACTCCATCCTAAGAGAAGGATGCAGGCATAATCTTGATCACAAAGCCTTAAAACCTTAAAGGATTAGTCTCTGATTATGAGATAAGAAGAGAGACACAAAAGAAGACACAAAGTTAAAACTAATGGGGGACTAATCAAAACCCTAATTGTTATCATGCTTGGGTGTTCCTAGGGTTTATGAGGCTTGCAAGAGATCTTCAAGAATAGCCACCAAGGAAGAAGCAGAAGAGAGGAAGAGAAGCAGAAGAAACAAGCTAACTTACTTCACTTAAAAAGATAAGTTACTTGAAGAGAGAAAGTGAAGGAAGAACATGAATGAGCAAGCTCACTCTAAAGCAAAAGCAAAATTCAACAATGATGCATAAGAGAGAAAGAGAAGAGAAGTGAGAAGTGAAGGCAAATTCACTTCTCAAAGCACTCACCACCTGAAATGGTTAGCATAAAAGAAAGAATGAAATGAAAATGAGATGTATGCAAGGATGCAAACCAAAACCAGAAGCATAAACATGATGTTAATGATGCTAAGAGATGATGCAAATGTATGTCAAATTCTATGGATGATCATACAAGAGATGAGAATGTCAATGAAGCATATAGGATGCATGAAAGCACATGAAAGTTCTTGGAATGTAATGAATGCATAACATAGTAAATGGATGAAGAAATGATCAAGTATGATTCTAATGTGTCCTATGATGCCTTATATGTCATGTGGATGTATGAAGTGTCATAGAAAGTTCATGTGTGAATGCTTATACAAGGTGTATGCAAATGAAGATGAGAAATTAGGGTTTTCATGCAACATGAGATGCAAAAGTCAAAAACAGAAGCAAATGACAAGATAAAAAATTGATAATGCAAACATAGGAACCCTAACCCCATATGATACCACACCCCAAAGGAAGAGACCTAACTCTTAACCCTAAGGAAGTTATGATTTTTCTAAGTTATCTAGGGTTTTAATGTACCTAAAGGGAAAAAATGCAAATCAAATCAAAAATGCAGAAGAAATTTGTGACAAAAATATGCTAGATACTACATGTCAAATTAAGATCAATGCAAAAATAATCAATGTCATACCATTTATGGTTAGGCAGAAAAGAATTCTTGAAGTTAGGGTTCAAAAATAGGAATTTTATGAACCCTAAATTCAAGAAAATTGTCAAAGATTGTTCAAAACCAAAAAGAAATTTGTATGGATGGTATGACAATGTCTCTAAATGTTCTAAGATGCAATGTGAATATTTTTGGGATTTGTAGAAACCTAAATGATATTTTAATTAATTAATTTCCATTATTTCTGAAGCTCTAAAGCTCCAGATCAACTTCCCTCATCTCCCTGAACTCAAATCCACTCTCAAAACAAATTTCTAATTGCTCAATCACAAGATTCGAAGAAAAAAATCAAAAATGGTAAAACTTTCAGAAAATCAGTACATGTTCATTTCTTCACCATTTTCAAAAATACAAAGCACAGAATGATCAGTGAAGCATGCTCTTTCACATTGGAACATAAAAATAGAGTTCTGGAAAATGTTTTTGGATGGTTACCTGAGCTTGAGAACTGCAGATGAGAGCTTTCAGGACCCCTCCTTTGTGCAAAAAGCTTCCTTTGACCCTCCTGAGACCAATGGAATGCTTCAAAAGCTTTGAGAGTGACTGGTTTGTGTTGTAGTAACTCAGCTGGCCAAGAATCGTGTTTCAGGTTAGAGGTGCTTTGAGGTTTGTTTGATGGTTGCTTTGTGTTCAGTGAATGATTTTGAGATGAATGGTGGAATTGGTTTGAAGATTGAGTGAGTGAGCTGAGAGATTCGAAGGATTTTGCAAGTTGAAGTGATTTTTGGAATGCTGAGTTCTTGGAGGTTTCAGCTTGTGTGTGTTATGAAAAATGATCCTTGAGGCATGCTTGTAGAGTTCTGGTTGGGCAGAGAGTGGGTGGTGGCTGCAGCTGATTGGTATGGGCTTCTTGCCAAAAAGTCAAAAGTTTTGTACTTGAGGTATGGGAAATGGTGCAGCTAGCTTCTTGGCTTGTCCATGCGCAACATGGATCAAGGAGGTCCATGGAATTAGTCTTGAGACAATTCCGCAAGTGGAAACAAAGTTATGTGTTGTTTTTCAATTTGGAGAAAGTTTGGCCCCTTTGAGATTTCTTCATGGGCAAGGCATGAAATCTTGAAATTCTTTGGGAAATTATGAGTTTTATGCAATGTACTATGATACTATGATGCTTAGAAGTGTGTTTGAAGTCACAAAATAGTTTGGCAAGTGGTTTTGCGAAAATCCCTCGTTGGTTCATTCTTGAAAATTATGTGATTTTTTCCAACTTTGACAAGCCATAACTTGAGTTCCACAATGAATTAGAACTTGTTCTTGTACTTTTTGAAAAGGGAATGATCCAATCTACAACTTTCATGACCAATAATTTTTCATTTGAAGCATTTTTGGTTGAGAATGAGGAGGTTGAAAAACTTTCCCAAAATGAAAAGTTTACATTATAAGTCATTTCCATTTTTGGCAACTTTTGGTTTAGCTCACTTTTATCCAATTTTGTGAACTTCCAAGCACTTCAATGATCAAATAAAGATCATATAACTTCAATTTGATGAAAAATCCACTTTGGTTCCATGTTGGGGGGCCTCAGATGCCCTGATTTTGCTCTGACTTGCTCAAGAAGTTACCCAATTAACAGATGATTTCCACACTGAATTTCTTCATCTAACTTGGTACACATGATCCTTATAACATATTGAGACCATTAGAAACAAGAATGACCAAAAGTTTTGGAGTTATGGCCTCTGAAACCAAAACCCTAATTTCAGGTCATCTGTGCAGTGAAACCATAGCTCAGCTTCCATGCTTTCCACGTTCTTGTGATTCTTTGACTTCCTTGAACTTTGAGGGATATGAAATGATGATTGAACACACATGGACCCTCTTGGAATGATTGGAGACCTTTGGAGTGGCTCAGATGGATCCTTGGATTGCTCAGATCACAAACCCTAGATGCAGATGAACTTGAACTATGCAGATGAAACAAAAATGCAATATGATATGATATGCTTGAACTAATGCAAATATGAAAGATCACAAGCCATGGTGTGAACTTAGTGAGGGAAAATTTGGGGTGTTTACACTAGCCAAACATTTTTATCCCGAAGGAATGGGAAAGGTAATGTTGCACAAACCTAAGGAAGAAGGAAAAGGACGAGGCCTTGCGAACCAAAGATCTGGGTCCGGAAGTCGGTTACAAATTGAGAAGGTATTAGCACCCCAATCCGTCTGCCATACTGTCTCTCCCACCAAATGACACCCGGTCAAGAGGGGTACAGACGCGAACGGTCGGCAAAAGAGAAGGAAATGAATAGAGTCGCCAGCTAGGCATTTTTATCCCGAAGGAAAGGTAATGCTGCATAGACCTGAGAAAAGATGGATAAGACGGTTGCGAACCAGAGAAACTGAGAAAGGGGGTTGGTTACAACCTGGGAAGGTATTAGCACCTAGATTGTTCGTCGTACTCGACGGGATCCACGGTTGAAAGATTTGTGTTTAAAAGGGGTAGTGTCAGTGCAATCTGTGTATCAAAGCTGGAAAGAATGCAAGTGTCAGTGCTTAAAAGAAAGTGAAGTGAAATATGTGAAGTGTCATTGCTGGAACAGGAGTGCAAAGCTCAAGACTACGAGGCTTAAAGAATAATGCTGGAAGGAGGGGGGAATATACAGAGACTTTTGTTCGATAACCGTTAAGTTATGCCTACGTATCCTCTCATGCAATGAGGAAGTCAGAACACCGTAGTTCGACTCAAAGAGACTGAAAGGTAAATTGACTTGTGAACTGCCAACTAGCCTATGCTCAAGTGTATGACCTGTCTGGCTCAGGTGCAAACTGTCTTGCATTAGACGGGAGAAGCAAGTTCTCGTTTGTGAGTGAAGATGATGAGAAAAGAATCCCGGAGGAGACGATTATTGTTTGTTTTTGATGATTTCAATCTTTTATTGCTTTTTGGAGTTTGTCATAAGATAATGAGCTTAAGCCTAAACCAATGGTTAGTAAACTCATCACATCTTTCCTCTGATTAGGGGTAATGAAAATACCTTAAGTATGAAGTAAGCACCTCACACTTAATCACCATGATGTAGGATTAAGATCATTATCCTACTTGCAATTACTTAGATGTTTTTTGGAGTTTTTGTTTAATGTTAAGTAATGAGTTTAAGCCATAATCAAGGATTTAATGGACTCATTACACCATCCTAATAGAAGGATAATAGATGAGAACATTTAAGCTGAGGAAGACTCCTCAACTTAATCCATGGTTAGGGATTAACCTCATAACAAAACAAAGCCTTTATTAACTGGATTTTAGTTAATGGTAAGATTAAGAAGTGAATTTTATGGTTTGTAATACAACTTGAGGGGGACTTGTCCATTAACACTAGGGTTATTCCTTCTTAACCAATTAAGGAAGAATTAGAACCCTAATGCAAGGCCCAAGTTACAAGCTTGATGTCTTAGTGATTATTAGATGAATTGATTAAAGGGTTTAAACACATTAAGGGTTTAACACTTAGGATTAAAGTTATACACTCCATCCTAATAGAAGGATACAGGCATAACCCTAATCACAAAGCCTTAAAACCTTTAAGGTTTAGTCCGTGAGTAAGAGATGAGAAGAGAAGACACAAAGATGACACAAAGGTAAAACTAATGGGGGGACTAATCAAACCCTAATTGTGATCATGCTTGGATATTCCTAGGGTTTATGAAGCTTGCAAGAAGATCTTCAAGAGAAAAGCCACCAAGAAAGAATCAGATGAAAGGAGAAGGAAGCAGCAAGAAGCAAGACAACTTACTTCACTTAAGAAGATAAGTTGCTTGAAGAAAGAAAATGGGAAGGAGCATGAATGAGCAAGATCACTCTAATCCACAAATAAAATGCAGAAATGGTGCATAAGAGAGATGAGAAGAGATTTTGAGAAGTGAAGGCAAATTCACTTCTCAATGACTTACCACCTGAAAAGTTAGTAACAAGAAGTGAAATGAAATGAAAATGAGATGAAATGCAATGATGCAAACCAAAGCCAAAAGCATAAACATGATGCCAATGATTCTAAGAGGTAATGCAAACACATATCAAGAGTTGTGGATTATCAAACAAGAGTAAGGATGCAAATGAAGCATGAAAGAAGCATGAAAATTCATGAATGCTCATGGAATGTAATGAATGCCTAACATGGAAAATGGATGCGGAAATGATCAAGCATGAGTCTAATGTGTCCTATGATGTCTTAGAAGTCATATGAATGCATAAGATTTCATGGCAAGTTCTTGTATGAATGCTTATGCAAGATGTATGCAAAGGAAGATCAGAAATTAGGGTTTTCATACAATCATGAGATGCAAAACTCAAAAACAAAAGCAAATGACATGATAAAAAAATGAAAATGGGATCAAAGGAATCCTATCCCTACACAAGTTCACTAACCAAAGGAGGGGACCTAACTCTTAACCTAATGGGGGTTATGATTTTCTCAAGTTTGCTAGGGTTTTAAGGCACTTCAAAAGGAAAAATGCACATCAAATTGAAAATGAAAGATAAATTCAAACCAATTTTACGCTAGAAACTACATGATATGAAGAATGCAATGTAAAAAGAATCAACATCAAACTCTTCATGGTTAGGCAGAATGAATTTTACTAAGTTAGGACCAAAATATTGCCTTTTAAGAACTTTAATTCCAAAGAAAAATATCAAAATAGGTCAAGAACCAAAAAGAAATTTGTTTGAAGAGTTCGATAATGTTTCTAAATGTATTAAAATGCAATGTGAATTTTTTTGTGATTTTTAGAAACCTAAATGCTATTTTAATTAATTAATTCTTATTAACTAATTAAAATAAACATATAAATATTTTTAAAATACGAAAATTATGCAAAAAATAAAAATAAAATTATTTTTGGGTTCTGAAAATTATTAAAATATTTGATAAAAATTTTCAGAATTTTTAAATCATTTTTGCTATTTTTAATAAATATAAGAAATAAAATATAAAGAAAATAAAATAAAAATGAGAAGTATGCAATGTGAGTGGCTCAAATGAAAAGTTGAGGGATCTAAAGGCCCTGCACACAAGTCAAGCTGACCCAAGGTAATCAGGATCCAGGGCTGGGATTTAAAGTTGCTAAACGCGCGCAATCTGATGGCTGAGGTTTAAAGCTGACTTAATTAATTATGTTTTATTTAATTAATTAGGATTAGGGTTTAATGAGCTATCTGGACCGTTCACACGCACGCGGGAAACATAATCTAAAGGCCAATATTCAAAGTTGCCTAATTAATGGGATTAGGGTTTAATCACCTTCAGGCGACCGGAACAATGTTCCGGTCGTCTTCTCCGACGAGCCAAAACCCCATCTCTCTCCCTACGCATATAAAACAAGATCTCTCTGGCCAGAAATGAACCCCACACATCACTGAATCAAAATCCCCAAACAAAAACCATTTTTCATTCATCAACAAGGCAAATCGAAACAAAACAAATTTAGGTCAGAACCTTCAGACAATCCATACATACTCAATATTCCACCATTTTGAAAACTAAACATATCAGAATCATCAACACATCATAAGGATTCGATTAAGAACTTCAAAACAAGGTTCTGAGAAAAAAGTTCTTGAGCCATACCTGAGATGGAACCTTCTGGTTCTGGGCTTTCTGGGCTCTCCCTTGATGCAAACTCACTCATATGAACCTCCTGAAGATGATTCGAAGCTTGGAAAACTTTGAGGATGGCTGGTTTTGAAGTTCCAGCGTTGGTGTAGCAGGTTTGGAGAGTTGAGTATGTGATGTTTTAGGCTGTTTCAATGGGTGGGTTTTGTTCTATGGAGGGAGAGTGATCTGTCGGTGAAGGAATTTCTGGAATTTGTTAAGTTTTGAGGGAGTTTCGAAGAAAACAAGTTTGTGCACAAATTTTGTGAATCTGAGGTTGTGTGTGTTTTCAGGCCCCAATGCTTGCACTTATCTTTCCCATATTGTTTGAATATAATATGTGGTAGGTTCTGAATGGCTGCAAAACACTATTCCAAGAGTATGGGAGTTTTGGCCAAAAAGTCAAATATGTGTCCTTGAGAGTATGGGCCATGGCAGAGGAAATCTAAAGGGTGTATCTGCCTCAGCTGAGTTTGAGGATGACCCTTGGATGGTTTATGATGGACTGCAACACTTGGATTGCAAGATAGCATGTGTTTTGCCAATTTCCAACTTTGTGCATCTTGTGATTTTTGGTCATGGACATGTCTCATTCCTTGGGAAATATGCAGCAAAATGTACCATATAATGTTGTTATGGCACTTTGAGATTGATTAGAGATCAAACAAAACCCTAAGAACCATTCTTGCAAGACTTCCCTCTTTGTGACTTTTAAGAAAAATGGCTTATGATACTTGGAATCCAAGGCATGAAAGTGAGAAATTCTTTGGGCAAATCTGAATTATGGACCATGAATTATGTTTGTGTGATGATTAGAAGTTGATTTGAAGTCACATTTGGTTTTGGCAAGTGTTTTTGCAAGTTTCCTCTTTGGTACAAAAGTGAAAAATAAGTGATTTTGTCCAACTTTGCAAGGCCATAACTTTTGTTCTATAATGAATTAGATCAAGTTCTTGTACTTTTTGAAAATGGGAGGATCCAATCTACAACTTTCATGACCAAGAATTTTTCATTTGAAGCATTTTTGAATCAAAAAGAGGAGGTTGAAAAACTTTCCCAAAATGGCAAGTTTTCATTACAAGTTACTTTCCAAAAATGGCAACTTTGCAAATTGCTTGAAATTCTTCAATTTTGTGAACTTCTAACTTCTTCTAAGATCAAATAAAGATCATACACATTCAAAATGATGGAGAATACCCTTTGGTTGGATGATTGGGGGCCTCAGATGCCCTGATTTTGCACTGACTTGCTCAAGAAGTCATCTTTTGATCAAATGCCTTCCCCATTGAATTTCTTCATGAAAATTGGTATGCATGATCCTCATATCATATAGAGACCAATAGAAACAAGAATGACCAAAAAATTTGGAGTTATGGCTTCTGAAACCAAAACCCTAATTTTAGGTCATCTGTGTAGTTAAGCTTGGCTCTGCTTCCATGCCTTTTCCCAGTTCTTGTGATTTTCTGACTTCCTTGATCTTGGGAGGATATAATATGATGCTTGAACATACATGGACCCTCTTGAGATGATTGAAGACCTTTGAAGTGGCTCAGAAAGCTCGTGGATTGCTCAGATCACAAACCCTAGATGCAGATGACTTAGAACCAATGCAGTGAAGCAAAAATGCAATATGAGATGATATGATTGAACTTATGCAAATGAAAAGAATCACAAGCCATGGTGAAATGAGTGAGGGAAAATTTGGGGTGTTTACAGCTGCCCCTATTCAAACATGAGTTAGCTGTGCTGGATGTAAGCGACGGCTTAACAGGCAAACAAGATAACTTGTGGTTGAATACCGAAGACAGTCCAAAATTTGCACTCACTGAATGAAGAAGAAAAGGGATATAGATTGTAAAATAAAGTAAAGTATGATTATAAAGTGCGGGCGACGGAGGACGACCGTCGAGCAGAGGACGACTGCTGGGGATAGGTAATGACGGGGATGACCGACATGCTGGGGAAATAAAGGATCGTGATGGGGACGGCCATCAGGTAAAGAAATAAGACTCGCTGGGGATTAAAGGTGAAGTCAATGATGGGGACGACCATCGGGTTTGCAAAGTAAAGGTAAACAATGATGGGGACGGCCATCGGGTTCATGAAATAAATGATGAGGGACGGTCATCAAAGGTGAAGGACGATCACCTAGCAGGGGACGACTGCTCTGTTGGGGATAAGGATGAGGGACGGTCATCCAAGGTGAAGGACGATCACCTGGCAGGGTACGGCTGCCGAAAATATCACGACATAGGACGAACGTTGGATAAAAGAGGTCGAAGATGGGGACGGCCATCGGATAAAATGATGAAGGACGATCATCAAGAGGTGAAGGACAATCACCTAGCAAGGTTTATCGTGACATAGCACGAATGTCAGATAACAGAATCAACGATGGGGGCGACCATCGGATAAGAGTGATGAAGGATGATCATCTAAAGGGTGAAGGACGATCACCTAGCAGGGAACGACTGCCAAAAATATCATGACATAGGACGAATGTCGGATAGGAAAGAGTTCCAATAATGGAGACTCCGCTGGGGGGATGATGAAGGACGATCATCAAAAGGTGAAGGACGATCACCTGGAAGGGTACAGCTGCCGAAAAAGTATCATGACATAGGACGAATGTCAGACAGAGAGAAAATATTTTGCTAGAGAAACTTCTGGGGAATGGTAGATACAGACGAGTATCTTCATTCAAGAAGGGAAAGGTACAAGTGATTGACGTTGCGTATAGATTAAAGATGCGGACGAGCATCCTTAAGACTATGATACAAATGAGTATTGGTAGAAACAAATGCTGACGCATGTTCAAAGATGATGATACAGACGAGTATCAACTGGTTAACAAAGAACACGGACGAGTGTCGAATCTGAGAAAGATAAGTGGTGTATACAAGATACGGACGAGTATCTGAAATAAGTAAACATGAGTGAGACATATACGAGTGTTCAACTTGCTGGGGAGAGCATGACACGTACGGGCGTCGGAAGAAGTGTATTGTAAACGAGTATTTGGTTTACAAAGTGTTTAGGCAACTATGCTGGGGATAGGTGACACAGACGGGTGTCAGGAGGGTTTGCAGGTATATGTAAATATGCATTTGTGAGTGAAAAGGGGACGTTTTGGCTTTCTGCTGGGAATATGACACAGACGAGTGTCCAGAGGTCTCTTGTTATGTATAAGTATCTGCTTGTAGAAAATATTATGATGACCTTTTGGGGAATGATGACACGAACGAGTGCCAAAAGGAGCATGTATCTGTGTTTTTGGGAATGTAAAGAAAATGCTCTGATATTCTGCCGGGGAATTTCGGGAGGTATTCTATACGCTGTTGGTGGCATGTCAATATTCACAGGTGACTGATTCAAACATGGCTTGTTATCATGAAATATGTTTGATTTTTGCCGTAATGCTCCGTATTAGACGGAATGCCATGCTCTGAGGGGAGAATATGATGCGAATGCTATGATTATGCAAAGATACTGATCCGGGATTCGGATCCCGCTGCTTGGAGATCTCTGACTGATTTTCTTGAAAGAATATCCCAGCTGGGGATGAGATCCCTGGTAGATCTGATATATGATTCTTCTTGGGAAAATAAATTACTGATAAACCTATCTTGGTAATGAGGAGCCTAGCTGGGGTCTGGTGGAAACTTCTGTCACTTTGTTGTGAGATCTTCACCCATTGCTCTTCCGGATAGAGGTTGAAACTTTGTGGGGAGAATGATTCCCTGCCTTTGCACTTGGCTGGGGAGGAACGATCACCGAACGACCTTCCTAGAGATTTCTGTGGAGATCTTGCTGAGGATGTTGTACGTAGTTGGGACAAGAGTCCCTTCTGATGTTGTTCTGATGGAGAGAAGCTTTCATGCCCCATGTTGCGTTTTGAATACCTGCAATCCTGTTATGACAAAGAAACGCACAAGTACCCCGAGGTATCCCTTATTGGATCCCTCCATAAGAGTTTAGACACTCCCGGGAGAAAATATATTTCCTTTAAGCATGTAATTAAAAGACCCATATGTATTTATGCAACCACTATGTAAACACCCCAAATTTGCCCTCACCCATTTCACTATGGCTTGTGATCTTTTCATATGCATAAATTCAATCATAGCATCTCATATTGCATTTTTAATTCACTGCATTGCTTCTAGGTCATTTGCATCTAGGGTTTGTGATCTAAGCCATCTCTGAGCCAGTTGAGCCACTTCAAAGGTCATCAATCATTTCAAAGGGGTCCATGTATGTCCAAGCATCATATTATATCCCCACAAAGTCAAGAAAGTCAAAAAATCACAAGAACTGAGAATGGCATGGAAGCAGAGCCAGGTTTAACTACACAGTTGACCTAGAATTAGGGTTTTGGTTTCAGAGGCCATAACTCCAAATTTTTTGGTCATTCTTGTTTCTATTGGTCTCTATATGTTATAAGGATCAGGCATATCAATTTTCATGAAGAAATTCCATGGGGAAGGCATCTAATCAAGAGTTGACTTCTTGAGTAAGTCAGTGCAAAATCAGGGCATCTGAGGCCCCCAATGACCCAACCAAAGGGTGTTCTTCATCATTTTTAATGTGTATGATCTTTATTTGATCATAGAAGATGTTAGAAGTTCACAAAATTGAAGAATTTCAAGCCATTTGCAAAGTTGCCTTTTTGGGAAAGTGACTTGTAATGGAAACTTGCCATTTTGGGAAAGTTTTTCAACCCTTTCTTTTTTATTCAAAAATGCTTCAAATGAGAAAACTTTGGTCATGAAAGTTGTAGAATGGATCATTCCCTTTTCAAAAAGTACAAGAACTCATTCTAATTCATTTTGGATCAAAAGTTATGGCCTTGCAAAGTTGGATAAAATCATTGAAATTTCACTTTTGCACAAAATGGAAAACTTGCAAATTCTCATGGCAAGCCTTTATGTGATTTCAATTTGACTTCTAATCATCATACAAACACAATGCATGACCTAAAATTCAGTTTGGCCCAAGGAATTTCCCATTTCTATGCCTTAAGTTTCAAGTAACCATGAGCCATTCTTCATAAAAGTGCAAAGAGGATTTTCTTGCAAAATGATTCTCAAAGGATTGTATGATCTCTAGCTGGTCTCAAAACATTACCATGACCTCATGAGGCATCTCACACCAAAAATTCAGCAAGACTTATCACATGTTCATGGCCAAAAATCATGAAATGTAACAAGTTGCCATATTGCAAAAACACTTCAAACTTGTGATCCAATGCATCCAGCTGTCTTCTCTTGATCCTAAGGCCTTCCTTGACTCAAGCTGAGGCAGGACAAGCCCTAAGATTGCCTCTGACCCGAGCCATGCTTAGAGTACACAAAATCTTGACTTTCTTGCATTTTGCCCATACCAATCCCACAGTGCCACACCAACTCTCTGCCCAACCAGAGTATGATATGTGGACATCAAGCAATCCAAAAACAGACCACACACAAGCAAGAAGCTCCCACATTGCAGCATACACAAAAAACTGTCAAAACCTTTCCCTCTTCGAATCTCCTCATACAGCCCTCAAACATCAAAAATTCCTTCACACACAAACCACAAATCACTCATAGAACCAAATCCACCCCCTGAAACAGCATGAATCACCACACATAGAGACCTTCATTTCTGCTACACCAGAACCAAACAGTCACAACCAGCCACTCTCAAAGCATTCTAAGCTTCATTCCATCATCAGGAGGATCAAGGGAGAAGGATTGCACAAAGCTTGAGGCCAGAAAGCTCAAAATCAGAGAAGCTTCATCTCAGGTAACATGAAGAACTTTTTTCCCAGAAACTGATTTTTAAGTTCTTTTATGATGCTATGTCTTCTCCTGATCATGAATATGTGTTTATTTTTTGAAATGGTGAAGAAACCAGCATGTATGGTATCTCTGAACATTTGCCCGTATTTTGTGTTTTGTTTCGATTCAGGCTGGTGAGTGAAAATAAATGGATTTGAGATGAGGGGTTAGGTTTAGATTGATGAAAGGATTGTTTTGGTGGAAGAAATTTCATGATTGGTAACCTGTAGAAGATTCTAGGGTTTTTGGTTCGCCGGAGAAGAAGACCGGAACACTGTTCCGGCCGTCTGAATTTGTTTAACCCTAATTAGGTTTAGCAGCGTAATTAATGAGAGTTTGAATTTGGACCGTAGATGAGGTGGACTAGGGTTGACTCCCGCGCGTGTGTGTGGCTCAGATCACATCATTAAAACCCTAATCTGTTTTATTAATTTAATAAATCATATTTAAGTTAATTAAGCCAAAAGAGATCCTGACCTTCCAATAGCGCGCGCAGTCAACCATTGACTCCCAACTTTGAACCTCAGCCATGGATTGTGCATACTTTCTATTTAATTAATTTTTATTTCATTTTCTTGTCATTTAATTTGTACATTTATTTAAAATAGCAAAAATCATTTAAAAATTATGAAAATTTTTGTCAAAGATTTCATTAATTTTTAAAACCCAAAAATATTTTTATTTTTATTTTCTACATTAAAAATTATTTTTAAATTATTTAAATGTTTATTTTTAATTAGTTAATGAAAATTAATTAATTAAAAATGCATTTAGGTATTTAAAAATCACCAAAAAATTCACATTGCATTTAGAAACATTTAGAAACATTATCAAACTCTCAAACCAAATTTCTTTTTTGTTCTTGATGCCTTTTGATCATTTTCATTGGAATTAAATTCATTTTAAGGCAATATTTTGGTTCAAAGTTTGAAAAATCCATTATGCCTAACCTTTGAGAGTTTGATAATGGTTCTTCTTGCATTGCATCCTTCATGGCATGTAGTTTATAGGATAAAATTGGTTTGATTTGATCTTGCATTTTCAATTTGTTTGGTATTTTTCCTTGTGAGGCACCCCAAAACCCTAGTAACCTTGAGAAACTCATAACTTTCACTAGGTTAGGAGTTAGGTCCCCTCCTTTGGGCAGTGAACTTGTATAGGTTTAGGGTACCTTTGATTGCATTTTCAACTTTTTTATCATGTAATTTGCTTCTGATTTTGCATTTTGCTTAGTGTGTTGATCATAAACCCTAATTTGTGCCTTCCTTTGCATCCATCTTTCATTTACTTGCATTCAAGAACTTGTCATGACATTTTGTGAATCCATGTGACATGTAATACATCTTAGGACATATTAGAATCATGTTTGATCATTGCATCATCCATTTTCCATGTTATATGTTCATTTCATTTCATAAACATTCATGAATCTTAATGGTTCGAAGCATGCCTCATTTGCACCCTTATGCTTGTATGATCATTCTCATCTCTTGTCATGTGTTCGCATCATCTCTTAGCATCATTAACATCATGTTTATGCTTCTGACTTTGGTTTGCATCATGACATTTCATCTCATTTGCATTGCATTTCATTTCTTTGCTAACTTTTCAGGTGGTAAGTTGTTTTGAGAAGTGAATTTGCCTTCACTTCTCACAATCCCTTCTCATCTCTCTCTTGCATCCTTGCTGCATTTTTATATTTGTATTAGAGTGAGCTTGCTCATTCATGCTCTTTCCTCATTCTCTTTCTTCAAGCAACTTGTCTTCTTAAGTGAAGCAAGTTGTCTTGCTTCTCTCTGTTTCTTCCTCCTTTCATCTGCTTCTCTCCTTGGTGGCTCTTTGAAGATTCTTCCTCTCTTAAGCCTCACAAACCCTAGGATCTCCAAGTATGATTACAATTAGGGTTTGATTAGTCCCCCCACTTAGTTTTTACCTTTGTGTCATCTTTGAGTCTTCTCTTCCCATCTCATAATCAGGACTAAACCCTAAAGGCTTTAAGGCTTTGTGACTAAGCTTATGCCTGCATCCTTCTATTAGGATGGAGTGTATAACTTTAATCCTAAGTGTTAAACCCTTAATGTGTTTAAATCCTTTAATCAATCCATCTAATAATCACTAAGACTTCAAGCTTGTAACTTGGGCCTTGCATTAGGGTTCTAATTCTTCCTTAACTGGTTAAGAAGGACTAACCATAGTGTTAATGGACAAGTCCCCCTCAAGTTGTCTTACAAACCATAAAAATCATTTCTTCATCTTATCATTAACTAAAATCCATTTAATAAAGGCTTTGTTTTGTCATGAGGTTAATCCCTAATCATGGATTAAGTTGACGTATCTTCCTCAGCTTAAATGTTCTCATCTATTATCCTTCTATTAGGATGGTGTAATGAGTCCATTAAATCCTTGATTATGGCTTAATCTCATTACTCAACACTAAACAAAAACACCAAAAACATCTAAATAATTACAAGTAGGTTAATGATCTTAATCCTACATCATGGTGATTAAGTGTGAGGTGCTCACTTCATACTTAAGGTATTCTCATTACCCCTAATCAGAGGGAGGATGTGATGAGTTTACTAACCCTTTGGTTTAGGCTTGAGCTCATTTTCCTATGACAAACTTCAAAAAGCAATAAAAGATTGAAAACTCAAAAACAAACAATAATCGTCTCCTCTAGGATTCTTTTCTCATCTCACTCACTCACAAACGAGAACTCGCTTCTTCCATCTAATGCAAGACAGTTTGCACCTGAGCCAGACAGGTCATACACTTGAGCATAGACAAGTGAGCAGTTCACAAGTCAATTTATCTTTCAGTCTCTTTGAGTCGAACTAGGGTGTTCTGACTTCCTCATTGCACGAGAGGATACGTAGGAATAACTTAACAGTTATCGAACAAAAGTCTCTGGACATTCCCCTCTTTCCAGTATCATTCTTTAAGCCTCAGTCTTGAGCATTCCATCCTTGTTTTTACACTGACACTTCTCTTATACACTTCACACTTCTTTTACACTGACACTTGCTTTCTTTCCAGCTTTGACACACAAATAGCACAGACACTACCCCATTAAAACACAAATCTTTTAAGCGTGGATCCCGTCGAGTACGACGGACAATCTGGGTGCTAATATCTTCCCAGGTTGTAACCAACCCCCTTTCTCAGTCTCTCTGGTTCGCAACCGTGTTATCCATATCTTTTCTTAGGTCTATGCAGCATTACCTTTCCTCCGGGATAAAAATGCCTAGCTGGCGAATCTTTCCTCTTGAGTTCACCCCTGTGTTCTCTCTCCTTTCGCCGATCGTTCGCGTCTGTACCCCTCTTGGCCCCGTGTCATCAGGTGGGAGCGACACACTATATTAAGGATATCGGACATTTTTGCAAATGAAAATAAAATGTACGAGACGAAATGTGACTGAAAATTTGATTTTATTGATTGGTGTGCCCTGAATTGGCAAGTACAGTCAAAGAAACGAATCCCCTGAAATGAGGAGATTGTTACAAATTGTGAAACAAAAAGGTGCTGGCAATGTTGATGACGCTTCAGTGTGCTTCCTCTTTGCTATGACTTGTATGACATTGACATTCTTCTCATCTTGCCCTTTGAAGAAAGTTGACTCTGACCGATGCTTTCACCTCTCGAATTTTGCCGTGTTGTGAGCGATACAGACGAATTCAGAATGCAGTTGTTCGCTTATTCCCTTAGTTTGCGTGGATCGCCCTTTCGGGTTTTCAATCTACCGGGATACCCATTTTTGCCTGAGTTGTCCAATGTGGCTCTTCAACTCATCGGGTGTACATTTTTTCTTATTTATTTTCCCTTATTTTTGCCCGAGTCTTTTATTCTGTTTTTGACTCGCCGGGATGCCCTATTTTTGCCTGGACTTACATTCTGTTTTTATGTCCAGCGGGTCATTTTTATGCGAAGTATTTTTTAACTGCATCTGAATTCACAGGGGACAGGAAGTCTTCACAATCCATAGTACTGAGCATCAATGCTCCACCAGAGAAAACTTTCTTTACTATGAACGGGCCATCGTAATTCGGAGTCCACTTGCCCCTGTGGTCTGTATGAGGAGGAAGGAGTCTTTTCAGCACAAGATCTCCTACTTGGTACTCTCGAAGCCTGACTTTCTGATCGAAGGCTTTCTTCATTCTTTTCTGATACAGCTGCCCATGACAAATTGCAGCCAATCTCTTTTCTTCAATCAGACTCAGTTGTTCGTATCGGGACCGGACCCATTCTACTTCATTCAGTTTAACATCCATTAGTACCCGCAAGGAGGGTAATTCGACTTCAACAGGTAGGACTCCCTCCATACCATACACAAGTTGATACGGTGTTGCCCCAGTGGACGTTCTAATTGAGGTACGGTACCCATGCAAGGCAAATGGTAGCATTTCATGCCAGTCTTTGTAGGTGACCACCATCTTTTGCACAATCTTCTTGATGTTCTTGTTAGCTGCCTCAACAACGCCATTCATCTTCGGCCTGTAAGGAGAAGAATTATGGTATTGGATCTTGAAGTCCCGGCATAGTTCTGCCATCATTTTATTATTCAAGTTGGAACCATTATCAGTAATGATTCGCTCGGGCAATCCATACCGACAGATGACGTCTCTCTTCAGGAATCGGGCTACTACTTGCCTGGTGACATTGGCATAGGAAGATGCTTCAACCCACTTGGTAAAATAGTCAATGGCAACCAGGATGAATCTGTGGCCATATGAAGCAGTCGGTTCAATCTTGCCAATCATATCAATGCCCCACATGGCGAAGGGCCAGGGTGAAGACATCACATTCAAAGGATTTGGAGGCACATGCACTTTATCTGCATAAATATGGCATTTATGGCATTTTCTGGCATACGCACAACAATCTGCATCCATTGTGATCTAGTAATAGCCCGATCTTAACAACTTTTTAGCCAAAGCATGCCCTCCAGCATGGGTACCAAAAGATCCTTCGTGCACCTCGTGCATTAACAAGTCTGCTTCTGCCTTATCAACACATCTAAGAAGTACCATATCAAAGTTCCTCTTATACAGGGAGCCATCAACATTCAGGAAGAAACTACTAGCAAGCCTTCTTAATGTCTTCTTATCATTGGAAGATGCCCCAGGTGGGTATGTTTGATCCTCCAAGAAGCATTTGATGTCATGAAACCAAGGCTTATCATCTTTAGCAAGGTCCATTGAGAACACGTATGCTGGTCTGTCAAGTCTGGATACTGAAATCCGAGGCACAAAGTTGGCAGCTTGAACTTTGATCATGGATGAAATGGTAGCCAGAGCATCTGCAAACTGATTTTCATCTCGAGGGATATACTCAAGTTTGACTGTTGTGAAGAAAGTCAACAACCTCCTTGTATAATCCCGATAAGGTATCAGATGATCTTGGTGGGTGTACCATTTGCCGTTGGTTTGATTAATTACCAGAGCTGAATCTCCGAACACAGTCAAAGTCTTGATCCTGAGGTCAATGGCTTCCTCAAGACCCATAATAAAAGCTTCGTATTCAGCTTCATTGTTAGTGCAGTTAAAAGTGAGTTTTGCCGAGAAAGGCATGTGGACTCCCTTAGGTGTAATGAGTACTGCACCAACACCACGACCGTTCATATTAATAGCCCCATCAAACATCATAGTCCATTCTTCTTCCGGGTCAGGCCCTTCAGTGTGAACAGGCTCTTCATGATCTTTTGCTTTTATGAGCATGATGTCTTCATCGGGAAAGTCAAATCTCATAGGCTGGTAATCATCAATGGGTTGCTCAGCAAGATAATCAGACAATACACTTCCTTTGATGGCTTTTTGAGATGTGTACTGAATGTCATATTCTGTGAGGATCATTTGCCATCTTGCAACCCGTCCGGTAAGCGCTGGCTTCTCAAATATGTACTTTACTGGGTCCATCTTTGAAATCAATAAGGTAGTGTGGGTCAACATATACTGCCTTTGTCGGCGAGCAGCCCACGCTAAAGCACAGCAAGTTTTCTCGAGCAGTGAATAACGTTGTTCACAGTCGGTAAACGTTTTGCTTAGGTAGTATATTGCTTACTCTTTTCGACCAGACTCGTCATGCTGGCCCAACACACACCCCATTGACTCTTCTAATACTGTCAAGTACATGATTAGAGGTCTTCCTTCAACTGGAGGCATAAGGATTGGAGGCTCTTGTAAGTATTCCTTGATTTTGTCAAAAGCCCTCTGGCAGTCTTCATTCCACCTGACTGTTTGTTCTTTTCTTAACAGCTTGAACAAAGGCTCACAGGTTGCAGTAAGGTGGGATATGAACCGTGAAATGTAGTTCAATCTACCTAAAAACCCCCGAACTTCTTTTTCAGTCTTCGGTGCAGGCATTTCTTGAATGGCTTTAACTTTGTCAGGGTCGACTTCAATTCCTTTCTCACTTACAATAAAACCTAGCAGCTTACCGGATCGCACCCCGAATGTGCACTTGTTGGGGTTTAACTTCAGTTGGTACTTCCTCAGACGCTTGAATAGCTTCAACAGATTCACCAGGTGGTCTTCTTCTGTGAGGGACTTGGCAATCATTTCATCCACATAACATTCAATTTCTTTTTGGATCATGTCGTGGAATAATGTAACCATAGCCCGTTGATAAGTGGCACCAGCATTCTTCAGTCCGAATGGCATTACCTTATAACAGAATGTGCCCCAGGGTGTGATGAAAGTTGTCTTCTCCATGTCTTCATGTGACATTTTGGTCTGATTATATCCTGAAAATCCATCCATGAAGGAGAACATCGAGAACTGAGCCGTATAATCTACCAATACATCAATGTGAGGTAATGGGAAGTCATCTTTCGGGCTGGTCCTGTTCAGGTCCCGGTAATCCACACACATCCTCACCTTGCCATCTTTCTTAGGCACAAGTACAATGTTAGCAACCCACGGCGGGTAACTGGTCACAGCAAGGAAACTGGCATCCCACTGTTTCTGTACCTCTTCTTTTATCTTCATTGCCATATCTGGGCGAGTACGGCGCAACTTCTGTTTTACTGGCGGGCAGTCTTCTTTCAGAGGCAGCTTGTGCATAACAATGTCGGTGTCCAACCCTGGCATATCCTGATAAGACCAAGCAAAAACATCCACATACTCCTGAAGCATGTCAATCAGTTGCTCTTTCACTGAATCTTGCAGGCAGGCCCCGATCTTAACTTCTTTCAAGTCTTCTTCCGTACCAAGATTAACCGTTTCAACTTCCTCCTGGTGAGGAGTGATAACCCTCTCCTCTTGTTTCAACAACCTGGCTAGCTCTTCAGGTAGCTCGTAATCTTCTTCAACCCCTTCATCAGCTTGATTAATCGGATTGTCAAAGTCATACAAAGTCATAGCAGTGTTGTTGTTGGTGCAGTCTGGAGGGCACTCTCTGCAAGGGTTTAGATTTGTTCATTTTAGTGATCAGTTTTATCTTATTTAGAAAAAGTGAAAATGAAGTTATTTATTTTGAAAAACATTGCCATTTTATTTTTGTACAAAAAATGAAAAATGAAAAACAGTGAGCGAAAAAGAAAAGACTCATTTGCAAAAGATGTCCTGATATTCAATAATTGATCTTTGCACAAAATACAAGATGGCCCGATTACAAAATGAGCCCTGACATCTTGGGCAAGATGCAGGATTTGATGCATGCTTTAAAACACAGGAAATAATAATTACTCTGCAGGAGTGACTCTTATAATTTCCTGGGAAGACCAGTTTGAGACATGGCTCCCCGGGATCCTTGGACGTATCCAGCTTTCCAGGTTGCGCTCGTCTTCTGACTCATCTTCCAAACTATTCACAGCATCCGGGGTGAGCATCCCCCCGCTAACAAACTTGGGCTCCGTTGCAGCCTCTGGTTGATCTTGTCGAGTTGGTCTGTAACCCAACCCGAATCGGTCTTCCTTCTTCTCAACTGGTAGCAACTTGCCCCAGCCTTGAGCAGTACCTTCTTTAACAACCTTTCGGGCTTGTTGGTATGAGGTAATGGAAGTTCCCAGCACAGCATACGTCTCATTAATATTAAGGGCCTCAAACCCTTGGCTCATAGTTTCATGGATCTCCCCATCCATCTCAAGGTATTTGAAGGTAGCCAGCTGGCTAACAAAAATATCCTCCTCCCCACAAATAGTAATGACTTGGCCTTCCCACTCGAATGTTAACTTCTGGTGAAGGGTTGATGTCACGGTGTCAGCGGCGTGTATCCATGGTCTACCCAATAGACAGCTGTAGGCAGGCTGTATATCCATCACAAAGAAGGTCGTTTTGAAAACTTGTGGGCCAATCATTATTGGTAATTCTATCTCTCCCAGAACTGATCTCTTAGAACCGTCAAAGGCTCTCACTACCAAGTTACTTGGGCGTAGTGCCAATCCGTCATACTCCAGCTTCACAAGGGCTTTCTTAGGCAGGACATTGAGGGATGACCCTGTGTCTACCAATACGTGAGAAAGAACTGCACCCTTACACTCCAAAGTAATGTGCAACGCCTTGTTGTGATTGTGACCTTTCACCGTCAAATCAGTGTTGGTAAAACCTAGTCCATGACTAGCGTTGACATTTCCCACCACAACTTCTAACTAGTTGACGGTAATCTCCTCCAGCACATAAGCTGCATGCAGGACCTTTAATAGTGCATTCCGGTGAGCCTCGGAGCACATTAGCAATGATAGTATGGAGATCTTGGAAGGCGTTTGGTGAAGCTGGTCTACCACCTTGTAATCACTCTTCTTGATGATTCTCATGAATTCATCAACCTCTTGATCAAAAGGAGTCTTCACAGTTTCTTTGACAACTTGTTCTTCTTGCACCGTGCTCTTCCCTTTTACCTTGGAAATAACTTCTGCTTCAGCATTGGGTCTTTGTATTTGCGAGGCAATGAGACGTCCGCTTCTAGTGAAGCCTCCGCCTCCTCCCACATTGTCTATCTGAGGTGAAGAAGTTGGCGATTCCAAAGTGATTTTCTGCCCCTCGCAGTAAAGATCTGAGCCATAATGCCAAGGGATGGCATTATTGCTTTCGTAAGGAACTGGCCCAGGCACTGTGATAGTAACTTGACTGATAGCAGCTGCAGATGGGACCACAATGGTGTGTGGATCATAGTATATGGTAACTGGTGCTCTGACAGGAGTGGCATTTTGTGAGTTGTTGGCAGGAACATTTGCAGGGTCATAGTATATGGTAACTGTTGAGACGCTTTCATCAATTGTTGCTGATGTTGTAGGAGGTACCATTGACTGAATGGGTGTTGAAGTTGTAGCAGGAATGGTGACTGAACTTGTATTTATTGATGTGATTGATTGAGCGGTTGTTGGAGTTGTAGTAGAATCGGTTGGAACAATGGTTGCTGATGTTGTAGGAGCATCTGGGATTGTTGTTGAAGGAATTGCTGGATTTGTAGGTGCCGTTGTCGTAATCTGAAGGATACCATCCTTAATAAGACCATCTATGCCGCTTCTCAGCCTTTCACACCCATTGACTGCAATATTGCAATACCCACAGCCGAGCTCACACCCAGGGAACACTTGGCATTCTAAAAGCTAAGCTTTGATTTCAACCAAAGGTGTTCGAATCTGTGCAACACTGGTGATTAAGGTGGATAGTTTGCCTTCCTCAATAGCCTTGATCCTAGGCCCGTTGTGACTAGGCATTGGATTCCTTGTGACATTCGGAGGAGGTGCAAAGTTGAGAGCTTTTGATTCCACCAGGTCTTGGACTTTCATCTGTAGGGCCCTGCATTTTTCAGTGTTATGCCCCGGTGCGTTTGAGTGGAATGCACACCTGGCATTTGCATCATAATTCTTTGTCATATTGGCGGGATCTGGAGGTGCCAATGTCCTTAATTCAACTAGGTTGAGTTTCAGGAGTTGTGGCAAGAGTGCAGCATACGACATTGGGATTGGGTCAATCACCCTGTTTGCCTGTGATGGTCTTTGTTGGAAAGGACGTTGTTGTTGGTTGTTGTTGTTGTTGTAGGTTCTCTGTTGCGGATAATGAACTTGTTGTTGATATTGTGGTTGTTGTTGTTGAGGATATGCTGTTTGTTGAGGAATCGGAGCTGGAAGGGTAACTGCTGCTACTGACCGGTGTACATACTGAGGCCTGCCCCTGCTTGCATGAATGGAATTTGTTTCACCGGCCCTCCGGGGTCCCACAAAAGGCTTTCTAGGATTGTTGGATGAACTTGCACCACTGTCGGAGATTTTGCCCATCTTTAAGAGGCTTTCAATCCTTTCACCAGCTATGACCACATCTGCAAAACTGGTAGAGGAGAAGGAAGCCAATCTATCAATATAGGTTCCTTGCAAAGTATTCATGAACATGTCAGCCATTTCCCTCTCTGACATGGGTGGTTGGACAACAACAACAAGCTGTCTCCACCTTTGGGCATACTCTCGGAAGCTCTCTCTAGAGGATTGAGACATTCCCATTAGGAGGGTTCTATTGGGAGCCATGTCTAGGTTATATTGATATTGCCGGATGAAGGCTTCAGTTAAGTCCTTCCAGCATCTAATGGTAGCTCTAGTCAAGTGTGAATACCACTCTCTTGAAGCCCCAGTCAGACTGTCTTCAAAGTAGAACATCCACAGCTTTTCATCCATAGTATAAGCTTTAAGTCTTCCCAGGAAAGACTGCAGGTGAGTTCGTGGACAAGAGGTTCCATTGTATTTCTCAAAGCACGGGGGTTTGAATTTATGGGGAATTCTCACCCCATCCACTAGTCCCATATCCATCACATCAAAGCCTAAGGAATTCTGAGACTCCAAAGATCTCAACTTCTCAGCAATTTCATCCAATCTCCTGTCATAAACTTCATCTCCAGCTCCCATAACAGTAAACTGCTCTTCTTGGGGGTCTTCTTGCAAGATTCTCCCTCCAGCAGTATTACCTTGTACATTCCTCGGGATGTTAGCTTCTGGATCCAGATGAGGTCCAAATACTGGTGGGTGAATACGAGGCTGGCCCCGCTCATGTTACTAGTCCCTCCTGTTCCAAGATGAGGTTCCTCGAGAGTTTGTCTTTCCACCAGTTCCCTTAACCTTTCTTGACTCTGGGCCAAGCCAGTCATCACAACCATGAATTGAGTCATTTGATTTCTCATCTCCACTCTTTCATTAGCCATCTGATTTCTGACCTCAGTCAGATCCTGCTGTACTTGTTCCATTTGAATACCGGGAAGGTTGCTACGAGTTGGGTACCGGTACGCGCGGTTGACAGGGAACACTCGGCGACGAGCAATGTTTCCTGAGATCACAACAAAGTTAGAGACAAAAATAATAAAAACCTACAAAACAAAACAATAGTTAGTATGCAATGCAGTATGCTTATTTGTTTTCCAAGGTATCCGGTTTGGTTCTTGGTTTTGACCTTTCTAGACCTTGAGGAAGATGCTTGATATTGTTGAGAGAAAAGCCCAAATGGAAACAAACTAAGATATATTACAAATGGTGAACAATACATAGTTTGTTTTTACAATACATGCCAATGGAGGGTCAAAATACAATAAAAGGAAAAGTACATCAAATGGAAATAACAACAAACAAACAATCAGACATCCAGCCCAAATTCATCTTCTCTGACCTCCTTCAGGAGTGCCTCAGTCACTGGACCAGCTGGGTGCTCTGTAATGGTCCTAATGAGGAGGTTCTTGGTAGCAATGGAAGTGGTCAGCTTTTTATGCCTATCCTGGTCCTTTGATCTTTTCAATCCGGCTCTGAGCTTCAACTCTGAAATCTCCTTCTGGGCTGCCAACAAAGCTTCCTGCTGCCTTTTCTCATTGGCCTCTAGCTGTTCAATCTTGGCTTGAGTCTTCTGGTCTTCCTGTGTATGGGCCTCAGTGATCCTGACCCACCAAGCCTGACTTTCTTGTAGATAGAGCTCAGTCCTAGCCTTCTAAATCTTGGCTTCTTTACAGGCATTCTTCAATATTTGTTCCCCAGCCCTTGCTTTCCTGATGTAATCCTATGTCTTCTCAATCTTGGTAAGATGCTCCACCCTAAGCTTCTCCAATCTCTCAATGTCCAGACAACCGTCACTCCTTTCCCAAAGAGTTTTCTTCAAAGCTTGAGATAGGTTCTCATTCCTTTCCTTCAGCTTCTCAAATTCTTCTAGGCTGACAGTTGCTGGTGGCTGTGCTGTAGAGGGTCCAGGTATGTCCTCCAAGATAAAAGGCATTCCAATAATTTGAGCTCTAGTACGGGACCAGTCATAGTACTGAGCTGAAGCGACATTATTACACCTTCCCAGAATTGCCATCCCTTTTGTCTGGATGTTGTCCCAAGCCCATGATGCTTGCCTGACAACAGCTGAACTAGGTTTTACTTCACAATACAAGGTCTTAGCCAAATCTTGCCCTCTGGGAGGGTGAACCAAAGCATAGCCCAGTTGTCTCTTAAACAGCAAAGGATTGTAATTGATGCAACCATTTACTCCTATCAGATGCACATTTGTTTATTGTCCACAGCTGGTGATAATGTCTTTGCCTTTGGTGCTCTGGGTGCACCATCTAATGTCATCTGAAGTCAAGGCAATGAGCCTTTTAGCCCAATTCTTCTGTTGGTGAGGATTCAGGAAGGCATCTGACTTAGGCAGGTGTTTGAGCAGACAGGTGTAAAATAAAGGAGCACAACATCTCACCAACTTCCCCCTTTGTTTCTCATTCCTCTGATGGATGGAATAGTAAAAGTCTCCCAGTAATGTAGGTACTGGGTTCTTCAGGAGAAACAGATGGATGGCATTCTTGCTGACAAATTTGGGCTCATATGCAAACAGTATAGCCCCATATATGCTGAGGGCTAACAATGCACAAACTGCCTTCCACTCTCCCAATGAGGCCTTCAGGATGGCCTGAGAAACCAAGAAATCCAAGTGCAAACCAGGGATCCCAGCTTTTGTTGTCATACTTTGCTCAATCAAGGCAGGCTCCAAGTATAGTGCCTTTGCTACTTCTTCATTTCTGGGAGCTGGCATCTCTGGGTTGAAAGGGATTCCACCCCTGATAGGTACTCCAATCAATGAAGAAAACTCTTCCAGTAGAGGTCCTAACTGAAAGTCTGGAAATGTGAAACATCTCAAAGGAGGGTCATAAAATTGCAAGCAGGTGTGGATCATGCTTCTCTGAGAAGGGTCAAGGTCCATAACCATATCTAGGATACCTCCATAGTGCTCCCTAAACAGTGGGATATGATCTGGTGTGATGAGGGACTGGACCTGCCTGATACCAGTCAACACAGGCTCAAAGAAATGGTAGGATATGTTGCTCTTCCCGGGGGTAGTCATGAGTGCTGATGAAGAGCTGAAGATAAGTGCTGATTAGGATCAAGACTGAGATGCTGAAGGTGGACTACTGACAGGCCGGTGCTGGTGATGATGAAAATAGATGAAGCAGATAACTGATGAAGGGGTCAAAACCAAACCAGATGTGATATGGATACCCTGAAAAGCAATTAAACAAATGTTAAATGATGCAATGATGATATATGTAAATAATATGAAAGGGTTTGTGATCAAGCTGGATTTGACTATCTGTCTTGATGTAAGTCCATGTATGTTTATCAAAAAGGTCCAGATGGAGGTTCGGAAATCCAGTAACCAGGGTGGGGGACTCAAATAAAGAGTCACATGTCCCGGGTTAATCACAAGAACTGTCCAAAATGAGGTACTCTTAAACAAAACAAAAACAGGGTATGATGTGGCCAAGGGTACCTGCAAACCTGTAAACAGCCCAACCCCCCTCACAGGTAATGTTCTAGAACAAGGATCTTTAGACTTGGATTGGTTATGAGAATTGTAAACACTTCTAACCCGGAGGTACAACATTTACAATAACCATAAAAGATCCTCCTCTAATTCACCTCAGTTTCTGAAGGTCATAATAAAGGTCATCCAAACTTAGCAGGCTTCCCAGTTAGCCCTAGCACTACAGGAAATTTGTAGCACATAGTTCTCAAGAAGAAACCCACATCTGAACCGTGTTTCATATTCCCGCACCAGACCGAAATGGAATGGGAAAGAACATGAACCACTCTAGCCTAGGTGTCACTCAGGTCCCAAGTATAGGACCTCAAACTCTCAATAGAACCCCACCCACCAAAACAGAAGCCAGATCCATCAAATGATAATGACAGTATGAAATATGAAAAACGGTAAAGGAAAGCAATAAATAAAGTTGTACATAAAGCAATAAATAAGGCAAATAAATAAACACAAATAGAAAATAACACCCCAGTAAACACCAATCAAACAAGCGCTAGGAGGAACCCACAAAAAGAACCAGAAGCCCTGGTTACAATATAAGGGTCCCCAGCAGAGTCGCCAAGCTGTCGCTCCCACCAAATGACACCCGGTCAAGAGGGGTACAGACGCGAACGGTCGGCGAAAGAGAAGGAAATGAATAGAGTCGCCAGCTAGGCATTTTTATCCCGAAGGAAAGGTAATGCTGCATAGTGTAAACACCCCAAATTTTCCCTCACTCATTTCACCATGGCTTGTGATCTTCTCATATGCATAAACTCAATCATATCATTTCATATTGCATTTTTGATTCACTGCATTGGTTCATAGTCATCTGCATCTAGGGTTTGTGATCTGAGCAATCCAAGAGCCACTTGAGCCACTCCAAAGGTCTTCAATCACTTCAAAGGGGTCCATGTGTGTTCAAGCATCATATTATATCCCCACAAAGTCAAGAAAAGTCAAAGAATCACAAGAACTGAGAATGGCATGGAAGCAGAGCCAGGTTTAACTGCACAGATGACCTAGAATTAGGGTTTTGGTTTCAAAGGCCATAACTCCAATTTTTTTGGTCATTCTTGTTTCTATTGGTCTCTATATGGTATAGGGATCATACATATCAATTTTCATGAAGAAATTCCATGGGGAAGGCATCTGATCAAGAGTTGACTTTTTGAGCAAGTCAGTGCAAAATCAGGGCATCTGAGGCCCCCAATGACCCAACCAAAGGGTGTTCTTCATCATTTTGATGGTGTATGATCTTTATTTGATCATAGAAGATCTTAGAAGTTCACAAAATTGAAGAATTTCAAGCCATTTGCAAAGTTGACTTTTTGGGAAAATGACTTGTAATGGAAACTTGCCATTTTGGGAAACTTTTTCAACCCTTGCTTTTTGATTCAAAAATGCTTCAAATGAGAAAACTTTGGTCATGAAAGTTGTAGAATGGATCATTCCCTTTTCAAAAAGTACAAGAACTCATTCTAATTCATTTTGGATCAAAAGTTATGGCTTGTCAAAGTTGGGAAAAATCACATAATTTCAAGTTTTCCACCAAAGAGGCATTTTGCAAAATGGTATGATCAAGCATTCTAAAGGATTCAAAAGTGTACAAACTCATTACAACATGATCATGTGACTTCTAGAAATCATAATTGGCTCAAGAATTATGCCTTTTGATGCCTTGAACTTCATGAATTTCCAAAGGGGCCAAACTTTGTGAAAATTGCAAAACATCTCATAAGCTTTGATCCACTTGCTGATTTGTCTCATAAACAATTCCATGGACATCCTTAATCTCAGCTGAGCAAGGACAAGCCAATGAGCTAGCTACACCATTGCCCATACCTCAAGTACAACACTTTTGACTTTTTGGCCAAAACACCCATACCAATCACAACAGTCCACAACAACTCTCTGCCCAATCCAGACTTTACAAACACACTCCAAGGCTTCATTTTCATAACACACACAAGCCTGAAAGAGATCATAAGCCATAGTTCAAGAAACTCACCTCTTATGCACTTTCTCTCAAATCTCATCATACAAACTTCAAACACAAAAACAAACTTCACCATTGATCTTAAAATGTTCCACTGATCACAAACCAACCATTGAAACAACCTGAAACTCACTGAAATCAAAACACGATTTCCTCCCCCCCCCCCCCTGAACAGAACTATGCCAATCTCCCAAACCAGCCACTCTCAAAGCATTCTAAGCTCCACTCCATCATCAGGAGGACCAAGGGAGAAGGTTTGTGCAAAGCTTGAGGCCAGAAAGTTGCAAACTGAGAAAGCTCAAGCTCAGGTACCTCAAGAACTTTTTTTCCAGAAATGAGTTTTTAAGTTCCTAGATTGTTCCTCATGCTTTGCTGATCACTCTGATGTTTTTACTTTTTGAAATGGTTGAGAAATAAGCCTGTATCGAAGCTCTGAAACTTTTCCAGATTTTATGTTTTGATCCATATCTTGAGTTGTAGGTTATATAAATTTGTTTTGATGATTGATTCATGTTCAGGGTGATTAGGAGATACGATCTGGAGCTTTAGAGCTCTTGATTTTGCCTAGAGAAGAAGTTAGCTCTTTTGATTCGCCGGAGAAGATGACCGGAACCACTGTTCCGGCCATCTGAAAGTAATTAGATTAGGGTTAGGGTTTAGGCCAGTTTGAATGAGAGCCCTTGAATCCTCCTTCCCGCGCGCAACCAACGTCCCAGATTTCCCATTAAAACCCTAATCCAGTCATTTACTTAATTAATTAGGATTAATTAAATTCAAATCTCAGAATGAATCCTAGCCCTCCAAATCCGCGCGCGTCAACTCCCTCCTTTTTTATTCAAATCCTATCCCTTGGATGCGCTGACTTTCCCATTAAATTCATTTTAATTCATATTTTTCTTATTTGTTTTGCATATTTATTTTAAAATAGTTAGAAAAATCCCAAAAATATTTCCTTTTGCATTTTTGTTTCAAATATTTTTCTCAATCAGAAAATGATTTTTATTTTATTTTTTGCATGTAAATTTATTTTTAAATCATTTAAAAGTTTATTTTTAATTAGTTAATGAAAATTAATTAATTAAAAATACTTTTAGGTATTTAAAAATCACAAAAAAATTCATGTAACATTTTCAAACATTTAGAAATATTGTCCAACTCTCAAACCAAATTTATTTTTTGTTCTTGATGCCTTTTGATAATTTTCAATGGAATTAATTTCATTTCAAGGCAATATTTTGTTCCAAACTTTGAAAATTCATTTCTGCCTAACCATTGAGAGTTGGACAATGATTCTTCTTGCATTGCATCTTACATAACATGTAGTTTATAGGATAAAATTGGCCTGTTTTGATCTTGCATTTTCAATTTGTTTGGCATTTTTCTTGATGAGGTACCTTAAAACCCTAGCAATCTTAGAAAATTCATAACTCTCACTAGGTTAAGAGTTGGATCCCCTCCTTTGGGCAGTGAGTTTGTGTACGTTTAGGGTTCCTTTGAGTGCATTTTCAAATTTTTACCATGATGTTTGCTTCTGGTTTTGAATTTTGTTTTGTGCATTGATCATAAACCCTAATTTATGCCTTCCTTTGCATCCATCTTCCATTTGCTTGCATACCATGACTTGCCATGACATTTTGTGCATTCACTTGATTCATAAGACATCTTAAGACATATTAGAATCATGTTTGATCATTGCATCTTTCATTTGCCATGTTATATGTCTTTTGCTTTCCATAACTTTTCATGTATGTTCATGGTTCTAAACATGCTTCTCTTGCATCCATATGCTTGTATGATCACCCTCATGCCTTGTTTCATGTTTGCATCATCTCTTAGCATCATTAACATCATACTTATGCTTCTGGTTTTGGTTTGCATCATGACATTGCATCTCATTTTGCACTGCATTTCATTTCTTTACTAACTTTTCAGGTGGTAAGTTGTATTGAGAAGTGAATTTGCCTTCACTTCTCATAATCTCTTTTCATCTCTCTTTCACTTCCCTTGCTGCATTTTGTATGTGTTTGGATTGAGCTTGCTCATTCTTGTTCATCTTACTTTCTTCCTTCAAGCAACTTGTCTTCTTAAGTGAAGTAAGTTGTTTTGCTTCTCTTTGCTCCTCTCATCTGCTTCTCTCCTTGGTGGTTCCTTGAAGATTTCTTCCTTAAACCTCACAAACCCTAGGAATGACCAAACATGATAACAATTAGGGTTGATTAGTCCCCCACTTAGTTTTTACCTTTGTGTCTCTTTGAGTCCTCTCTTCTCATCTCATAATCAGGGACTAAACCCTAAAGGCTTTAAGGCTTTGTGATTAAGCTTATGCCTGCATCCTTCTATTAGGATGGAGTGTATAACTTTAATCCTAAGTGTTAAACCCTTAATGTGTTTAAAATCCTTTAATCAATTCACTTAATAATCATCAAGACATCAAGCTTGTAACTTGGGCCTTGCATTAGGGTTCTAATTCTTCCTTAATTGGTTAAGAAGGACTAACCCTAGTGTTAATGGACAAGTCCCCCTCAAGTTGTCTTACAAACCATAAAACTCATTTCTTCATCTTATCATTAACTAAAATCCATCTAATAAAGGCTTTGTTTTGTCATGAGGTTAATCCCTAATCATGGATTAAGTTGAGGAGCTTTCCTCAGCTTAAACATTCTCATCTATTATCCTTCTATTAGGATGGTGTAATGAGTCTGTTTAATCCCTGATTATGGCTTAAGCTCATTACCTAACACTAAGCAAAAACAACAAAAACATCTAACTAATCACAAGTAGGCTAATGATCTTAATCCTACACCATGGTGATTAAGTGTGTGATGCTGACTTCACACTTAAGGTATTCTCATTACCCCTAATCAGAGGGAAGATGTGATGAGTTTACTAACCCATTGGTTTAGGCTTAAGCTCATTAACTTATGACAAACACACAAAAAAGCAATAAAAGGCTGAAAACACAAAAACAAACAATAATCGTCTCCTCCGGGATTCTTTTCTCACCTCATTCACTCACAAACGAGAACTTGCTTCTTCCGTTTAATGCAAGACAGTTTGTACCTGAGCCAGACAGGTCATACACTTGAGCATAGACAAGTAAGCAGTTCACAAGTCAATTCTCCTTTCAGTCTCTTTGGGTCGAACTACGGTGTTCTGACTTCCTCATTGCACGAGAGGATATGTAGGCATAACTTAACAGTTATCGAACAAAAGTCTCTATATATCCCCCCTCTTTCCAGCATCATTCTTTTAGCCTCATAGTCTTGAGCATTTCACTCCTGTTCCTACACTGACACTTCACTTATACACTTCTCACTTTTCCTTTTACACTGACACTTGCATTCTTTTCCAGCTTTGATACACAAATTGCACTGACACTACCCCTTTAAAACACAAATCTTTTAAGCATGGATCCCGTCGAGTACGGCGGACAATCTGGGTGCTAATACCTTCCCAGGTTGTAACCAACCCCCTTTCTCAGTCTCTCTGGTTCGCAACCGTCTTATCCGTATCTTTTCTTAGGTTTATGCAGCATTACCTTTCCTCCGGGATAAAAATGCCTAGCTGGCGACTCTTTCCTTCCCTTTGAGTTCACTCCTGTGTGTTCTCATCCCTCCTTTTCGCGGACCGTTCGCGTCTGTACCCCTTCTGACCCCGGGTGTCATTTGGTGGGAGCGACAGCTTGGCGACTCTGCTGGGGACCCTTATACTGTAACCAGGGCTTCTGGTTCTTTTTGTGGGTTCCTCCTAGCGCTTGATTGATTTGTGTTTATCGGGGTGTTATGTGCTAATTGTGTTTGTATATTTGTATTTATTTTTGCTTTATGTACAATTATTTATTGCTTTCTTTACAGCTTTATATATCATACTGTCATACTGTTATCTGGCTGGATCTGGTTTTTGTTTTGGTGGGTGGGGTTCTACTGAGAGTTTAGGTCCTATACCTGGGACCTGAGTGACACCTAGGATAGAGTGGTTCATGTTCTTTCCCATTCCATTTCGGTCTGGTGTGGGAATATGAAACACGGTTCAGATTTGGGTTTCTTCTTGAGAACTCTGTGCTACAGATTTCCTGTAGTGCTAGGGCTATCTGGAAAGCCTGCTAAGTCTGGATGACCTTTATTATGACCTTCAAAAACTGAGGTGAATTAGAGGAGGGTCTTTTATGGTTATTGTAAACACTGTACCTCCGGGTTAGAAGTGTTTACACTTCTCATAACTGATCCAAGTTTGAGGATCCTTGTTTTAGAACACTACCTGTGAGGGTGTTGGGCTGTTTACAGGTTTGCAGGAACCCTTGGCCACATCATACCCTGATATTTGTTTTGTTTAAGAATGCTTCACTTTGGACAGTTCTTGTGATTTAACCCTGGACATGTGACTCTTTATTTGAGTCCCCCCCCTTGGTTACTGGACTTCTGAAACTCCATCTGGACTTCTTAGACATACATGGAGTTATATCAAGGCACTAATCAGATCCAGCTTGATCACAAACCCTTGCATATCATTTGCATACATCATCATTGCATCATTTGACATTTGTTTATTTGTTTTTCAGGGTATCCACCTTATATCTGGCTTGGTTTTGACCCCTTCATCTGCATAGACCCCTGCTCATCAGCTATCTGCATCAGCTATCAGTTGCCTGCATCAGCTATTTTCATCATTAGCCTCAGCCTATCAGTGGCTCATCTCCAGTGTCAGTCTTCATCATCAGCATCTGCTTTCTCTTCATAAGCAGTCATGGCACCCAAGAAGAGCAACATTTCATACCATTTCTTTGAGCCTGTGCTGACTGGCATCAGGCAGGTCCATGCACTTATCACTCCAGACCACATCCCACTATTCAGAGAGCATTATGGAGGCATCCTTGATATGGTTATGGACTTGGACCCTTCTCAGAGGAGTTTTATTCACACTTGCCTACAGTTCTATGATCCTCCTTTGAGATGCTTCACTTTCCAGAATTTTCAGTTGAGACCTTTGCTGGAGGAGTTCTCATCATTGATTGGAGTACTTGTCAGGGGTGGTGTCCCCTTCAACCCTAAGATGGCTTCTCCCAGCAATGAAGAAGTGGCAAAAGCACTGCACCTGGAACCTGTTTTGATTGGGCAGAACATGACAACAAAGGCTGGAATCCCTGGCCTACACTTGGACTTTCTGATTTTTCAGGCCATTCTGAAGGCCTCCTTGGGAGAATGGAAGGCAGTTTGTGCATTGTTAGCCCTCAGTATATATGGGGTTATACTTTTTGCAGATGAGCCCAAGTTTATCAGCAAGAAGCTATTCATCTCTTCCTTTTGAGGAACCCAGTACCCACCTTGCTGGGAGATTTCTATTATTCTGTTCACCAAAGGAATGAGAAGTAGAGAGGGAGGTTGGTGAGGTGCTGTGCTCCTCTATTTCATACCTGGCTGCTCAAACACCTACCCAAGACTGATGCTTTCTTGAACCCTCACCAACAGAAGAATTGGGCTAGGAGACTTATTGCTTTAACTTCAGATGACATCAGATGGTGCACCCAGAGCACCAAAGGCAGGGACATAATTGCTAGCTGTGGGCAGTTCCCCAATGTACCTCTGGTAGGAGTGAAGGGTTGCATCAACTACAATCCTTTGCTGTTCAAGAGACAATTGGGCTATGCTCTGGTCCACCCTCCAAGAGTGCAAGACTTGACTGAAACCCTGTATTGTGAGATAAAGCCTAATCTAGCTGTTGTCAGACAAGCATCTTGGGCTTGGGACAACATCCAGACCAAAGGGATGGCCATTCTTGGGAGATGCAATAATGTGGCTTCAGCTCAGTATTATGAATGGTCTCATGCTAGGGCTCAGATTTCTGGGATGCCTTTCACCATTGAGGATGCACCTGGACCATCCACAGCACCACCTCCAGCCACTGTCAGCCTGGAAGAATTTGAGAAACTGAAAGAGAGGAATGAGAATTTGTCTCAAGCTTTGAAGAGAACCCTCTGGGAGAGGAGTGATGGTCGTCTAGACATTGAAAGATTGGAGAAGCTTAAGGTGGAGCATCTAGCCAGGATTGAGAAAGCAGAGGACTACATCAAGAAGTCAAGAGCTGGAGAGTAGATTTTGAAGAATGCCTGTAAAGAGGCTCAGTTTCAGAAGGCTAGGACTGATCTCTATCTGAAAGAAAGTCAAGCTAGGTGGGTCAGGATCACTGAAGCTCGCACTCAAGAGGATAAAAGAACTCAGGACAAGATTGAGCAGTTAGAGGCCATTAAGAAGAAACAACAGGAGGCTCTGCTGGCAGCCCAGAAGGAAATCTCAGAATTGAAGCTTAGGGATGGTGTGAAGAGGTCAAAGGACCAAGACAGACACAAGAAGTTGACCACTGCTATTGCCACCAGGAACCTTCTTATCAGAAACATTACAGAGCATTCGACTGGTCCTGTAACTGAAGCGCTTCTGAAGGAGGTTAAGGAGGATGAGTTTGGATTAGATGTTTGATCACTTTGCTTGTTGTTATTTCCATTTGATGTACTTTTCTTTTATGTTGTATTTTGACCCTTCAGGGGCATATGTTGTAAAAACAAACTATGTATGATCCACTATTTGTAATATATTTGTTAGTTTGTTTCATTAAGTCTCTTTCTCTCAAGCAACAGCAAAGCATCTCCCTCAGGGTCTGGAAAGGTCAAAACTAAGCACCAAGCCGGATACCTTGGAAACAAATAAGCATATTGCATTGCATACTAAATTTTGTTTTGTTTTGTAGGTTTTGTTTTGTTTGTCACTAACTCTGTTGTGGTTCAGGAATTATTGCTCGCCGTCGGGTGTTCCCTCTCAACCGTCCGCACAGATACCCTACTCGCAACAATCTTCCTGGTATCCAGATGGACCAAGTACAGCAAGATCTGACAGAGGTCAGAACCCAGATGGATAATGAAAGGCTGGAGATGAGAAACCAAATGACCCAGTTCATGGAAGTAATGAATGGCTTGGCTCAAAGTCAAGAAAGGTTGAGGGCATTAGTAGAAAGACAAACCCCGAAAGAACCCCATCTGGGAACTGGAGGGACAAGTAACAATGAGAGGGGTCAGCCTCATGTTAACCCACCAATATATGGGCCTCATCTACATCCGGAAGTCAACATCCCAACTAATGTGCAAGGGAATACTACTGCAGGCAGAATCTTACAAGAAGACCCCCAGGAGGAGCAATTTACTGTAATGGGAGCTGGGGATGAAGTTTATGATAGAAGGCTTGATGAAATTGCTGAGAAGTTGAGATCTCTGGAGTCTCAAAATTCCCTAGGTTTTGATGTTATGGATATGGGATTAGTGGACGGGGTAAGAATTCCCCACAAGTTTAAACCCCCGTGCTTCGAGAAGTACAATGGAACTTCCTGTCCACGAACTCACCTACAGTCCTTTCTGGGGAGACTTAAGGCATACACCATGGATGAAAAACTATGGATGTTTTATTTTGAAGATAGTTTGACTGGGGCCTCAAGGGAGTGGTACTCTCACTTGACCAGAGCTACTATCAGATGCTGGAAGGACCTAGCTGAGGCCTTCATCAGGCAGTACCAATACAACCTGGACATGGCTCCTAACAGAACCCTTTTGATGGGAATGTCTCAGTCCTCTAGAGAAAGCTTCAGGGAATATGCCCAGAGGTGGAGACAGCTTGCTGCTGCTGTCCAGCCACCCATGTCGGAAAGAGAAATGGCCAACATGTTTATGAATACGCTGCAAGGGACATATATTGATAGGCTAGCTGTCTTTTCTTCCACCAGCTTCGCTGACGTAGTTATAGCTGGAGAAAGAATTGAGAGCCTTCTAAAGATGGGTAAAATTACTGATAATGGTGCAAGTTCGTCGAGTAATCCCAGGAAGCCTTTTGTGGGACCTAGAAGAACCGGTGAGACTAATGCTATTCATGCCAACAGGGGCAGACCTCAGTATGTTCATAGGTCAGTGGCAGCTGTCACTATTCCAGCTCCGATCCCTCAGCAACCAACATATCAACAACCACAACAACCACACTATCATCAGCAAGTTCAGTATCCACCACAGAGGACCTACAACAACAATAACAACAATCAACAGCAAAGACCTTTTCAGCAAAGACCATCACAAGCGAATAGGGTGATTGATCCAATTCCTATGCCTTATGTCGCTTTATTGCCACAACTCCTGAAACTCAACTTGGTTGAGCTAAGGACATTGGCACCTCCAGATCCTTCCAATCTGCCAAGAAACTACGATGTCAACGCCAGATGTGCTTTCCATTCCAATGCACCTGGCCACAATACGGAGAAATGTAGGGCTTTACAAATGAAGATACAAGACCTGGTGGATTCTAAGGCCCTCAACTTTGCACCCCCGCCAAATGTCAACAAGAATCCCATGCCCAATCATGGAGGGCCAATAATTAATGCCATTGAGGAAGACAAGCCATCTTTCTTAATCACCAGTGTTGGGCAGATTCGGACACCTCTGGTAGAAATTAAAGCTCAGCTTCTAGAATGCCAGATGTTCCCCGGGTGTGTGCTCGGTTGTGGTTATTGCAACATTTCAGTCAACGGGTGTGATAACTTGAGAAGCGGCATAGATAGTCTTAACAAAAGTGGTATACTCCAGATCACAACATCAGCGCCTACAAATCCAGCAATCCCATTGACAACAATTATTGACTCTTCTACAACTGCAACAACAATCATTCCAACCAATTCATCAATTTCATCAACAATGACTCCGCCCATCACTTCAGCAAATCCGATGTCAACAACCCTTTCTTCTACAACATCAACATCCATTTATTCAGCAGGATCTTCTACAACACCAACAGCAATTAATGAAGATATCTCAGCAGTCACTATTTACTATGATCCGTCAGATGTTCCTCCAAACAACAACTTTCAACAACAAGTAGTGGCATCTCCTGCCAGGTCACCAGTCACCATCTACTACGATCCGCACACCATTTCAGTACCCTCCTCTGCAGCAGTCAGTCCAGTTACCATCACGGTGCCTGGACCCGTTCCATATGAAAGCAGTAATGCCATCCCTTGGCATTATGGCTCTGACCTCTACTGCAACGGAGAGAAAATCACTTTGGATTCTTCGACCTCTTCTCCACAGATTGATAATGTTGGGGGAGGCGGAGGCTTCACCAGAAGCGGACGCCTTTTTGCCTCACAATTACAAAGACCTAATGCCGAAGCAGAAGCTGCTGCCAAAGCGAAAGGAAAGAGTATGGTATTTGAAGAGCCGGCTGTCAAAGAAACTCAGAAGACATCTTTTGAACAAGATGTAGACGAGTTTATGAGGATTATAAAGAGAAGTGATTATAAAGTGGTGGATCAGCTTCACCAAACTCCCTCAAAGATCTCCATATTATTCCTGTTGATGTGTTCTGAAGCTCACAGGAATGCATTACTGAAAGTCCTGCACGCAGCATACGTGCCAGAGGAGATCACTATTAATCAGCTCGAAACTGTGGTAGCAAATGTCAATACCAGTCATGGACTGGGCTTTACCAATGCTGACTTAACAACTGAGGGACGTAACCACAACAAGGCTTTACACATCACCCTAGAATGCAAGGGTGCTGTTTTATCCCATGTACTGGTGGACACTGGGTCTTCACTCAATGTTCTACCAAAGAAAGCCTTAGTGAAGCTGGAGTATGATGGCTTGGCACTTCGTCCAAGTAATTTGGTGGTGAAAGCATTTGATGGCTCTAAAAGATCAGTGCTAGGAGAGATTGATCTGCCTGTGATGATTGGCCCGCAGACTTTTAAAATTACCTTTTATGTGATGGACATTCAGCCGGCCTACAGCTGTTTGTTGGGTAGACCTTGGATCCATGCCGCTGGCGCTGTTACGTCTACCCTTCACCAGAAGCTGAAATTCGAGTGGGAAGGCCAGATCATCACCATCTGTGGTGAAGAGGACATCTTTGTTAGCCATCTGGCTACGTACAAGTATATTGAGATGGATGGAGAAATCCATGAAACCATGAGCCAGGGGTTTGAGGCCCTGAACATAAATGAAGCATCTGCTGTACTGGGAACCTCCATGACATCTTATCAGCAAGCCAGGAAGGTTGTTGAAGAAGAGACTGCCCAAGGCTGGGGCAAGCTGCTGCCTGTGGAGAAGAAGGAGGACAGATTTGGGTTGGGTTACAAACCAACTCAGCAAGATCAATCAGAGGCTGCCAAGAAGCCCAACTTTGTCAGCGGGGGAATGCTCACCCCGGATGCAGTGAACAACTTGGAAGATGAGTCGGAAGATGAACGCAACCTGGAGAGCTGGATACGTCCAAGGATCCCGGGGAGCCATATCTCAAACTGGTCTTCCCAGGAAATTATAAGGGTTACTCCTGCAGAGTAATTATTATTTCCTGTATATTTTAAGCATGCATCAAGTCTTGCATCTTGCCCAAGATGACAAGACTCATTTTGTAATCGGGCCATCTTGTAATTTTGTGCAAACAGATCAATCAATGAATATCAGACATCTTTTGCAAATGAGTCTTTTCCTTTTCCGCTCACTGTTTTTCATTTTTCTTTTTGTACAAAAATAAAATGGCAATGTTTTCCAAAATGATAACTTTACTTCACTTTTTCTAAACAAGATTAAAATCGGTCACTAAAATGAACAATCTAAACCCTTGCAGAGAGTTCCTTTCAGACTGCACCGACAACAGCACAGCTATGGCTTCGTATGACTTTGACAATCCAATCAATCAAGCTGATGAAGGGGTTGAAGAAGATTATGAGCTTCCTGAAGAGCTAGCCAGGTTGTTAAAGCAAGAGGAGAAGGTTATCACTCCTCATCAGGAGGAGGTCGAAACGATTAATCTTGGTACGGAAGAAGACGTGAAAGAAGTTAAGATCGGGGTCTGCTTACAAGACTCAGTGAAAGAGCAATTGATTGACCTGCTTCGTGAATATGTGGATGTGTTTGCTTGGTCTTATCAGGATATGCCAGGGTTGGACACCGATATTGTTATGCACAAGCTGCCTTTAAGAGAAGATTACCCACCGGTTAAACAGAAACTGCGCCGTACTCGCCCAGATATGGCAATGAAGATAAAAGAAGAGGTACAAAAGCAGTGGGACGCCGGGTTCCTTGCTGTGACTAGCTATCCGCCGTGGGTTGATAATATTGTTCCTGTGCCTAAGAAGGATGGCAAGGTGAGGATGTGTGTAGATTACCGGGATCTGAACAGAGCCAGCCCGAAAGATGATTTCCCATTACCTCACATTGATGTATTGGTTGATAATACGGCTCAGTTATCGGTGTTCTCCTTCATGGACGGATTTTCAGGATACAATCAGATCAAGATGTCACCTGAAGACATGGAGAAGACAACTTTCATCACACCCTGGGGCACGTTCTGTTACAAGGTGATGCCATTCGGACTGAAGAATGCTGGTGCAATGTATCAACGGGCTATGGTAACATTATTCCATGACATGATCCATAAAGAAATTGAATGTTATGTGGATGACATGATTGCCAACTCCCTCACAGAAGAAGACCACCTGGTGAATCTACTGAAGTTATTCAAGCATCTGAGGAAGTACCAATTGAAGTTAAACCCCAACAAGTGCACATTCGGGGTGCGATCTGGTAAGCTGCTGGGATTTATCGTAAGTGAGAAAGGGATTGAAGTTGACCCTGATAAAGTTAAAGCCATTCAAGAAATGCCTGCACCGAAGTCATAAAAAGAAGTTCAGGGGTTTCTAGGTAGATTGAACTATATCTCACGGTTCATATCTCACCTTACAGCAACCTGTGAGCCTTTGTTCAAGCTGTTAAGAAAAGAACAAACGGTCAGGTGGAATGAAGACTGCCAGAAGGCTTTTGACAAGATCAAGGAGTACTTACAAGAACCTCCAATCCTTATGCCTCCAATCGAAGGAAGACCTCTAATCATGTACTTGACAGTATTAGAAGAGTCAATGGGGTGTGTGCTGGGCCAGCATGACGAGTCTGGTCGAAAAGAGTACGCAATTTACTACCTGAGCAAAAAGTTTACCGACTGTGAACAACGTTATTCACTGCTCGAAAAAACTTGTTGTGCTTTAGCGTGGGCTGCTCGCCGACTGAGACAGTATATGTTGACCCACACCACTTTATTGATATCAAAGATGGACCCAGTCAAGTACATTTTTGAGAAGCCAGCACTTACCGGACGGGTTGCAAGATGGCAAATGATCCTCACAGAATATGACATTCAGTACACATCTCAGAAAGCCATCAAGGGCAGTGTATTGTCTGATTATCTTGCTGAGCAACCCATTGATGAATACCAACCTATGAGATTTGACTTCCCTGATGAAGACATCATGTTCATTAAAGCAAAAGATCATGAAGAGCCAATTCACACTGAAGGGCCTGACCCGGAAGAAGAATGGACTATGATGTTTGATGGGGTTGTTAATATGAATGGTCGTGGTGTTGGTGCAGTACTCATTACACCTAAGGGAGTTCACATGCCTTTCTCGGCAAAACTCACCTTTAACTGCACTAACAACGAAGCTGAATACGAAGCTTGCATTATGGGTCTTGAGGAAGCCATTGACCTCAGGATCAAGACTTTGACTGTGTTCGGAGATTCATCTCTGGTAGTTAATCAAACCAACGACAAATGGTACACACACCAGGATCATCTGATACCTTACAGGGATTATACAAGGAGGTTATTGACTTTCTTCACAACGGTCAAGCTTGAGTATATCCCTCGGGACGAGAATCAGTTTGCAGATGCTCTGGCTACCATTTCATCCATGATCAAAGTTCAAGCTGCCAACTTTATACCTCGGATCTCAGTATCCAGACTTGACAGACCAGCATATGTATTTGCAGCAGATGTTGCCAAAGATGATAAGCCTTGGTTCCATGACATTAAGAGCTTCTTGGAGGATCAGACATACCCACCTGGGGCATCTTCCAATGATAAGAAGACATTAAGAAGGCTAGCTGGTAGTTTCTTTCTGAATGCTGACGGTTCCCTGTACAAAAGAAACTTTGACTTGGTACTCCTCAGATGCGTTGATAGAACAGAAGCAGACTTGTTGATGCACGAGGTGCATGAAGGATCCTTTGGTACCCATGCAGGAGGGCATGCCATGGCTAAAAAGTTGCTAAGATCAGGCTATTACTGGATCACAATGGATGCCGACTGTTGTGCTTATGCCAGAAAATGTCATAAATGCCAGATTTATGCGGATAAAGTGCATGTGCCTTCGAATCCTTTGAATGTGATGTCTTTACCTTGGCCTTTTTCCATGTGGGGCATTGATATGATTGGCAAGATTGAACCGACTGCTTCAAACGGCCACAGATTCATCCTGGTAGCCATTGACTATTTCACCAAGTGGGTTGAAGCAGCCTCCTATGCAAATGTTACTAGGCAAGTGGTAGCCCGATTCTTGAAGAGAGATATCATCTGTCGATACGGAGTTCCCGAGCGAATCATTACCGATAATGGTTCCAACTTGAACAACAAAATGATGGCAGAACTATGCCGGGACTTCAAGATCCAACACCACAATTCTTCTCCTTACAGGCCAAAGATGAACGGCGCTGTTGAGGCAGCTAATAAGAATATCAAGAAGATTGTGCAGAAGATGGTAGTCACTTACAAAGACTGGCATGAAATGTTACCGTTTGCCTTGCACGGATACCGCACATCAATCAGAACATCCACTGGGGCAACACCGTATCAACTTGTTTATGGTATGGAGGCAGTCCTACCTGTTGAAGTTGAATTACCCTCCTTGCGGGTATTGATGGATGTTAAACTAAACGAAGCAGAATGGGTCCGATCCCGATACGAACAACTGAGTCTGATTGAAGAGAAAAGATTAGTTGCAATTTGTCATGGGCAGTTGTATCAGAAAAGGATGAAGAAAGCCTTCGATCAGAAAGTCAGGCTCCGAGAGTACCAAGTAGGAGATCTTGTGCTAAAAAGACTCCTCCCTCCTCATACAGACCACAGGGGCAAATGGACTCCGAACTATGAAGGACCATTCGTAGTAAAGAAAGTTTTCTCTGGTGGAGCACTGATGCTCAACACTATGGATGGTGAAGACTTCCCGTCCCCTGTGAATTCAGATGCAGTTAAAAAATACTTCGCATAAAAATGACCCGCTGGACATAAAAACAGAATGTAAGTCCAGGCAAAAATAGGGCATCCCGGCGAGTCAAAAACAGAATAAAAGACTCGGGCAAAAATAAGGGAAATAAACAAAAAATGTACACCCGCTGAGTTGAAAAGCCGCATTGGACAACTCAGGCAAAAATGGGTATCCCGATGGATTGAAAACCCGAAAGGGCGATCCATGCAAAATAAGGGAATAAGCGAATGATTGTACTCTGGATTCATCTGTACTACTTACAACTTGATAAGCTTCAAAAGGTTCAAGCGCCGGTCAGAATCAACCTTCTTCAGAAAGCAAGACGAGAAGAATGTCAAATGTCATACGAGTCATAGCAAAAGGGAAGCTCCTTGAAGCGTCGCCAACATTGCCAAAATCTTGTTTCTCAATTTGTAACGATCTCCTCATTTTAGGGGATTTGTTTCTTTGACTGTATCTTGCCAATTCAGGGCACATGAATTAATAAAATCAGATTTGCAGTCATGTTTCATCTCGTACATTTTATTTTCATTTGCAAAATGTCCGATGTCCTTAAGATACTGATTGCGTAAATACAGATGTTTCCCTTCTAAAGAATACGTGCTTGCAGGAAATATACTTACTCCCAGGAGTGTCTAAACTCCTATGATGGAATCCGGTAAGGGATACCTCGGGATTACTTGTGCGTTTCTCTGTCTTTTCGGGATTGCAGGTATTCAAAACACAACATGGGGCATGAAAGCTTCACCCCAGCAGGCTGGCAAATCAATACCTAATCAGTCTTAACACCAGAAGTGCTTTCTCCCCAGCTGAGTTGTTTGCCATTATTCCTCCTCAGCCAAGTACAAAAGCCAGGGAACCATCTCCCCACACGGTGTCAACCTCTACCCAGAAGAGCAACACGCGAAGGAATCACAACAGAGTGAAGAAAGCTTTTGCAAACCCCAGCTGGGTCCCTCATTACAAGGATATGTCTAGCAGTGACCTATTCCCCAAGAAGATACATCTTATCAGATCAACCAATGATCTCACCCCCGGCTGGGATGTCCACTTCAAGCAGATCGGCCAGAGATCTTCGCAGCAACGGGATCCGAATCCCGGATGGTTACCTCTTGCATAATCATAGCATTCGCATCATATTCTCCCCGCAGAGCGTAGCATTCCGTCTAAAACGGAGCATTACGGCAAAAATCAAACATATTGCATAATCATAAGCCATGGTCTGAATCAAACACTGGTAAAGATTGACAATCCATCAACAATATACAGAAACTCCCCAGATTCCCCGGCAGAGTGCCCAGACATTTCTCTCACAAATACAAATACTTCTTGACAACCGTCCGTGCCATATCCCCAGCAGAAAGCTAAAGCATTTGCCCACCACTCACAAATACAAATGCACACTCCTTTTGACACCCGTCCGTGTCACGATTCCCCAGTAAAGTCGCCCGAGCCTTCTTTACAAACAAACACTTATACATATCACAGATACTTTTCGAAACTCGTCCGTGTCATACCCCCAGTAGAAAGCCAAAGCGTCCCCTTTGCATTCACTATACAGATACACATATACATACACAATTCCTTGACACCCGTCTGTGTCACCTGCCCCAGCATAGTTGCCTGAACACTTTATAAACCATATACTTGTTTATGTTATACTTTTCTCCTTTTGACACTCGTCCGTGTCGCTCTCCCCAGCAAGTTAAACACTCATCGGTACACCGCTCATACTTATTACTTATACAGATACTCGTCCGTATCTTGTATACACCACCTATATCCCCTCAGATTCGGCACTCGTCCGTGTTCTTTGTTAACTAGATGGTACTCGTCCGTATCATCATCTCAGAACATGCATCAAACGTTTGTTTCTACCTGATACTCGTCCGTATCATAGTCTTAAGGATGCTCGTCCGCATCTTTAATCCATACACGTGTCAAACACTTATGTCTTCTTGAATTTAGACACTCGTTTGTGTCTATTATTCCCCAGAAGAGTCCCTTCAGATTCAACACTCGTCCGTGTTCTTTGTTAACCGGTTGATACTCGTCCGTATCATCATCTCTGAACATGCGTCAGGCGTTTGTTTCTACTGATACTCGTCCGTATCATGGTCTTAGGGATGCTCGTCCGCATCTTTAATCTATACACCGTCCCCAAACACAGATACCTCTCATTTCTTGGATGTAGACACTCTTCCATGTTTACTTTTCCCCAGCGAAATCCCCAACAAAACTTGTTAAACTATTTCCTTTCTGTCTGACATTCGTCCTATGTCATGATACCCTTTCGGCAGCCGTACCCTGCCAGGTGATCGTCCTTCACCTTTGGATGACCGTTCCTCATCCTTTCCCCAGCGGAGTCTCTATTCATTAGAACCCCTTTTCTATCTGACATTCGTCCTATGTCGTGATTTTTAGCAGCCGTCCCCTGCTAAGTGATCGTCCTTCACCTCTTGATGATCGTTCTTCATCACTTTATCCGATGGCCGTCCCCATCGTTGATCTTGTTATCTGACATTCGTCCTATGTCATGATAAACCCTGAGAGCAGCCGTACCCTGCTAGGTGATCGTCCTTCACCTCTTGTTGATCGTCCTTCATCATGCTTGTCCGATGTCCGTCCCCATCGTCGACCTTTTTATCCGGAATTCGTCCTATGTCGCGATACTTTTGGCAACCGTACCTTGCCAGGTGATCGTCCTTCACCAATAGATGACCGTCCCTCATCTTATCCCCAACAGAACAGCCGTCCCCTGCTAGGTGATCGTCCTTCACCTTTGATGACCGTACCTCATCATTTATTTCGTTTACCTATAATCCCCAGAGAGTCGTATATCTTTACCGGATGGCCGTCCCCATCATAATCTCTTATCCCCAGCATGTCGGCCGTCCCCGCCATTGCTCTTTCCCCATCATTCGTCCTCTGCTCGACGGTCGTCCTCCGTCACCCGCACTTTATAATTATACTTTATTTTTCTTTTACAATCTATATCCCTTTTCTTCTTCAGTCTGTGAGTGCAAATTTTGGACTATCTTTGGTATTCAACCACAAGTTATCTTGTTTGCCTGATAAGCCGTCGCTTACATCCTGCACAGCTAACCCATGTTTGAATAGGGGCAGCTGTAAACACCCCAAATTTGCCCTCACTCATTTCACCATGGCTTGTGATCTTCTCATATGCATAAACCCAATCATAGCATTTCATATTGCATTTTTGATTCACTGCATTGGTTCATAGTCATCTGCATCTAGGGTTTGTGATCTGAGCAATCCAAGAGCCACTTGAGCCACTCCAAAGGTCTTCAATCACTTCAAAGGGGTCCATGTATGTTCAAGCATCATATTATATCCCCACAAATTCAAGAAAGTCAAAGAATCAAGGGAACTGAGAATGGCATGGAAGCAGAGCCAGGCTTAACTGCACAGATGACCTAGAATTAGGGTTTTGGTTTCAAAGGCCATAACTCCAAATTTTTTTGGTCCTATGGGTCATTATATGATATGAGGATCATGCATATCAATTTTCATGAAGAAATTCCATGGGGAAGGCATTTGATCAAGAGTTGACTTCTTGAGCAAGTCAGTGCAAAATCAGGGCATCTGAGGCCCCCAATAACCCAACCAAAGGGTGTTCATCATCATTTTTATTATGTATGATCTTTATTTGATCATAGAAGATGTTAGAAGTTCACAAAATTGAAGAATTTCAAGCCATTTGCAAAGTTGACTTTTTGGGAAAATGACTTGTAATGGAAACTTGCCATTTTGGGAAACGTTTTCAACCCTTGCTTTTTGATTCAAAAATGCTTCAAATGAGAAAACTTTGGTCATGAAAGTTGTAGAATGGATCATTCCCTTTTCAAAAAGTACAAGAACTCATTCTAATTCATTTTGGATCAAAAGTTATGGCTTGTCAAAGTTGGGAAAAATCACATAATTTCAAGTTTTCCACCAAAGAGGCATTTTGCAAAATTGTATGATCAAGCATTCTAAAGGCTTCAAAAGTGTACAAACTCATTACAACATGATCATTACAAACTCACCATTGATCTCAAAATGTTCCACTGATCACAAACCAACCATTGAAACAGCCTGAAACTCACTGAAATCAAAACACGATTTCCTCCCCCCCTGAACAGAACTCTGCCAATCTCCCAAACCAGCCACTCTCAAAGCATTCTAAGCTCCATTCCATCATAAGGAGGACCAAGGGAGACGGTTTGTGCAAAGCTTGAGGCCAGAAAGTTGCAAACTAAGAAAGCTCAAGCTCAGGTACCTCAAGAACTTTTTTTCCAGAAATGAGTTTTTAAGTTCCTAGATTGTTCCTCATGCTTTGCTGATCACTCTGATGTTTTTAATTTTTGAAATGGTTGAGAAATAAGCCTGTATCGAAGCTCTGAAACTTTTCCAGATTTTATGTTTTGATCCATATCTTGAGTTGTAGGTTATATAAATTTGTTTTGATGATTGATTCATGTTCAGGGTGATTAGGAGATACGATCTGGAGCTTTAGAGCTCTTGATTTTGCCTAGAGAAGAAGTTAGCTCTTTTGATTCGCCGGAGAAGATGACCGGAACCACTGTTCTGGCCATCTGAAAGTAATTAGATTAGGGTTAGGGTTTAGGCCAGTTTGAATGAGAGCCCTTGGATCCTCCTTCCCGCGTGCAACCAATGTCCCAGATTTCCCATTAAAACCCTAATCCAGTCATTTACTTAATTAATTAGGATTAATTAAATTCAAATCTCAGAATTAATCCTAGCCCTCCAAATCCGCGCGCGTCAACTCCCTCCTTTATTATTCAAATCCTATCCCTTGGATGCGCTGACTTTCCCATTAAATTCATTTTAATTCATATTTTTCTTATTTGTTTTGCATATTTATTTTAAAATAGTTAGAAAAATCCCAAAAATATTTCCTTTTGCATTTTTGTTTCAAATATTTTTCTCAATCAGAAAATGATTTTTATTTTATTTTTTGCATGTAAATTTATTTTTAAATCATTTAAAAGTTTATTTTTAATTAGTTAATGAAAATTAATTAATTAAAAATACTTTTAGGTATTTAAAAATCACAAAAAAATTCATGTAACATTTTCAAACATTTAGAAACATTTTCCAACTCTCAAACCAAATTTATTTTTTGTTCTTGATATCTTTTGATAATTTTCAATGGAATTAATTTCATTTCAAGGCAATATTTTGTTCCAAACTTTGAAAATTCATTTCTGCCTAACCATTGAGAGTTGGACAATTATTCTTCTTGCATTGCATATTGCATTGCATCTTGCATAACATGTAGTTTATAGGATAAAATTGGCCTGTTTTGATCTTGCATTTTCAATTTGTTTGGCATTTTTCTTGATGAGGTACCTTAAAACCCTAGCAATCTTAGAAAATTCATAACTCTCACTAGGTTAAGAGTTGGATCCCCTCCTTTGGGCAGTGAGTTTGTGTAGGTTTAGGGTTCCTTTGAGTGCATTTTCAAATTTTTACCATGATGTTTGCTTCTAGTTTTGAATTTTGTTTTGTGCATTGATCATAAACCCTAATTTATGCCTTCCTTTGCATCCATCTTCCATTTGCTTGCATACCATGACTTGCCATGACATTTTGTGCATTCACTTGATTCATAAGACATCTTAAGAAATATTAGAATAATGTTTGATCATTGCATCTTTCATTTGCCATGTTATATGTCTTTTGCATTCCATAACTTTTCATGTATGTTCATGGTTCTAAACATGCTTCTCTTGCATCCATATGCCTGTATGATCACCCTCATGCCTTGTTTCATGTTTGCATCATCTCTTAGCATCATTAACATCATACTTATGCTTCTGGTTTTGGTTTGCATCATGACATTGCATCTCATTTTGCACTGCATTTCATTTCTTTACTAACTTTTCAGGTGGTAAGTTGTATTGAGAAGTGAATTTGCCTTCACTTCTCATAATCTCTTTTCATCTCTCTTTCACTTCCCTTGCTGCATTTTGTATGTGTTTGGATTGAGCTTGCTCATTCTTGTTCATCTTACTTTCTTCCTTCAAGCAACTTGTCTTCTTAAGTGAAGTAAGTTGTTTTGCTTCTCTTTGCTCCTCTCATCTGCTTCTCTCCTTGGTGGTTCCTTGAAGATTTCTTCCTTAAACCTCACAAACCCTAGGAATGACCAAACATGATAACAATTAGGGTTGATTATTCCCCCACTTAGTTTTTACCTTTGTGTCTCTTTTAGTCCTCTCTTCTCATCTCATAATCAGGGACTAAACCCTAAAGGCTTTAAGGCTTTGTGATTAAGCTTATGCCTGCATCCTTCTATTAGGATGGAGTGTATAACTTTAATCCTAAGTGTTAAACCCTTATTGTGTTTAAAATCCTTTAATCAATTCACTTAATAATCATCAAGACATCAAGCTTGTAACTTGGGCCTTGCATTAGGGTTCTAATTCTTCCTTAATTGGTTAAGAAGGACTAACCCTAGTGTTAATGGACAAGTCCCCCTCAAGTTGTCTTACAAACCATAAAACTCACTTCTTCATCTTATCATTAACTAAAATCCATCTAATAAAGGCTTTGTTTTGTCATGAGGTTAATCCCTAATCATGGATTAAGTTGAGGAGCTTTCCTCAGCTTAAACATTCTCATCTATTATCCTTCTATTAGGATGATGTAATGAGTCTGTTTAATCCCTGATTATGGCTTAAGCTCATTACCTAACACTAAGAAAAAACAACAAAAACATCTAACTAATCACAAGTAGGCTAATGATCTTAATCCTACACCATGGTGATTAAGTGTGTGATGTTGACTTCACACTTAAGGTATTCTCATTACCCCTAATCAGAGGGAAGATGTGATGAGTTTACTAACCCATTGGTTTAGGCTTAAGCTCATTAACTTATGACAAACACACAAAAAAGCAATAAAAGGCTGAAAACACAAAAACAAACAATAATCGTCTCCTCCGGGATTCTTTTCTCACCTCATTCACTCACAAACGAGAACTTGCTTCTTCCATTTAATGCAAGACAGTTTGCACCTGAGCCAGACAGGTCATACACTTGAGCATAGACAAGTAAGCAGTTCACAAGTCAATTCACCTTTCAGTCTCTTTGGGTCGAACTACGGTGTTCTGACTTCCTCATTGCACGATGTCGCTCCCGATAAATGGGAATTACCCAAATAAAGGTACAGACGCGAACGGTCGGCGAAAGGAGGGTGTGAGAACACACAGGAGTGAACTCACAGGAAAAGAAAGAGTCGCCAGCTAGGCATTTTTATTCCGAAGGAAAGGTAATGCTGCATAAACCTAGAAAAGATATGGATAAGACGGTTGTGAACCAGAGAGACTGAGAAAGGGGGTTGGTTACAACCTGGGAAGGTATTAGCACCCAGATTGTCCGTCGTACTCGACGGGATCCACGCTTAAAAGATTTGTGTTTTAAAGGGGTAGTGTCAGTTCAATTTGTGTATAAAAGAGCTGGAAAAGGATGTACAGGTGTCAGTGTAAGAGAAGTGTAAAGTGAAGTATGAAAGTGTCAGTGTAAGAAATGAATAGAATGCTCAAGAATATGAGGCTAAAAGAATAATGCTGAAGGAGGGGGAATATACAGAGACTTTTGTTCGATAACTGTTAAGTTATGCCTACGTATCCTCTCGTGCAATGAGGAAGTCAGAACACCGTAGTTCGACCCAAAGAGACTGAAAGATAAATTGACTGATGAACTGCTTACTTGTCTATGCTCAAGTGTATGACCTGTCTGGCTCAGGTGCAAACTGTCTTGCATTAGACGGAAGAAGCGAGTTCTCGATTGTGAGTGAATGAGATGAGAAAAGAATCCCGGAGGAGACGATTATTGTTTGTTTTTGTGTTTTCAATCTTTTATTGATTTTTTAAGATTTGTCATAGATTAATGAGCTTAAGCCTAAACCAATGGATTTAGCAAACTCATCACATCGTCCCTCTGGTTAGGGGTAATGAGAATACCTTAAGTGTGAAGTCAGCTTCTCACACTTAATCACCATGGTGTAGGATTAAGATCATTAACCTACTTGTGATTATTTAGATGTTTTTGGTGTTTTTGTTTAGCGTTAAGTAATGAGGTTAAGCCATAATCAAGGATTAAACAGACTCATTACACCATCCTAATAGAAGGATAATAGATGAGAATGTTCAAGCTGAGGAAAGCTCCTCAACTTAATCCATGATTAGGGATTAAACTTATGACAAAACAAAGCCCTCTATTAGATGGATTTTAGTTAATGATAAGATGATGAAGTGATTTTTATGGTTTGTAAGACAACTTGAGGGGGACTTGTCCATTAACACTAGGGTTAGTCCTTCTTAACCAATTAAGGAAGAATTAGAACCCTAATGCAAGGCCCAAGTTACAAGCTTGATGTCTTGATGATTATTAGATAAATTGATTAAAGGATTTAAACACATTAAGGGTTTAACACTTAGGATTAAAGTTATACACTCCATCCTAATAGAAGGATGCAGGCATAAGCTTAATCACAAAGCCTTAAAGCCTTTAGGGTTTAGTCCCTGATTATGAGGTGAGAAGAGAAGACTCAATGAGACACAAAGGTAAAACTAAGTGGGGGACTAATCAAAAACCTAATCATTGTCATGCTTGGTTGTTCCTAGAGTTTGTGAGGTTTACAAGAAAGATCTTCAGAGGAACTACCAGGAAGCAGATGAAAGGAGCCAGGAGAAGCAAAGTAACTTGCCTTACTTAAGAAGACAAGTCACTTGAAGAAAGAAAGTAAGATGAAGAAGAATGAGCAAGCTCAATCTCAAACACAAGACAAAATGCAGCAATGATGCATAAGAGAAATGAAAAGAAATTGTGAGAAGTGAAGGCAAATTCACTTCTCAAAGTTACTTACCACCTGAAAAGTTAATGAAAGGAATGCAATGCAATGCAAGATGAGATGAAATGACATGATGCAAATCAAAACCATAAGCATAAGTATGATGTTAATGATGCTATGAGATGATGCAAACATGAATCAAGGCATGAGGATGATCATATGAACATGTGGATGCAAGAGAAGCATGCTTAGAACCATGATCATACATGAAAAGTTATGAAATGCAAATGACATACAAAGTGGCAAATGAAAGATGCAATGATCAAACATGATTCTAATATGTCTTAAGATGTCTAATGAATCAAATGGATGCATAAAATGTCATGGCAAGTCATGGTATGCAAGCAAATGGAAGATGAATGCAAAAGGAAGCCCAAATTAGGGTTTATGATCAAAGCATCAAACAAAAACCAAAACCAGAAGCAAACATCAAGATAAAAAATTGAAAATGCATCCAAGGGAACCCTAAACCTATACAAACTCACTGCCCGAAGGAGGGGTTCTAACTCTTAACCTAATGAGGGTTATGAATTTTCTAAGATTGCTAGGGTTTTATGGTACCTTGTCAAGAAAAATGTCAAACAAAAATGAAAAATGCAAAATCAAATCATGCCAATTTAATCCTATGAACTACATGATATGCAAGACACAATGCAAAAAGAATCAAAGTCAAACTCTCAATGGTTAGGCAGAAATGAATTTTGGAAGTTTGGATCAAAATATTGCCTTGAAATGAAATTAATTCCATGAAAAATAGTCAAAAGACATCAAGATCAAAAAAGAAATTTGGTTTGAGGGTTGGACAATGTTTCTAAATGATTTTAAAGGTTTCATGAATTTTTTGGTGATTTTTAAATACCTAAAAGTATTTTTAATTAATTAATTCTCATTAATTAATTAAAAATAAACTTTTAAATGATTTAAAAATATTTTTTAATGCAAAAAATAAAAATAAAAATGTTTTTGGTTTCTGAAAATTAATAAAAGTTTGTACAAAAATATTCAGAATTTTTAAAGATGTTTTGTTATTTTTAATAAAATGAAGAAAACAAATGCAATTAAATGAAAAATAAAATGAATTTAAACTGAAAAAAGAAAAGTCAGCGCATCCAAAGGCTATGATTCAAACGAAAAGGGAGGGAATTGACTAGCGCGCGCATCTGGACGGCCCAAATTCAAACTTACGCAATTAAGACTAAACCCTAATTAATTAACCCTAATGACTTTCAGGCGACCGGAACACTGTTCCGGTCGTCTTCTCCGGCAATCCAAATCTCTAACTCTCTCTACACGCAATGAAAATGAAATCTAACTGCCAAGAATTCAACCCCACTCAACACTGAATCAAAACCCCCTAACAAACATCATTTTTCATTCATCAATCAACCAAATCGAATCAAAACATTCTTAGGGCAAAAAGTTTCAGAGCATTCATACACCCTGATTTCTCAACCATTTTCAAAAATAATCACATCCCCATGATCAGGGGAGTGCATAGAAGCTTTTAAGAACTTAAAATGGAGTTTCTGGAAAAAAAGTTTGAGATGGCTACCTGAACTGAAGCTTTGGTTTCAGGCACTTTCTGGCTGGTTTCTTGCTTGCAATCAACTCCACTAGACCCCCTGAGAAGTTTTCAATGCTTGTTTGAAGTTTATAATGGATGGTTTGAGAGATGGCAGAAGTTCTGTTCAAGGTGGGGTGGAAATCGTGTTTGTGATTCAGGGAGTTTTAGGCTATGGTGATGGGTGCTTTGTGATCAGGGAAGCATGCTGAGTTGATTTGTGAAGTTTGTTTGTGTGTTTGCAAGCTGTGCTGAGTGTTTCGAAGGCTCTTGCAAATGGGGGAGACTTTGATAACTATGGCTATGGGCAAGATCAGAGTGTGTTGTTATGTGCTTTGGCTTGCTTTTTGTTTGCATAAACTATTGTGATAGGTCAGATGAGTTGATGTGTGCTTTAGTGATTGGTATGGCTCAAGTTGCCAAAATGTCAAAGTTGTGTAAGAGAGGCATGGGCTACTTGCTATCCAAGGACAGATGGGGTGTCCTACGCAGCAAGATGTGTGGAGAACCCTTGGATTGTTTGTGAAGTCAGCCAGCAAGTGGATTCACACTTGAGTGAGTTTTTGCAACTTGCCTCACTTTTGCTTCTTATGAGATTTCTTGCTCCATAGGCCATAAAAATGAGTGATCCCTTGGCCCATTCTGAAATTTAGAGGTCACATGATCATGTTGTGTGGAAATGATACACATTTGAGGCCTTTTAAACACTTGAACAAACCATTTTGCAAAATGTCCCTTTGGTAGAAAACTTCAAATTTTAGCCAACTTTGACAATCCATAACTTTTGATCCAAAATGAATTAGGTCATGTTCTTGTAATTTTTGAAAAGGGAATGATCCATTCTACAACTTTCATGACCAAAGTTTTTCCATTTGAAGCATTTTTGAATCAAAAAGTAAAGGTTGAAAAAGTTTCCTAAAATGGCAATTTCATTAAAAGTCAAACTTTCCCAAAAAGTCAACCTTGCAAAAGACTTGAAATTCTTCAATTTTGTGAACTTCCAACATCTTCCATGATCAAATAAAGATCATACACAATCAAAATGATGAAGAACACCCTTTGGTTGGGTCATTGGGGGCCTCAGATGCCCTGATTTTGCACTGACTTGCTTGAAAAGTCAACTCTTGATCAGATGACTTCCCTATGGAGTTTCTTCATGAAAATTGATATGCATGCTCCCTATACCATATGGAGACCAATAGAAACGAGAATGACCAAAAAATTTGGAGTTATGGCCTTTGAAACCAAAACCCTAATTCTAGGTCATCTGTGCAGTCTTACCTGGCTCTGCTTCCATACCAATCCCAGTTCTTGTGATTTTTTGACATTCTTGACTTTGAGAGGATATAATATGATGTTTGAACATACATGGACCCCTTTGAAGTGATTGATGGCCTTTGTAGTGGCTCAAGAGGCTCTTGGATTGCTCAGATCACAAACCCTAGATGCAGATGACTTTGAATCTATGTAGTGAATCAAAATTGTGGTATGAGATGCTATGATTGGATTTATGCATATGACATGATCACAAGCCATGGTGTGAATGGGTGAGGGCAAATTTGGGGTGTTTACAGCTGCCCCTATTCAAGCATGAGTTAGCTGTGTAGGATGTAAGCAGCGGCTTAACAGGCTAACAAGATAACTTGTGGTTGAATACCAAAGACAGTCCAAAATTTGCACTCACAGAATGAAGAAGAAAAGGGATATAGATTATAAAGGAGAATAAAGTATATTGTAAAGTGTGGGCGACGGAGGACGACCGTCGAGCAGAGGACGACTGCTGGGAAAGAGCAATGACGGGGACGACCGACATGCTGGGAAAAGTGCGGGAAATAAAGCAATGACGGGGACGGCCGACATGCTGGGGATAAAAGGGATTATGATGGGGACGGCCATCAAGTAAAGCTGTAAGATTCTCTGGGGAGTATAAACAAATGATGGGGACGGCCATCAAGTTCATAAAGCAAGGTAACCAACGATGGGGACGGCCATCGAGCTAAACTGATGAAGGACGATCACCAGGAAAAGGAAAAAGGGACCACGACGGGGACGGCCATCGGGTTAAAGAAATAAATGAAATAATGATGAGGGACGGTCATCAAAGGTGAAGGACGATCACCTAGCAGGGGACGGCTGCTCTGTTGGGGGATAAGATGAGGGACGGTCATCTAAGGTGAAGGACGATCACCTGGCAGGGTACGGCTTCCGAAAGTATCGCGACATAGGACGAATGCCGGATAAAAGGTCAACGATGGGGACGGCCATCGGATGAGCATGATGAAGGACGATCATCAAGAGGTGAAGGACGATCACCTAGCAGGGGACGGCTGCTCTCAAGGTTTATCATGACATAGGACGAATGTCAGATAACAAGATCAACGATGGGGACGGCCATCGGATAAAATGATGAAGGACGATCATCAAAAGGTGAAGGACGATCACCTAGCAGGGGACGGCTGCTAAATATCACGACATAGGACGAATGTCGGATAGAAAAGGTCAACGATGGGGACGGCCATCGGATGAGCATGATGAAGGACGATCATCAAGAGGTGAAGGACGATCACCTAGCAGGGTACGGCTGCTCTCAGGGTTTATCATGACATAGGACGAATGTCAGATAACAAAAGAAGTTTTGCTTTGCTGGCGATCTACAGGGGAATAGTAAACACGGACGAGTGTTTATATCCAAGAAATAAAGGTATAAGTGTTTGGTGTTGTGTATAGATTAAAGATGCAGACGAGCATCCTTAAGACTATGATATGGACGAGTATCAGGTAGAAAAAAATACTGACACGTGTTCAGAGATGATGATACGGACGAGTATCAACTGGTTAACAAAGAACACGGACGAGTGTTGATTCTGAGGGGACTCTTCTGGGGGAAAAGTAGACACAGACGAGTGTCTAAATTCAAGAGGACGAGAGTTTCTGACACAGTGTATGGATTAAAGATGCGGACAAGCATCCTTAAGACTATGATACGGACGAGTATCATGTAGAAACAAACACTTGACGCATATTCTGAGATGATGGTACGGATGAGTACCAACGGGTTAACAAAGAACACGGACGAGTGTCGAATCTGCGGGGATATGAATGGTGTATACAAGATATGGACGAGTATCTGTATAAGTAAAATAAGTATGGGTGGTGTATAGATGAGTGTTCAATCTGCTGGGGAGAGTGACACAGACGAGTGTCAAAAAGGAAAGTATAGTATAAACAAGTATCTGATACACAAAGTGTTTAAGTTACTGTGCTGGGAAAGGTGACACGGACGAGTGTCAAGGAATTGTATATATATGTATCTGTGAGTGCAAAGGGGACGCTTCGGCTTTCTACTGGGGATATGACACGGACGGGTGCCAAGGAGGTGTATACTGATGGTGTAAGGCAACTGCTTTAACTCTTTGCTGGGGAATCTGGGGAACATTCCGTATATTGTTGATGGATTGTCATTATTCACAAGCGTTTGATTCAGACCAAGACTTATGATTATGCAACATGTTTGATTTTTGCCGTAATGCTCCGTATTAGACGGAATGCTACGCTTTGTGGGGTGAATATGATGCGAATGCTATGATTATGCAAAGATAACGATCCGAGACTCGGATCCCGTTGCCGAAGAGATTTCTGGCTGATCTTCTTGAAGTGGACATCCCAGCTGGGGATAAGATCATTGGTAGATCTGATAAGATGTATCTGCATGGGGAAACAAATCACTGATAGACCTTTCTTAGTAATGAGGGACCCAGCTGGGGTTTGTAGAAGCTTTCTTCACTCTGTTGTGATTTCTTCATGCGCTGCTCTTCTGGATAGAGGTTGAAACTCTGCGGGGAGGTAGTTCCCTGGTCGGCACTAGGCTGGGGAAGCAGAAAGATCACTGGAAGATCTTCCTAGAGGTTTCTGTAGAGATCCTACTGAGGATGATACTTGACAACTCAGCTGGGGAGGAAACACCTCCAAGTGCTATCCTGGAAGATGGACTGAATAGATAATGATGTGAAAGCTTGTTGGGGAGAAGCTCTCATGCCCCATGATGCGCTTTGAATACCTGCAATCCTGTAAAGACAAAGAAACGCACAAATACCCCGAGGTATCCCTTACTGGATTCCATCACAAGGGTTCAGAAACTCCCGGGAATACGTATATTTCCTGTAAGCATGCATTCTTTAGAAGGGAAACATCTGTATTTATACAATCAATATCTTAAAGACATCGGACATTTTTGCAAATAAAAGGGTACGAGACGGTGTGTGACTGAAAATTTGATTTTATTAATTTATGTGCCCTGAATTGGCAAGATACAGTCATATAAACAAATCCCCTGGAATGAGGAGATTGTTACAAATTGTGAAACAAAAGATGCTGGCAATGTTGATGACGCTTCAAGGAGCTTCCCTTTTGCTATGACTCGTATGACTTTTGACGTTCTTCTCGTCTTGCTTTCTGAAGGAGGCTGATTCTGAGAGAAGCTTGATCTTTTCGAGGCTTACCAAGTTGTAGGTGATACAGACGAATTCAGATTGCAGTTGTTCGCTTATTCCCTTATTTTGCATGGATCGCCCTTTCGGGTTTTCAATCCATCGGGATACCCATTTTTGCCTGAATTGTCCAATGCGGCTTTTCAACTCAGCGGGTGTACATCTTTTTACTTATTTCCCTTATTTTTGCCCAAGTCTTTTATTCTGTTTTTGACTTGCCGGGATGCCCTATTTTTGCCTGGACTTACATTCTGTTTTTATGTCCAGCGGGTCATTTTTATGCGAAGTATTTTTTAACTGCATCTGAATTCACAGGGGACGGGAAGTCTTCACCATCCATGGTGCTGAGCATCAGTGCTCCACCAGAGAAAACTTTCTTGACTACAAATGGTCCTTCATAGTTTGGAGTCCACTTGCCCCTGTGGTCTGTATGAGGAGGGAGGATTCTCTTCAGCACAAGATCTCCTACTTGGTACTCTCGGCGCCTGACTTTCTGATCAAAGGCTTTCTTCATTCTTTTCTGATACAACTGCCCATGACAGATTGCAGCCAATCTTTTCTCTTCAATCAGACTTAGTTGTTCGTATCGGGATCGGACCCATTCTGCTTCGTTCAGCTTAACATCCATCAGTACCCGTAAGGAGGGTAATTCAACTTCAACAGGTAGGACTGCCTCCATACCATACACAAGCTGATACGGTGTTGCCCCAGTGGATGTTCTGATTGACGTGCGGTACCCATGCAAGGCAAATGGTAGCATTTCATGCCAGTCTTTGTAGGTGACTACCATCTTCTGCACAATCTTCTTGATATTCTTGTTAGCTGCCTCAACAACGCCGTTCATCTTTGGCCTGTAAGGAGAAGAATTGTGGTGTTGGATTTTGAAGTCCCGGCATAGCTCGGCCATCATTTTGTTGTTCAAGTTGGAACAATTATCAGTAATGATTCGCTCGGGAACTCCGTATCGACAGATGATATCTCTCTTCAGAAATCGGGCTACCACTTGCCTTGTAACATTTGCGTAGGAGGCTGCTTCGACCCACTTGGTGAAATAGTCAATGGAAACCAAGATGAATCTGTGGCCATTTGAAGCAGTCGGTTCAATCTTGCCAATCATATCAATGCCCCACATAGCAAAGGGCCAAGGCGAAGACATCACATTCAAAAGATTGGGAGGCACATGCACCTTATCCGCATAAATCTGGAATTTATGGCATTTTCTAGCATAGGCACAACAGTCGGCATCCATTGTGATCCAGTAATAGCCTGATCTTAACAACTTCTTGGCCATGGCATGCCCTCCTGCATGGGTACCAAAGGATCCTTTCAAAGTTCCTTTTGTACAGGGAACCATCAGTGTTCAGAAAGAAACTACCAGCAAGTCTTCTTAAAGTCTTCTTATCATTGGAAGATGCCCCAGGTGGGTATGTTTGATCCTCCAAGAAGCACTTAATGTCATGTAACCAAGGCTTATCATCTTTGACAACATCTGCTGCAAATACATATGCTGGTCTATCAAGTCTGGATACTGAAATTTGAGGTACAAAGTTGGCAGCATGAACTTTGATCATTGATGAAATGGTAGCCAGAGCATCTGCAAACTGATTCTCGTCCCGAGGGATATACTCAAGCTTGACTGTTGTAAAGAAAGTCAATAACCTCCTTGTATAATCCTTGTAAGGTATCAGATGCTCCTGGTGGGTGTACCATTTGCCGTTGGTTTGATTAACTACCAGAGCTGAATCTCCGAATACAGTCAACGTTTTGATCCTGAGGTCAATGGCTTCCTCAAGACCCATAATGCAAGCTTCGTATTCAGCTTCGTTGTTAGTGCAGTTAAAGGTGAGTTTTGCCGAGAAAGGCATGTGAACTCCTTTAGGTGTAATGAGTACTGCACCAACACCACGACCATTCATATTAACAGCCCCATCAAACATCATAGTCCATTCTTCTTCCGGGTCAGGCCCTTCAGTGTGAATAGGCTCTTCATGATCTTTTGCTTTTATGAACATGATGTCTTCATCAGGGAAGTCAAATCTCATAGGCTGGTAATCATTAATGGGTTGCTCAGCAAGATATTCAGACAATACACTGCCCTTGATGGCTTTCTGAGATGTGTACTGGATGTCATATTCTGTGAGGATCATCAGCCATCTTGCAACCCGTCCGGTAAGCGCTGGCTTCTCGAAAATGTACTTAACTGGGTCCATTTTTGATATCAACAAAGTGGTGTGGGTCAACATATACTGTCTCAGTCGGCGAGCAGCCCACGTTAAAGCACAACAAGTTTTCTCGAGCAGTGAATAACGTTATTCACAGTCGGTAAACTTTTTGCTTAGGTAGTATATTGCATACTCTTTTCGACCAGACTCGTCATGCTGGCCCAGCACACACCCCATTGACTCTTCTAATACTGTCAAGTACAGTATCAGAGGTCTTCCTTCAACTGGAGGCATAAGGATGGGAGGCTCTTGTAAATACTCCTTGATCTTGTCAAAAGCCCTCTGGCAGTCTTCGTTCCACCTGACCGTCTGTTCTTTTCTTAACAGCTTGAACAAAGGTTCACAGGTTGCTGTAAGGTGAGATATGAACCTTGAAATGTAGTTCAATCTACCTAGAAACCCTCGAACTTCTTTTTCAGACTTTGGTGCAGGCATTTCTTGAATGGCTTTGACTTTATCAGGGTCCACTTCAATCCCTTTCTCACTTACAATAAAGCCCAGCAGCTTACCAGATCGCACCCCGAATGTGCATTTGTTGGGGTTCAGCTTCAGTTGGTACTTCCTCAGAAGCTTGAATAACTTCAGCAGATTTACCAGGTGGTCTTCTTCCGTGAGGGACTTGGCAATCATGTCATCCACATAACATTCGATTTCTTTATGGATCATATCGTGGAATAATGTTACCATAGCCCGTTGATATGTTGCACCTGCATTCTTCAGTCCGAATGGCATCACCTTGTAACAGAACGTGCCCCAGGGTGTGATGAAGGTTGTCTTCTCCATGTCTTCAGGCGACATCTTGATCTGATTGTATCCTGAAAATCCGTCCATGAAGGAGAACACCGAGAACTGAGCCGTATTATCAACCAATACATCGATGTGAGGTAATGGGAAATCATCTTTCGGGTTGGCTCTGTTCAGATCCCGGTAGTCAACACACATTCTCACTTTGCCGTCTTTCTTAGGCACAGGTACAATATTAGCAACCCACGGCGGATAGCTAGTCACAGCAAGGAATCCGGCGTCCCACTGCTTTTGCACCTCTTCCTTTATCTTCATTGCCATGTCTGGGCGAGTACGGCGCAACTTCTGTTTTACTGGCGGGCAGTCTTCTCTTAAAGGCAGCTTGTGCATAACGATATCGGTGTCCAACCCTGGCATATCTTGATAAGACCAAGCAAACACATCCACATATTCCTGGAGTAGGTCAATCAGTTGTCTCTTCACTGAATCTTGTAATCAGGCCCCGATTTTAACTTCTTTCACATCTTCATCTGTACCAAGATTAATTGTTTCGACCTCCTCCTGATGAGGAGTGATAACCTTTTCCTCTTGTCTCAACAATCTGGCTAGCTCTTCAGGAAGCTCATACTCTTCCTCAACCCCTTCATCAGCTTGATTGATGAGGAGTGAAATGAAGTTATCATTTTGAAAACATTGCCATTTATTTTTGTACAAAAAGAAAAATGGAAAAACAGTGAACGGAAAAGAAAAAGACTCATTTGCAAAAGATGTCTGATTATCATTGATTGATCTGTTTGCACAAAATTACAGATGGCCCGATTACAAAATGAGTCTTGTCATCTTGGGCAAGATGCAAGACTTGATGCATGCTTAAAATATATAGGAAATAATAATTACTCTGCAGGAGTAACCCTTATAATTTCCTGGGAAGACCAGTTTGAGACACAGCTCCCCAGGATCCTTGGACGTATCCAGCTCTCCAGGTTGCGCTCATCTTCCGACTCATCTTCCAAGTTGTTTATTGCATCGGGGGTGAGCATCCCCCCACTGACAAAATTGGGCTTCTTAGCAGCCTCTGCTTGATCTTGTTGAGTTGGTTTGTAACCCAACCCAAATCTATCCTCCTTCTTCTCTACAGGCAACAACTTGCCCCAGCCTTGGGCAGTCCCTTCTTCAACAACCTTCCGGGCTTACTGATAAGAGGTCATGGAAGTCCCAAGTACAGCAGATGCTTCATTGATGTTTAAGGCCTCAAATCCCTGACTCATGGTTTCATGGATCTCCCCATCCATCTCAATGTATTTGTATGTAGCCAGATGGCTAACAAAAATGTCCTCTTCTCCACAAATAGTAACGACTTGGCCCTCCCACTCGAATTTTAACTTCTGGTGAAGGGTTGAGGTCACGGCGCCAGCGGCGTGAATCCATGGTCTACCCAATAGACAGCTGTAGGCAGGCTGTATATCCATCACGAAGAAGGTCGTTTTGAAAGTCTGTGGGCCAATCGTTATAGGCAACTCAATTTCTCCCAGAACTGATCTCTTAGAACCGTCAAAGGCTCTTACCACCATATTGCTGGGGCGTAATGCCAATCCTTCATACTCCAGCTTCACAAGGTCTTTTTTAGGTAAGACATTGAGGGATGACCCTGTGTCCACCAGTACATGGGAAAGAACTGCACCCTTACACTCCAGGGTAATGTGCAAAGCCTTGTTGTGATTGCGGCCTTCCGTTGTCAAATCAGTGTTGGTAAATCCTAGTCCATGACTAGCGTTAACATTTCCAACTACAGCTTCCAACTGATTGACGGTAATCTCCTCTGGCACATAAGCTGCGTGCAAGACTTTTAATAGTGCGTTCCGATGAGCCTCGGAGCACATTAGCAATGATAAAATGGAGATCTTGGAAGGTGTCTGGTGAAGCTGGTCCACTATCTTGTAATCACTTTTCTTGATGATTCTCATGAATTCATCAACCTCTTGATCAAAAGGGGTTTTCAAAGCTTCTTTAACAACTTGTTCTTCCTGCACCATGCTCTTCCCTTTTGCCTTGGCAGCAGCTTCTGCTTCAGCAATGGGTCTTGGAATTTGTGGGGCAAAAAGACGTCCGCTTCGAGTGAAGCCTCCGCCTCCCCCCACATTGTCTATTTGTGGCGAAGAAGTTGATGATTCAAGAGTGATTTTCTGCCCTTCGCAGTATAGATCTGAGCCGTAATGCCAAGGGATGGCATTACTGCTCTCATATGGAACGGGCCCAGGTACCATGATGGTAATCGGGCTGACTGCAGCAGAGGAGGGTGTTGCAATAGTATGTGGATCATAGTAGATAGTGACCGGTGATATGGCAGGAGGCGCCACTGTTTGCTGTTGAAAATTGTTGTTCGGAGGAATACTTGACGGATCATAATAAATAGTGACTGCTGAGATGTTTGCTGGTGTTGTAGGAGAAGATTCTGAATAGAGGGGTGCCGATGTTGTAGAAGTAATGTTTGTTGATAGGTGGCTTGTTGAAGTGATATTTGAAGCATTTGTTGATGAAACTGAAGAATTGTTTGGAATAATTGTTGTTGCAGTTGTAGGAGACTCTGGAACTGTTGTTGGAGAGATTGCCGGATTTGAAGGTATTGATGTTGTGATTTGAAGTAGACCATTCTGGATAAGACTGTCTATGCCGCTTCTCAAATTGTCACATCCATTTACCGAAATGTTGCAATAACCGCACCCGAGCTCACACCCAGGGAAAATCTGGCATTCAAGGAGTTGAGCTTTAATCTCTACCAGGGGTGTCCTAATTTGCCCAACATTGGTTATCAAGAAAGACGGCATGTCTTCCTCAATAGCATTAATTCTGGGCCCTCCATGGTTGGGCATAGGGTTCTTGTTAACATTTGGTGGTGGTGCGAAGTTTAGAGCTTTAGAATATACCAGGTCTTGCACCTTCATCTGTAAAGCTCTGCACTTTTCTGTACTGTGGCCAGGTGCGTTAGAATGAAAAGCGCATCTGGCGTTGGCGTCGTAATTTCTTGGCAAACTGGAAGGATCTGGTGGTGCCAACGTCCTTAACTCAACCAGGTTGAGCTTCAGGAGCTGTGGCAGTAAAGCGGCATAAGGCATAGGGATTGGATCAATCACCCTATTGGCCTGAGACGGTCTCTGTTGAAATGGTCTTTGCTGACTGTTATTGTTGCTGTTGTTGTAGTTTCTCTGAGGAGGATACTGAGTTTGTTGCTGGTAATGGGTTTGTTGCTGTGGTTGATATGCTGGTTGCTGAGGAAGTGGAGAGGGAATGGTGACTGCTGCCACTGACCTATGATCATATTGAGGTCTGCCCCTGCTGGCCTGAATAGCATTAGTCTCACCAGTTCTTCTTGGGCCCACAAAAGGCTTTCTTGGGTTGTTGGACGAGCTCGCACCGTTGTCAGAAATCTTGCCCATCTTTAATAGGCTCTCAATTCTTTCCCCAGCTATGACTACATCAGCGAAGCTAGTGGAAGAAAAGGCAGCTAGCCTGTCAATGTATGTCCCTTGGAGGGTGTTCATAAACATATCAGCCATTTCCCTCTCTGACATGGGTGGCTGGACAGCAGCAGCCAGCTGTCTCCACCTCTGGGCGTACTCCCGGAAGCTTTCCCTGGATGATTGAGACATTCCCATTAGGAGGGTCCTGTTGGGAGCCATATCCAAGTTGTATTGGTATTGTCTAATGAAGGCCTCAGCCAGGTCCTTCCAGCATCTAATGGTTGCTCTAGTCAAGTGAGAGTACCATTCTCTTGAAGCTCCTGTTAAGCTATCTTCAAAATAAAACATCCATAGCTTTTCATCCATGGTATACGCCTTCAGCCTCCCCAGAAAGGATTGTAAATGGGTTCGGGGACAAGAAGTTCCGTTGTACTTCTCAAAGCACGGAGGTTTAAACTTGTGGGGAATCCTGACCCCGTCCACTAAACCCATGTCCATAACATCAAAGCCCAAAGAATTCTGGGACTCCAGGGATCTCAGTTTCTCAGCAATTTCATCTAGCCTTCTGTCATAGGCTTCATCCCCAGCTACCATCACAGTGAACTGATCTTCCTGGGGGTCTTCTTGTAGTACCCTTCCTGTAGTAGCATTCCCTTGCACATTAGCGAGGATGTTGATCTCTAGATGAAGGTGAGGCCCATACACTGGAGGATTAACATGAGGCTGAACCCTCTCATTGTTGCTCGTTCCCCCAGTCCCTAGATGGGGTTCCTCCTGGGTCTGCCTTTCTACTAGTGCTCTTAATCTCTCTTGGCTCTGTGCCAATCCATTCATCACCTCCATAAACTGGGTCATCTGATTTCTCATTTCCAGTCTCTCATTGGCCATTTGAGTCCTGACCTCTGTAAGGTCCTGCTGTACTTGGTCCATTTGTATACCCGGAAGGTTGTTGCGGGTAGGATATCTGTGTGGACGGTTGAGTGGGAACACCCGACGCCGAGCAATAGTTCCTGAACCACAACAGAGTTAGCAACAAAACAAAATAAAACCTACAAAACAAAACATAAGGTTAGTATGCAATGCAGTATGCTTATTTGTTTCCAAGGTATCCGGCTTGGCATTTGGTTTTGACCTTTCCAGACCCCGAGGAAGATGGTGTTTGATGTTGCTTGAGAACTCAGATAAAACAAACTAATAAATATATTACAAAAAGTGAATGATACATAGTTTGTTTTTTACAATACATGCCCCCGAGGGGTCAAAATACAACATAAGAAAAAGAAAAGTACATGAAAAGAAAGTAACAACAAGCAAAAGTCAGACACCAAGACCAAACTCATCCTCCTGGACTTCCTTTAGAAGTGCTTCAGTCACAGGATCAGTTGGATGCTCTGTGAGATTCCTGATGAGAAGATTCCTGGTGGCAATAGCTGCAGTTAGCTTCTTGTGTCTGCCCTGGTCCTTTGACCTCTTCACACCAGCCCTGAGTTTTAATTCTGAGATCTCCCTCCGGGCTGCCAGCAGGGCTTCCTGTTGCTCCTTTGCATTTGCCTCCAACTGCTCAATCTTGTCCTGGGTTCTCTTATCCTCCTGAGTGCGAGCTTCAGTGATCCTGACCCACCTAGCTTGGCTCTCCTTCAGATAGAGGTCAGTCCTAGCTTTCTGGAACTGTGCCTCCTTACAGGCATTCTTCAGAATCTGTTCTCCAGCCCTTGACTTCTTGATGTAGTCCTCTGACTTCTCAATCCTGGCTAGATGCTCCACATTTAGTTTTTCTAACCTCTCAATGTCCAGACGACCATCACTCCTCTCCCAGAGGGTCTTCTGCAAAGCTTGAGTCAAATTCTCATTCCTCTCTTTTAGCTTCTCAAATTCTTCCAGGCTGACAGTTGCTGGAGGTGGTGCTGTGGATGGCCCAGGTGCATCCTCAATGGTGAAAGGCATCCCAGAAATTTGAGCCCTGGCATGAGACCACTCATAGTACTGAGCTGAGGCCACATTGTTGCATCTCCCAAGAATAGCCATCCCCTTGGTTTGGACATTGTCCCAAGCCCAGGATGCTTGCCTGACAATAGCCAGATTAGGCTTGATCTCACAATAAAGGGTCTCAGCTAGATCTTGCACTCTAGGAGGGTGGACCAATGCATAACCCAGTTGTCTTTTGAATAGCAGAGGGTTGTAGTTGATGAAACCCTTCACTCCTATCAGGGGTACATTGGAGAACTACCCACAACTGGTAATGATGTCCCTGCCTTTGGTGCTCTAAGTGCACCACCTGATGTCAGCTGAGGTTAAAGCAATGAGTCTTCTAGCCCAATTCTTTTGCTGGTGAGGATTCAAGAATGCATCAGTCTTGGGCAAGTGCTTGAGCAGCCAGGTATGGAATATGGGAGCACAGCATCTCACCAATCTTCCTCTTTGCTTTTCATTCCTTTGGAGAACAGAGTAGTAGAAATCTCCCAGTAAGGTGGGTACTGGGTTCCTTAGGATGAAAAGATGGATTGCATTCTTGCTAATAAACTTAGGCTCATCTGCAAATAATATAACCCCATATATGCTAAGGGATAATAATGCACAGACTGCCTTCCATTCCCCCAGGGAAGCCTTCAGAATAGCCTGGGAGGTCAAGAAATCCAAGTGTAGACCAGAGATTCCAGCCTTTGCTGTCATATTTTGCTCAATCAGAACTGGTTCCAGATACAATGCCTTTGCCACCTCTTCATTACTAGGAAAAGCCATCTCAGGGTTGAAGGGGACTCCTCCTCTGATAGGTACACCAATCAGTGATGAATACTCTTCCAACAAGGGTCCCAACTGAAAATCCTGGAAGGTGAAGCACCTCAGAGGGGGATCATAGAACTGCAGGCAAGTATGAATCAAGCTCCTCTGGGAAGGGTCCAAATCCATAACCACATCAAGGATGCCTCCATAATGTTCTCTGAATAGTGGTATATGGTCTGGAGTAATCAGGGCCTGGACCTTCCTGATGCCAGCCAGCTCAGGCTCAAAGAAATGGTAGGAGATGTTGCTCTTCTTGGGTGCCATGTCTTCTGCTGAAGAGCTGAAACAGGTGCTGATGATAATGACTGATACTAGAAGATGGGCCACTGACAGGCTGAGACTGGTGATGTAGGTGACTGAAGCAGGTAGCTGATGAATGTAACTGAAGCAGATAGCTGGTGAACAGGGGTCTAATCTGATAAAGGGGTCAAAACCAAGCCAAAATATATGATGTGGATACCCTGAAAAACAAATAAGCAAATGTTAAATGATGCAATGATGATGTATGCAAATGATATGCAAGGTTTGTGATCAAGCTGGATCTGATTAACTGCCTTGATATAGGTCCATGTGTTCAAGAAATCCAGGTGGAGGTTCATAAGTCCAGTAACCAAGGTGGGGGACTCAAATAAAGAGTCACATGTCCAGGGTTAAAAATCACAAGAACTGTTCCAAAATGAAGTACTCTTAATCAAAACAAAGTAACAGGGTATGTTGAGGTCAAGGGTACCTGCAAACCTGTAAACAGCCCAACCCCCTCACAGGTGGTGTTCTAAAACAAGGATCCTCAGACTTGGATCAGTTATGAGAAGTGTAAACACTTCTAACCCGGAGGTACAGTGTTTACAATAACCATAAAAGATCCTCCTCTAATTCACCTCAGTTTCTGAAGGTCAATACTAAAGGTCATTCAGACTTAGCAGGCTTCCCAGATAGCCCTAGCACTACAGGAAATCTGTAGCACATAGTTCTCAAGAAGAAACCCATATCTGAACCGTGTTTCATATTCCCGCACCAGACCGAAATGGAATGGGAAAGAACATGAACCACTCTAGCCTAGGTGTCACTCAGGTCCCAGGTATAGGACCTCAACTCTCAATAGAACCCCACCCACCAAAGCAACAAAACCAGATCCAGCCAGAACAGTATGACAGTATGATGTATATAAAGCTATAAAGAAAGCAATAAAATAACTGAACATAAAGCAAAAAAAACAAAATAAATATACAAGCACAAATAGCACATAACACCCCAGTAAACACAAATCAAACAAGCGCTAGGAGGAACCCACAAAAAGAACCAGAAACCCTGGTTACAGTATAAGGGTCCCCAGCAGAGTCGCCAAGTTGTCGCTCCCGATAAATGGGAATTACCCAAATAAAGGTACAGACGCGAACGGTCGGCGAAAGGAGGGTGTGAGAACACACAGGAGTGAACTCACAGGAAAAGAAAGAGTCGCCAGCTAGGCATTTTTATCCCGAAGGAAAGGTAATGCTGCATAAACCTAGAAAAGATATGGATAAGACGGTTGCGAACCAGAGAGACTGAGAAAGGGGGTTGGTTACAACCTGGGAAGGTATTAGCACCCAGATTGTCCGTCGTACTCGACGGGATCCACGCTTAAAAGATTTGTGTTTTAAAGGGGTAGTGCCAGTGCAATTTGTGTATAAAAGAGCTGGAAAAGGATGTACAGGTGTCAGTGTAAGAGAAGTGTAAAGTGAAGTATGAAAGTGTCAGTGTAAGAAATGAATAGAATGCTCAAGAATATGAGGCTAAAAGAATAATGCTGAAGGAGGGGGAATATACAGAGACTTTTGTTCGATAACTGTTAAGTTATGCCTACGTATCCTCTCGTGCAATGAGGAAGTCAGAACACCGTAGTTCGACCCAAAGAGACTAAAAGATAAATTGACTGATGAACTGCTTACTTGTCTATGCTCAAGTGTATGACCTGTCTGGCTCAGGTGCAACCTGTCTTGCATTAGACGGAAGAAGCGAGTTCTCGATTGTGAGTGAATGAGATGAGAAAAGAATCCCGGAGGAGACGATTATTGTTTGTTTTTGTGTTTTCAATCTTTTATTGCTTTTTTAAGATTTGTCATAGATTAATGAGCTTAAGCCTAAACCAATGGATTTAGCAAACTCATCACATCTTCCCTCTGGTTAGGGGTAATGAGAATACCTTAAGTGTGAAGTCAGCTTCTCACACTTAATCACCATGGTGTAGGATTAAGATCATTAACCTACTTGTGATTATTTAGATGTTTTTGGTGTTTTTGTTTAGCGTTAAGTAATGAGGTTAAGCCATAATCAAGGATTAAACAGACTCATTACACCATCCTAATAGAAGGATAATAGATGAGAATGTTCAAGCTGAGGAAAGCTCCTCAACTTAATCCATGATTAGGGATTAAACTTATGACAAAACAAAGCCCTTTATTAGATGGATTTTAGTTAATGATAAGATGATGAAGTGGTTTTTATGGTTTGTAAGACAACTTGAGGGGGACTTGTCCATTAACACTAGGGTTAGTCCTTCTTAACCAATTAAGGAAGAATTAGAACCCTAATGCAAGGCCCAAGTTACAAGCTTGATGTCTTGATGATTATTAGATAAATTGATTAATGGATTTAAACACATTAAGGGTTTAACACTTAGGATTAAAGTTATACACTCCATCCTAATAGAAGGATGCATGCATAAGCTTAATCACAAAGCCTTAAAGCCTTTAGGGTTTAGTCCCTGATTATGAGGTGAGAAGAGAAGACTCAATGAGACACAAAGGTAAAACTAAGTGGGGGACTAATCAAAACCCTAATCATTGTCATGCTTGGCTGTTCCTATAGTTTGTGAGGTTTACAAGAAAGATCTTCAGAGGAACTACCAGGAAGCAGATGAAAGGAGCCAGGAGAAGCAAAGTAACTTGCTTCACTTAAGAAGACAAGTCACTTGAAGAAAGAAAGTAAGATGAAGAAGAATGAGCAAGCTCAATCTCAAACACAAGACAAAATGCAGCAATGATGCATAAGAGAAATGAAAAGAAATTGTGAGAAGTGAAGGCAAATTCACTTCTCAAAGTTACTTACCACCTGAAAAGTCAATGAAAGGAATGCAATGCAATGCAAGATGAGATGAAATGACATGATGCAAATCAAAACCAGAAGCATAAGTATGATATTAATGATGATATGAGATGATGCAAACATGAATCAAGGCATGAGGATGATCATATGAACATGTGGATGCAAGAGAAGCATGCTTAGAACCATGATCATACATGAAAAGTTATGAAATGCAAATGACATACAAAGTGGCAAATGAAAGATGCAATGATCAAACATGATTCTAATATGTCTTAAGATGTCTAATGAATCAAATGGATGCATAAAATGTCATGGCAAGTCATGGTATGCAAGCAAATGGAAGATGAATGCAAAAGGAAGCCCAAATTAGGGTTTATGATCAAAGCATCAAACAAAAACCAAAACCAGAAGCAAACTTCAAGATAAAAAATTGAAAATGCATCCAAGGGAACCCTAAACCTATACAAACTCACTGCCCGAAGGAGGGGTTCTAACTCTTAACCTAATGAGGGTTATGAATTTTCTAAGATTGCTAGGGTTTTATGGTACCTTGTCAAGAAAAATGTCAAACAAAAATGAAAAATGCAAAATCAAATCATGCCAATTTAATCCTATGAACTACATGATATGCAAGACACAATGCAAAAAGAATCAAAGTCCAACTCTCAATGGTTAGGCAGAAATGAATTTTGGAAGTTTGGATCAAAATATTGCCTTGAAATGAAATTAATTCCATGAAAAATAGTCAAAAGACATCAAGATCAAAAAATAAATTTGGTTTGAGGGTTGGACAATGTTTCTAAATGATTTTAAAGGTTTCATGAATTTTTTGGTGATTTTTAAATACCTAAAAGTATTTTTAATTAATTAATTCTCATTAATTAATTAAAAATAAACTTTTAAATGATTTAAAAATATTTTTTAATGAAAAAAATAAAAATAAAAATGTTTTTGGTTTCTGAAAATTAATAAAAGTTTGTACAAAAATTTTCAGAATTTTTAAAGATGTTTTGCTATTTTTAATAAAATGAAGAAAACAAATGCAATTAAATGAAAAATAAAATGAATTTAAACTGAAAAAAGAAAAGTCAGCGCATCCAAAGGCTATGATTCAAACGAAAAGGGAGGGAATTGACTAGCGCGCGCATCTGGACGGCCCAAATTCAAACTTACGCAATTAAGACTAAACCCTAATTAATTAACCCTAATGACTTTCAGGCGACCGGAACACTGTTCCGGTCGTCTTCTCCGGCAATCCAAATCTCTAACTCTCTCTACACGCAATGAAAATGAAATCTAACTGCCCAGAATTCAACCCCACTCAACACTGAATCAAAACCCCCTAACAAACATCATTTTTCATTCATCAATCAACCAAATCGAATCAAAACATTCTTAGGGCAAAAAGTTTCAGAGCATTCATACACCCTGATTTCTCAACCATTTTCAAAAATAATCACATCCCTATGATCAGGGGAGTGCATAGAAGCTTTTAAGAACTTAAAATGGAGTTTCTGGAAAAAAAGTTTGAGATGGCTACCTGAACTGAAGCTTTGGTTTCAGGCACTTTCTGGCTGGTTTCTTGCTTGCAATCAACTCCACTAGACCCCCTGAGAAGCTTTCAATGCTTGTTTGAAGTTTATAATGGATGGTTTGAGAGATGGCAGAAGTTCTGTTCAAGGTGGGGTGGAAATCGTGTTTGTGATTCAGGGAGTTTTAGGCTATGGTGATGGGTGCTTTGTGATCAGGGAAGCATGCTGAGTTGATTTGTGAAGTTTGTTTGTGTGTTTGCAAGCTGTGCTGAGTGTTTCGAAGGCTCTTGCAAATGGGGGAGACTTTGATAACTATGGCTATGGGCAAGATCAGAGTGTGTTGTTATGTGCTTTGGCTTGCTTTTTGTTTGCATAAACTATTGTGATAGGTCAGATGAGTTGATGTGTGCTTTAGTGATTGGTATGGCTCAAGTTGCCAAAATGTCAAAGTTGTGTAAGAGAGGCATGGGCTACTTGCTAGCCAAGGACAGATGGGGTGTCCTGCGCATCAAGATGTGTGGAGAACCCTTGGATTGTTTGTGAAGTCAGCCAGCAAGTGGATTCACACTTGAGTGAGTTTTTGCAACTTGCCTCACTTTTGCTTCTTATGAGATTTCTTGCTCCATAGGCCATAAAAATGAGTGATCCCTTGTCCCATTCTGAAATTTAGAGGTCACATGATCATTTTGTGTGGAAATGATACACATTTGAGGCCTTTTAAACACTTGAACAAACCATTTTGCAAAATGTCCCTTTGGTAGAAAACATCAAATTTTGTGATTTTAGCCAACTTTGACAATCCATAACTTTTGATCCAAAATGAATTAGGTCATGTTCTTGTACTTTTTGAAAAGGGAATGATCCATTCTACAACTTTCATGACCAAAGTTTTTCCATTTGAAGCATTTTTGAATCAAAAAGTAAAGGTTGAAAAAGTTTCCTAAAATGGCAATTTCATTAAAAGTCAAACTTTCCCAAAAAGTCAACTTTGCAAAAGACTTGAAATTCTTCAATTTTGTGAACTTCCAACATCTTCCATGATCAAATAAAGATCATACAAAATCAAAATGATGAATAACACCCTTTGGTTGGGTCATTGGGGGCCTCAGATGCCCTGATTTTGCACTGACTTGCTTGAAAAGTCAACTCTTGATCAGATGACTTCCCCATGGAGTTTCTTCATGAAAATTGATATGCATGCTCCCTATACCATATGGAGACCAATAGAAACAAGAATGACCAAAAAATTTGGAGTTATGGCCTTTGAAACCAAAACCCTAATTCTAGGTCATCTGTGCAGTCTTACCTGGCTCTGCTTCCATACCAATCCCAGTTCTTGTGATTTTTTGACATTCTTGACTTTGAGAGGATATAATATGATGTTTGAACATACATGGACCCCTTTGAAGTGATTGATGGCCTTTGGAGTGGCTCAAGAGGCTCTTGGATTGCTCAGATCATAAACCTTAGATGCAAATGACTTTGAATCTATGTAGTGAATCAAAATTGTGGTATGAGATGCTATGATTGGATTTATGCATATGACATGATCACAAGCCATGGTGTGAATGGGTGATGGAAAATTTGGGGTGTTTACACACGAGAGGATACGTAGGCATAACTTAACAGTTATCGAACAAAAGTCTCTGTATATCCCCCCTCTTTCCAGCATCATTCTTTTAGCCTCATAGTCTTGAGCATTTCACTCCTGTTCCTACACTGACACTTCACTTATACACTTCTCACTTTTCCTTTTACACTGACACTTGCATTCTTTTCCAGCTTTGATACACAAATTGCACTGACACTACCCCTTAAAAACACAAATCTTTTAAGCGTGGATCCCGTCGAGTACGGCGCACAATCTGGGTGCTAATACCTTCCCAGGTTGTAACCAACCCCCTTTCTCAGTCTCTCTGGTTCGCAACCGTCTTATCCGTATCTTTTCTTAGGTTTATGCAGCATTACCTTTCCTCCGGGATAAAAATGCCTAGCTGGCGACTCTTTCCTTCCCTTTGAGTTCACTCTTGTGTGTTCTCATCCCTCCTTTTCACCGACCGTTCGCGTCTGTACCCCTTCTGACCCCGGGTGTCATTTGGTGGGAGCGACACATAGACCTGAGAAAAGATGGATAAGACGGTTGCGAACCAGAGAAACTGAGAAAGGGGGTTGGTGACAACCTGGGAAGGTATTAGCACCCAGATTGTCCGTCGTACTCGACGGGATCCATGCTTGAAAGATTTGTGTTTAAAAGGGGTAGTGTCAGTGCAATCTGTGTATCAAAGCTGGAAAGAATGCAAGTGTCAGTGCTTAAAAGAAAGTGAAGTGAAATATGTGAAGTGTCAGTGCTGGAACAGGAGTGCAAAGCTCAAGACTATGAGGCTTAAAGAATAATGCTGGAAGGAGGGGGGAATATACAGAGACTTTTGTTCGATAACTGTTAAGTTATGCCTACGTATCCTCTCGTGCAATGAGGAAGTCAGAACACCGTAGTTCTACTCAAAGAGACTGAAAGGTAAATTGACTTGTGAACTGCCTACTTGCCTATGCTCAAGTGTATGACCTGTCTGGCTCAGGTGCAAACTGTCTTGCATTAGACGGGAGAAGCAAGTTCTCATTTGTGAGTGAAGATGATGAGAAAAGAATCCCGGAGGAGACGATTATTATTTGTTTTTGATGATTTCAATCTTTTATTGCTTTTTGGAGTTTGTCATAAGATAATGAGCTTAAGCCTAAACCAAGGGTTAGTAAACTCATCACATCTTTCCTCTGATTAGGGGTAATGAAAATACCTTAAGTATGAAGTAAGCACCTCACACTTAATCACCATGATGTAGGATTAAGATCATTATCCTACTTGCAATTACTTAGATGTTTTTTGGAGTTTTTGTTTAATGTTAAGTAATGAGGGGGACTTGTCCATTAACACTAGGGTTATGCCTGTAATGATGGGGACTTATCCATGGTTAGGGATTAACCTCATGACAAAACAAAGCCTTTATTAAGTGGAATTTAGTTAATGGTAAGATTAAAAAGTGAATTTTATGGTTTGTAAGACAACTTGAGGGGGACTTGTCCATTAACACTAGGGTTATTCCTTCTTAACCAATTAAGGAAGAATTAGAACCCTAATGCAAGGCCCAAGTTACAAGCTTGATGTCTTAGTGATTATTAGATGAATTGATTAAAGGGTTTAAACACATTAAAGGTTTAACACTTAGGATTAAAGTTATACACTCCATCCTAATAGAAGGATACATGCATAACCCTAATCACAAAGCCTTAAAACCTTTAAGGTTTAGTCCTTGAGTAAGAGATGAGAAGAGAAGACACAAAGATGACACAAAGGTAAAACTAATGGGGGGACTAATAAAACCCTAATTGTGATCATGCTTGGATATTCCTAGGGTTTATGAAGCTTGCAAGAAGATCTTCAAGAGAAAAGCCACCAAGAAAGAATCAGATGAATGGAGAAGGAAGCAGCAAGAAGCAAGACAACTTACTTCACTTAAGAAGATAAGTTGCTTGAAGAAAGAAAATGGGAAGGAGCATGAATGAGCAAGCTCACTCTAATCCACAAATAAAATGCAGAAATGATGCATAAGAGAGATGAGAAGAGAATTTGAGAAGTGAAGGCAAATTCACTTCTCAATGACTTACCACCTGAAAAGTTAGTAACAAGAAGTGAAATGAAATGAAAATGAGATGAAATGCAATGATCCAAACCAAAGCCAGAAGCATAAACCTGATGCCAATGATGCTAAGAGGTAAAGCAAACACATATCAAGAGTTGTGGATGATCAAACAAGAGTAAGGATGCAAATGAAGCATGAAAGAAGCATGAAAATTCATGAATGCTCATGGAATGTAATGAATGCCTAACATGGCAAATGGATGAGGAAATGATAAAGCATGAGTCTAATGTGTCCTATGATGTCTTAGAAGTCATATGAATGCATAATATGTCATGGCAAGTTCTTGTATGAATTCTTATGCAAGATGTATGCAAAGGAAGATGAGAAATTGGGGTTTTCATACAATCATGAGATGCAAAACTCAAAAACAGAAGCAAATGACATGATAAAAAAATGAAAATGGGATCAAAGGAATCCTATCCCTACACAAGTTCACTGCCCAAAGGAGGGGACCTAACTCTTAACCTAATGGGGGTTATGATTTTCTCAAGTTTGCTAGGGTTTTAAGGCACTTCAAAAGGAAAAATGCACATCAAATTGAAAATGAAAGATAAATTCAAACCAATTTTACGCTAGAAACTACATGATATGAAGAATGCAATGCAAAAAGAATCAACATCAAACTCTTCATGGTTAGGCAGAATGAATTTTTCTAAGTTAGGACCAAAATATTGCCTTTTAAGAACTTTAATTCCAAAGAAAAATATCAAAATAGGTCAAGACCCAAATAGAAATTTGTTTGAAGAGTTCGATAATGTTTCTAAATGTATTAAAATGCAATGTGAATTTTTTTGTGATTTTTAGAAACCTAAATGCTATTTTAATTAATTAATTCTTATTAACTAATTAAAATAAACATATAAATATTTTTAAAATACGAAAATTATGCAAAAAATAAAAATAAAAATATTTTTGGGTTCTGAAAATTATTAAAAGATTTGATAAAAAATTTTCAGAATTTTTAAATCATTTTTGCTATTTTTAATAAATATAAGAAATAAAATATAAAGAAAATAAAATAAAAATGAGAAGTATGCAATGTGAGTGGCTCAGATGAAAAGTTGAGGGATCTAAAGGCCCTGCACGCAAGTCAAGCTGACCCATGGTAATCAGGATCCAGGGCTGGGATTTAAAGTTGCTAAACGCGCGCAATCTGATGGCTGAGGTTTAAAGCTGACTTAATTAATTATGTTTTATTTAATTAATTAGGATTAGGGTTTAATGAGCTATCTGGACTGTTCACACGCACGCGGGAAACATAATCTAAAGGCCAATATTCAAAGTTGCCTAATTAATGGGATTAGGGTTTAATCACCTTCAGGCGACCAGAACAGTGTTCTGGTCGTCTTCTCCGACGAGCCAAAACCCCATCTCTCTCCCTACGCATCTAAAACAAGATCTCTCTGGCCAGAAATGAACCCCACACATCACTGAATCAAAATCCCCAAACTTAAACAATTTTTCATTCATCAACAAGGCAAATCGAAACAAAACAAATTTAGGTCAGAAACCTTCAGACAATCCATACATACTCAATATTCCACCATTTTGAAAAGTAAACATATCAGAATCATCAACACATCATAAGGATTCGATTAAGAACTTAAAAACAAGGTTCTGAGAAAAAAGTTCTTGAGCCATACCTGAGATGGAACCTTCTGGTTCTAGGCTCTCCCTTGATGCAAACTCATTCCTATGAACCTCCTGAAGATGATTCGAAGCTTGGAAAACTTTGAGGATGGCTGGTTTTGAAGTTCCAGCTCTGGTGTAGCAGGTTTGGAGAGTTGAGTATGTGATGTTTTAGGCTGTTTCAATGGGTGGGTTTTGTTCTATGGAGGGAGAGTGATCTGTTGGTGAAGGAATTTCTGGATTTTGTTAAGTTTTGAGGGAGTTTCGAAGAGAACAAGTTTGTGCACAAATTTTGTGAATCTGAGGTTGTGTGTGTTTTCAGGCCCCAATGCTTGCACTTATCTCTCCCATATTGTTTGAATATAATATGTGGTAGGTTCTGAATGGCTGCAAAACACTATTCCAAGAGTATTGGAGTTTTGGCCAAAAAGTCAAATATGTGTCCTTGAGAGTATGGGCCATGGCAGAGGAAATCTAAAGGGCGTATCTGCCTCAGCTGAGTTTGAGGATGACCCTTGGATGGTTTATGATGGACTGCAACACTTGGATTGCAAGATAGCATGTGTTTTGCCAATTTCCAACTTTGTGCATCTTGTGATTTTTTGTCACGGACATGTCTCATTCCTTGGGCAATATGCAGCAAAATGTACCATATAATGTTGTTATGGCACTTTGAGATTGATTAGAGATCAAACAAAACCCTAAGAACCATTCTTGCAAGACTTCCCTCTTTGTGACTTTTAAGAAAAATGGCTTATGATACTTGGAATCCAAGGTATGAAAGTGAGAAATTCTTTGGGAAAATCTGAATTATGGACCATGAATTATGTTTGTGTGATGATTAGAAGTTGATTTAAAGTCACATTTGGTTTTGGCAAGTGTTTTTGCAAGTTTCCTCTTTGGTACAAAAGTGAAAAATAAGATTTTGTCCAACTCTGCAAGGCCATAACTTTTGTTCTATGATGAATTAGATCAAGTTCTTGTACTTTTTTAAAATGGGAGGATCCAATCTACAACTTTCATGACCAAGAATTTTTCATTTGAAGCATTTTTGAATCAAAAATAGGAGGTTGAAAAACTTTCCCAAAATGGCAAGTTTTCATTACAAGTCACTTTCCCAAAATGGCAACTTTACAAATGGCTTGAAATTCTTCAATTTTGTGAACTTATAACTTCTTCTAAGATCAAATAAAGATCATACACATTCAAAATGATGGAGAATACCCTTTGGTTGGATGATTGGGGGCCTCAGATGCCCTGATTTTGCACTGACTTGCTCAAGAAGTCATATTTTGATCAGATGCCTTCCCCATTGAATTTCTTCATGAAAATTGGTATGCATGATCCTCATATCATATACAGACCAATAGAAACAAGAATGACCAAAAAATTTGGAGTTATGGCCTCTGAAACCAAAACCCTAATTTTAGGTCATCTGTGCAGTTAAGCTTGGCTCTGCTTCCATGCCTTTTCCCAGTTCTTGTGATTTTCTGACTTCCTTGATCTTGGGAGGATATAATATGATGCTTGAACATACATGGACCCTCTTGAGATGATTGAAGACCTTTGAAGTGGCTCAGAAAGCTCGTGGATTGCTCAGATCACAAACCCTAGATGCAGATGACTTAGAACCAATGCAGTGAAGCAAAAATGCAATATGAGATGATATGATTGAACTTATGCAAATGAAAAGAATCACAAGCCATGGTGAAATGAGTGAGGGAAAATTTGGGGTGTTTACAAGTACCCGACGGGATCCACGCTTATAAGTCTGTTTCAAAGGGTAAGAAATATGATGATGTTCGAATGAAAGAATGGTTATTTGAAATGGAATGGAAATGGGAAAAGGAAAAGAAAATGGGACGAAGGGGAAAATGTAGGGAAAAATAAAGAATGTGCTCGAATGGGCCCTACCCCACTGCCTACGTACCTCATCGGGAAAATGAGGATCAGAGTCGCCGTAGTTCGTCTAACTAAGTCGGGAACTTGTTTGTGTTTTTTAGTATGACGTTGCCATAGCTCTAGCTCAGGTGTTACTGGTTCTGACTCGAGGGTGTTTACCGTATCGTTGTTTGAACTGTTTGAGACAAGTCACATTCGTCCGCAAAGAGTATGAGATGAGAAGAGAAGACGTGATGTCTTTGTTGGATGTCTTTTAGAAGAAGTGTTTTGACTTTATATTTATCGCATGTACAACACTAAAGACTATGATACGGGAGCGAATACTTTCCAAGATCGCCCCCAATGTAACGTTTGTAAAGTACCCTAGAAGAGTGGAGGAGACCTTCACTTGTCATTTCCCGTATAGCTTAAGGCTCGTGGCTTATTGTACACATTTTCCTTTATTAAGTGTTTTTGATTTGTTCTTTAAGATGAGAAGTGAGACTCAAGTGGAGAAAGGAAAAACTAAGGGGAACAAAGACACAACCCTAAGTTAATTGAGTTTAATGGTGACCTATGGTTAGTAAGGTTTGAAAGATTAAAACTACCGAAGGATATAAAACATAAAAAAAAACGAGTATGAACAAAGTAAAGGAATGAGGTCTTCCTAGATCATAGTTGGTGATAACGTGCGTGAATCATAAATGGGATGAAACTATGGATCGGGTGGGTCGGTTGCGTGGCGCTGAGACGCACGACTTATGGTGTGCAACATACAAGGCTTGCTTTTGGTGTAATGGAATGGAACGATGGTAATCGAGGAATCCTAAAGTCACATGAAACTTTACTTATTTATTTGAAAATTTACTCGACGTTGGATCGAGTATTTCTTTATTTTATTTTTGAGATTTTGGTTTTCTATCGATTCGTTTTTATCTTTTCTACCCTAATTATAGGAACTATACAAGCATAAGAGTTCTAAGTTATTGCATCACAAAGTACAAACCACAAAAATATAATCGAGGCATAATAAAAAAAATCCAAATCCATACGCGAATCCTCGAAAAATACCTTGCACAAAAAAAGAATGTTAGTAAATGAAATGAACATGCATATGCAACAATATGATGGAAATGAATCAAGATAAAAAAAAATATCAAAAGTCCTGGAAAAATATGAAATTAATTCCCTAGGGTCTCTAACCTGACTATAATATTGTGTTAAAAAATCTCCTAAAAATTCAAAGTCTAACTATGTCAAATGGTCACCTAAATCTATCTAAGATTCAATCATAATTTTACACAAACCACACTACCAAAATAGTGGATAAAATGTCCTAAAAAATATACCAAAAATATTCCGGTTCTATTAATTGTCTTCTAATCATAGCAAAAATAATGGGACCAAAATCATACAAGAAGTGGGAGAAATAAAATGTACAAAATTATGTATTCATGAAAGAATTCAATAGAAAAGCAATTAAATGAAAAATCGAAATTAAATTGAAAAATGATAAAATTTAGAAAGTAAAAATGTAGAAAAGTTCTAAAATGACTTAGGAACCTATTGTAATTTTTGTAGAATTTTATTTTGAATTTTAGTATTTTTTATGAATTTAAATTGAAGAGGTACAAAACAGAAATTTAAAAAGAAATAGAAAAAGGAAAGGGGGGTGAAAACAGAAATAATTATTAGTTAAAATGAATTGGGCTTGAAAATGGGGGTGCGAAGAGAAAATTCTCCTAAGCCCAAAATGCAAAGAGGCTGAGGGAGTATGTTATGGATCTCAGTCAATGGTTGACTGATTCTGGGTCGTTGGATCACGAGGCTTATGATGATGAATGGTCGTGATGAGAGGTGTACGGTTGCTATGGTGGAGGGTAGTGCGCGGGAATGAAATCTAGTGGTCCTACCGGACGGTGACTAGTGTCACCGCCAGAGTGGACCACCAACCAAACCTTATCTCTTCAAACATTTGGTGGTGGCGTTAACTGAGTTTTATGAGGTTTTATTGATTCTAACAGTGGCTTTATTGGGATTATTATATCATTAATTCTCTTAATCCAAAATCTAAAATCAATTGATTACCATTAATACCAATTAACATAAATAATTGAGAATCAGACCTCAAAACCTAGACGTGTTACCTTCTTCCTCCCAATCTCTTCATCTCCCTAAACCATAAAACCCTAACCGCCGTCATCCCTAAAACACCGGTCCTCTGAACTACCTCGCTCAAGCCTCATCCCTAAATTCTTAACCTAGATTCAGTCTATTTCGAATCAATCGAAACAAAATCGACTCAGTTAAGAAGAAAGTATTACCTGCAGTGGATGGCGGCGGCGGGGTGAATTTTTGGTAAGAAGTTTCGATTCGTGACTCTTCTTGAATTTTTTACCGCTTCTTGAACTTGTTCACATCTGCTTCTAGGTTATTGTTTTATTGCGGATTCTGTTGTCTTTGATCTTGCAGAATCGTTGCCGATGATAAGCGATGGAGATGAAGGCCGTTGATGTGATACTCGACGTCGATCGATGAAAATGTTGTGGTTGAAGTTTGTTGAGGATTAAGAGTTGAGGCTTGAAGGTTGATGTTGATGCGCATATTGAAGGAATTCGGTTAGGGGGATGGATGATTGATGAAGATATACGAGGGATATGATGATGACGATGCTCGATTTCTTGTTCTCTTAATTGCTTTTTCCTTATTGATTTGGACTCGTTGCGATTTGGTTGATCATGTAGTGCTTTGTAATGTTTTTTTTCTTCAGGTTGTGGTTAGTGCTTATGCCATGAAGATGAATGAAGGTTATGGTGCGAGAAGATGAAGAATATGAAGATCGAATGGAAAAATGAAAACGAGGTTGAGTGAGTGAGGGTGAAGATGAAACTGAGGATTTTGGATGCAGCAAGTGCATGGTAAACTTTTGAAGGATGAGACATGGAGAGGAGATTGAGTTTGAAGGATGGGAGATTGATTGGTTTGAAGATGAAGATGAAGAAGAAATTGTTTAGAGTTGGAGGTGATTCTAGTTGAAGAGTTGAGAAGAGGATGATGAACAATGAAGAGTGAAGGTCAATATGAATTGAAGAAGAGTTTCAAATGAATGAAGAGGAATCCCCCCGAATGAAGAAGGTCCTGCTGACTTATAGAGGTACCATGAGGTATATTTCCATCTGAAAATCTGTTAGTGGTTAGTTAGAGTTTGTTATAACTGAAAATCTGTTAGTGGTTAGTTAGAGTTTCTTGGCAATTCTTTTCTTCTTTTTCTGATTTTTCTTCATAATTGAGGGTTTGAAGGTAAAATTAGAGGGTAATTTCTAAAAATTCCCGAAATTTTGTTATGCAATTTTTCTGTAATATGTAACTTATCCCTCCTTGTTGTAGATTTCCTGTTTTCCTTTTTTTGTCGCCATTCGCCTACGTTTTCTTGGGTGAGCACATTGTTGTGCGTCTTTTATTTTTCTGTTTTCCAGCAAGCCCATAACGTTTCCCAGTTTTAATTAATACTCTCATTTTGGTAATGTTCAGACAGTGATGAAAGGGTTTTGGATTGATGCAGCAGGGCCATAGCATGAAGACTAGTAGCCACAAGCCTTGTTTTCAAGAACGATTCTCATTCTGACTTTTGATGTCTCTGTGCATTATCCTAGATCCTGTGCAGATATAACTTCAACAAGCGTCAACTTCCTTTTTGTTTTCAGATCTTGGAATTGGTAGCATTAGGTTCAAATGTAATCATATTTGTAAAAACATGTAACGATCATACCATTTGATTCTGAAACTTGTATCGTATTTGTTTTATGGCCTTAAATTCTTATGAGTCAATATTGCACTCCTTTGTGAATTTGTCCGACCGAAAATTGTGATTTGTTTCCCTTTTGATTTCACAAATTTATACTAGCAGTACTTTGTCTACAAATGTAAGATAAACCATGACACATATATTACTCCCTTGCCGATTTCCGTAAGTACAACAAATCCAATTCGGCATGTTCTTGTATTATCGGACTTGTTATGCACTAGAGCTCTTTAAACATTATTTGTCTTGATGATGACGGGCCACGACCATTTATTTGAATCCAATTTACATGTAAACCTCTTTGCTTGAATGATACTTAGGGATGAACAAGTGATAATGGTTTGTGTGATATGAGTATTGAAAATGTGAAAATCCACATTGAGGTAACACTTAAAATTAACCTCTCACTTCTTTTGATCCTTTATTAAGACCAATTTTAGAATGACAACAACTTCAAACTGAGAAATAACTTGATATATGGTTTGCCATGATAACCCCATGGTCATTGACCTTTGGATATTGCAACTTGATTCTATCGAATGGTCATGAACTATCATCTCACTCTAATTAAAAAAGTGAATAAACGATCTTTAGATATAAGGCGTTATCCTATGATAAATCTAACTTAGGAGTGAAGCAATTCTTCCTTCTTAATCGAGATCAAATCCATCCAATTTTGAACTAAACCCTTACCGCAGTCACACTTGTCATGATAACCTCAACTGCATGAAAATATGTATAATTTCGGGATTTTTGAACATACAATTTGGTTATGACATGTAAAAAAAATGGCCATCCAGTGATTCCCTTTTTTTTCATGAAACCTTAGTCCTTGAAACGCCCCTTGGATAAATTTGATTGACAACAGCCCAAAGCCCTAGTCCAATAACATTCTTGTCGCTCCCACCTGATGACACGGGGCCAAGAGGGGTACAGACGCGAACGGTCGGCGAAAAGAGAGGGAATGAATAGAACCTAAGAGAAAGGTAATGCTGCATAAACCTAAGAGAAGATGGATAAGACGGTCGCGAACCAGAGAAACTGAGAAAGGGGGTTGGTTACAACCTGGGAAGGTATTAGCACCCAGATTGTCCGCCGTACTCGACGGGATCCACGCTCAAAAGATTTGTGTTTAAAGGGGTAGTGTCAGTGCAAGCTGTGTATCAAAGTTGGAAAGAATGCAACTGTCAGTGTAAAAGAAAATGTGAAGTGTATAAGAGAAGTGTCAGTGTGAGAATAAGAGTGAATTGCTCAAGACTATGAGGCTTAAAGTGTAATGCTGAAAGGAGGGGGAATATACAGAGACTTTTGTTCGATAACTGTTAAGTTATGCCTACGTATCCTCTCGTGCAATGAGGAAGTCAGAACACCGTAGTTCGACTCAAAGAGACTGAAAGATAAATTGACTTGTGAACTGCCTACTTGTCTATGCTCAAGTGTATGACCTGTCTGGCTCAGGTGCAAACTGTCTTGCATTAGACGGAAGAAGCAAGTTCTCGTTTGTGAGTGAATGAGATGAGAAAAGCATCCCGGAGGAGACGATTATTGTTTGTTTTTGAGTTTTCAATCTTTTATTGCCTTTTGAAGTTTGTCATAAGAAAATGAGCTTAAGTCTAAACCAAGGGTTAGTAAACTCATCACATCCTCCCTCTGATTAGGGGTAATGAGAATACCTTAAGTATGAAGTAAGCACCTCACACTTGATCACCATGATGTAGGATTAAGATCATTAACCTACTTGTAATTATTTAGATGTTTTGGGAGTTTTGGTTTAGTGTTAAGTAATGAGTTTAAGCCATAATCAAGGATTTAATGGACTCATTACACCATCCTAATTGAAGGATAATATATGAGAACATTTAAGCTGAGGAAGGCTCCTCAACTTAATCCATGATTAGGGATTAACCTCATGACAAAACAAAGCCTTTATTAAATGGATTTTAGTTAATGATAAGATGAAGAAGTGATTTTTATGGTTTGTAAGACTACTTGAGGAGGACTTGTCCATTAACACTAGGGTTAGTCCTTCTTAACCAATTAAGGAAGAATTAGAACCCTAATGCAAGGCCCAAGTTACAAGCTTGATGTCTTAATGGTTATTAAATGGATTGATTAAAGGGTTTAAACACATTAAGGGTTTAACACTTAGGATTAAAGTTATACACTCCATCCTAATAGAAGGATGCAGGCATAAGCTTAATCACAAAGCCTTAAAACCTTTAGGGTTTAGTCCTTGATTGTGAGATGAGAAGAGAAGTCTCAAAGATGACACAAAGGCAAAACTAAATGGGGAACTAAACAAACCCTAATTGTTATCATGCTTGGTTGTTCCTAGGGTTTATGAGGTTTGCAAAAGATCTCCAGGAGAGAAGCCACCAGGAAAGAAGCAGATGAAAGGGGAAAGAAGCAAGAGAAGCAAGTCAACTTACTTCACTTAAGAAGATAAGTTGCTTGAAGGAAGAAGATGAGAAGGAGCATGAATGAGCCAGCTCACTCTAATACAAATATAAAATGCAGCAATGATGCATAAGAGAGATGAGAAGAGATTGTGAGAAGTGAAGGCAAATTCACTTCTCAAAGCAACTTACCACCTGAAAAGATAGCAAAGGAAATGAAATGTAATGAGAATGAGATGAAATGCCATGATGCAAAACAAAGTCAGAAGCACAAACATGATTTTAAGGATGCTAAGAGATGATGCAAACACATGTCAAGAGTTGTGGATGATCATACAAGGATGAGGATGCAAATGAAGCATGCTTTGAACCATGAAAGTTCATGAAAGTTAATGAAATGATATGAATGCACAACATGGCAAATGAAAGATGCAATTATCAAACATGATTCTAATATGTCCTAAGATGTCTTATATGTCATATGAATGCACAAAATGTCATGGCAAGTTCTTGAATGCAAACATATGAGAGATGGATGCAAAAGAAAGCAAGAATTAGGGTTTATGAACAACATGCAACACAAAAATTCAAAACCAGAAGCAAATGACATGATAAAAATTTGAAAATGGGATCAAAGGAACCCTAACCCAACACAAGTTCACTGCCCAAAGGAGGGGACCTAACTCTTAACCTAATGGAAGTTATGATTTTCTCAAGTCAACTAGGGTTTCAAGGCACTTCAAAAGGGGAAATGCTCATTAAATTGAAAATGCAAGATAAATTCAAACCAATTTTATCCTAAAAACTACATTCTATGAAGGATGCAATGCAAGAAGAACCATTATCAAACTCTTCATGGTTAGGCAGAATGAGTTTTTCTAAGTTTGAACAAAAATATTGCCTTTAAACAACTTTTATTCCAATCAAAATTGTCAAAATAGGTCAAGAACCAAAAAGAAATTTGTTTGAAGAGTGTGATAATGTTTCTAAATGTTTTAAAGTGCAATGTGGATTTTTTGGTGATTTTTAAATACCTAAATGCATTTTTAATTAATTAATTTCCATTAACTAATTAAAAATAAACATTTAAATGATTTAAAAATGATTTTTAATGCAAAAAATAAAAATAAAAATATTTTTGGGTTCTGAAAATTAATAAAAGGTTTGACAAAAAAATTCATAATTTTTCAATGCATTTTTATATTTTTAAAATTGGTACAAATTAAATATAAAACAAATAAAATAAAAATGAATTTAAAAGGAAAATGAGAAAGTCAAATGATCTGAAGGCCCAGATTTAAACTCAAGGGGGCGGGAATTGACTTAGCGCGCAAACGAACAGCTGGAATTCAAACTCACTTAATTATGATTAAGCCCTAATCCTGAGCCCTAATCACTCTCAGATGACCGGAACAGTGTTCCGGTCATCTTCTCCGGCCAACCAAAACTCCAATCTCACTCAATACGCATCAAAACTTCATCAAACTCTCCAGAATCAACCCTTAAACATCATTGAATCTAAACCCCACTACAAAAATCATTTATTTTCCATGAATCAAAAGAATCAAATCAAAACACATTTCACGAGCAAAGTTTCAGAACAACATAACATTCTCAAAACTCAATCATTTTCAAAAATAAAAGCACCAACATGATCAGGGCAACATGAGGAACAAGTTTATAACCTAAAATCAAGCTTCTGGAAAATTTGTTTGTAAGGTTACCTGAGTTGAAGCTTTCGAAAGTGGCACTGTTTGGCTGCTTCTTTGCTTCAAAACTTCTCCAATGATCTCCCCCAAGTGTTTGTGATGCTTAGTTGGAGTTTTTGTGGCCTCAAAATGAAGATTGCAGAAGCTCAGTTCAAAGGGGGAAAATAGAGGGTGGTTTATGGTCAGTGATGCATTCTAAGATGAATGTTGGAAGAAGTCTTAAGTTTGAGTTGCTGAGTTGAGAGATTCGATAGAAAATGCAAAGGGAGGGATATTTGTGTATGCTGACTTGTGGGAGAGCTCAGGCTTGCCTCTTGTGTGGTTTCAGTTTCATTTTGTCCACTTATCAAACTGTGATAGGGCAGAGGGTTGGTGGTGGCACAGTGTGATTGGCATGGCCCTTTGTGAAAAAAGTCAAGTCTATGTGTCCTTTGAGGTATGGGCTGTTTTAGGGCCAGAGCAAAGGCATGTCTGCTGCAGCTTGATTCAAGGATGACCATGGAAATGAGATTGAGGCAAATCAGCAAGTGGATCAATGCTTATGTGTGGTTTTGCAAATTTGTGAACTTTTGGCCCTTTTGAAGTTTCTAAATGATCAAGGCATGAAAATGAGCAATTCTTTGGAGCATTCTGATTTTAGGTCATGACTTATGTTTGTGTAATGCTTAGAAGTTGATTTGAAGTCACAATTAGCCTTGGCATGAAGTTTTGCAACTTTCCTCTTTTGGTGCATAAGTGAAATTTCATGATTTTTCCCAACTTTGCAAGGCCATAACTTTTGATCTAAAATGAATTAGAATGAGTTCTTGTACTTTTTGAAAATGGGAGGATCCATTCTACAACTTTCATGACCAAAGTTCTTTCATTTGAAGCATTTTTGAATCAAAAAGAGGAGGTTGAAAAACATTCCCAAAATGGCAAGTTTTCATTATAAGTCACTTTCCCAAAAAGGCAACTTTGCAAATGGCTTGAAATTCTTCAATTTTGTGAACTTCCAACATCTTCTATGATCAAATAAAGATCATACACACTCAAAATGATGGAGAAACCCATTTGGTTGGGTCATTGGGGGCCTCGGATGCCCTGATTTTGCACTGACTTGCTCAAGAAGTCATCTTGTGATCAGATGCCTTCCCCATTGAATTTTTCATGAAAATTGATATGCATGATCCTCATAACATATAGAGACCAATAGAAACAAGAATGACCAAAAAATTTGGAGTTATGGCCTCTGAAACCAAAACCCTAATTTTAAGTCATCTGTACAGTTAAACCTGGCTCTGCTTCCATGCCTTTCTCAGTTCTTGTGATTCTTTGACTTCATGGACCCTCTTGAGGTGATTGAAGACCTTTGGAGTGGCTCAAATGGCTCTTGGATGGCTCGTATCACAAACCCTAGATGCAGATGGCTTTGAGTCAATGCAGTGAATCAAAAATGTGGCATGAGATGCGATGATTGAATTTATGCAAATGAAAAGATCACAAGCCATGGTGTGAATGGGTGAGGGAAAATTTGGGGTGTTTACAGCTGCCCCTATTCAAAGATGAGTTTGCTGTGCAGGATGTAAGCAACGGCTTAACAGTCAAACAAGATAACTTGTGGTTGAATACCAAAGACAGCCCAAAGTTTGCACTCACTGAATGAAGAAGAAAAGGGATATAGATTGTAAAAGAAAATAAAGTATAATTATAAAGTGCGGGTGACGGAGGACGACCGTCAAGCAGAGGACGACTGTTGGGGATGAAGCAATGACGGGGATGATTGACATGCTGGGGAAAGTAATAAGAGATTATGATGGGGACGGCCATCAAGATAAGACTTTCTAGGGATTGAAGGTAAGGCGAATGACAGGGAAGACCATTAAGTTCAAGGCATAAATGAAATAAATGATGAGGTACGGTCATCAAAGGTGAAGGACGATCACCTGGCAGGGTACGGCTGCTCTGTTGGGGATAAGGATGAGGGTTGGTCATCAAGGTGAAGGACGATCACCTGGCAGGGTACGGCTGCCGAAAATATCACGAAATAGGACGAATGCCGGATAGAAAAGGTCGACGATGGGGACGACCATCGGATAAGCATGATGAAGGACGATCATCAGGAGGTGAAGGACGATCACCTAGCAGGGTACGGCTGCTCTCAGGGTTTATCATGACATAGGACGAATGTCAGATAACAGAATCAATGATGGGGACGGCCATCGGATAAAATGATGAAGGACGATCATCAAGAGGTGAAGGACGATCACCTAGCAGGGGACGGCTGCTAAAAATATCACGACATAGGACGAATGTCGGATAGAAAAGGATTCCAATAATGGAGACTCCGTTGGGAATGATGAAGGACGATCATCAAAAAGGTGAAGGACGATCACCTGGCAGGGTACGGCTGCCGAAGGGTATCATGACATAGGACGAATGTCAGATAGAAAGGAAATAGTTCATCAAGATTTGCCGGGAATTCTTCCGGGGAAGGGTAGACACAGACGAGTGTCTAAATCTTAGGAAAAGGGGGTAAGTGTTTGACACTGTGTATAGATTAAAGATGCGGACGAGCATCCTTAAGACTATGATACTGACGAGTATCAGTAGAAACAAACGCTGACGCATGTTCAGAGATGATGATACGGACGAGTATCAACTGGTTAACAAAGAACACGGACGAGTGTTGATTTTGAGGGGATTTAAGTGGTATATACAAGATACGGACGAGTATCTGTATGAGTAAAAAGTATGAGTGAGACACAGACGAGTGCTCAACTTGCTGGGGAGAGCACGACACGGACGGGTGTCAAGGAAGTGTATGGATATATGCACACAGGTGTTGTGAGTGCAAAGGGGATGTTTTGGCTTTCTGCTGGGGGTATGACACAGACGAGTGTCAAGAAGCATCTGTAATATAAGTGTCTGTTTGTAAAGAACGCTTGGGCGACTTTACTGGGGAACGATGACACGGACGAGTGCCAAAAGGAGTGTGTATATGTATCTGCATTTGTGAGTGTAAAGGAAATGCTTTAATTTTCTGCCGGGGAGCCTGAGAGGTATTTTGTATTCTGCTGATGTGGTACTGTTGGTATTTACAAGTGTTTGATTCAGATCATGGCTTACGATTATGCAATATGTTTGATTTTTGCCGTAATGCTCCGTATCAGATGGAATTCTATGCTTTGTGGGGAAAATATGATGCAGATGCTATGGTTATGCAAAGATAACGATCTGGGATTCGGATCCTGTTGCTGAGGAGATCTCTGGCTGATCTACTTGAAGTGGACATCCCAGCTGGGGATGAGATCATTGGTAGATCTGACATATCTGACTCTGCATGGGGGAAATAGATCACTGATAGACCTATCTCGGTAATGAGGGACCCAACTGGGGTTTATGTGAGCTTTCGTCACTTTGTTGTGAGATTTTCAGGCGTTGCTCTTTTGGATAGAGGCTGAAACTCTGTGGGGAGATGGTTCCCTGTCTAGCACTCGGCTGGGGAAGAAGAAAGATCGCTGAAAGATCTTCCTAGAGATTTCTGTGGGGATCCTGCTGAGGATGATACTTGACAACTCAGTTGGGGATGTGAACACCTTCAGGTGCTGCTCTTTGAAGGAAATGTTGGAGAAGTGATGCCTGGCAACTCTAATGGGGAGAAAGCATCTCTGGTGCCAATTGGGAGATGGACTGAGTACAGCTTGTTGGGGAGTTTTTTTTTGTGTGCTCCATGTTGCGCTTCGAGTACCTGCAATCCTGTAATAACAAAGAAAAGTACAAGTATCCTGAGGTATCCCTTACTGGATTCCATCATAGGAATTTAGACACTCCCGGGAGTAAGTATATTTCCTGTAAGCACGTATTTTAAGAAAGACGCATCTGTATTTATGCAATTAATATGACATCGGACATCTTGCAAATAAAAGAGTACGAGACGAAATATGACTGAAAATCTGATTTTATTGATTTATGTGCCCTGAATTGGCAAGATACAGTCAAAGGAACAGATCCCCTGAAATGAGGAGATTGTTACAAAATTGAGAAACAAAAAGATGCTGGCAATGTTGATGACGCTTCAAGGAGCTTCCCTTTTGCTATGACTTGTATGACTTTTGACATTCTTCTCATCCTGCTTTTGAAAGAGGCTGATTCTGACCGACGCTCGAACCTTTCGAAGCTTACCATGTTGCAAGTGATACAGATAAATTCAGAATGCAGTTGTTCGCTTATTCCCTTATTTTGCGTGGATCGCCCTTTCAGGTTTTCAATCCACCGGGATACCCATTTTTGCCTGAGTCGTCCAATGCGGCTTTTCAACTCAGCGGGTGTACATTTTTATTTATTTTCCCTTATTTTTGCCCGAGTCTTTTATTCTGTTTTTGACTCGCCGGGATGCCCTATTTTTGCCTGGACTTATATTCTGTTTTTATGTCCAGCGGGTCATTTTATGCGAAGTATTTTTTAACTGCATCTGAATTCACAGGGGACAGGAAGTCTTCTCCATCCATAGTACTGAGCATCAGTGCTCCACCAGAGAAAACTTTCTTTACTATGAACGGGCCATCATAATTCGGAGTCCACTTGCCCCTGTGGTCTGTATGAGGAGGGAGGAGTCTTTTCAGCACAAGATCTCCTACTTGGTACTCCCGAAGCCTGACTTTCTGATCGAAGGCTTTCTTCATTCTTTTCTGATACAGCTGCCCATGAAAGATTGCAGCTAATCTCTTCTCTTCAATCAGATTCAGTTGTTCGTATCGGGATCGGACCCACTCTGCTTCATTCAACTTCAACAGGTAGGACTGCCTCCATACCATACACAAGCTGATACGGTGTTGCCCTAGTGGATGTTTTGATTGACGTACGGTACCCATGCAAGGCAAACGGTAGCATTTCATGCCAATCTTTATAGGTAACCACCATCTTCTGTACAAGCTTCTTGATATTCTTGTTAGCCGCCTCAACAGCGCCATTCATCTTTGGCCTGTAAGGAGAAGAATTGTGGTGTTGGATCTTGAAGTCCTGACATAGTTCTGCCATCATTTTGTTGTTCAAGTTGGAACCATTATTGGTAATGATTTGCTCGGGAACTCCATACCAACAGATGATGTCTCTCTTTAGAAATCGGGCTACTACCTGCCTTGTAACATTTGCATATGAAGCTGCTTCAACCCACTTGGTAAAATAGTCAATGGCTACCAGGATGAATCTGTGGCCAGTTGAAGCAGTCGGTTCAATCTTGCCAATCATATCAATGCCCCACATGGCAAAGGGCCAAGGTGAAGACATCAAATTCAAAGGATTGGGAGGCACATGCACTTTATCCGCATAGATCTGGTATTTATGGCATTTTCTGGCATGGGCACAACAGTCCGCATCCATTGTGATCCAGTAATAGCCTGATCTCAACAACTTCTTAGCCATTGCATGCCCTCCAGCATGGGTACCAAAGGATCCTTCGTGCACCTCGTGCATTAACAAGTCTGCTTCTGTCCTATCAACACATCTGAGGAGTACCATATCAAAGTTTCTCTTGTACAGGGAACCATCAGAATTCAGGAAGAAACTGCCAGCTAGCCTTCTTAATGTCTTCTTATCATTGGAAGATGCCCCAGGTGGGTATGTTTGATCCTCCAAGAAGCATTTGATGTCATGGAACCAAGGATTATCATCTTTAACAATGTCTGCTGAGAACACATATGCTGGTCTGTCAAGTCTGGATACTGAGATCCGAGGTACAAAGTTGGCAGCTTGAACTTTGATCATGGATGAAATGGTAGCCAGAGCATCTGCAAACTGATTTTAATCTCGGGGGATATACTCAAGCTTGACCGTTGTGAAGAAAGTCAATAACCTCCTTGTATAGTCCCGATAAGGTATCAGATGATCTTGGTGGGTGTACCATTTGCCGTTGGTTTGATTGATTACCAGAGCTGAATCTCCGAATACAGTCAAAGTCTTGATCCTGAGGTCAATGGCTTCCTCAAGACCCATAATGCAAGCTTCGTATTCAGCTTCGTTGTTAGTGCAGTTGAAGGTGAGCTTTGCCGAGAAAGGCATGTGAACTCCCTTAGGTGTAATGAGTACTGCACCAACACCACGGCCATTCATATTAACAACCCCATCAAACATCATAGTCCATTCTTCTTCTGGGTCAGGCCCTTCAGTGTGAACAAGCTCTTCATGATCTTTTGCTTTTATGGACATGATGTCTTCATCAGGGAAGTCGAATCTCATAGGCTGGTAATCATCAATGGGTTGCTCAGCGAGATAATCAGACAATACACTGCCTTTGATGGCCTTCTGAGATGTGTACTGAATGTCATATTCTGTGAGGATCATTTGCCATCTTGCAACCCGTCCGGTAAGTGTTGGCTTCTCAAAAATGTACTTAACTGGATCCATCTTTGAGATCAATAAAGTAGTGTGGGTCAACATATACTGCCTTAGTCGGCGAGCAGCCCACGCTAAAGCACAGCAAGTTTTCTCGAGCAGTGATTAACGTTGTTCACAGTCGGTAAACTTTTTGCTTAGGTAGTATATTACATACTCTTTTCGACCAGACTCGTCATGCTGGCCCAGCACACACCCCATTGACTCTTCTAATACTGTCAAGTACATGATTAGAGGTCTTCCTTCAACTGGAGGCATAAGGATCGGAGGCTCTTGTAAATATTCCTTGATTTTGTCAAAAGCCCTCTGGCAGTCTTCATTCCACTTGACCGTTTGTTCTTTTCTCAACAGCTTGAACAAAGGCTCACAGGTTGCTGTAAGGTGAGATATGAACCTTGAAATGTAGTTAAATCTACCTAGAAACCCTCGAACTTCTTTCTCAGACTTCGGAGCAGGCATTTCTTGAATGGCTTTAACTTTATCAGGGTCAACTTCAATCCCTTTTTCACTTACAATAAATCCCAGCAGCTTACCAGATCGCACCCCGAATGTGCATTTGTTGGGGTTTAACTTCAATTGGTATTTCCTCAGACGCTTGAATAACTTCAACATATTCACCAGGTGGTCTTCTTCTGTGAGGGACTTGGCAATCATGTCATCCACATAACATTCAATTTCTTTATGGATCATGTCATGGAATAATGTTACCATAGCCCGCTGATAAGTGGCACCAGCATTCTTCAGTCCGAATGGCATCACCTTATAACAGAATGTGCCCCAGGGTGTGATGAAAGTTTTCTTCTCCATGTCTTCAGGTGACATCTTGATCTGATTATATCCTGAAAATCCATCCATGAAGGAGAATACCGAGAACTGAGCCAAATTATCAACCAATACATCAATGTGAGGTAAAGGGAAATCATCTTTCGGGCTGGCTCTGTTCAGATCCCGGTAGTCCACACACATCCTCACCTTGCCGTCCTTCTTAGGCACAGGTACAATATTAGGAACCCACGGCAGATAGCTAGTCACAGCAAGGAAACCGGCGTCCCACTGCTTTTGTACCTCTTCTTTTATCTTCATTGCCATATCTGGGAGAGTACGGCGCAACTTCTGTTTTACTGGTGGGCAATCTTCTTTCAGAGGCAGCTTATGCGTGACAATGTCGGTGTCCAACCCTGGCATATCCTGATAAGACCAAGCGAAAACATCCACATACTCCCGAAGCATATCAATCAGTTGTTCTTTTACTGAATCTTGCAGGCAGGCCCCGATCTTAACTTCTTTCACGTCTTCTTCCGTACCAAGATTAACCGTTTCAATTTCCTCCTGATGAGGAGTGATAACCTTCTCCTCTTGTCTCAATAACCTGGCTAGTTCTTCAGGTAGCTCATAATCTTCTTCAACCCCTTCATCAGCTTGATTGATTGGATTGTCAAAGTCATACAAAGTCATAGCAGTGTTGTTGTCGGTGCAGTCTGGAGGGCACTTTCTGCAAGGGTTGAGATTGGTTTATTTTAGTGATTAATTTTATCTTATTTAGAAAAAGTGAAATGAAGTTATCATTTTGAAAAAACATTGCCATTTTATTTTTGTACAAAAGAAAAATGAAAAACAGTGAGCGGAAAAGAAAAGACTCATTTGCAAAAGATGTCCTGATATTCATTAATTGATCTTTGCACAAAATACAAGATGGCCCGATTACAAAATGAGTCTTGACATCTTGGGCAAGATGCAAGACTTGATGCATGCTTCGAAATACAGGAAATTATAATTACTCTGCAGGAGTAACCCTTATAATTTCCTGGGAAGACCAGTTAAGGACTTGGCTCCCCGGGATCCTTGGACGTATCCAGCTCTCCAGGTTGCGGTCGCTTTCCTCCTCGTCTTCCAAATTGTTCACAGCATCTGGGGTGAGCATTCCCCCGCTGACAAACTTGGGCTCCTTGGCAGCCTCTGATTGATCTTGTTGAGTTGGTCTGTAACCTAACCGAAATCGGTCTTCTTTCTTTTCCACGGGCAACAACTTGCCCCAGCCTTGGGCGGTACCTTCCTCAACAACCTTCCGGGCTAGCTGATATGACGTTATGGAAGTTCCCAGTACAGCAGATGCTTCATTAATGTTCAAGGCCTCAAATCCTTGGCTCATAGTTTCATGGATCTCCCCATCCATTTCTATGTACTTATACGTAGCCAGATGGCTAACAAAGATGTCTTCCTCCCCACAGATGGTGATGATTTGGCCTTCCCACTCGAATTTCAACTTCTGGTGAAGGGTAGACGTAACAGCGCCAACGGCGTGGATCCAGGGTCTACCCAACAGACAGTTGTAGGCCGACTGAATGTCCATCACATAGAAGGTAGTTTTGAAGGTCTGCGGGCCGATCATCACAGGCAGATCAATATCTCCAAGCACTGATCTTTTAGAGCCATCAAATGCTCTCACCACCAAATTACTCGGACGCAGTGCCAAGCCATCATACTCCAGCTTCACTAAGGCTTTCTTTGGTAGGACATTGAGTGATGACCCAATGTCCACCAGTACATGAGACAGAACAGCACCCTTGCATTCCAAGGTGATATGTAAAGCCTTGTTATGGTTGCGTCCCTATGTTGTTAAGTCAACATTGGTGAAGCCCAGTCCATGACTGGTGTTGACATTTGCCACCACAGTTTCTAGCTGATTAACGGTAATCTCCTCCGGCACGTATGCTGCGTGCAGGACTTTCAACAGTGCGTTCCTGTGAGCTTCGGAACACATCAACAGTGATAATATGGAGATCTTAGAGGGTGTTTGGTGAAGCTGATCCACCACCTTATAGTCACTTCATTTTATGATTCTCATGAACTCGTCTACATCTTGCTCAAAAGATGTCTCCTGAATTTCTTTGACAGTTGGCTCTTCAAGTACCACACTCTTTCCTTTTGCTTTGGCAGCAGCTTCTGCTTCAACATTAGGTCTTTGGGTTTGTGAGGCAAAAAGGCGTCCGCTTCTGGTGAAGCCTCCGCCTCCCCCAACATTATCAACTTGTGGAGAAGAGGTTGATGAATCCGCCTCCCCATTGCAGTAAAGGTCAGAGCCATAATGCCAAGGTATGGCATTACTACTTTCATAAGGAACTGGTCCAGGTACCGTAATAGTAATTGGACTGACCGTTGCAGAGGAGGGTACTGTAATGGTGTGCGGATCATAGAAAATTGTGACTGGTGACCTGGCAGGAGATGCCGCTGTTTGTTGTTGGAAATTGTTGTTGGGAGGAACATTTGATGGGTCATAGTAGATTGTAACTGTTGAAACATCTTCGTTAATTTTTGTTGGCGTTGTAGAAGATCCTGCTAATGAAATGGATGCTGATGTTGTAGAAGAAATGGTTGTTGAAATTTGACTCGTTGAAGTGATGGACGGAGCCATTGCTGATGATATTGATGAATCGGTAGGAATGATTGTTGCTGCTGTTGTAGAAGAATCGGGAATTGTTGTCAAAGGAATTGTTGGATTTGTAGGCGCCGTTGTTGAAATCTGAAGGATACCATCCTTAATAAGACCATCTATGCCGCTTCTCAAATTTTCACACTCGTTGACTGCAATGTTGCAATACCCACAACCAAGCTCACACCCGGGGAACACTTGGCACTCTAGAAGCTGAGCTTTAATTTCGACCAAAGGTGTTCGAATTTGTGCAACACTGGTGATCAAAGTAGATGGTTTGTCTTCCTCAATGGCATTAATCCTCGGCCCACCATGATTAGGCATAGGATTTCTGTTGACATTCGGAGGAGGTGCGAAGTTGAGGGATTTAGAATCCACCAGATCTTGAACTTTCATTTGCAGGGCCCTGCATTTTTCAGTATTGTGACCAGGTGCATTGGAATGGAAAGCACACCTAGCGTTGACATCGTAATTCTTTGGGAGGTTGAGAGGATCTGGTGGCGCCAACGTTCTTAACTCAACCAATTTAAGCTTCAGGAGTTGTGGCAATAAGGCATCATAAGGCATAGGGATAGGGTCAATCACCCTGTTTGCCTGTGATGGTCTTTGTTGGAAGGGTCGTTGTGGTTGATTGCTATTGTTGTTGTTGTAGGTTCTCTGTTGCAGATATTTAATCTGTTGCTGATATTGTGGTTGTTGTTGTTGTTGATATGCTGATTGTTGAGGAATCGGAGCTGGAATAGTGACAGCTGCTACTGATCTGTGAAAATACTGAGGTCTGCCCCTGCTGGCATGAATGGCATTTGTCTCACCAGTCCTTCGGGGTCCCACAAAAGGCTTCCTGGAATTACTGGATGAACTTGCACCATTATCAGAAATTTTGCCCATTTTTAAAAGGCTTTCAATCCTTTTACCAGCTATGACGACATCAGCAAAGCTGGTAGAAGAAAAGGCAGCCAGTCTATCAATATATGTTCCTTGCAGAGTATTCATGAACATGTCGGCCATTTCTATTTCCGACATAGGTGGCTGGACAGCAGCAGCAAGCTGTCTCCATCTTTGGGCATATTCTCTGAAGCTTTCTCTGGAAGATTGAGGCATTCCCATTAGGAGGGTCCTGTTAGGAGCCATGTCCAGGTTATATTGATATTTTCTGATGAAGGCTTCGTCTAAGTCCTTCCAGCATCTGATGGTAGCTCTGGTCAGGTGTGAATACCACTCTCTTGAAGCCCCAGTCAGACTGTCTTCAAAGTAGAACATCCACAGCTTTTCATCCATGGTATATGCTTTAAGTCTCCCCAGGAAAGACTGCAGGTGAGTTCGTGGACAGGAGGTTCCATTGTATTTCTCAAAGCACGGGGGTTTGAATTTGTGGGGAATTCTCACCCCATCCACTAACCCCATATCCATTACATCGAAACCCAAGGAGTTTTGAGACTCCAAAGATCTCAACTTCTCAGCAATTTCATCAAACCTCCTATCATAGACTTCGTCTCCAGCTCCCATGACAGTAAATTGCTCTTCTTGGGGATCCTCTTGCAAGATTCTCCCCCCAGCAGTATTTCCTTGCACATTTCCCGGGATGTTGACTTCCGGATCTAAATAAGGTCCAAATACTGGTGGATTAACATGAGGCTGACCCCGCTCATTATTAATAGTTCCTCCAGTTCCAGGATGAGGTTCCTCGGGAGTTTGTCTTTCCACCAATTCCCTTAACCTTTCTTGACTCTGGGCCAAGCCAGTCATCACAGCCATGAATTGAGTCATTTGGTTTCTCATCTCCACTCTTTCATTAGCCATCTGGGTTCTGACCTCAGTCAGGTCCTACTGTACTTGCTCCATTTGGATACCAGGAAGGTTGTTGCGAGTAGGGTACCGGTGCGTACGGTTGACAGGGAACACCCGGCGGCGAGCAATATTTCCTGAGGTCATAACAGAGTTAGAAACAAATAAAAACAAAACCTACAAAACAAAACAAGGTTAGTATGCAATGCAGTGTGCTTATTTGTTTTCCAAGGTATCTGGCTTGGTTCTTGGTTTTGACCTTTCCAGACCTCGAGGAAGATGCTTTGATGTTGTTGAGAAAAGAAACCCAATGAAATCAAACTAATATATTACAAATGATGAACAATACATAGTTTGTTTTACAACACATGCCCCTGGAGGGTCAAAATACAAAAAGAAAAGTACATAGAATGGAAATGAACAACAAGCAAAGAAGTCAAACATCCAATCCAAACTCATCCTCCTTAACCTCCTTCAGAAGTGCCTCAGTCACTGGACCAGCTGGATGCTCTGTAATGGTCCTAATGAGGAGGTTCCTAGTGGCAATGGCAGTTGTCAGCTTCTTGTGTCTGTCCTGATCCTTTGATCTCTTCAATCCATCTCTAAGCTTCAACTCTAAAATCTCCTTCTGGGTTGCCAACAAAGCTTCCTGCTGCTTCTTTTCGTTGGCCTCTAACTGCTCAATCTTGGCTTGAGTTTTCTTATCTTCTTGTGTCCGGGCCTCAGTGATTCTGACCCACCTAGCCTGACTTTCTTGCAGATAGAGCTCAGTCCTAGCCTTCTGAATCTTGGCCTCTTTACAGGCATTCTTCAATATTTTCTCCCCAACTCTTGACTTCTTGATGTAGTCCTCTGTTTTCTCAATCTTGGCCAGATGCTCCACCCTAAGCTTTTCCAACCTCTCAATGTCCAGGCGACTATCACTCCTTTCCCAAAGAGTCTTCTTCAGAGCTTGAGACAAATTATCATTCCTTTCCTTCAGCTTCTCAAATTCTTCCAGGCTGACAGTTGCTGCAGGTTGTACTGTAGAGGGTCCAGGTATGTCCTCCAAGGTGAAGGGCATTCCAGTAATCTGAGCTCTAGCATGGGACCAGTCATAGTACTGAGCTGAAGCAACATTATTACACCTTCCAAGAATAGCCATCCCCTTTGTCTGGTGTTGTCCCAAGCCCAGGATGCTTGTCTCACAACAGCTGAATTAGGTTTTACTTCACAATACAGGGTCTCAGCTAAATCTTGCAATCTAGGAGGGTGAACCAAAGCATAGCCCAGTTGTCTTTTAAACAGCAAAGGATTGTAGTTGATGCTACCCTTCACTCCTATTAGAGGTACATTTGGGTATTGCCCACAGCTAGTGATAATGTCTTTGCCTTTGGTGCTCTGGGTGCACCATCTGATATCATCTGAAGTCAAAGTAATGAGCCTCTTGGCCCAATTCTTCTGTTGGTGGGGATTCAGGAAGGCATCTGATTTAGGTAGGTGTCTGAGCAGCCAAGTGTGAAACAAAGGAGCACAACATCTCACCAACTTCCCCCTTTGTTTCTCATTCCTTTGATGAATGGATTAATAGAAATCTCCCACCAATGTGGGTACTGGGTTCCTCAGAAGGAAAAGATGAATGGCATTTTGGCTGACAAATTTGGGCTCATCTGCAAACAATATAACCCCATATATGCTGAGGGCTAACAGTGCACAGACTGCCCTCCACTCTCCCAAAGAGGCCTTCAGGATGGCCTGAGAAATCAAGAAGTCTAAGTGTAAACCAGGGATCCCGGCTTTTGTCGTCATGCTTTTCTCAACCAAGGCAGGCTCCAGGTACAGTGCTTTTGCTACTTCTCCATTGCTGGGAGATGACATCTCTGGGTTGAAAGGGACTCCACCCCTGACAGGTACTCCAATAAATGATGAAAACTCCTCCAGCAGAGGTCCTAGCTGAAAGTCTGGAAATGTGAAGCATCTCAAATGAGGGTCATAAAACTGTAGGCAGGTGTGGATCATACTCCTCTGAGAAGGGTCCAGGTCCATAACCATATCCAAGATACCTCCATAATGCTCTCTGAATAAAGGGATGTGGTCAGGGGTGATAAGTGACTGGACCTGTCTGATACCAGTCAACACAGGCTCAAAGAAATGGTAGGAAATGTTGCTCTTCCTAGGAGTAGTCATGAATGTTGCTGAGGAAGATGAAGATATGTGCTGATGAAGATCAAGACTGGTACTAGAGATGAACCACTGATAGGCTGATGCTGGTGATGATGAGAATAGCTGAAGCAGATCACTGATGAAGCAGAGGTCTATGCAGAAGAAGGGGTCAAAACCAAACCAGATGCAATGTGGATACCCTGAAAAAACAAATAAACAAATGTTAAATGATGCAATGATGATGTATTCAAATGATATGCAAGGGTTTGTGATCAAGCTGGATCTGATTATCTGTCTTGATATAAAGCCCATGTATGTTCAAGAAGTCCAGATGGAGGTTCAGAAATCCAGTAACCAAGGTGGGGGACTCAAATAAAGAGTCATATATCCAGGGTTAAATCACAAGAACTGTCCAAAATGAGGTACTCTTAATCAAACAAGTAACAGGGTATGATATGGCCAAGGGTACCTGCAAACCTGTAAACAGCCCAACCCCCTCACGTGTAGTGTTCTAAAACAAGGATCCTCAGACTTGGATCAGTTATGAGAAGTGTAAACACTTCTAACCCGGAGGTACAGTGTTTACAATAACCATAAAAAATCCTCCTCTAATTCACCTCAGTTTCTGAAGGTCATAATAAAGGTCATCCAGACTTAGCAGGCTTCCCAGATAGCCCTAGCACTACAGGAAATCTGTAGCACAGAGTTCTCAAGAAGAAACCCACATCTGAACCGTGTTTCATATTCCCGCACCAGACCGAAATGGAATGGGAAAGAACATGAACCACTCTAGCCTAGGTGTCACTCAGGTCCCAAGTATAGGACCTTAAACTCTCAATAGAACCCCACCCACCAAAATAGAAACCAGATCCAACAATGATAATGACAGTATGAAAAATGAAAAACTGTAAAGAAAGCAATAAATAAAGTTGTACATAAAGCAATAAATAAAGCAAAAATAAGTAAACACACATAGCACATAACACCCCAGTAAACACAAATCAAACAAGCGCTAGGAGGAACCCACAAAAAGAACCAGAAGCCCTGGTTACAATATAAGGGTCCCTAGCAGAGTCGCCAAGCTGTCGCTCCCACCTGATGACACGGGGCCAAGAGGGGTACAGACGCGAACGGTCGGCGAAAAGAGAGGGAATGAATAGAGTCGCCAGCTAGGCATTTTTATCCTGAAGGAAAGGTAATGCTGCATAAACCTAAGAGAAGATGGATAAGACGGTCGCGAACCAGAGAAACTGAGAAAGGGGGTTGGTTACAACCTGGGAAGGTATTAGCACCCAGATTGTCCGCCGTACTCGACGGGATCCACGCTCAAAAGATTTGTGTTTAAAGGGGTAGTGTCAGTGCAAGCTGTGTATCAAAGTTGGAAAGAATGCAAGTGTCAGTGTAAAAGAAAATGTGAAGTGTATAAGAGAAGTGTCAGTGTGAGAATAAGAGTGAATTGCTCAAGACTACGAGGCTTAAAGTGTAATGCTGAAAGGAGGGGGAATATACAGAGACTTTTGTTCGATAACTGTTAAGTTATGCCTACGTATCCTCTCGTGCAACGAGGAAGTTAGAACACCGTAGTTCGACTCAAAGAGACTGAAAGATAAATTGACTTGTGAACTGCCTACTTGTCTATGCTCAAGTGTATGACCTGTCTGGCTCAGGTGCAAATTGTCTTGCATTAGACGGAAGAAGCAAGTTCTCGTTTGTGAGTGAAAGAGATGAGAAAAGAATCCCGGAGGAGACGATTATTGTTTGTTTTTGAGTTTTCAATCTTTTATTGCCTTTTGAAGTTTGTCATAAGAAAATGAGCTTAAGTCTAAACCAAGGGTTAGTAAACTCATCACATCCTCCCTTTGATTAGGGGTAATGAGAATACCTTAAGTATGAAGTAAGCACCTCACACTTGATCACCATGATGTAGGATTAAGATCATTAACCTACTTGTAATTATTTAGATGTTTTGGGAGTTTTGGTTTAGTGTTAAGTAATGAGTTTAAGCCCTAATCAAGGATTTAATGGACTCATTACACCATCCTAATAGAAGGATAATAGATGAGAACATTTAAGCAGAGGAAGGCTCCTCAACTTAATCCATGATTAGGGATTAACCTCATGACAAAACAAAGCCTTTATTAAATGGATTTTAGTTAATGATAAGATGAAGAAGTGATTTTTATGGTTTGTAAGACAACTTGAAGAGGACTTGTCCATTAACACTAGGGTTAGTCCTTCTTAACCAATTAAGGAAGAATTAGAACCCTAATGCAAGGCCCAAGTTACAAGCTTGATGTCTTAGTGGTTATTAAATGGATTGATTAAAGGGTTTAAACACATTAAGGGTTTAACACTTAGGATTAAAGTTATACACTCCATCCTAATAGAAGGATGCAGGCATAAGCTTAATCACAAAGCCTTAAAACCTTTAGGGTTTAGTCCTTGATTATGAGATGAGAAGAGAAGACTCAAAGATGACCCAAAGGCAAAACTAAATGGGGAACTAATCAAACCCTAATTGTTATCATGCTTGGTTGTTCCTAGGGTTTATGAGGTTTGCAAAAGATCTCCAGGAGAGAAGCCACCAGGAAAGAAGCAGATGAAAGGGGAAAGAAGCAAGAGAAGGAAGTCAACTTACTTCACTTAAGAAGATAAGTTGCTTGAAGGAAGAAAATGAGAAGGAGCATGAATGAGCAAGCTCACTCTAATACAAAGATAAAATGCAGCAATGATGCATAATAGAGATGAGAAGAGATTGTGAGAAGTGAAGGCAAATTCACTTCTCAAAGCAACTTACCACCTGAAAGGTTAGCAAAGGAAATGAAATGTAATGAGAATGAGATGAAATGCCATGATGCAAAACAAAGTCAGAAGCACAAACATGATTTTATTGATGCTAAGAGATGATGCAAACACATGTCAAGAGTTGTGGATGATCATACAAGGATGAGGATGCAAATGAAGCATGCTTTGAACCATGAAAGTTCATGAAAGTTTATGAAATGATATGAATGCACAACATGGCAAATGAAAGATGCAATGATCAAACATGATTCTAATATGTCCTAAGATGTCTTATATGTCATATGAATGCACAAAATGTCATGGCAAGTTCTTGAATGCAAACATATGAGAGATGGATGCAAAAGAAAGCAAGAATTAGGGTTTATGAACAACATGCAACACAAAAATTCAAAACCAGAAGCAAATAACATGATAAAAAATTGAAAATGGGATCAAAGGAACCCTAACCCTACACAAGTTCACTGCCCAAAGGAGGGGACCTAACTCTTAACCTAATGGAAGTTATGATTTTCTCAAGTTAACTAGGGTTTCAAGGCACTTCAAAAGGGAAAATGCTCAATAAATTGAAAATGCAAGATAAATTCAAACCAATTTTATCCTAAAAACTACATGCTATAAAGGATGAAATGCAAGAAGAACCATTATCAAACTCTTCATGGTTAGGCAGAATGAGTTTTTCTAAGTTTGAACAAAAATATTGCCTTTAAACAACTTTTATTCCAATCAAAATTGTCAAAATAGGTCAAGAACCAAAAAGAAATTTGTTTGAAGAGTGTGATAATGTTTCTAGATGTTTTAAAGTGCAATGTGGATTTTTTGGTGATTTTTAAATACCTAAATGCATTTTTAATTAATTAATTTCCATTAACTAATTAAAAATAAACATTTAAATGATTTAAAAATGATTTTTAATGCAAAAAATAAAAATAAAAATATTTTTGGGTTCTGAAAATTAATAAAAGGTTTGACAAAAAATTCAGAATTTTTCAATGCATTTTTATATTTTTAAAAATTGGTACAAATTAAATATAAAACAAATAAAATAAAAATGAATTTAAAAGGAAAATGAGAAAGTCAAATGATCTGAAGGCCCAGATTCAAACTCAAGGGGGCGGGAATTGACTTAGCGCGCAAACGAACGACTGGAATTCAAACTCACTTAATTATGATTAAGCCCTAATCCTGAGCCCTAATCACTCTCAGATGACCGGAACAGTGTTCCGGTCATCTTCTCCGACCAGGCAAAACTCCAATCTCACTCAATACGCATCAAAACTTCATCAAACTCTCCAGAATCAACCCTTAAACATCACTGAATCTAAACCCCACCACATAAATCATTTATTTTCCATGAAGCAAGAGAATCAAATCAAAACACATTTCACGGGCAAAGTTTCAGAACAACATAACATTCTCAAAACTCAATCATTTTCAAAAATAAAAGCATCAACATGATCAGGGCAACATGAGGAACAAGTTTATAACCTAAAATCAAGCTTCTGGAAAATTTGTTCGTAAGGTTACCTGAGTTGAAGCTTTCGAAAGTGGCACTGTTTGGCTGCTTCTTTGCTTCAAAACTTCTCCAATGATCTCCCCCAAGTGTTTGTGATGCTTAGTTGGAGTTTTTGTGGCCTAAAAATGAAGATTGCAGAAGCTCAGTTCAAAGGGGGAAAATCGTATTTGGTGTGTGATGGCTTTTAAGGCAAAGTAGAGGGTGGTTTATGGCCAGTGATGCATTCTAAGATGAATGGTGGAAGAAGTATTAAGTTTGAGTTGCTGAGTTGAGAGATTCGATAGAAAATGCAAAGGGAGGGATATTTGTGTATGCTGACTTGTGGGAGAGCTCAGGCTTGCCTCTTGTGTGGTTTCAGTTTCATTTTGTCCACTTATCAAACTGTGATAGGGCAGAGGGTTGGTGGTGGCACAGTGTGATTGGCATGGTCCTTTGTGCAAAAAGTCAAGTCTATGTGTCCTTTGAGGTATGGGCTGTTTTAGGGCCAGAGCAAAGGCATGTCTGCTGGAGCTTGATTCAAGGATGACCATGGAAATGAGATTGAGGCAAATCAGCAAGTGGATCAATGCTTATGTGTGGTTTTGCAAATTTGTGAACTTTTGGCCCTTTTGAAGTTTCTTAATGATCAAGGCATGAAAATGAGCAATTCTTTGGTGCATTCTGAATTTTAGGTCATGACTTATGTTTGTGTAATTCTTAGAAGTTGATTTGAAGTCACAATTAGCCTTGGCATGAAGTTTTGCAACTTTCCTCTTTTGGTGCATAAGTGAAATTTCATGATTTTTCCCAACTTTGCAAGGCCATAACTTTTGATCTAAAATGAATTAGAATGAGTTCTTGTACTTTTTGAAAATGGGAGGATCCATTCTACAACTTTCATGACCAAAGTTCTTTCATTTGAAGCATTTTTGAATCAAAAAGAGGAGGTTGAAAAACTTTCCCAAAATGGCAAGTTTTCATTATAAGTCACTTTCCCAAAAAGGCAACTTTGCAAATGGCTTGAAATTCTTCAATTTTGTGAACTTCCAACATCTTCTATGATCAAATAAAGATCATACACAATCAAAATGATGGAGAAACCCCTTTGGTTGGGTCATTGGGGGCCTCAGATGCCCTGATTTTGCACTGACTTGCTCAAGAAGTCATCTTGTGATCAGATGCCTTCCCCATTGAATTTATTCATGAAAATTGATATGCATGATCCTAATAACATATAGAGACCAATAGAAACAAGAATGACCAAAAAATTTGGAGTTATGGCCTCTGAAACCAAAACCCTAATTTTAAGTCATATGTGCAGTTAAACCTGGCTCTGCTTCCATGCCTTTCTCAGTTCTTGTGATTCTTTGACTTTCTTGACCTTGTGACGATATAATATTAATCTTGAACATACATGGACCCTCTTGAGGTGATTGAAGACCTTTGGAGTGGCTCAAATGGCTCTTGGATGGCTCAGATCACAAACCCTAGATGCAGATGGCTTTGAATCAATGCAGTGAATCAAAAATGTGGCATGAGATGCTATGATTGAATTTATGCAAATGAAAAGATCACAAGCCATGGTGTGAATGGGTGAGGGCAAATTCGGGGTGTTTACAATTCTCAGTTGAAATCTTGCCGCTTCATCTTTCCCAAAGGAAACCCAAAGCAAGTATGACACCTCAATTCAAACAAATCTTTGATCTTTGCTCCGGCAGTCCAATATTGTGCACGATTGAGATTTTTATGATCTAACAAGATATGCGTATGAATGCGAGGCGTAAAGCCAGTTAAAGTTGTAAATAATAGGGCAAATTTTTGGGTGTTACAGCTGCCACTATTCAATCACTGTAAACGTGAATGGATGATAGCAGTTGGTTTCAGACATTTGAGGTATGCAGGGATTGAATACTAGAAACAACCAGAAAATTTGCATTCTGCGACAGTAGAACAGGGAAATAAACTCAATCGAATGAACTTTGTTTGGATATAATTATGATGGGAAGAATAGTAAACAGGGGATTCCTTTTGAATGATGTCAGATGGCTATTGACTTGCCACGCTGCGGGTGGACTTTGACAGGCTGCAACAATGCCTTGATGGTGTATTATCTGATGGAGCTAGACGAATAACAACTTGCCACGCTACGGGTGGACTTTCACCAGCTTGCGATAGAATTTTAAGATACATTTCCACCCTGAGGATGGATTTTTTTTGCCAATCTGCGGTTGGACTTCACGATACTTTTCCACCCTGAGGACGGAATTTTGCCAATCTGCGGTTGGACTTCAAATACCTCGCCACACTGCGGTTGGACCTTGGATAATTTGCCACACTGCGGGTGGACTTTGGAAATTTTCCACCCGAAGATGGACTTTGGCCAGTCTGCGGCTGGACGTTTGCTCACTGCGGGAGACTTTTGAAATTTGCCACCCAAAGATGGACTTTGGCCAGTATGCGGCTAGACTTTTGCTCACTGTGGGAGACTTTCGAAATTTGCCACACGAGGATGGACTTTCGCCAATCTGCGGTTGGACTTCAAATACCTTGCCACACTGCGGGTGGACCTTGGATAATTTGCCACACTGCGGATGGACTTTGGAAATTTGCCACCCGAAGATGGACTTTGGCCAGTCTGCGGCTGGACTTTTGCTCACTGCGGGAGACTTTTGAAATTTGCCACCCGAAGATGGACTTTGGCCAGTCCGCGGCTGGACTTTTGCTCACTGTGGGAGACTTTTGAAATTTGCCACCCGAGGATGGACTTTCACCAATCTGCGGTTGGACTTCAAATACCTCGCCACACTGCGGGTGGACCTTGGATAATTTGCAACACTACGGGTGGACTTTGGAAATTTTCCACCCGAAGATGGACTTTGGCCAGTTTGCGGTTGGACTTTTTCTCACTGCGGGAGACTTCTGCCCACTGCGGGGGACTTTAAGAATTTGCCACCCGAAGATGGACTTTGGCCAGTCTGTGGCTGGACTTTTGCAAGATATCAAACTTGGATTATACTGGGTATGCATATGTTGAATTGTATGGCATGATTCCCCATGACACTGGGGATGTTAGGTTTCGAACATGTCAATGAAATGACGTAAGTGCAAAGGGAGTTCCTGATGCGGAAATGATAAGTCCCTGCTGACTCTATGGGGAAACACAACGATCGCGAATTCGATCTCAAGAAGCCCCGTGGGGATAACATCTTTGTTGGAAAAAGCGTGAATAATTCATCTGTCCCGAATTATCACCTTTGCCAAAAATAAATTGGACTTTAGATTTGAGGACCATGCCAGGGGATACCTAGACTATTGGGGATTATCCACTCTTATGGATCTGCTAGGGAAGAGAATGATTTATCTGAAATCTGCTAGGGAGATAGGAGTTACCTTAGATCTGTTGAGGAACCGATATCAAGGAAACCAGCTAAAGGAAAAAATTGGTGACTTTACTGGGGATAACTTCCATTTGTCTGTTAGGGATGACCAAAACCGAGACACGTCCCGCTGGGGAGGCAAAGAATTCAAGTTGTCTCGTGTTGGGGATCATTTGATTTTGTATGGATTTTACCTCAAGAGGATTTTACAAAAGACTTGGTGACTTTAAACTCTTAGGTATTGTAACGACTACATGAATCAGCGTAATAACCTTGCTGAGGAGGTAACCATTGTCAACGCAGATGAGCTAAGAGTTGTTAGAAGTGCTGAACGAGATAATTGGCTTGACGAGTGACCGTTAGATGGGTAATGGACTCAATTAGTAAGAGTTATGACAAGAGGGTGCCATAGAAACTCTTTGAGGCTATAACCGTCCTGGTACTCTGAACTCCACGTAAATGCTTCAGATCGTCTGCCTTCGGGAAAGGATGAATTCTCGTAATATTGGGGTGGCCTGCTCCAGTACGAGTATTTGAATAGTTTTGCACTTGACTGACTAATCTTCGCTATTGGAGAGATTTGAATCTCGAGGTGATTGCCCCAGTTTGGCTGAAATTTGAAGAGATTGCTCGACGTAATTGCTCTGGATTGGCTAGCTCTTACCATGATTGGTCGGGAAAGTCCTTACTCAATGAAGCTTTCTCGGAAAAGTGCACCTCGACGTAACTGTCTTTCAGAAGTTTTAGACTTCTCAACTTGGCAAGCCTGAGCTTCTGGACTGAATTTCCACATGTGAACCAATTATGATGCCAAACAAATGTATGCAAGCAAAAAATGTTTATTCTTAGAATGAAAATTCTAATGCAACACACATGTTAAGCTTGAATTTTTTATTGAAAAGGGTGTCGCAAACCTTTGTGAGTGAATCGCTGGTTAAGATACATCATTATTTTTGAAGAAATAAAAGCATGTACATGCAATATCAATAAGGATCATTTTAGCATAACTCATAGGAGTCAGGAACACGGTCTCGTAGTAGTACGCTCTCAAATTAACCATGTTTCAGTTAGGACTTTTGAGGGTTGTATCGTGGCCTGGTTCACGGTTATAGAAACAAAGGATATAGGCTCAAAGTTTATTTGTGCCCACCCACTCTTTGTGATGTTCTCCATTCCTATGCTCAGCTAATTTTCACAAGCACTCACCTTTCATAAGGATCTCGTGTCGATTGAGGAACCATTGCTGCTATCAGTTCGATCACTAATCAGGTTGTTGTTTGGAGTCAGTCACCCTTTTGTCTCTCATGTCTGTGCCACACGACTTTGTTCTTGCTTAAGGATCTTTCTTGTTTAATCCCCTTTGCATTTTTTCTCCTTTCATTCTCTTGCTTATCCCTAACTTTTGCCTGGACTGATTCTTGTAAATCTTTGATTGTGAAGTCCAGCGGGATGCCCTAACTTTTGCCTAAGTCGCTTGTTTTCAAGTTTCGAATTAGCGGGCTTTTTCTTTTCTTTTTTTTCTTTTTGCATTTTGAATAAGTCGTGTGGCACTGTTTGTCTTGATTGCTTTGCGAGGGTTGTGACCGCGTCATTCGTTGGTCGACGAAGGATAACCTTTGTGGTTTTCAATCTTTGGACCTTTTGACTTGGATAACCATTGATTAGCATAGTAGGTTGTAATGGATCCTCAAATACATCCTTTATGAAAGTCTGAACGCTTGGTCCGACTAGCTGACATCTACCCTGCCCCTGGGTTACATGTGAGGGTTTTTTCATGCGAAAAGAAACTCCTATTTCAAGTCTCAAAGGGGTTAGCAAGGGTCTATCTTCCTTATATCTCCAGTGTTTAGGGATTTGAAACAAAGCCTGTACATCGTCAACAGGGTTTTATTCAAGAACACACAATTAGAGATTCTTGCGTTTTTATTTCGTCATCCTCCTTCATAGAGTTTAAGCATGACAATTGGTATTGCGATGTACACATGCAAAATTATAAGTGAATGTGAATTAATTACTTCAAGAAAACATGTGAGTTTTGTTATTGCTAACATTTAAAGGAAAACCAAATTTCATACATGTAGACAAATGTTTTAACATATAAAAGAAACTACAAATGGAAATGCAGTAAAGAAACTGAATATTGCCATAGTTGAGGAGGCTTGACTCCGTCTGGACCTGTCAGTCTTGGATACTTTCAGTGATCAATAGCTCTGTAATCTTCAATTTGCAGCCGTATACCCAACCATGGCAGTCATACTTCTTCTTCTAGTTATTCTGGCTCTGACACGAGATATCTGAAGGAAAAAGTAAAGCTCGGGAGTAAAGTTGCCCCATAAGGTTGCTCGGAAAGACCTGGTGATCTTCTGCCTACATATCTTCATTGACCCATGGCCAATGAAGAATCAGAGCGACGTGGTTCCCCTTAATAGGGATGAAAATGAACAATGAAGAAAGGAAAACACACAAATGCCATCACTGAGAGTACTTGAATACTGCTGGCTTTATTTTCATCATGAATACCCTGGCGTCCTGGGTGATTAACTCGAAGACTTCAGCTTAACGTGGACCATCTGGTAGAACAACCGTGACATCCTTATTCGTTCCGACTCCACCGTGATTAGGCATTGGATTTTGGAGTACAATTGGGAGAGGAGCGAAATTGATCGCCTTGGAGTCAATTAGGTCTTGTACCTTGTTCTAAAAAGCCCAACACTTCTCAATATTGTGCCCTTGGGCACCCGAATGGAACTCGCATCTAGAATTTGCATCAAAATTCGGAGGTAGATTGTCAGGAGAAGGAGCTCTCATGGTACGAAGCTCGACCATGTTCAACTTCAGTAACTCTTGAAGCAATACATCATATGGACATGGGATATGATCGAGTCTACGGTTCCTCGCTCTCGTTCTTTCCTGAAATGGTCTTTGTACCTGTTGTTGCTGACCTTGATGATATTGTTGAACTTGCGGAGTAATAGTCACTGCAGCTGCTTGATAGTAACCTTGAGAATGACCTTTGTCCTGGCCTCTATACACAACATTTGTCTCACCTTCTCTTCGTTTTTGACCATAGCTAAAAGACTTTTTCACACCAGAAGAACTAGCACTGCTTGCATCCTGAATCTTTCCCAATTTCAGAAAATTTTCTATTCTTTCTCCAGCAATGACGATATCAGAAAAACCAATGGACGGGCAGTCGGCCAGACGATCCAAGTAAACACCCTGCAAGGTGCCCATAAACATGTCGGCCATTTCCTGATCGAGCAATGGAGGTTGAACCTGTGCGGCCAGCTCACACCACCTCTGGGCATACTGCTTAAAACTTTCCTTAGGTCCTTGAGACAAGTTCTGCAACTGAGTGCGGTTTGGAGCCATATCAATGTTATATTGATACTGCTTGAGAAAAGCTTCAGCTAAATCTTTCCAGCTTCAAATAGAGACCCTTCTCAGCTTCATGTACCATCTCAATGAAGCTCCAAATAAACTATCTTGGAAGAAATGCATCCAAAGCTTCTCGTCATCAGTGTGAGCCGAGATTCTTCCAAAGTACACGTGAATGTGAGTCCTAGGGCACGTGCTGCCGTTGTACTTGTCGAATGATGGCGCCTTGAACTTGGGAGTGATTCTGACTCCTGGCACTAACCCAAGACTGTTACATCAATGCCCAGGGAATTCTGACATTCCATGGCCTTGATCTTCTCTTCTAGCTCTTCATATCTGCGGTCATTGATCTCATTCATGTTACCCATATCAGCATCCAGTAGAGTGAACTGGTCCTCTTGATTGTCTTCTAAACCTGCATTACGTGTTGCGGTCCTATTTGGATTAGGCTCTCCGTTACGGGCAGCGTTAGAATCCACATTCTCAGTCGGTATTCCAGTATTAGAATTCCCATGGGGTTGCTCAACCATCATCCTGAGACGCTCCTGGTTCTGGACCATGCTAGTCATCATTTCCACGAACTGATCCATCCTCTGACGGAGCTCGTTGAGATCTGTCTGCATTCATTCAACCATCCTTACTCGGTTTCTTTTAGTCGGATATCGGTGAACGCGTTTGTAAACACCCCAAATTTGCCCTCACCCATTCACACCATGGCTTGTGATCTTTTCATATGCATAAGTTCAGTCATGCCATCTTGCATTGCATATTTGTTTCACTGCATTGATCCTAAGTCATCTGCATCTAGGGTTTGTGATCTGAGCCGTCCCTGAGCCATTTGAGCCACCCCAAAGGTCATCAATCATTTCAAAGGGGTCCATGTATGTTCAAGCATCATATTGTATCCCCAAAAAGTCAAGGAAATCAAAGGATCACAAGAACTGAGAAAGGCATGGAAGCAGAGCCAGGTTTAACTGCACAGATGACCTAGAATTAGGGTTTTGGTTTCAGAAGCCATAACTCCAAAATTTTTGGTCATTCTTGTTTCTATTGGTCTCTATATGTTATAAGGATCATGCATATCAATCTTCATGAAGAAATTCCATGGGGAAGTCATCTAATCAAGAGGTGACTTCTTGAGCAAGTCAGTGCAAAATCAGGGCATCTGAGGCCCCCAATGACCCAACCAAAGGGTGGTCTTCATCATTTTGATTGTGTATGATCTTTATTTGATCATAGAAGATGTTATAAGTTCACAAAATTGAAGAATTTCAAGCCATTTGCAAAGTTGCCTTTTTGGGAAAGTGACTTGTAATGTAAACTTGCCATTTTGGGAAACTTTTTCAAACCTTTCTTTTTGATTCAAAAATGCCTCAAATGAGAAAACTTTGGTCATGAAAGTTGTAGAATGGATCATTTCCTTTTAAAAAAGTACAAGAACTCATTCTAATTCATTTTGGATCAAAAGTTATGGCTTGTCAAAGTTGGGAAAAATCACATAATTTCAAATTATGTACCAAAGAGGCATTTTGCAAAATTATATGATCAAGCATTCCAAAGACTTCAAATGTGCACAAACTCATTACAACATACTCACATGACCTCTAAAGATCAGAATTGGCCGAAGAATATTGCATTTTGGTGCCTTGAACTGCATGAATTTCCAAAGGGGGCATACATGTACCAACTTGCAAAAACTCATGAAGCCACGCCTCTACTTGTTACAGCTCATAGAATCTGATCCATATGAACTCCATGATCTCTGATGAACTCAACCATGCCCCTATCACAACCTCACACTTTCCCATACCTCAAGTACACCTAGACTTGACTTTTTGCAAAAACCCCCATACCAATCCCACAGTGCCACACCAACTCCTCTGACCTCTCTAGTTGTGATAAGTGGACCAAATGCAGCATAACACACCACACACACGAGCCTGAAAGATATCATAAGCCATAGTTCAAGAAACTCACCTCTTATGCACTTTCCTTCGAATCTGATCACACAAGCATCAAACACAAAAACAAACTTCACCAAATCACTCACCATGATCCTCTGATCATTTCCCACCCCTCACTTGCCCCTGAAACCACTGCAATCAAAAATACGATTTTCACACTCCCTTGGCCTGAGCTTCTTCCAACTCTCTCTAGAGGCCATATAAACTCTAGCTAAGTGTCAAAAGCTTCAAAGGAGGATCATTGGAGCTTGTTTGAACCAAAGAAGCAGCCAGAAAGTCCCTGTTTCGAAAACTCAATCTTAGGTAACATGATGAACAAATTTTCCAGAACTTTGATTTCTTGTTAGAATGTTGTTCTATATGTTACCCTGATCATAGGGATCTATTTGTTTTTTTGAAATGAGCCAGAAACAAGCATGTTATGATGTTCTGAAAGTTTGCCCGTAAAAATGTTTTTGCTTGTTTCCTTTGATTCACGAAAAATAAATGTTGTTTGACTTAGGGTTTATGTTTAGTGATGTTCATAGGTTGATTCTGGAGAGTTTTGTGAGGTTTTGGTGCGTATTGAGAGAGATTGAGATTTTGGCTTGCCGGAGAAGATGAACGGAACACTGTTCCGGTCATCTGAAAGTAATTAGGGCACTGGATTAGGGTTTAATCATAATTAGGCCGGTTTGAATGTGAGCCGTCCATTAGCGCTCCAGGTCAATTCCCGCCCCTGTGAGTTTGAATCTCAGCCATCAGATTGGCTGACTTTCCCATTTTCTCATTAAAATCATTTTTAATTCATTTGTTTTATATTTATTTTGTACGAATTTTTAAAAATAGCAAAACACCTTAAAAAATTCTGAATTTTTTTGTCAAAGGTTTAATTAATTTTCAGAACACAAAAATATTTTTATTTTTATTTTTGGCATTAAAAATAATTTTTAAATCATTTAAATGTTTATTTTTAATTAGTTAATGAAAATTAATTAATTAAAAATACATTTAGGTATTTAAAAATCACAAAAAAATTCACATTGCATTTAGAAACATTTAGAAACATTGTCCAACCCTCAAACCAAATTTCGTTTTTGTTCTTGATGCCTTTTGATCATTTTCATTGGATTTAATTTCATTTTTAGGCATTATTTCGTTTCAAACTTCAAAAATTCATTTCTGCCTAACCATTGAGAGTTGGAGGATGATTCTTTTTGCATTGCATCTTGTATATCATGTAGTTTATAGGATAAAATTGTCTTGATTTGATCTTGCATTTTCAATTTGTTTGGCTTTTTTCTTGATGAGGTACCCCAAAACCCTAGCAATCTTAGGAAATTCATAACTCTCACTAGGTTAAGAGTTGGATCCCCTCCTTTGGGCAGTGAGTTTGTATAGGTTTAGGGTTCCTTTGGTTGCACTTCCAAATTTTTATCATGTCTCTTGCTTCTGGTTTTGGATTTTGCTTTGTGTGTTGATCCTAAACCCTAATTTATGCCTTCCTTTGCATCCATCTTCCATTTGCTTGCATACCATGACTTGCCATAACATTTTGTGCATCCATTTGATTCATAATACATCTTAGGACACATTAGATTCATGTTTGATCATTGCATCTTTCATTTTGCCATGTTGTATGTCCATTACATTTCATAACTTTTCATGTATGTTCATGGTTCAATGCATACCTCATTTGCATCCTTATGCTTGTTTGATCATCCTCATGCCTTGCCTCATGTTTGCATCATCTCTTAGCATCATTAACATCATACTTATGCTTCTGGTTTTGGTTTGCATCATCACATCTCATCTCATTTGCATTGCATTTCATTTCTTTTGCTAACATTTCAGGTGGTAAGTTGTTTGAGAAGTGAATTTGCCTTCACTTCTCACAATCTCTTTTCATCTCTTTGCATACTTCCATTGCTGCATTTTGTATGAGTATTGGAGTGAGCTTGCTCATTCATGCTCATCTTACCTTTCTTCCTCCAAGCAACTTGTCTTCTTAAGTGAAGCAAGTTGTTTTGCTTCTCTTTGATCCTTTCATCTGCTTCCTTCCTGGTGGTTTCTCTGAAGATCTTCTTGTAAACCTCACTAACCCTAGGAATAACCAAGCATGATAATAATTAGGGTTTTATTAGTCCCCCCATTTAGTTTTTACCTTTGTGTCATCATTGAGTCTTCTCTTCTCATCTCATAATCAAGGACTAAAACCTAAAGGCTTTAAGGCTTTGTGATTAAGCTTATGCCTGCATCCTTCTATTAGGATGGAGTGTATAACTTTAATCCTAAGTGTTAAACCCTTAATGAGTTTAAATCCTTTAATCAATTCACTCAATAATCATCAAGACATCAAGCTTGTAACTTGGGCCTTGCATTAGGGTTCTAATTCTCCCTTAATTGGTTAAGAAGGACTAACCCTAGTGTTAATGGACAAGTCCCCCTCAAGTTGTCTTACAAACCATAAAATTCACTTCTTAATCTTATCATTAACTAAAATCCACTTTAATAAAGGCTTTGTTTTGTCATGAGGTTAATCCCCAATCATGGATTAAGTTGAGGAGTCTTTCTCAGCTCAAATGTTCTCATCTATTATCCTTCTATTAGGATGGTGTAATGAGTCCATTAAATCCTTGATTATTGCTTAATCTCATTACTCAACACTAAACAAAAAATGCAAAAACATCTAAATAATCACAAGTAGGTTAATGATCTTAATCCTACACCATGGTGATTAAGTGTGAGATGCTGACTTCACACTTAAGGTATTCTCATTACCCCTAATCAGAGGGAGGATGTGATGAGTTTACTAATCCATTGGTTTAGGCTTAAGCTCATTATCTTATGACAAACTTTCAATAAGCAATAAAAGACTGAAAACACAAAAACAAACAATAATCGTCTCCTCCGGGATTCTTTTCTCACCTCATTCACTCATAAACGAGAACTCGCTTCTTCCGTCTAATGCAAGACAGTTTGCACCTGAGCCAGACAAGTCATACACTTGAGCATAGGCAAGCAAGCAGTTCACAAGTCAATTTATCTTTCAGTCTCCTTGGGTCGAACTACGGTGTTCTGACTTCCTCATTGCACGAGAGGATACGTAGGCATAACTTAACAGTTATCGAACAAAAGTCTCTGTATATCCCCCCTCTTCCAGCATCATTCTTTAAGCCTCTTCATCCTGAGCATTTCATTCTGTTTCTTACAGTGACACTTCTCTTATACACTTCACTTTTCTTTTACACTGACACTTGCAATATTTTCAGCTTTGATACACAAATTGCACTGACACTACCCCTTTAAAACACAAATCTTTTAAGCGTGGATCTCGTCGAGTACGGCGGACAATCTGGGTGCTAATACCTTCCCAGGTTGTAACCAACCCCCTTTCTCAGTCTCTCTGGATCGCAACCGTCTTATCTATCCTTTTCTAGGTCTATGCAGCATTACCTTTCCTTCGGGATAAAAATGCCTAGCTGGCGACTCTTTTCTTTTCTCTTGAGTTCACCCCTGTGTGTTCTCACTTCCCCTTTTTCGCCGACCGTTCGCGTCTGTACCCCTTCTGACCCCGGGTGTCATTTTGGTGGGAGCGACAGCTTGGCGACTCTGCTGGGGAAACCTTATACTGTAACCAGGGCTTCTGGTTCTTTTTGTGGGTTCCTCCTAGCGCTTGTTTGATTTGTGTTTATTGGGGTGTTATGTGCTAATTGTGTTTGTACATTTGTATTTATTTTTGCTTTATGTACAGTTATTTATTGCTTTCTTTACAGCTTTATATCATACTGTCATATTGTCATCTGGCTGGATCTGGTTTTTGCTTTGGTGGGTGGGGTTCTATTGAGAGTTTAAGGTCCTATACCGGGGACCTGAGTGACACCTAGGCTAGAGTGGTTCATGTTATTTCCCATTCCATTTCGGTCTGGTGCGGGAATATGAAACACGGTTCAGATGTGGGTTTCTTCTTGAGAACTCTGTGCTACAGATTTCCTGTAGTGCTAGGGCTATCTGGGAAGCCTGCTAAGTCTGGATGACCTTTATTATGACCTTCAGAAACTGAGGTGAATTAGAGGAGGATCTTTTATGGTTATTGTAAACATTGTACCTCCGGGTTAGAAGTGTTTACACTTCTCATAACTGATCCAAGTCTGAGGATCCTTATTTTAGAACACCACCTGTGAGGGGGTTGGGCTGTTTACAGGTTTGCAGGTACCCTTAGCCACATCATACCCTGATACTTTGTCTTGATTAAGAGTACTCCACTTTGGGACAGTTCTTGTGATTTAACCCTGGACATGTGACTCTTTATTTGAGTCCCCCACCTTGGTTACTGGACTTTTGAACCTCCATCTGGACTTCTTGAGCATACATGGACTTATACCAAGGCAGTAATCCGATCCGGCTTGATCACAAACCCTTGCATATCATTTGCATACTCATCATCTGCATCATTTAACATTTGTTTATTTGTTTTTCAGGGTATCCACATTATATCTGGCTTGGTTTTGACCCCTTCATCTACATAGACCCTTTATTCAACAGCTATCTGCTTCAGCTATCTTCATTAGTTGCCTGCTTCAGCTACCTCCATCATCATCCTCAGCCTATCAATGGCTCATCTCCAGTATCAGTCCTCATCATCAGTATCTGTTTTCAGCTCTTCATCCGCAGTCATGGCACCCAAGAAGAGCAACATTTCATACCATTTCTTTGACCCTGAGCTGGCTGGCATCAGGCAGGTCCAGGCACTTATCACTCCAGACCATATCCCATTATTCAGAGAGAATTATGGAGGCATCCTTGATATGGTTATGGACCTAGACTCTTCTCAGAAGAGTTTGATCCACACTTGCCTACAGTTTTATGACCCTCCTTTGAGATGCTTCACTTTCCAGAACTTTCAGCTGGGACCTTTGCTGGAAGAGTTCTCATCATTGATTGGAGTACCTGTCAGGGGTGACATCCCCTTCAACCCATAGATGACTTCTCCCAGCAATGGAGAAGTGGCAAAAGCACTATACCTGGAGCCTATTTTGATTAAGCAGAACATGACCACCAAGGCTGGAATTCCTGGCCTACACCTAGACTTTCTGACTTCTCAGGCCATCCTGAAGGCCTCTTTGGGAGAATGGAGGGCAGTTTGTGCATTATTAGCCCTCAGTATATATGGGGTTATACTTTTTGCAGATGAGCCCAAGTTTATCAGCAAGAATGCCATTCATCTCTTCCTTTTGAGGAACCCAGTACCCACCTTGCTGGGAGATTTCTATTATTCTGTTCATCAAAGAAATGAGAAGCAAAGAGGAAGGTTGGTGAGATGCTGTGCTCCTCTATTTCACACTTGGCTGCTCAAACACTTACCCAAGACTGATGCCTTCCTAAATCCTCACCAACAGAAGAATTGGGCTAAGAGACTTATTGCTCTGACTTCAGATGACATCAGATGGTGCACCCAGAGTACCAAAGGCAGGGACATAATTACTAGCTGTGGGCAGTTCCCCAATGTACCTCTAATAGGAGTGAAGGGTTACATCAACTACAATCCTTTGCTGTTTAAGAGACAATTGGGCTATTCTTTGGTTCACCCTCCTAGAGTGCAAGACTTGGCTGAAACCCTGTATTGTGAGATAAAACTTAATCTAGCTGTTGTCAGACAAGCATCCTGGGCTTGGGACAACATCCAGACCAAAGGGATGGCCATTCTTGGGAGGTGCAATAATGTGGCTTCAGCTCAGTATTATGAATGGTCTCATGCTAGGGCTCAGATCTCTGGGATGTCTTTCACTATTGAGGATGCACCAGGACCATCCACAGTACCACCTCCAGCCACTGTCAGCCTGGAAGAATTTGAGAAACTGAAGGAGAGGAATGAGAATCTGTCTCAAGCTCTAAAGAAGACCCTCTGGGAGAGGAGTGATGGTCGTTTAGACATTGAGAGGTTGGAGAAGCTTAAGGTAGAACATCTGGCCAAGATTGGGAAAGCAGAAGACTACATCAAGAAATCAAGAGCTGGAGAGCAAATTTTGAAGAATGCCTGTAAAGAGGCCCAGTTTCAGAAGGCTAGGACTGATCTTTATCTAAAAGAAAGTCAAGATAGGTGGGTCAGAATCACTGAAGCTCGCACTCAAGAGGATAAGAGAACTCAGGCCAGGATTGAGCAGTTAGAGGCCATTGAGAAGAAACAACAGGAGGCTCTGCTAGCAGCCCAGAAGGAGATTTCAGAGTTGAAGATTAGGGCTGGTGTGAAGAGGTCAAAGGACCAAGACAGGCACAAGAAGCTGACCACTGCTATTGCCACCAGAAACCTTCTTATCAAAAACATTACAGAGCATCCGGCTGGTCCTGTAACTGAAGCACTTTTGAAGGAGATTAAGGAGGATGAGTTTGGACTCGATGTTTGATTTCTTTGCTTGTTGTTATTTTCATCTCATGTACTTTTCTTTTTATGTTGTATTTGGACCCCCCAGGGGCATATGTTGTAAGAACAAACTATGTATTATGCACCATTTGTAATATATTTGTTATTCTGTTTTATTGGGTTCCTTTTCTCAAGCAACATCAAAGCATCTTCCTCAGCGTCTGGAAAGGTCAAAACCAAGAGCCAAGCCGGATACCTTGGAAAATAAATGAGCATACTGCATTGCATACTAACTTTTGTTTTGTTTTGTAGGTCTTTTGTTTTGTTTGTTATTAACTCTGTTGTGATTTAGGAATTATTGCTCGCCGTCGGGTGTTCCCTCTCAACCGTCCGCACCGGTATCCTACTCGCAACAATCTTCCTGGTATCCAAATGGATCAAGTACAGCAAGATTTGACAGAGGTCAGAACTCAGATGGCTAATGAAAGGCTGGAGATGAGAAACCAAATGACCCAATTCATGGAAGTAATGAATGGCCTGGCCCAAAGTCAAGAAAGGTTGAGGGCATTAGTAGAAAGACAAACCCTGGAAGAACCTCCTCTGGGAACTAGAGGAACAAGCAACAACGATAGGGGTCAGCCTCATGCTAATCCACAAGTATATGGGCCTCATCTACATCCGGAAGTCAACATCCCGGGTAATGTGCAAGGAAATACTACTGCAGGAAGAATCTTACAAGAAGACCCCCAGGAGGAGCAATTCACTGTAATGGGAGATGGGGATAAAGTTTATGATAGAAGGTTTGATGAAATTGCTGAGAAGTTGAGATCCCTGGAGTCTCAAAATTCCTTGGGTTTTGATTTCATGGATATGGGGTTAGTGGATGGGGTAAGGATTCCCCACAAGTTTAAACCCCCGTGCTTCGAGAAGTACAATGGAACTTCCTGTCCACGAACTCACTTGCAGTCTTTTCTGGGGAGACTCAAGGCATACACCATGGATGAAAAACTGTGGATGTTCTACTTTGAAGACAATTTGACTGGGGCTTCAAGGGAGTGGTACTCACACTTGACCAGAGCTACTATCAGATGCTGGAAGGACCTAGCTGAGGCCTTCATCAGACAATACCAATACAATATGGACATGGCTCCTAACAGGACCCTTTTGATGGGAATGTCTCAGTCCTCCAGAGAAAGCTTCAGGGAATATGCCCAGAGGTGGAGACAGCTTGCTGCTGCTGTCCAGCCACCCATGTCGGAAAGAGAAATGGCCGACATGTTTATGAATACTCTGCAAGGGACATATATTGATAGGCTAGCTGCCTTTTCTTCCACCAGCTTCGCTGACGTAGTTATAGCTGGAGAAAGAATTGAGAGCCTTCTGAAGATGGGTAAGATTTCTGATAATGGTGCAAGTTCTTCCAGTAACTCCAGAAAGCCTTTTGTGGGACCTAGAAGAACCGGTGAGACAAATGCCATTCATGCCAACAGGGGCAGAACTCAGTATGTTCATAGGTCAGTGGCAGCTGTCACTATTCCAGCTCCAATTCCTCATCAACCAGCATATCAACCACAACAACAACCACGGTATCAGCAACAAATTCAGTACCCACCACAGAGGACCTACAAAAACAACAACAATCAACAGCAAAGACCTTTTCAACAAAGACCATCACAGGCGAATAGGGTGATTGATCCAATCCCTATGCCTTATGCCGCTTTATTGCCACAACTCCTGAAACTCAACCTGGTTGAATTAAGGACATTGGCACCACCAGATCCTTCCAATCTTCCGAGAAATTATGATGTCAACGCAAGATGTGCTTTCCATTCCAATGCACCTGGCCACAATACGGAGAAATGCAGGGCTTTACAAATGAAGGTACAAGACCTGGTGGATTCTAAAGCCCTCAACTTTGCACCCCCTCCAAGTGTCACCAAGAATCCCATGCCCAATCATGGAGGACCAAGAATTAATGCCATTGAGGAAGATAAGCTATCTTTCTTAATCACCAGTGTTGGGCAGATTCGAACACCTCTGGTCGAAATTAAAGCTCAGCTTCTAGAGTGCCAGATGTTCCCCGGGTGTGAGCTCGGTTGTGGGTACTGCAACATTTCAGTCAACGGGTGTGATAATTTGAGAAGCGGCATAGATGGTCTTATCAAAAGTGGTATACTTCAGATCTCAACAACGGTGCCTACAAATCCAACAAATCCTTTGACAACAATTCCTGACTCTTCTACAACTGCAACAACAATCTTTCCAACCAATTCATCAATATCATCAACAATGGCTTCATCCATCACTTCAACAAATCAAATGTCAACAACCATTTCCTCTACAACATCAGCATCCATTTATTCAGCAGAATCTTCTACAACGCCAACAGAAATTAATGAAGATATCTCAGCAGTCACTATCTACTATGATCCGTCAAGTGTTCCTCCTAACAACAACTTTCAACAACAAACAGTGGCACCTCCCACCAGATCACCAGTCACAATTTACTACGATCCGCACACCATTTTAGTACCTTCCTCTGCAGCAGTCAGTCCAGTTACCATCACGGTGCCTGGACCCGTTCCATATGAAAGCAGTAATGCCATACCTTGGCATTATGGCTCTGACCTCTACTGCAACGGAGAGAAAATCACTTTGGACTCTTCAACTTCTTCTCCACAGATTGATAATGTTGGGGGAGGCGGAGGCTTCACCAGAAGCGGATGCCTTTTGCCTCACAACTGCAAAGACCTAATACCGAAGCAGAAGCTGCTGCCAAAGCCAAAGGGAAGAGTGTGGTACCTGAAGATCCAATTCTCAAAGAAACTCAGAAGACATCTTTTGAACAAGATGTAGATGAGTTTATGAGGATTATAAAGAGAAGTGATTACAAAGTGGTGGATCAGCTTCACCAAACTCCCTCAAAGATCTCCATATTATCCCTGTTGATGTGTTCCAAAGCTCACAGGAATGCATTATTGAAAGTCTTGCACGCAGCATACGTGCCAGAGGAGATCACCGTTAATCAGCTAGAAACTGTGGTGGCAAATGTCAACACCAGTCATGGACTGGGCTTTACCAATGCTGACTTAACATCTGAGGGACGTAACCACAACAAGGCTTTACACATCACTCTAGAATGCAAGGGTGCTGTTCTATCCCATGTACTGGTGGACACTGGGTCTTCACTCAATGTTCTACCAAAGAAAGCCTTGGTGAAGCTGGAGTACGATGGCTTGGCATTGCGTCCAAGTAATTTGGTGGTGAGAGCATTTGATGGCTCTAAAAGATCAGTGCTTGGGGAGATTGATCTGCCTGAGATGATTGGCCCGCAGACTTTTAAAATTACCTTCTATGTGATGGACATTCAGCCGGCCTACAGCTGTTTGTTGGGTAGACCTTGGATCCATGCCGCTGGCGCTGTTACGTCTACCCTTCACCAGAAGCTGAAATTCGAGTGGGAAGGTCAGATCATCACCATCTGTGGTGAAGAAGATATCTTTGTTAGCCATCTGGCTACGTACAAGTACATTGAGATGGGTGGAGAAATCCATGAAACTATGAGCCAAGGATTTGAGGCCCTGAACATTAATGAAGCATCTGCTGTACTAGGAACCTCCATGACATCTTATCAGCAAGCCAGGAAGGTTGTTGAAGAGGGTACTGCCCAAGGCTGGGGCAAGCTGCTGCCCGTGGAGAAGAAGGAGGACAGATTTGGGTTGGGTTACAAACCAACTCAACAAGATCAATCAGAGGCTGCTAAGAAGCCCAGTTTTGTCAGCGGGGGAATGCTCACCCCGGATGCAGTGAACAACTTGGAAGACGAGGAAGAAAGCGACCGCAACCTGGAGAGCTGGATACGTCCAAGGACCCCGGGGAGCCAAGTCCTTAACTGGTCTTCCCAGGAAATTATAAGGGTTACTCCTGCAGAGTAATTATTATTTCATGTATTTTTAAGCATGCATCAAGTCTTGCATCTTGCCCAAGATGACAAGACTCATTTTGTAATCGGGCCATCTTGTAATTTTGTGCAAACAGATTAATCAATGAATATCGGACATCTTTTGCAAATGAGTCTTTTCCTTTTCCGCTCACTGTTTTTCATTTTCTTTATGTACAAAAAATAAAATGGCAATGTTTTCCAAAATGGCAATTCATTTCACTTTTTTCTAAAACAAGATTAAAATCGGTCACTAAAATGAACAATCTAAACCCTTGCAGAGAGTGCCTTTCAGACTGCACCGACAACAACACAGCTATGACTTCGTATGACTTTGACAATCCAATCAATCAAGCTGATGAAGGGTGTAAACACCCCAAATTTTCCCTCACCCATTCAAACCATGGCTTGTGATCTCTTCATATGCATAAGTTCAACCATAGCATCTCATATTGCATTTTTGATTCACTGCATTGATTCTAAGTCATCTGCATCTAGGGTTTGTGATTAGAGCTATCCATGAGCCTTTTGAGCCACTCCAAAGGCCATCAATCACTTCAAAGTGGCCCATGTATGTTCAAGCATCATATTATATCCTCTCAAAGTCAAGAATGTCAAAAAATCACAAGAACTAAGAAAGGCATGGAAGCAGAGCCAGGTTTGACTGCACAGATGACCTAAAATTAGGGTTTTGGTTTCAAAGGCCACAACTCCAAATTTTTTGGTCATTTTTGTTTCTATTGGTCTCTATATGGTATAGGGATCATGCATATCAACTTTCATGAAGAAATTCAATGGGGGAAGTCATCTGATCAAGAGTTGACTTTTTGAGCAAGTCAGTGCAAAATCAGGGCATCTGAGGCCCCCAATGACCCAACCAAAGGGTGTTCTTCATCATTTAGATTGTGTATGATCTTTATTTAATCATAGAAGATGTGGTAAGTTCACAAATTGAAGAATTTAAAGCCATTTGCAAAGTTGACTTTTTGGGAAAATGACTTGTAATGGAAAATTGCCATTTTAGGAAACTTTTTCAACCCTTACTTTTTGATTCAAAAAAGCTTCAAATGGGAAAACTTTGGTCATGAAAGTTGTAGAATGGATCATTCCCTTTTCAAAAAGTACAAGAACTTGTTCTAATTCATTTTGGATCAAAAGTTATGGCTTGTCAAAGTTGGCCAAAATCACATAATTTCAAGTTTTCCACCAAAGAGGCAAAGTTGCAAAATCACTTGCCAAGGCAAATTGTGCTATCAAATGGACTTATAATCTTCATACAAACATGAACCAAGACCTAAAAGTTAGATTGCATCAAAGGATCACTCATTTTCATGACTTGTGAAGCAAGAAACTTCATAAGGGCCAAAGATGAAGCAAGTTGCAAAACCTCACTCAAACCCTAATCCACTTCCTTGCTGACTTCAGAATTGATCCAAGGGCTCTCCACACTTCTTGCTGCGCAGGACAACCCTCTTGTCCTTGGCTAGCCATGAGCCCATACCTCTCTTACACAACTTTTGACATTTTGGCAACTTGCTCATACAAATCACCATAGGCCACCAACAACTCTCTGACCTATCACCACTTGATACATGGACCAAAGCCAACATAACACACCACACACTCAAGCCTGAATCAGATCATAAGCCATAGTTCCAAGTTTATGCTCCATATTCATTTTCATTCGAAACACTCTCCACAAGCTTCAAACACACAAACAAACTTCACCATTGATCTCAACATGACTCACTGATCACAAACCAACCATTGAAACAGCCCAGAACCTCACATAAACAAAATACGATTTCTGCCCCTCTTTGAAAAGAACCCAAGCAATCTCTCAAACCAGCCATTTTAAACTCCAACCAAGTATTCCAAGCTTCCCAGGAGGTCCATTAGAGGCGTTTTGGATCAAAGGGCCAGCCAGAAAGTTCCAGAAATCAAAGCTTCGATTCAGGTAGCCATGGAAATTCATTTTTCCAGAACTCTTATTTCTTGTTTCTAAAATGATCTACATGCTTCCCTGAATGCACTGAACCTTCTACTTTTGAAAATGATTGAGTTTTGAGGATGTATGGCTTGACTGAAACTTTGCCCGTAAATTTGATTTTTGTTTGTTCTTCATGATTCACGAAAAAGAAATGGATTTTGTGGCTGGATTGTTGTTTAGGATGTTTAGTTGAGTTGATCTGGAGGTTTTGGCATGATTTAGTGAAGTTTTGAGAGAGTTAGGTCAGAGGTCTCGCCGGAGAAGACGACCGGAAGTCTTCTCCGGCCACCTGAAGTTGATTAGGGTTAATATGCGTCATTAATGTGAGTTTGAATGTGGAGCGTAGGATGGCTTGACCAGGGTTGACCCGCGCGTGTTTGAATGGACAGGATGCATCCTTAGAAACCCAAATCCTCATTAACTTAATTTAATTCAGTTTAATTAATTTAAAATGGAAATTAGCTCAGTTTGAATCCTAGCCACAGGATCTGGTGCGCAGTCTTTCCCTCCCTCCTGAGTTTCAATGCTGGTCCTTGATTACGCATACTTTCATTTAATTCTATTTTTATTTCATTTAATTTCATTTTCTTTTCTTCATTTATTTTAAAATAGCAAAAAATGTTTAAAAATTCTGAAAATTTTTACCCAAGCTTTTATTAATTTTCAGAACACAAAAATATTTTTATTTTTATTTTTTGCATCAAAAATTATTTTTAAATCATTTAAAAGTTTATTTTTAATTGATTAATGAGAATTAATTAATTAAAAATACTTTTAGGTATTTAAAAAATCACAAAAAAAATTCATGAAACATTTAAAGACATTTAGAAACATTGTCCAACTCTCAAACCAAATTTATTTTTTGTTCTTGATGCCTTTTGATTAATTTCTTTTGAATTAAATTCATTTCAAGGCATTATTTTTATTCAAACTTCAAAAATTCATTTCTGCCTAGCCATTGAGAGTTGGACAATGATTCTTTTTGCATTGCATCTTGTATAGCATGTAGTTTGTAGGATTAAATTGGCATGATTTGATCTTGCATTTTCAATTTGTTTTGCATTTTTCTTGATAAGGTACCTTAAAACCCTAGCAATCTTAGGAAATTCATAACTTTCAATAGGTTAAGAGTTGGATCCCCTCCTTTGGGCAGTGAGTTTGTATAAGTTTAGGATTCCTTTGATTACATTTTCAAATTTTTATCATGTCATTTGCTTCTGGTTTTGGATTTTTGTTGTATGTATTGATCATAAACCCTAATTTGGGCTTTCCTTTGCATTCACCTTCCATTTGCTTGCATCCATTGACTTGCCATGACATTTTGTGCATTCATTTGATTCATAACACATCTTAGGACATATTAGAATCATGTGTGATCATTTCATCTTTCATTTGCCATGTTGTATGTCATTTGCATTTCATAACTTTTCATGAATGTTCATGGTTCTAAACATGCTTCTCTTGCATCCATATGTTTGAATGATCATTCTCATGCCTTGTTTCATGTTTGCATCATCTCATAGCATCATTAACATCATGTATTTGCTTCTGACTTTGTCTTGCATCATGCCATTTCATCTCATTTGCATTGCATTTCATTTCTTTCACTAACTTTTCAGGTGGTAAGTTACTTTGAGAAGTGAATTTGCCTTCACTTCTCACATTCTCTTTTTATCTCTTTCATAATTCATTTGCTGCATTTTTGTATTTGTTTGGGTTTGAGCTTGCTCATTCTTGATCATCTTACTTCCTTTCTTCAAGCAACTTGACTTCTTAAGTGAAGCAAGTTGTTTTGCTTCTCTTTGCTCCTTTCATCTGCTTCCTGGTGGTTTCTCTGAAGATCTTTCTTGCAAACCTCACAAACCCTAGGAACAACCAAGCATGACAATGATTAGGGTTATGATTAGTCCCCCACTTAGCTTTTACCTTTGTGTCTCTTTGAGTCTTCTCTTCTCATCTCATAATCAGGGACTAAACCCTAAAGGCTTTAAGGCTTTGTGATTAAGCCTATGCCTGCATCCTTCTATTAGGATGGAGTGTATAACTTTAATCCTAAATGTTAAAACCTTAATGTGTTTAACTCCTTTAATCAATCCATCAAATAATCATCAAGACATCAAACTTGTAACTTGGGCCTTGCATTAGGGTTCTAATTCTTCCTTAATTGGTTAAGAAGGACTAACCCTAGTGTTAATGGACAAGTCCCCCTCAAGTTGTCTTACAAACCCTAAAAAATCCATCTAATAAAGGCTTTGTTTTGTCATGAGGTTAATCCCTAATCATGGATTAAGTTGAGGAGCTTTCCTCAGCTTAAACGTTCTCATCTATTATCCTTCTATTAGGATGGTGTAATGAGTCTGTTTAATCCCTGATTATGGCTTAATCTCATTACTTAACACTAAACAAAAACAACAAAAAAACATCTAAATAATCACAAGTAGGTTAATGATCTTAATCCTACTTCATGGTGATTAAGTGTGAGATGTTGACTTCACACTTAAGGTATTCTCATTACCCCTAATCAGAGGGAGGATGTGATGAGTTTACTAAATCCATTGGTTTAGGCTTAAGCTCATTTACTTATGACAAACTCCAAAAAAAGCAATAAAAGACTGAAAATACAAAAACAAACAATAATCGTTTCCTCCGGGATTCTTTTCTCATCTCATTCACTCACAACCGAGAACTTGCTTCTTCCGTCTAATGCAAGACAGTTTGCACCTGAGCCAGACAGGTCATACACTTGAGCATAGACAAGTAAGCAGTTCACAAGTCAACTTACCTTTCAGTCTCTTTGGGTCGAACTACGGTGTTCTGACTTCCTCATTGCACGAGAGGATACGTAGGCATAACTTAACAGTTATCGAACAAAAGTCTCTGTATATTCCCCCTCTTTCAGCATCACTCTTTAAGCCTCATAGTCTTGAGCATTATACTCTTGTTCTTACACTGACACTTCACCTGTACACTTCACACTTCTTTTATACTAACACCTGTACATCCTTTTCCAGCTTTGATACACAAATTGCACTGACACTACCCCTTTAAAACACAAATCTTTTAAGCGTGGATCCCGTCGAGTACGACGGACAATCTGGGTGCTAATACCTTCCCAGGTTGTAACCAACCCCCTTTCTCAGTCTCTCTGGTTCGCAACCGTCTTATCCGTATCTTTCTAGGTCTATGCAGCATTACCTTTCCTTCGGGATAAAAATGCCTAGCTGGCGACTCTATTCATTTCATTCTCCTTTCGCCGACCGTTCGCGTCTGTACCCCTTCTGACCAGGTGTCATTTGGTGGGAGCGACAAAGGGGTTGAAGAAGATTATGAGCTTCCTGAAGAGCTAGCCAGGTTGTTAAGGCAAGAGGAGAAGGTTATCACCCCTCATCAGGAGGAGGTTGAAACGGTTAATCTTGGTACGAAAGAAGACGTGAAAGAGGTTAAGATCGGGGCCTGCCTACAGGATTCAGTGAAAGAGCAACTGATCGTGAATATGTGGATGTGTTTGCTTGGTCTTATCAGGATATGCCAGGGTTGGACACCGATATTGTCATGCACAAGCTTCCTTTAAAAGATGACTGCCCGCCAGTAAAACAGAAGCTACGTCGTACTCGCCCAGATATGGCAATGAAGATCAAGGAAGAGGTACAAAAACAGTGGGACGTCGGGTTCCTTGCTGTGACTATCTATCCGCCGTGGGTTGCTAATATTGTACCTGTGCCTAAGAAAGACGGCAAGGTGAGGATGTGTGTGGATTACCGGGATCTGAATAGAGCCAGCCCTAAAGATGATTTCCCTTTACCTCACATCGATGTATTGGTTGATAATACGGCTCAGTTCTCGGTGTTCTCCTTCATGGACGGATTTTCAGGATACAATCAGATCAAGATGTCACCTGAAGACATGGAGAAGACAACTTTCATCACACCCTGGGGCACGTTCTGTTATAAGGTGATGCCATTCGGACTGAAGAATGCTGGTGCAACATATCAACGAGCTATGGTAACATTATTCCATGACATGATCCATAAAGAAATTGAACGTTATGTGGATGACATGATTGCCAAGTCCCTCACAGAAGAAGACCACCTGGTGAATCTGTTGAAGTTATTCAAGCGTCTGAGGAAGTACCAACTGAAGTTGAACCCCAACAAATGCACATTCGGGGTGCGATCCGGTAAGCTGCTGGGATTTATTGTAAGTGAAAAGGGGATTGAGGTTGACCCTGATAAAGTTAAAGCCATTCAAGAAATGCCTGCGCCGAAGACAGAAAAAGAAGTTCGGGGGTTTCTAGGTAGATTGAACTACATTTCGAGGTTCATATCTCACCTTACAGCAACTTGTGAACCCTTGTTCAAGCTGTTAAGAAAAGAACAAACGGTCAGGTGGAACGAAGACTGCCAAATGGCTTTTGACAAGATCAAAGAATACTTACAAGAGCCCCCAATCCTTATGCCTCCAGTTGAAGGAAGACCTCTGATAATGTACTTGACAGTATTAGAAGAGTCAATGGGGTGTGTGTTGGGCCAGCATGACGAGTCTGGTCGAAAAGAGTATGCAATATACTACCTAGGCAAAACGTTTACCGACTGTGAACAACGTTATTCACTGCTTGAGAAAACTTGTTGTGCTTTAGCGTGGGCTGCTCGCCGACTAAGGCAGTATATGTTGACCCACACTACTTTATTGATCTCTAAGATGGACCCAGTTAAGTACATTTTTAAGAAGCCAACGCTTACCGGACGGGTTGCAAGATGGCAAATGATTCTCACAGAATATGACATTCAATACACATCCCAAAAAGATATCAAAGGTAGTGTATTGTCTGATTATCTTGCTGAGCAACCCATTGATGATTACCAGCCTATGAGATTTGACTTCCCTGATGAAGACATCATGTTCATAAAAGCAAAAGATCATGAAGAGCCTATTCACACTGAAGGGCCTGACCCAGAAGAAGAATGGACTATGATGTTTGATGGGGTTGTTAATATGAATGGTCGTGGTGTTGGTGCAGTACTCATTACGCCTAAGGGAGTCCACCTGCCTTTTTCGGCAAAACTCACTTTTAACTGCACTAACAACGAAGCTGAATACGAAGCTTGTATTATGGGTCTTGAGGAAGTCATTGACCTTAGGATCAAGACTCTGACTGTGTTCGGAGATTCAGCTCTGGTAGTTAATCAAACCAACGGCAAATGGTACACCCACCAGGATAATCTGATACCTGATAGGGACTATACAAGAAGGTTATTGACTTTCTTCACAACAGTCAAGCTTGAGTATATCCCTCGAGATGAGAATCAGTTTGCAGATGCTCTGGCTACCATTTCATCAATGATCAAAGTTCAAGCTGCCAACTTTGTGCCTCGGATCTCAGTATCCAGACTCGACAGACCAGCGTATGTATTTGCAGCAGATGTTGCCAAAGATGATAAGCCTTGGTTCCATGACATTAAGTGCTTCTTGGAGGATGAAACATACCCACCTGGGGCATCTTCCAATGATAAGAAGGCTTGCTGGTAGTTTCTTCTTGAATACTGATGGTTCCCTGTACAAGAGAAACTTTGATATGGTACTTCTCCGGTGCGTTGATAGAACAGAAGCAGACTTGCTGATGCACGAAGTGCACGAAGGATCCTTTGGTACCCATGCATGAGGGCATGCAATGGCTAAAAAGTTGTTGAGATCAGGCTATTACTGGATCACAATGGATGCAGACTGTTGTGCTTATGCCAGGAAATGCCATAAATGCCAGATCTATGCGGATAAAGTGCATGTGCCTCCGAATCCTCTAAATGTGATGTCTTCACCCTGGCCCTTTGCCATGTGGGGCATTGATATGATTGGCAAGATTGAACCGACTGCTTCGAACGGCCACAGATTCATCCTGGTTGCCATTGATTATTTTACCAAGTGGGTTGAAGCAGCTTCTTATGCAAATGTTACAAGGCAAGTGGTAGCCCGATTTCTGAAAAGAGATATCATTTGTCGGTATGGAGTGCCCGAGCGAATCATTACTGATAATGGTTCTAACTTGAACAACAAAATGATGGTAGAACTGTGCCGGGACTTCAAGATCCAACACCACAATTCTTCTCCTTACAGGCCAAAGATGAATGGCGCTGTTGAGGCAGCTAATAAGAATATCAAGAAGATTGTGCAAAAAATGGTAGTCACCTACAAAGACTGGCATGAAATGCTACCATTTGCCTTGCATGGGTACCGTACGTCAATCAGAACATCCACTGGGGCAACACCGTATCAGCTTGTGTATGGTATGGAGGCAGTCCTACCTGTTGAAGTTGAATTACCCTCTCTGCGGGTACTAATGGACGTTAGGTTGAACGAAGAAGAATGGGTCCAGTCCTGATACGAACAACTGAGTCTGATTGAAGAGAAGAGATTGGCTGCAATATGTCATGGGCAGCTGTATCAGAAAAGAATGAAGAAAGCCTTCGATCAGAAAGTCAGGCTCCGAGAATACCAAGTAGGAGATCTTGTGCTGAAAAGAATCCTTCCTCTTCATACAGACCACAGGGGCAAATGGACTCCGAACTATGAAGGACCATTCGTAGTAAAGAAAGTTTTCTCCGGTGGAGCACTCATGCTCAGTACTATGGATGGTGAAGACTTCCCGTCCCCTGTGAATTCAGATGTAGTTAAAAAATACTTCGCGTAAAATGACCTGCTGGACATAAAAACAGAATGTAAGTCCAGGCAAAAATAGGGCATCCCGGCGAGTCAAAAACAGAATAAAAGACTCGGGCAAAAATAAGGGAAATGCATAAAAAATGTACACCCGCTGAGTTGAAAAGCCGCATTGGACAACTCAGGCTAAAATGGGTATCCCGATGGATTGAAAACCCGAAAGGGCGATCCACGCAAAACAAGGGAATAAACGAACAACTGCATTCTGAATTCACCTGTATCACTCACAACTTGGTAAGCTTCGAAAGGTTCAAGCGCCGGTCAGAATCAGCCTTCTTCAGAAAGCAAGACGAGAAGAACGTCAAATGTCATACGAGTCATAGCAAAGGGAAGCTCCTTGAAGCGTCATCAACATTGCCAATACCTTTTATTTCTCAATTTGTAACAATCTCCTCATTTTAGGGGATTTGTTTCTTTGACTGTATCTTAACAATTCAGGGCACGTGAACTAATAAAATCAGATTTTCAGTCATGTTTCGTCTCGTACATTTTTATTTTCATTTGCAAGAATGTCCGATGTCTTTAAGATACTGATTGCATAAATACAGATGTTTCTTTTCTAAAGAATACATGCTTACAGGAAATATATTTGCTCCAGGGATTGCCTAAACTCTTATAACGGAATCCAATGAGGAATATCTCGGGATGCTTGTACGTTCCTTTGTCTTTACAAGATCGCAGGTATTCAAAGCACAACATGGGGCATGAAAGCTTCACCCCAGCAAGCTGGCAAATCATTATCTACTCAGTCTTAGCACCGGAGGTGCTTTCTCCCCAGCTGAGTTGCCATTTATTATTCCTCCTCAGCCAAGTATAAGAGCCTGGGAACCATCTCCCCACAGAGTGTCAACCTCTACCCGGAAGAACAACGTGTAAGGAAATCACAACAGCGTGAAGGAAGCTTCCACAAAACCCAGCTGGGTCCTCTATTACCAAGATGGGTCTATCAAGTGACCTATTTCCCCAAGCAGAGTCATATATGCTAGATCTACCAATGATCTCACCCCCAGCTGGGATGTCCACTTCAAGCAGATCGGCCAGAGATCTTCGCAGTAACGGGATCCGAATCCCGGATGGTTACCTTTTGCATAATCATAGCATTCGCATCATATTCTCCCCACAGAGCGTAGCATTCCGTCTAATACGGAGCATTACGGCAAAAAAATCAAACATATTGCATGATCATAAGCCATGTTCTGAATCAAACACTTACAATCCATCGACGATGTACAGAAAACTCCCCAAGATTCCCTGGCAGAGAGCCAAAGCACTTGCCTTACACTCACAAATACAAATACGCACTCCTTTTGGCACCCGTCCGTGTCATCATTCCCCAGTAAAGTCGCCCGAGATTTCTTCACAAACAAGCCACTTATATTACAGATACTTCTTGACACTCGTCCGTGCCATATCCCCAGTAGAAAGCCAAAGCGTCCCCTTTGCACTCACAGATACATACATATACATACATTTCCTTGACATCCGTCCGTGTCACCTCCCCAGCATAGTCAACTAAACACTTTGGAAACCATACACTAGTTTATAATACACTTTCTCCGACACTCGTCTGTGCTACTCATCCTCTTTTTACTCATACAGATACTCATCCGTATCTTGTATATACCACTTATATCCCCTCAGATTCGACACTCGTCTGTGTTCCTTGTTAACCAGTTGGTACTCGTCCGTATCATCATCTTTGAGCATGCGTCAAGCGTTTGTTTCTACCTGATACTCGTCCGTATCATAGTCTTAAGGATGCTCGTCCGCATCTTTAATCTATACACCGTGTCAAACACTTATGTCTTCTTGAATATAGACACTCGTCTGTGTCTATTATTCCCCAGAAGAGTCCCCTCAGATTCGACACTCGTCTGTGTTCTTTGTTAACCAGTTGATACTCGTCCGTATCATCATCTCTGAACTTGTGTCAATTTTGTTTCTATCTGATACTCGTCCGTATCATAGTCTTAAGGATGCTCGTCCGCATCTTTAGTCCATACACAGTACCCAAACAATTATACCTCTCATTTCTTGGATATAGACACTCGTCCGTGTTTACTTGTCCTGGCAAATTCCAGTAAATCATGATTTTGTTATCTGACATTCGTCCTATGTAGATATAGCTTGTCGGCAACCGTACCCTGCCAGGTGATCGTCCTTCACCTTTGGATGATCGTCCCTCATCCTTTCCCCAGCGGAGTCTCTATTTCATTAGAACCCCTTTTCTATCCGACAATCGTCCTATGTCGTGATATTTTTAGCAGCCGTCCCCTGCTAGGTGATCGTCCTTCACCTCCTGATGATCGTCCTTCATCATTTTATCCGATGGCCGTCCCCATCGTTGATCTTGTTATCTGACATTCGTCCTATGTCATGATAAACCCTGAAAGCAGCCGTACCCTGCTAGGTGATCGTCCTTCACCTCTTGATGATCGTCCTTCATCATGCTTATCCATTGGCCGTCCCCATCGTCGACCTTTTCTACCCGGCATTCGTCCTATGTCGCGATATTTTTGGCAACCGTACCTTGCCAGGTTATCGTCCTTCACCTTAGATGATCGTCCCTCATCTTATCCCCAACAGAGCAGCCGTCCCCTGCTCGGTGATCGTCCTTCACCTTTGATGACCGTACCTCAGCATTTATTTCATTTACCTCTAATCCCCAGAAAGTCTTATAGCTTTATCTTGATGGTCGTCCCCATCATAATCTCTTGTATCCCCAGCATGTCGGCCGTCCCCGTCATAATCTCTTGTATCCCTAGCATGTCGGTCGTCCCCGTCATCGCTTTATCCCCAGCAGTCGTCCTCTGCTCGACGGTCGTCCTCCGTCGCCTGCACTTTATAAATAATTTATATTTCTTTTACAATCTATATCCCTTTTCTTCTTCATTCTGTGAGTGCAAATTTTGGACTGTCTTTGGTATTCAACCACAAGTTATCTTGTTTGCCTGTTAAGCCGTTGCTTACATCCTGCACAGCTAACTCATGCTTGAATAGGGGCAGCTGTAAACACCCCAAATTTGCCCTCACCCATTCACACCATGGCTTGTGATCTTTTCATATGCATAAGTTCAGTCATGCCATCTTGCATTGCATATTTGTTTCACTGCATTGATCCTAAGTCATCTGCATCTAGGGTTTGTGATCTGAGACGTCCCTGAGCAATTTGAGCCACCCCAAAGGTCATCAATCATTTCAAAGGGGTCCATGTATGTTCAAGCATCATATTGTATCCCCACAAATTCAAGGAAATCAAAGGATCACAAGAACTGAGAAAGGCATGGAAGCAGAGCCAAGTTTAACTGCACAGATGACCTAGAATTAGGGTTTTGGTTTCAGAAGCCATAACTCCAAAAATTTTGGTCATTCTTGTTTCTATTGGTCTCTATATGTTATAAGGATCATGCATATCAATCTTCATGAAGAAATTCCATGGGGAAGTCATCTAATCAAGAGGTGACTTCTTGAGCAAGTCAGTGCAAAATCAGGGCATCTATGGCCCCCAATGACCCAACCAAAGGGTGGTCTTCATCATTTTGATTGTGTATGATCTTTATTTAATCATAGAAGATGTTAGAAGTTCACAAAATTGAAGAATTTCAAGCCATTTGCAAAGTTGCCTTTTTGGGAAAGTGACTTTTAATGTAAACTTGCCATTTTGGGAAACTTTTTCAAACCTTTCTTTTTGATTCAAAAATGCCTCAAATGAGAAAACTTTGGTCATGAAATTTGTAGAATGGATCATTCCCTTTTCAAAAAGTACAAGAACTCATTCTAATTCATTTTGGATCAAAAGTTATGGCTTGTCAAAGTTGGGAAAAATCACATAATTTCAAGTTATGTACCAAAGAGGCATTTTGCAAAATGATATGATCAAGCATTCCAAAGACTTCAAATGTGCACAAACTCATTACAACATACTCACATGACCTCTAAAGATCAGAATTGGCCCAAGAATATTGCATTTTGGTGCCTTGAACTTCATGAATTTCCAAAGGGGGCAAACATGTACCAACTTGCAAAAACTCATGAAGCCATGCCTCTACTTGTTACAGCTCATAGAATCTGATCCATATGAACTCCATGATCTCTGATGAACTCAACCATGCCCCTATCACAACCTCACACTTGCCCATACCTCAAGTACACCTAGACTTGACTTTTTGCAAAAACCCCTATACCAATCCCATAGTGCCACACCAACTCCTCTGACCTCTCTAGTTGTGATAAGTGGACCAAATGCAGCATAACACACCACACACACAAGCCTGAAAGATATCATAAGCCATAGTTCAAGAAACTCACCTCTTATGCACTTTCCTTCGAATCTGATCACACAAGCATCAAACACAAAAACAAACTTCACCAAATCACTCACCATGATCCTCTGATCATTTCCCACCCCTCACTTGCCCCTGAAACCACTGCAATCAAAAATACAATTTTCACACTCCCTTGGCCTGAGCTTCTGCCAACTCTCTCTAGAGGCCATATAAACTCCAGCTAAGTGTCAAAAGCTTCAAAGGAGGATCATTGGAGCTTGTTTGAACCAAAGAAGCAGCCAGAAAGTCCCTGTTTCGAAAGCTCAATCTCAGGTAACATGATGAACAAATTTTCCAGAACTTTGATTTCTTGTTAGAATGTTGTTCTATATGTTACCCTGATCATGGGGATCTATTTGTTTTTTGAAATGAGCCAGAAACAAGCATGTTATGATGTTCTGAAAGTTTGCCCGTAAAAATGTTTTTGCTTGTTTCCTTTGATTCACGAAAAATAAATGTTGTTTGACTTAGGGTTTATGTTTAGTGGTGTTCATAGGTTGATTCTGGAGAGTTTTGTGAGGTTTTGGTGCGTATTGAGAGAGATTGAGATTTTGGCTTGCCGGAGAAGATGACCGGAACATTGTTCCGGTCATCTGAAAGTAATTAGGGCACTGGATTAGGGTTTAATCATAATTAGGCACGTTTGAATGTGAGCCGTCCATTAGCGCGCCAGGTCAATTCCCGCCCCTGTGAGTTTGAATCTCAGCCATCAGATTGGCTGACTTTCCCATTTTCTCATTAAAATCATTTTTAATTCATTTGTTTTATATTTATTATGTACGAATTTTTAAAAATAGCAAAACACCTTAAAAAATTCTGAAATTTTTTGTCAAAGGTTTAATTAATTTTCAAAACACAAAAATATTTTTATTTTTATTTTTTGCATTAAAAATAATTTTTAAATCATTTAAATGTTTATTTTTAATTAGTTAATGAAAATTAATTAATTAAAAATACATTTAGGTATTTAAAAATCACAAAAAAATTCACATTGCATTTAGAAACATTTAGAAACATTGTCCAACCCTCAAACCAAATTTCGTTTTTGTTCTTGATGCCTTTTGATCATTTTCATTGGATTTAATTTCATTTTTAGGCATTATTTTGTTTCAAACTTCAAAAATTCATTTCTGCCTAACCATTGAGAGTTGGAGGATGATTCTTTTTGCATTGCATCTTGTATATCATGTAGTTTATAGGATAAAATTGGCTTGATTTGATCTTGCCTTTTCAATTTGTTTGGCTTTTTTCTTGATGAGGTACCCCAAAACCCTATCAATCTTAGGAAATTCATAACTCTCACTAGGTTAAGAGTTGGATCCCCTCCTTTGGGCAGTGAGTTTGTATAGGTTTAGGGTTCCTTTGGTTGCACTTCCAAATTTTTATCATGTCTCTTGCTTCTGGTTTTGGATTTTGCTTTGTGTGTTGATCCTAAACCCTAATTTATGCCTTCCTTTGCATCCATCTTCCATTTGCTTGCATACCATGACTTGCCATAACATTTTGTGCATCCATTTGATTCATAATACATCTTAGGACATATTAGATTCATGTTTGATCATTGCATCTTTCATTTTGCCATGTTGTATGTCCATTACATTTCATAACTTTTCATGTATGTTCATGGTTCAATGCATACCTCATTTGCATCCTTATGCTTGTTTGATCATCCTCATGCCTTGCCTCATGTTTGCATCATCTCTTAGCATCATTAACATCATAATTATGCTTCTAGTTTTGGTTTGCATCATCACATCTCATCTCATTTGCATTGCATTTCATTTATTTTGCTAACATTTCAGGTGGTAAGTTGTTTGAGAAGTGAATTTGCCTTCACTTCTCACAATCTCTTTTCATCTCTTTGCATACTTCCATTGCTGCATTTTGTATGAGTATTGGAGTGAGCTTGCTCATTCCAGTTTGCACCTGAGCCAGACAGGTCATACACTTGAGCATAGGCAACCAAGCAGTTCACAAGTCAATTTATCTTTCAGTCTCCTTGGGTCGAACTACGGTGTTCTGAATTCCTCATTGCACGAGAGGATACGTAGGCATAACTTAACAGTTATCGAACAAAAGTCTCTGTATATCCCCTCTCTTCCAGCATCATTCTTTAAGCCTCTTCATCTTGAGTATTTCATTCCTGTTCTTACAGTGACACTTCTCTTATACACTTCACTTTTCTTTTACACTGACACTTGCAATATTTCCAGCTTTGATACACAAATTGCACTGACACTACCCCTTTAAAACACAAATCTTTTAAGCGTGGATCCCGTCGAGTACGGCGGACAATCTGGGTGCTAATACCTACCCAGGTTGTAACCAACCCCCTTTCTCAGTCTCTCTGGTTCGCAACCGTCTTATCTATCCTTTTCTAGGTCTATGCAGCATTACCTTTCCTTCGGGATAAAAATGCCTAGCTGGCGACTCTTTTCTTTTCTCTTGAGTTCACCCCTGTGTGTTCTCACTTCCCCCTTTTCGCCGACCGTTCGCGTCTGTACCCCTTCTGACCCCGGGTGTCATTTTGGTGGGAGCGACAACGTTGACCAACTATATTGCCTGCGATTGAATAAGTTAGAAACTCTGGGTAACCTGCAAAAACACAAGAATATGATATGCAGGAAATGAATGCTTATGGCATGTCGATTCATGCTTAGGGCATTCCATCCCCTGATTCCAGTTTTTTGGGTTTGATGAAGACATAAGCTCCTTTTGCTTCAAATAACAAGTAGTGTTGATAATATAAGGTGTGTGTGTGTAGCAGACGTGTAAAATAATTCCAAGAACATGAAGACCAACGTGTTTTGCAAACGTTCCAGATGTGTCGGTGATCACAAAGCAAGAGCACACAAAATGATAGTAAAGAGACATTTTTATGATAAGAACTTGTTGATATAGTCAAAACACACAAAACATGGATTTTAAATAGAAGTGCAATGATAAAAAAAAGATTCCATCAACAGTCCTGATGGTAACCCCACAACATACAAACAAACAGAAAGATGTCTTTGTCAATGTGATCCTCTTTCTAGGTCGGAGTCAACAATCGGTCCTGTCTTTGGAACTTCTACAAATTCCTTCGTCTGGTTATCCTCAACCCTCTTCAACTTCTTCTGATAGTAGATCATCATCCGCTTGTAATAAGCAGCTTCCTCTCGGGCTTTAGAAAGTTCTGCATCCTTTTCTCTCAACTTACTGACCATCTCTTCATCTTTCTCTTTTAGCTTACTCACGATCTCCTCAGCTTGAACTTTATCTTGTTCCTCTCTTTTGATCCTGTAAGCAGCATGCCTCTTTTTCATGTTCTCGAACATCAAGGTCTTTTGATCCAGTTGCCTTATAGTGTCAATGTGTTCCATGGAAGAACTCCTAGTTGCAAACTCGAACTTCGCATACCGAGCTAACTCAACTTCACACTGTTTCCTTGCAATAGCATGCTTCTCAGCATCTTCTTGAGCTTTCCACTCAATCTCAAGTCTGGCGTGATTAGCCTTAGCAAGCTCTTGACTCAGTTGTGCATTCTCCTTTAACAACCTGTCTCTTTCCATATTCACCTTGTTGAACTCTTCAATGCTAACTGTGGTAGGTTGTTCAATGACCATGGGATATAGAAGACGCGCAGGCCCAAATGGTAACAGTAACACTTCAACCCTTTCTCTTAGCCATTCTTTAAATGGTGGATACATTCGACAATCTTCTACTCCCAAAGTCTTCTTCCCTCTTGTCTTTCGACAATGCCAAGCATTAGAAGCTTTCTGAGCAATCTCGAATCCGTCGGTTGATTGGAAGTATAAGGACTCTGTGATGTCCATAGCGGCTGGTGGTTCTTTTAAGGCGTACCCGAACTATCTAACCGTGAGGGAATGGTTATAATTAATTCCCCCTTTCCTCCCAATTAATGGAACATTAGGGAATCCCCCGCAACTATGAAGAATGCCAATGCATCGCAATCCCTGATTAACCCAGACAATGTCCTTTGCTTGCAAGCCCATTAGTCTTTCCAACCATTCAAGTGAGTTCTTCGTCCTCTCAAAAGCCCCTGATTGTGGAATAAAGCGTGTGAACTACTTATAGAATACATTCGCGCAACAATTCAACATTCCACCCCTTCGCTTCTCATTCTTATAATGCATAGAGTGGTAGAGATCACCTAAGAGAGTAGGAACATGATTCTTTGCTATGAAAATGCGAATAGCATCGACGTCCACAAAGTTCAGCATGTTCGGGAACAAAGTGATTCCATAGATACACAAAGCTAGGATCGCATTGAAGGTACTCCAACTTTTTTCCTCAGCTGCTTTAGTAGCTTCATCTAACAAGAAACTCAAATGATATCCTCAGAAGCCTCCTTTGCTATCAATCCGGTATTCCAATAATGACTTGCTCAAATAAAGAGCAGTTGCTACATCTTTGAAGTCGGGGTCAATCTTGGACCCAAAGAATGGTGCACAGTCCTTCACGGAAACTCTCAGGATGCTCGAGTACTCCTCTAATGTAGGTGCCAATACGAAGTCAGAAATTACGAAACATCTAAGCTGTGGATCATAAAACTGTAGCAAGGTGTGCATCCCTCTGAAAGCGTAGTCACTGATGGGCTCTATGAAATACAAAATCCACCTGTAATCCTGCTTGAAGACATTGAGAACTTCTGGAGGAGCTAAGGCTTTCACTTTGAGGATTTCTTTCACAATAGGCTGATGAACCTTGTAGTAGATAATACACTTGGTCTTTTTCTTGGATTCCATGCTCATAGAACAATACCCACAACTGGAATCAAGGATGTGATATGCAGCCCTGCAAATGAATAAACATGCGTTAGGAATGCAAGTATGCAGATGATGTGATGCAATGCAATGGCATGTGATCATTGTGGCATATACTGAGCAATATTGTACTGCCTTCTGATTTGCCCGAATATTGACTTGTCAAGAATACCAGATCACAAGTATGTGTCAAAAGAAAACCCAAGCATCAAGAACAAGGTAGGTTGAAGGTTAGTTTTCCTTCAAACCCCTCCCAATCTCACGGATTTGCTACTACGGGTCAACATCACTGACTCTCAAAGCCGAGTAGCAATAATACGTTCACCATTTCCGAGAAATGGCTCATGACCAAATCAAGGGATCGGTTTGGCATTATGTTCTACCCAGGGAGGCCTCAGCTGAGTCCGGGAAAACAAACATCCCTCATAAGTTCCCGGCTTCAAGCACTGAAGTTGAGAAACAATAGTACATTCATCTCGAAGGGTACAATACTACCTTCATACGACCAGTCGCTTTAACTGGGTTCCTATGAGAGAACAAGGTCATCCTATACGATTCCCTAATGGGCCCTCGGGTGCGAATGGGTTTGCCACAAAATATGGTCTGCCACTATCACCACTGGAGAGGGTTGTTTCCACTAAGGTCCTTGATGATCGGTTCCCGGTGTTAGCAGCTCAGGTGGGAACATTCTATGGTCTGCCTAGGTAGTATAGAACATCTCCCAAGAGAGCCTGATCTGGGTGTGGGACTCGTGAAAACTACACGTGCTCAAGACCACGCAAGCCACACGACTTCCCACTCTAAATCCTATGTGTATACTCAAGCCGGACATTTGGCTTATCTCACCATAATCCCATCCCGCCAAGGAAAACCAGAACAGCCAGTACAGTATATGCCAGTATATGCAACAATAAAGTAAAGTGAAAAAAGCTATAAATAAAGCTGTAAAGTAAAGCGATGAACTATAAATAAAATAGTAAAGCTAAACTAAAGAATAACAGCAAACGAATAAACACCCAAAGAAAACAGAAACAAACAAGCGCTAGGATTGACTCTCAAAGGGGAAACCAGAGATTCTGGGTTCGATCCCCAGCAGAGTCGCCAGCTGTCGCTCCCGAGATTTTCATCCTAGTACAAACGCGAAAGTGGCGCGAAAAAGGTAGAGTCGCCAGCCAAACATTTTTATCCCGAAGGAATGGGAAAGGTAATGTTGCACAAACCTAAGGAAGAAGGAAAAGGACGAGGCCTTGCGAACCAAAGATCTGGGTCCGGAAGTCGGTTACGAATTGAGAAGGTATTAGCATCCCAATCCGTCTGCCGTACCCGACGGGATCCACGCTTATAAGTCTGTTTCAAAGGGTAAGAAATACGATGTTGTTCGAATGAAAAAATGGCTATCAGAAATGGAATGGAAATGGGAAAAGGAAAAGAAAATGGGACGAAGGGGAAAATGTAGGGAAAACTAAAGAATGTGCTCGAATGGGCCCTACCCCACTGCCTACGTACTGTCGCTCCCGATAAATGGGACTGGCCCAAATAAAGGTACAGACGCGAACGGTCGGCGAGAGGGACAATGAGAACACACAGCCGTGAACTCACTGGAGATGAAAAGAGTCGCCAGCTAGGCATTTTTATCCCGGAGGAAAGGTAATGCTGCATAAACCTAGAAAAAGATGGATAAGACGGTTGCGAACCAGAGAGACTGAGAAAGGGGGTTGGTTACAACCTGGGAAGGTATTAGCACCCAGATTGTCCGCCGTACTCGACGGGATCCACGCTTAAAAGATTTGTGTTTTAAAAGGGGTAGTGTCAGTGCAATTTGTGTGTAAAAGGGCTGGAAGCAAATGTACAGGTGTCAGTGTAAAAGAAGTGAAGTATGATATGTATAAATGATGTGTCAGTGTAAGAATGAGAATGAATTGCTCAAGATTATGAGGCTTAAAGAAATGAGCTGGAAGGAGGGGGAATATACAGAGATTTTTGTTCGATAACTGTTAAGTTATGCCTACGTATCCTCTCGTGCAATGAGGAAGTCAGAACACCGTAGTTCGACCCAAAGAGACTGAAAGATGAATTGACTGGTGAACTACTTACTTGCCTATGCTCAAGTGTATGATCTGTCTGGCACAGATGCAAATTGTCTTGCATTAGACGGAAGAAGCAAGTTCTCGCTTATGAGTGAAGGTGATGAGAAAAGAATCCCGGAGGAGACGATTATTGTTTGTTTTTGTATTTTCAGTCTTTTATTGCTTTTAAATTTGTCATAAGTTAATGAGCTTAAGCCTAAACCAATGGATTTAGTAAACTCATCACATCTTCCCTCTGATTAGGGGTAATGAGAATACCTTAAGTGTGAAGTCAGTTTCTCACACTTAAACACCTTTGATATAGAATCAAGATCATTAACCTACTTGTGATTATTTAGATGTTTTTGTTGTTTTTGTTTAGTGTTGAGTAATGAGGTTAAGCCATAATCAGGGATTTAACAGACTCATTACACCATCCTAATAGAAGGATAATAGATGGGAATGTTTAAGCTGAGGAAAGCTCCTCAACTTAATCCATGATTAGGGATTAAACTCATGACAAAACAAAGCCTTTATTAAGTGGATTTTAGTTAATGATAAGATGAAGAAGTGAGTTTTAGGGTTTGTAAGACAACTTGAGGGGGACTTGTCCATTAACACTAGGGTTAGTCCTTCTTAACTAATTAAGGAAGAATTAGAACCCTAATGCAAGGCCCAAGTTACAAGTTTGGTGTCTTGATGATTGTTAAGTGGATTGATTAAAGGAGTTAAACACATTAAGGGTTTAACACTTAGGATTAAAGTTATACACTCCATCCTAAGAGAAGGATGCATGCATAAGCTTAATCACAAAGCCTTAAAGCCTTTAGGGTTTAGTCCCTGATTAGGAGATGAGAAGAGAAGACTCAAAGAGACACAAAGGTAAGAAACTAAGTGGAAAAAGTCTAATCCTAATATTCACATGCTCGGATGGTCCTAGGTTAGTGAGGCTCACTATCCTAATGAAGGAGAAGAAATAAGAAGAGAAAGATGAAAGGAGAAGCTCCATGGTGGCCTAAGCACACCTCGAGTCGAGAATGAATAAGAGAAGAAGATGAGGAAAATGAATTAAGATGAATAAGAAATAAGATAAGAAGAAAAGAATGCAATATGGAGATGAAAAAAGATAGAGAGATGAGAATGCAATATGAAGACGAAATAAGATAAAGAGATGAGAATGTGAAATGGAGATAAGATGAATAATGCACAAACAGAGCCTACACCAGTAGGACTTCCAGATGCAACAGCATGCAATAAGTATAATCGGGCCCCAGTGGTACCTAACGGAGAAGGTCCGTTGCCTCTTCAATGCGCGCACAAAAAACTCAAGAAATAAAGTCAAGTCCAGAACAGATTCATAAGCCAAACAGAATTAACACCAAGAATAAGTCTAAATAAAATCAAGTGCTAAACGCAATTTACATCATCTCATTAGTCCAAACAGGATTATGAAACCGATTCATCACAGGGTCGTCATCAAGCAATATCCACAATCGTCGAATTTGAACAATCGACCTACAAAATATCACGCAAACTAGAACCAAGATTAAGCACAATCCGACTTAAATGAACTAAATTAGTCAAAATAAACTACATGAAGATTAAACAAAAATCTATTTAATTAAACCAAAGTAAACAAGATTACAAAATCAAAGTTATATTAAAATCCTAATAAAGTTCTAAACTAAAAAAAACATTAATAAAATTAATTAGCAAACCTATTTTAAAATTCTAAATCAAAATTAACAAAACTAAATTTATTAACCAAATATTAACAAAGTTCTAACTTAAACCAAGGTAAATAATAATATAAAATAAAAAAAAATAAAAAAAAAGAAGGGGATCCGCTGGCTTCATGGTGGTGTGCAGATAATAAGGTTTGAACCAATATGGGCTTAGGGCATAAACCCACTGGATGCACAATAAAAACAAAATCAGATCAATAATCTAACCTAAAAATAAAATATAACAAGAGAAAAACAAAACAACAAAAAAAAATAGTTAAAATATAATAACAAAAGCCAAAGATTATCAGATCAACACCACGGTCAAAAAGAAACAACAATGAAGACAACGCATTCCTCATCGGTCCTCCCCTGTGATAAGTTGCGTCTCCCTCTCTCAAAAATCATCACCGGCCAAACAACATCTCACCACCATCCACTTCTCGCCATCGCTCGAGTTCTTCTTCTTTAATGACCAATCGGCGGCATCCCTGTTTCAAACATGCAAGCTCACGCTTCCTCTGATTTCGTCTTCAAGGCCGTCTCCGTTTCGAATCAAACAATCAAGCTTCAAGCTCAGCCCATGAACGGTGGCGGCGAGGGATTAAGGAGCGGCGTGACAAGGATGATTTCATTCGAAGCTTTTTTGATCTGCAACTCTGTGCGATTGCCTATGCTTTGCGCGGTGGTTTGCGGTCGTCGGTTTCTCAACAACGGTTTTGGATGTTTCTCTTGAAGGCTCTCAACACCCTGTCTCGCTCATATCGGAAGAACAAGCAAATCCATGGCGGAGGCTCTCCACTCTCACTCGCGGTGGGTATGGCTTATGGTTTTTTGTGCGAAGTGAGATGGTTTTCTGTGATTCTGGATTCGCGAAGCGGCGGTGTTTGTGAATGTCGGTGAGTTTGTTGTTGGTTGCTGAAGGTGGAGTTTGAAGGTTTGACGGTTTCGGCGAGATTATGAGATGTTGTGATATGGAGTTTGGTTCTGAAAGGTGATCAATAAAGAAGACGAAAGGGGTAGGTTCGGTGATGGGTGTATTGTTTCTGTGTTGCTGTTGTTTTGAAGTTAACAATTGCTTTTCCTTTTTTTTCTTTTCGCAGGTTGTTACCCGAAGGTAGTGTGAGAGGAGGATTTGGTTACGGTTGTATTGATGCGGTGAGGATTGAAGGAAGGTATGTGAGTTAGAAGTTGAGGGTTTCAAGTTTGTGTTGAGAATGGTGGTCTGTGTTGTTTGGAGGCGCAGTGGTGATGGTGAATGTTGTTCAGTTAAAACAGGGTCAAAACAGGGGTGAGGGATGAAGTTGTGTTGTTGTATGGTGTGAGTATTGAAAAAAAATATGCAGGAGTGTTTTGTTGAAGAGAGGGTTTTGTTGAGTGAGTTAAGAAAAGTTTGTGGAAAAAAGATCAAGAAAAATGAGAAAGAGGCGCTGGTTTTTTGTTGTTGTAGTCTTGGGATCAAAACTTTATTACTTATACCTAGGTCAAACAGGATTTAACTTCATGGGCCACACAAAGAAATGAAATGGGCCTTTGTAACTCTTATTTATTTTTTTAAGTTTTTTTTATTTATAAATGGCTTAATGAAATGAAATTAATTAACATGGTTAATTAATTTGATTTATGGATAGGGGGTTATGGTTTGGGCTTGGATTATTGAAATTGGATATGGATGATTAGAATGTGAATTAAATGGGTATAAAATGGATATAGAACATGAACTATGAATGAGGTTGTTTATTAAAAATGAAATGGTTAATGGATTTTTTTTGGGATAAAATTTGCTTATGGAAATGTGGTTAAGGAGAAATTGGGATATGAATTGAAAAATAGAAAATGGAATGAACCATAAAAATGGATATTAACAAATGGTTTAATCTGGCTAAATGAAATTGGAACGATCACCAACAACACGAACACAACCATGAAATATCAACTTTCCAACTCGAAAACAAACTTGCACTGCTTCCACAAAAATTACTGGTTGAGAAGAAATAAACGCGGCCACCACAATTTGTGACTGAAAACAAACCATCTAAAATCAATCATCCTCTGGGTCTGCGATTAAATGAACCCTGAATCACTTCAAATTTGTCTGAATCTTTTTCTTGGGAAAACAAAATCACGACTGAACATGATGAGCAGATAAACAGACGATTTGGACCAAAACTTCTTATGAATCCCAAGCTAATAATCTGATGAATTCCACCACACAACCTGCCCATGAACATGCATTGTTTGAGAAATCAATCACCGAACTGGTGACGGCCCAGATGCATAGCAAATAGTCCTTTCAGACGTGAAATCCTTGACTACTGCTAAATCAGGGAAATAAACCCTAATTTAGTGACAGGAGCAATAAGAGAATGATACCAATGAAGCGGCATAGCTAAAACCTTGAATTCTTCTGATAATCTACAAATGAGGTGTGAAACCTTAATCCCCGGATGACCATGATCCCATGTCTCAGGAGCATATGCAAATGATATGCATTCTAAATGTTAATGACCAAATGAAAATGCAAATGAGATGCAAATGAAAGACAGGCGAAGAAAGAAAATCAGAGGGCAAATTTAGGGTGTCTACAGCTGCCCCTATTCAAGCAACTGTTAATCTGAAAAGGATGAGAGCAACGGCTATTAGACGTTCAAGATAAACAGTGATTGAATACCAAAAAGACCCCGAAATTTGCACTCACAGAATGAAGAAGAAAAGGGATATAGATTGTAAAAGAAAATAAAGTATATTGTAAAGTGTGGGCGACGGAGGACGACCGTCGAGCAGAGGACGACTGCTAGGTAAAGGGCAATGACGGGGACGGCCGACATGCGGAGAATAAAGCGATGACGGGGACGGCCGACATGCTGGGTATAAAAGGCATCATGATGGGGACGGCCATCAAGTAAAGTTGGAAAATTCTCTGGGATTAATGAAACATGACGGGGGCGGCCATCAAGTTCATAAAGTAAGGTAACCAACGACGGGGACGGCCATCGGGCTAAAAAGAAAAAGGGACCACGACGGGGACGGCCATCGGGTTAAAGAATAAATGAAATAAACAGATGATGAGGTACGGTCATCAAAGGTGAAGGACGATCACCTAGCAGGGGACGGCTGCTCTGTTGGGTTAAGATGAGGGACGGTCATCTTAGGTGGAGGACGACCACCTGGCAGGGTACGGCTGCCGAAAATATCACGACATAGGACGAATGCCTGATAAAAGGTCATCGATGGGGACGGCCATCGGACGAGCATGATGGAGGACGACCATCAAGAGGTGGAGGACGACCACCTAGCAGGGGACGGCTGCTCTCGAGGTTTGTCATGACATAGGACGAATGTCAGATAACCAAAATCAACAATGGGGACGGCCATTGGATAAAATGATGAAGGACGATCATCAAGAGGTGGAGGACGACCACCTAGCAGGGGACGGCTGCTAAATATCAACGATGGGGACGACCATCGGATGAGCATGATGGAGGACGACCATCAAGAGGTGGAGGACGACCACCTAGCAGGGTACGGCTGCTCTCAGGGTTTATCATGACACAGGACGAGTGTCAGATAAAAAGGAAAATTTGCTTTACTGGGGCATAGTAAACACGGACGAGTGTTTATATCCAAGAAACAAAAGGTATAAGTGTTTAGATGCTGTGTATAGATTAAGGATGCGGACGAGCATCCCTAAGACTACGATACGGACGAGTATCAGATAGAAACAAATACTGACACGTGTTCAGAGATGATGATACGGACGAGTATCAACGGGTTAACAAAGAACACGGACGAGTGTTGAATCTGAAGGGACTCTTCTGGGGAAAAGTAGACATAGACGAGTGTCTAAATTCAAGAAGACAAGAGTGTTTGACACAGTGTATGGATTAAAGATGCGGACGAGCAACCTTAAGACTACGATACGGACGAGTATCAGGTAGAAACAAACGCTTGACGCATGTTCTGAGATGATGGTAGGGACGAGTACCAACTGGTTAACAAAGAATCATGGACTAGTGTTGAATCTGCGGGGATAGTAAGTATGAATGGTGTATAGATGAGTGTTTAACTGTTGGGGAGAGTGACACGGACGAGTGTCGAAAGGAGAAAAGTATAGTATGAACTAAGTATCTGATGTACAAAGTGTTTATAATACTGTGCTGGGGAAGGTGACACGGACGAGTGTCAAGGAATTTATATATATATATATATATATATGTATCTGTGAGTGCAAAGGGGACACTTTGGCTTTCTGCTGGGGATATGACACGGACGGGTGCCACAAGGAGTATATACTGATGTTTGGGAGTGTGAGGCAACTGTTTTAGCTTTAGCTCTCCGCTGGGGAATCTGGGGAGCATTCTGTATACTGTTGACGGGTTGAAAGCTTTTAACTCTGATGGGAACGAAGTGTTGGCAACCTGATGCTTGTTGGAGAGGTTTTCCCTGGAGGAAAGATGACTCTGCGTGAGGTATACTTCGTTTAACTGCCTTGAATATCTACTGAGGATCTGATCATCCTGCTCTGACTCCACTGGGGAGAATTTCTTCTTGCTCTGCTGGGGAAATCCCTTGGAAATGAGAATCCCGATGACTCTATGGGGAAAGATCATCTTTGGACTTGGCTAGGGAAGATGCTTGATCACACAATCCTGCCGAGGAGGGAATTCTGATAATTCTAACTTTGTGGGGAAGCAAGGCCTTCAGCTGCCTGTTGGGAAAACTTCACTGTGGACAGATAAGTCCGCTTGGGGATGAGAACGATTTACTTAGCCTTGAAGTTCTGCTGGGGTTATCATCTGTTCTGACTCAGCTGGGGATGTCAACTTTCATGGTTGAGAAAAGATTTGGCAATGCTCTGCTGAGGAGAGACTTTGCTGGAGAATCAAAATATGCCCCAAGTATAGTATGACGACTGTGTTGGGAAGATATGCCAATGAAAATTGGACTTTGACTGAATGAATAACCAACTCCTCATGAAGGAATCTTGTCGGCCGAAAGAAAATCTTTATGCTCGGGGAAGAAATAAACTTCCAATGCCCTGCTGGTAAAATAAATACCAGACATTCCCTGAGAATTAACACGGTGCTTCAAACTTCTGAGCTCAACAAAAGCATACTGATCATCCAGAGTGACCAAACATCCCTTAACTCCTCAATTATACCATACTGCATCATCCATAAAAAGATCGTCTTCAGAGGATTTTACAGAAGACTTGGCATCCAGAATTGCCCCAGTGTCTTCAAACTCTCGCAGAAATTCAACAAGTCTTGAGATAACTGCCCCAGATTACGTCTTGAAACGATTCTTGCCCCACATCAGAGCTAAAACAGAAACCATGCGATATGAAGATGCAATGCAAATGATGCAAGATGCAGACATATGCTCACAAACAAAGATATGAAACAAGGATGGTTGGGAGCTAGGGCCAGGTTGATAGATATATATATTTTTGGTTGCCAAGCAATTGGACTTTTGAAGGTGAATTACCCGACGAGAACTGGTTTATAAAAGGTAGGCCAACAGATGAGAACTGATGGGCAAAGAAATAGTCATCAGAAGGGAACTGACTCCTTAGGTTCATTGTCAAACGAGAATTGACTCTGAAAAAGAATGACTACCAGACGGGAACTGGCGTCCAAAAGGTTAATGAAAAGGTGACCAGACGAGAACTGGTAAAAGATCCGCCTACCAGACGAGAACTGGTATTTGAAATTGGTTTGCCAGACGAGAACTGGACTTTGGGTTTGTCTGCCAGACGAGGACTAGACTTTGAAAAGGTTTGCCAGACGAGAACTGGACTTTGGATTGGTTTGCCAGACGAGAACCGGACTTTGAAATGTTGATAAGTTAGGGTTACGGGGCCCTGGGTGTGAGATTGATGTTTGTGGGGGTTATGCTCAATGCAATGATGATGCATATGCTCTATATGCGACATGAATAACGTATACAAATGATTTATGCCATGATCATGAAAAGCTAGAAAAACTCCCAAGGATGGGAAGAAAAGTCTTATGTGACAAGGCTTCTGGTTGAGAAGGGTGACAAAGGCGACGGTGGGTAGCATGATTTCCCGACACTCGTCTTGAACTCAGAGATTGCCGATATAACTTGCTCTGTGTAGCTAAAATTTGCCCCCGTTGGGTAAGTCTCTGAACAGACTGTCACTGATTATCCAATTTCTAGAATAGCAGACTTGGATGTCCTCTCGAGGAGAATTGCATCTAGTGAACTCTGGAAGTAATCTGCCCCTGCATGAGCGTGAAAGCGACCTGACTCATTCTGACTGAGCATTGGATGAATTCAACCTTGGTCAACAGAAAATTCGGGTGGCCTGCCCCTGTTTGGCAGATTCAGCTGTGATCAACTGACTTTGAATGACGTTCCTCGATCAACTGATGCTTGGGAACTCTCTTTACCCTGACAGATTCCTTGGTCAACAAAACCACTGGATAACATGCCCCTGATTCATAGGCCTGCACGATGCGCTTGATTCTGGTCATCATTGTTGAATGATCAAGTTCCCTCGCGATTGCTCTCTATAGGAACTTTCCTGATGACATAGGCTGACTTGCAATTAAAACTGTTCATTTATAAATGGTAATTTTAATGCAGTACACATGCAAGCTTTTTAAAATTTATTTATTTTGATGTTGTGACTTTGTGTGACGAATAGACGATTAGTCCAAACGTAGTGCTGAATTAGCAAACCTTTAGGAGTCAGTTTACGCAACCTTGTCGTAGTATGCTTTCAGAAATGAACCTGATTCAATTAGGACTTTCAAGGGTTATGACGTGGTCTGGTTCACGGTTTTAGAAAGAAAGACCTATGGCTCAAAGTTTATCTGTGCCCACCCATTCTCCTTGATGTTCTCCAGTCCTATGTTCAGCTAATTCGGCCTGAGTGCTCGCCTCTCGAAAGGGTTTTGTGATGGTTGAGAAACCAATGGCATTGACGGTTTAAGCACCAATGAGGTTTCTTGGAGTAACAGTCACCCCTTCTGACTTTGTGCCTACTGTCACACGACTTTGTTCTTATGGAACTTTTTCTTTTTGATATTTTTTACTCCCTAACTTTTGCCTGGACTGATTCTTTTTTTTTTCGATTTCGAAGTCCAGCGGGATGCCCTAACTTTTGCCTAAGTCATATGTTTTCACACATTTTTTCGACTTAGCGGGCTTTATTTCTTTTTCTTTCTTTGATTTTTGTTGAACAAATCGTGTGACACTGGCTTGTCATGACTTACCGAAAGGGTTGACTGCCTCATTCCTTTGTTGGTGAGGGATAACCATTGTGGTTTCACGTCCCTTGACCTCTTGAGGTGTAATGAATAAAGGTAATGGATCCTCGGATGCACATTCCTTTGGAAATTTGAACGCTCGGTCAAATTAACTGATAACTACCCTGCCCTGGGTTGAATGTGAGGGTTTTTTTGTTTAGAAAAGAAACTCCTACTTCAAGGCTCAAAGGGGTTGACGAGGGTCTATCTCCCTTATATCTCCGGTGTTTGGGAATTGAAACAATGCCTGTACATCGTCAGCAGGTTCTTCTCTGAAAGCATACCTTCAACAATTATGGGTATTCAGTTGTCATCATCCTCCCTCAAACCTGCTAAACAACAGTGACATAGATGGGAGGTAAATGGATGCAATTTTTTTGTTTTTTTCAATGTAAGTAAAGAAAAATGAGCGAATGCGACATAATTGATTCAAAAATGCAAGATCACCACATTAACATTACCATTCAAAATAACAATGCTTAAAAGACAAGTAGCTGCTAACAGGGAAGAAACTACAATGCAAATGATAAAATGATACAATGATCACCAATTCTGATGACATTCTGTTGTCTGAGCCACTGAAATCAAGATACGCTTCTTCTGAAGTCTTTGAATTCAATCAGGTAAAAGGTTGACGTGCACAACCAAGCTTCCTTCCGGAAAGGAGATGTAGCCCTTGTCGATCAACTGTTGTACTTTGGCTTGAAAAGCTTTGCAATCTTTAGTTGAATGCCCCATTGATCCACCATGATACCCGCACTGCTCATGAGGATTGTACCCTGGAGGGTACGACCCTGGTAACGGCTTGAGAGGCTTAGGAACCACCAAAGAGCTCTGAACTAGATGTGGCAAGAGTTCACTGTATGCCATGGGGACTGGATGAAGAGGAGCAATCCTTCTTTCCAGATTGTTACGAGGCCTAGGCTGGCTCTGAAGTTGATTCTGAGGTCTTCGACCATGAGATTGCAGATTTGGACGAGGAGAAGCCCAGGGTTTCTGACACGGTGCTTTGAGCATTGCCGAATGCCCGTAAGAGTAATCAGATTCAGGAAAAGATGATCTCTTAGAAGATGTTGGTCCAGAATATGCAGCATTGGCCATGACTGCATTGGTATCATACCATTCTTCCTCTTGGGAGCTAACAACAGATTCACTTTCACTAGCTGGGATATTCGAAAAGTCCTGGATCTTTCCACTTTTGAGCAGGCTCTCGATGCGTACTCCAACTATCATCAAGTCAGAGAAGCTTGTCATCCCCATGCTACTCATTCTTTCCAAGTATGGACCCTGCAAGGTGCTCACGAACAGGTCAATTAATTCTCTGTCTGAAAGTGGTGGTTGCACTTGGGCTGCCAATTCTCTCCACCGCTGTGCATATTCTCTGAAAGATTCACCACTCCTCTGGGATAGGCTCTGCAAGTGCGTGCGATTGGGCGCCACGTCCATATTGTACTGGTATTGCTTTACGAAAGCTCTGGATAAATCATTCGAAGATCGGATATGACTGCTTTCCAAATCCATGTACCAACTTAAAGATGCCCCACTTAAACTGTCCTGAAAACAGTGAATCATCAACTTATCATTGCAAGCATAGGAAGTCATTTTTCTACAGAACATCACCAAATGACGCTTCGGGCAACTGACACCAGTGTATTTTTCAAACTTCGGAGTCTTGAAATCTGGAGGAATGATAAGACCAGGCACCAAACACATGGTTAGAGCATCAAAACCGAAGGCATCAGGATCCGCTAAGGCTTTGAGTTGCTCCTCCAACACACGAAACCTTTCAGCAGGATCAATAACTTGTGGATCCTTGGTTTTCACAAGAGGGATTGCCCCTTGGAAATCTGGCATAGGGAAGGCAAAATTCTGATAATCTGTAGAATCAGAAGAAGATGAAGGTCCACCTCGGACAGCAGATGGTTCAGGTACATTCTGATTCACGATCGGGGTCTGTACAGGTTGAGCTTGAGCAAGATTGTTCACTTGTGGGAGATCTTCATCAGGAGAAAGACCATACAACGGATTGGTCATTGAAGTGAAACCAGGTGGAAACTCATCATTCTGACGGTTATTCTCTGACATAGCTACTGACGGCTTTCAAACTGACCCTTCTTAACTCTTGACACTGTTCAGTCTAGCTTCACACACTCTGCCGTCTTCTAACTGCGACCACTTGTTCAAACTGAGTACCGGGAAATCAACTGGCTGGTCATGGACAAAAGAGGAAGGATGAGCTCTTTGGAGGAGGAAAATGCAATGCAGATGCAAATGCAAAATGCAATATGATGATGCAAAAGATGCAAAGACATGGGATCACAGCTGGAAACTGCCTGGAATCTGGAATGCCGGACCAAGAATCGAGTGTCTGTAACCACAAGATCTGCATAATAACCCAAAATAGTAACTGAAAACCAGAGGTCAATAACTTCAGGATCATAGTGACCGGATCAAACAATTGTACTGGTAATGAGGGTATGTTGAGGTCAAGGGTACCTGCAAACCTGTAAACAGCCCAACCCCCTCACAGGTAGTGTTCTAAAACAAGGATCCTCAGACTTGGATCAGTTATGAGAAGTGTAAACACTTCTAACCCGGAGGTACAGTGTTTACAATAACCATAAAAAATCCTCCTCTAATTCTCCTCAGTTTCTTAAGGTCATAATAAAGGTCATCCAGACTTAGCAGGCTTCCCAGATAGCCCTAGCACTACAGGAAATCTGTAGCACAGAGTTCTCAAGAGGAAACCCATATCTGAACCGTGTTTCATATTCCCGCACCAGACCGAAATGGAATGGGAAAGAACATGAACCACTCTAGCCTAGGTGTCACTCAGGTCCCAGGTATAGGACCTTAACTCTCAATAGAACCCCACCCACCAAAGCAAACAAACAGATCCAGCCAGCACAGCATGACAGTATGATATATATGCACAAAGCTATAAAGAAAGTAGTAGAAACAACTGTACATAAAGCAAAAATAAAACAAACATACAAACACAGATAGCACATAACACCCCAGTAAACACAAATCAAACAAGCGCTAGGAGGAACCCACAAAAAGAACCAGAAGCCCTGGTTACAGTATAAGGTATCCCCAGCAGAGTCGCCAAGCTGTCGCTCCCGATAAATGGGACTGGCCCAAATAAAGGTACAGACGCGAACGGTCGGCGAGAGGGACAATGAGAACACACAGCCGTGAACTCACTGGAGATGAAAAGAGTCGCCAGCTAGGCATTTTTATCCCGGAGGAAAGGTAATGCTGCATAAACCTAGAAAAAGATGGATAAGACGGTTGCGAACCAGAGAGACTGAGAAAGGGGGTTGGTTACAACCTGGGAAGGTATTAGCACCCAGATTGTCCGCCGTACTCGACGGGATCCACGCTTAAAAGATTTGTGTTTTAAAAGGGGTAGTGTCAGTGCAATTTGTGTGTAAAAGGGCTGGAAGCAAATGTACAGGTGTCAGTGTAAAAGAAGTGAAGTGTGATATGTATAAATGATGTGTCAGTGTAAGAATGAGAATGAATTTCTCAAGATTATGAGGCTTAAAGAAATGAGCTGGAAGGAGGGGGAATATACAGAGACTTTTGTTCGATAACTGTTAAGTGATGCCTACGTATCCTCTCGTGCAATGAGGAAGTCAGAACACCGTAGTTCGACCCAAAGAGACTGAAAGATGAATTGACTGGTGAACTACTTACTTGCCTATGCTCAAGTGTATGATCTGTCTGGCACAGATGCAAACTGTCTTGCATTAGACGGAAGAAGCAAGTTCTCGCTTGTGAGTGAAGGTGATGAGAAAAGAATCCCGGAGGAGATGATTATTGTTTGTTTTTGTATTTTCAGTCTTTTATTGCTTTTTGAATTTGTCATAAGTTAATGAGCTTAAGCCTAAACCAATGGATTTAGTAAACTCATCACATCTTCCCTCTGATTAGGGGTAATGAGAATACCTTAAGTGTGAAGTCAGTTTCTCACACTTAAACACCTTTGATATAGAATCAAGATCATTAACCTACTTGTGATTATTTAGATGTTTTTGTTGTTTTTGTTTAGTGTTGAGTAATGAGGTTAAGCCATAATCAGGGATTTAACAGACTCATTACACCATCCTAATAGAAGGATAATAGATGAGAATGTTTAAGCTGAGGAAAGCTCCTCAACTTAATCCATGATTAGGGATTAAACTCATGACAAAACAAAGCCTTTATTAAGTGGATTTTAGTTAATGATAAGATGAAGAAGTGAGTTTTAGGGTTTGTAAGACAACTTGAGGGGGACTTGTCCATTAACACTAGGGTTAGTCCTTCTTAACCAATTAAGGAAGAATTAGAACCCTAATGCAAGGCCCAAGTTACAAGTTTGGTGTCTTGATGATTGTTAAGTGGATTGATTAAAGGAGTTAAACACATTAAGGGTTTAACACTTAGGATTAAAGTTATACACTCCATCCTAAGAGAAGGATGCATGCATAAGCTTAATCACAAAGCCTTAAAGCCTTTAGGGTTTAGTCCCTGATTAGGAGATGAGAAGAGAAGACTCAAAGAGACACAAAGGTAAGAAACTAAGTGGAAAAAGTCTAATCCTAATATTCACATGCTCGGATGGTCCTAGGTTAGTGAGGCTCACTATCCTAATGAAGGAGAAGAAATAAGAAGAGAAAGATGAAAGGAGAAGCTCCATGGTGGCCTAAGCACACCTCGAGTCGTGAATGAATAAGAGAAGAAGATGAGGAAAATGAATTAAGATGAATAAGAAATAAGATAAGAAGAAAAGAATGCAATATGGAGATGAAAAAAGATAGAGAGATGAGAATGCAATATGAAGACGAAATAAGATAAAGAGATGAGAATGTGAAATGGAGATAAGATGAATAATGCACAAACAGAGCCTACACCAGTAGGACTTCCAGATGCAACAACATGCAATAAGTATAATCGGGCCCCAGTGGTACCTAACGGAGAAGGTCCGTTGCCTCTTCAATGCGCGCACAAAAAACTCAAGAAATAAAGTCAAGTCCAGAACAGATTCATAAGCCAAACAGAATTAACACCAAGAATAAGTCTAAATAAAATCAAGTGCTAAACGCAATTTACATCATCTCATTAGTCCAAACAGGATTATGAAACCGATTCGTCACAGGGTCGTCATCAAGCAATATCCACAATCGTCGAATTTGAACAATCGACCTACAAAATATCACGCAAACTAGAACCAAGATTAAGCACAATCCGACTTAAATGAACTAAATTAGTCAAAATAAACTACATGAAGATTAAACAAAAATCTATTTAATTAAACCAAAGTAAACAAGATTACAAAATCAAAGTTATATTAAAATCCTAATAAAGTTCTAAACTAAAAAAACATTAATAAAATTAATTAGCAAACCTATTTTAAAATTCTAAATCAAAATTAACAAAACTAAATTTATTAACCAAATATTAACAAAGTTCTAACTTAAACCAAGGTAAATAATAATATAAAATAATAAAAAAAAAAAAAAAAAAGAAGGGGATCCGCTGGCTTCATGGTGGTGTGCAGATAATAAGGTTTGAACCAATATGGGCTTAGGGCATAAACCCACTGGATGCACAACAAAAACAAAATCAGATCAATAATCTAACCTAAAAATAAAATATAACAAGAGAAAAACAAAACAACAAAAAAAATAGTTAAAATATAATAACAAAAGCCAAAGATTATCAGATCAACACCACGGTCAAAAAGAAACAACAATGAAGACAACGCATTCCTCATCGGTCCTCCCCTGTGATAAGTTGCGTCTCCCTCTCTCAAAAATCATCACCGGCCAAACAACATCTCACCACCATCCACTTCTCGCCATCGCTCGAGTTCTTCTTCTTTAATGACCAATCGGCGGCATCCCTGTTTCAAACATGCAAGCTCACGCTTCCTCTGATTTCGTCTTCAAGGCCGTCTCCGTTTCGAATCAAACAATCAAGCTTCAAGCTAAGCCCATGAGCGGTGGCGGTGAGGGATTAAGGAGCGGCGTGACAAGGATGATTTCATTCGAAGCTTTTTTGATCTGCAACTCTGTGCGATTGCCTATGCTTTGTGCGGTGGTTTGCGGTCGTCGGTTTCTCAACAACGGTTTTGGATGTTTCTCTTGAAGGCTCTCAACACCCTGTCTCGCTCATATCGGAAGAACAAGCAAATCCATGGCGGAGGCTCTCCACTCTCACTTGCGGTGGGTATGGCTTATGGTTTTTTGTGCGAAGTGAGATGGTTTTCTGTGATTCTGGATTCGCGAAGCGGCGGTGTTTGTGAATGTCGGTGAGTTTGTTGTTGGTTGCTGAAGGTGGAGTTTGAAGGTTTGACGGTTTCGGCGAGATTATGAGATGTTGTGCTATGGAGTTTGGTTCTGAAAGGTGATCAATAAAGAAGACGAAAGGGGTAGGTTCGGTGATGGGTGTATTGTTTCTGTGTTGCTGTTGTTTTGAAGTTAACAATTGCTTTTCCTTTTTTTTCTTTTCGCAGGTTGTTACCCGAAGGTAGTGTGAGAGGAGGATTTGGTTACGGTTGTATTGATGCGGTGAGGATTGAAGGAAGGTATGTGAGTTAGAAGTTGAGGGTTTCAAGTTTGTGTTGAGAATGGTGGTCTGTGTTGTTTGGAGGCGCAGTGGTGATGGTGAATGTTGTTCAGTTAAAACAGGGTCAAAACAGGGGTGAGGGATGAAGTTGTGTTGTTGTATGGTGTGAGTATTGAAAAAAAATATGCAGGAGTGTTTTGTTGAAGAGAGGGTTTTGTTGAGTGAGTTAAGAAAAGTTTGTGGAAAAAAGATCAAGAAAAATGAGAAAGAGGCGCTGGTTTTTTTTGTTGTAGTCTTGGGATCAAAACTTTATTACTTATACCTAGGTCAAACAGGATTTAACTTCATGGGCCACACAAAGAAATGAAATGGGCCTTTGTAACTCTTATTTATTTTTTTAAGTTTTTTTTTTTTATAAATGGCTTAATGAAATGAAATTAATTAACATGGTTAATTAATTTGATTTATGGATAGGGGGTTATGGTTTGGGCTTGGATTATTGAAATTGGATATGGATGATTGGAATGTGAATTAAATGGGTATAAAATGGATATAGAACATGAACTATGAATGAGGTTGTTTATTAAAAATGAAATGGTTAATGGATTTTTTTTGGGATAAAATTTGCTTATGGAAATGTGGTTAAGGAGAAATTGGGATATGAATTGAAAAATAGAAAATGGAATGAACCATAAAAATGGATATTAACAAATGGTTTAATCTGGCTAAATGAAATTGGAACGATCACCAACAACACGAACACAACCATGAAATATCAACTTTCCAACTCGAAAACAAACTTGCACTGCTTCCACAAAAATTACTGGTTGAGAAGAAATAAACGCGGCCACCACAATTTGTGACTGAAAACAAACCATCTAAAATCAATCATCCTCTGGGTCTGCGATTAAATGAACCCTGAATCACTTCAAATTTGTCTGAATCGTTTTCTTGGGAAAACAAAATCACGACTGAACATGATGAGCAGATAAACAGACGATTTGGACCAAAACTTCTTATGAATCCCAAGCTAATAATCTGATGAATTCCACCACACAACCTGCCCATGAACATGCATTGTTTGAGAAATAAATCACCGAACTGGTGACGGCCCAGATGCATAGCAAATAGTCCTTTCAGACGTGAAATCCTTGACTACTGCTAAATCAGGGAAATAAACCCTAATTTAGTGACAGGAGCAATAAGAGAATGATACCAATGAAGCGGCATAGCTAAAACCTTGAATTCTTCTGATAATCTACAAATGAGGTGTGAAACCTTAATCCCCGGATGACCATGATCCCATGTCTCAGGAGCATATGTAAATGATATGCATTCTAAATGTTAATGACCAAATGAAAATGCAAATGAGATGCAAATGAAAGACAGGCGAAGAAAGAAAATCAGAGGGCAAATTTAGGGTGTCTACACGTACCTCATAGGGAAAACGAGGATCAGAGTCGTCGTAGTTCGTCTAACTAAGGTGGGAACTTGTTTGTGTTTTTTAGGATGACATTGCCATAGGTCTAGCTCAGGTGTTACCGGCTTTGACTCGAGGGTGTTTACCGTATCGCTGTTTGAACTATTTGAGACAAGTCACATTCGTCCGCAAAGAGTATGAGATGAAAAGAGAAGACGTGATGTCTTTGTTGGTTGTCTTTTAGAAGAAGTGTTTTGACTTTATGTTTATCGCATGTACAACACTAAAGACTATGATATGGGAGCGAATACTTTCTAATATCGCCCCCAATGGAACGTTTGTAAAGTACCCTAGAAGAGTGGAGGAGACCTTCACTAGTCATTTCCCATATAGCTTAAGGCTCGTGGCGCATTGTACACATTTTCCTTTATTAACTATTTGTGATTTGTTCTTTAAGATGAGAAGTGAGACTCAAGTGGAGAAAGGAAAAACTAAGGGGGACTAAGACACAACCCTAAGTTAATTGAGTTTAATGGTGACCTATGGTTAGTGATATAAACAATAAAGAAAAAAACGAGTATGAACAATGTAAAGGAATGAGGTCCTCCTAGATCAAGGTTGGTGATAACGTGCGTAAATCATAAATGGGATGAAACTATGGATCGGGTGGGTCGGTTGCGTGGCGCTGAGACGCACGACTTATGGTGTGCAACATACAAGGCTTGCTTTTGGTGTAATGGAATGGAACGATGGTAATCGAGGAATCCTAAAGTCACATGAAACTTTACATATTTATTTGAAAATTTACTCGACGTTGGATCGAGTATTTCTTTATTTTATTTTTGAGATTTTGGTTTTCTATCGATTCGTTTTATCTTTTCTACCCTAATTATAGGAACTATATAAGCATAAGAGTTCTAATCTATTACATCACAAAGTACAAGCCAAAAAAATATAATCGAGGCATAATAAAAATAATCCAAATCCATACGCGAATCCTCGAAATATACCTTGCACAAAAAGAGAATGTTAGTAAATGAAATGAAGATGCATATGCAACAATATGATGGAAATGAATCAAGATAACAAAAATATCAAAAGTCCTGGAAAAAAATATGAAATTAATTCCCTAGGGTCTCTAACCTAACTATAATATTGTGTTAAAAAATCTCCTAAAAAGTCAAAGTCTAACTATGTCAAATGGTCACTTAAATCTATCTAAGATTCAATCATAATTTTACACAAACCACACTACCAAAACAGTGGATAAAATGTCCTAAAAACTATACCAAAAATATTCCAGGTTCTATTATTTGTCTTCTAATCATAGCAAAAAGAATGGGACCAAAATCATACAGGAAGTGGGAGAAATAAAATGTACAAAATTATGTATTCATGAAAGAATTCAATAGAAAAGCAATTAAATGAAAAATCGAAATTAAATTGAAAAATGACAAAATTCAGAAAGTAAAAATATAGAAAAGTTCTACGATGACTTAGGAACCTATTGTAATTTTTGTAGAATTTTATTTTGAATTTTAGTATTTTTTATGAATTTAAATTGAAGAGGTACAAAACAGAAATTTAAAAAGAAATAGAAAAAGGAAAGGGGGGTGAAAACAGAAATAATTATTAGTTAAAATGAATTGGGCTTGAAAATGGGGGTGTGAAGAGAAAATTCTCCTAAGCCCAAAACGCAAAGAGGCTGAGGGAGTATGTTATGGATTTCAGTCAATGGTTGACTGATTCTGGGTCGTTGGATCACGAGGCTTATGATGATGAATGGCCGTGATGAGAGGTGTACGATTGCTATGGTGGAGGGTAGTGCGCGAGAATGAAATCTAGTGGTCCTACCAGACGGTGACAAGTGTCACCGCCGAAGTGGACCAGTAACCAAACCTTATCTCTTCCAACATTTGGCGGTGGTGTTAACTGAGTTTTATGAGGTTTTATTGATTCTAACAATGGCTTTATTGGGATTATTATATCTTTAATTCTCTTAATCCAAAATCTAAAATCAATTGATTACCATTAAAACCAATTAACATAAATAATTGAGAATCAGACCTCAAAACCTAGATGCGTTACCTTCTTCCTCCCAATCTCTTTATCTCCCTAAACCATAAAACCCTAACCGCCGTCATCCCTAAAACACCGGTCCTCTGAACTACCTCGCTCAAGCCTCATCCCTAAATTCTTAACCTAGATTCAGTCTATTTCGAATCAATCGAAACAAAATCGACTCAGTTAAGAAGAAAGTATTACCTGTAGGGGATGGCGGCGGCAGGGTGAATTTCTGGTAAGAAGTTTCGATTCGTGACTCTTCTTGAAGTTTCGATTGCTTCTTGAACTTGTTCACATCTGCCTCTAGGTTATTGTTTGATTGCGGATTCTGTTGTCTTTGATCTTGCAGAATCGTTGCCGATGATAAGCGATGGAGATGAAGGCCATTGATGTGATACTCGACGTCGATCGATGAAAATGTTGTGGTTGAAGTTTGGTGAGGATTAAGAGCTGAGGCTTGAAGGTTGATGTTGATGCGTAGATTGAAGGAATTCGGTTAGGGGGATGGATGATTGATGAAGATATACGAGGGATATGATGATGACGATTGAAGCTTTATGACGATGCTCGATTTCTTGTTCTGTTAATTGCTTTTTCCTTATTGATTCAGACTCGTTGCAATTTGGTTGATCATGTAGTGCTTCATAATGTTTTTTTTCCAGGTTGTGATTAGTGCTTATGCCATGAAGATGAATGAAGGTTATGGTGCGAGAAGATGAAGAATATGAAGATCGAATGGAAAAATGAAAATGAGGTTGAGTGAGTGAGGGTAAAGATGAAATTGAGGATTTTGGATGCAGCAAGTGCAAGGTAAACTTTTGAAGGATGAGATATGGAGAGGAGATTGAGTTTTAAGAGAGTTGAAGGGTGACGAATGCTTATGATTGAAGGAAATTTTCGAAGATTGGTGAAGACGATGGAGATTGATTGGTTTGAAGATGAAGAAGAAATTTTTTAGAGTTGGAGGTGATTCTAGTTGAAGAGTTGAGAAGAGGGTGATGAACAATGAAGAGTGAAGATGAATATGAATTGAAGAAGAGTGTCAAATGAATGAAGAGGAATCCCCCCAAATGAAGAAAGTCCTGCTGACTTATAGAGGTACCATGAGGTATATTTCCATCTGAAAATCTGTTAGTGGTTAGTTAGAGTTTGTTATAACTGAAAATCTGTTAGTGGTTAGTTAGAGTTTCTTGGAAATTCTCTTCTTCTTTTTCTGAGTTTTCTTCATAATTGAGGGTTTGAAGGTAAAATTAGAGGGTAATTTCTAAAAATTCCCGAAATTTTGTTATGCAATTTTTCTGTTATATGTAACTTATCCTTCCTTGTTGTAGATTTCCTGTTTTCCCTTTTTTTTGTCACTATTCGCCTGCGTTTTCTTGGGTGAGCGAATTGTTGTGCGTCTTTTATTTTACTGTTTTCCAGCAAGCCCATAACTTTTCCCAGTTTTAATTAATACTCTCATTTTGGTAATGTTCAGACAGTGATGAAAGGGTTTTGGATTGATGCAGCAGGGCCATAGGATGAAGACTAGTAGTCACAAGCCTTGTTTTCAAGAACGATTCTCATTCTGACTTTTGATGTCTCGGTGCATTATCCTAGATCCTGTGCAGATATAACTTCAACAAGCGTAAGCTTCCTTTTTGTTTTCAGATCTTGGAATTGGTAGCATTAGGTTCAAATGTAATCATATTTGTAAAAACATGAACGATCATACCATTTGATTCTGAACCTTGTATCGTATTTGCTTTATGGCCTTAAATTCTTATGAGTCAATATTGCACTCCTTTGTGAATTTGTCCGACCGAAAATTGTGATTTGTTTCCCTTTTGATTTCACAAATTTATACTAGCATTACTTTGTCTACAAATGTAAGATAAACCATGACACGTATATTACTCCCCTGCCGATTTCCGTAAGTACAACCAAATCCAATTCGGCATGTTCTTGTATTACCGGACTTGTTATGCACTAGAGCTCTTTAAACATTATTTGTCTTGATGATGACGGGCCAAGACCATTTATTTGAATCCAATTTACATGTAAACCTCTTTTCTTGAACGATACTTAGGGCTTGACAAGTGATAATGGTTTGTGTGATATGAGTATTGAAAATGTGAAAATCCACACTGAGGTAACACTTAAAATTAACCTCTCACTTCTTTTGATCCTTTGTTAATACCAATTTTAGAATGACCACAACTTCAAACTGAGGAATAACTTGATATATGGTTTTCCGTGATAACCCCATGGTCATTGACCTTTGGATATTGCAACTCGATTCTATCGAATGGTCATGAACTATCATCTCACTCTAATTCAAAAGTGAATTAACGATCTTTAGATATAAGGCGTTCTCCCATGATAAATCTAACTTAGGAGTGAAGCAATTCTTCCTTCTTAACCGAGATCAAATCCATCCAATTTTGAACTAAACCCTTACCGCACTCACACTTGTCATGATAACCTCAACTGCATGAAAATATGTATAATTTCGGGATTTTTGAACATACAATTTGGTTATGACATGTAAAAAAAAAAGGCCATCCAGTGATTCCCTTTTTTTTTCTTCATGAAACCTTAGTCCTTGAAACTCCCCTTGGATAAATTTGATTGCTAACAACCCAAAGCCCTAGTCCAATAACATTCTCAGTTGAAATCTAGCCGCTTCATCTTTCCCAAAGGAAACCCAAAGCAAGTATGACACCCCAATTCAAACAAATCTCTTATCTTTGCTCTGGCAGTCCAATATTGTGCACGATTGAGATTTTTATGATCTAACATGATATGCGTATGAATGCGAGGCGTAAAGCCAGTTAAAGTTGTAAATAATAGGGCATATTTTTGGGTGTTACACCTTCACCTTTGGATGACCGTACCTCATCCTATCCCCAATGGAATCCCCATTGTTGGAACTTTCTATCCGACATTTATCCTATGTCGCGATATCTTTTTATCAGCCGCCCCCTGCTAGGTGATCGTCCTTCACCTCTTGATGACCGTGCCTCATCATTTATCCGATGGCCGTCCCCATCGTTGATCTTTGTTATCCGACATTCGTCATATGTCGAGATAATCCCCAAGAGCATCCGTCCCCTGCTAGGTGATCATCCTTCACCTCTTGATGATTGTCCTTCATCATGCTTATCCGATGGCCGTCCCCATCGTTGATCTTTTCTATCCAGCATTCGTCCTATGTCGTGGTATTTTTAGCAGCCGTCCCTTGCTAGGTGATCTTCCTTCACCTTTTGATGATCGTCCCTCATCATTATTTCATTTATTCTTTCACCCAATGGCCGTGCCTGTCACGGTTTATTTACCCTTTAAAACCTGATGGTTGTCCCCGTCAGTGCTTTCCTCATTTCTTTAATCCCTAGAGAGTTTTATCACTTTACCCGATGGTCGTCCCCGTCGCGGTTCCTTTACTTCCTAGCATGATGGTCGTCCCCGTCATTGCTTTGCTTACAATTTTACCCCCAGCAGTCGTCCTCTGCTCGACGGTCGTCCTCCGTCGTGTCATTTGATACTCATACTATACTACCTGTTAAAATTTATATCCCCTATCTTCTTCTCTCCAGTGAGTGCAAATTCTGGACTATCTTTGGTATTCAACCACAAGTTATCTGGTTTGTCTGTTAAGCCAGGCGCTTACATCCTGCACAACTAACTCATGCTTGAATAGGGGCAGCTGTAAACACCCCAAATTTTCCCTCACTCTTTCTCACACCATGGCTTGTGATCTTTCATTTTTTCATTAGCATAAACATACCATCTCATATTGCATATTTGTTTCAACTGCATAGTTTCATTTCATCTGCATCTAGGGTTTGTGATCTGAGCAAACCAAGAAGTGATCTGAGCCATCCCAAAAGTCTTGAAGCTTACCAAGAGGTTCCATGTGTGCTCCATGATCAAATTATGCTCCCCAAAGTCCATAAAAGTCAAGAGATCACAAAGAATGGCAAAGACATGGAGGCAGACTGAAGATTTCCTGCACAAATGACCTAAAATTAGGGTTTTGGTTTCAGAGGCTTTAATCCCAAAAATTTTGGTCATTATTGTTTCTAATGGTCTCAAAATGTCATAAGGATCATGTGTACCAAGTTAGATGAAGGAATTCACTGTGGAAGTTATCTGATCATTAGGTAACTTCTTGAGCAAGTAAAGTCAAAATCAGGGCATCTGAGGCCTCCCTCAAGGACACCAAAGGGTCATCACCATCATTTTGAGTCTTTATGATCTTTATTTGATCTTAGAAGTGGTTGGAAGTTCACAAAGTTGAAGAATTTCAAGCCAAATGCAAACTTGCTATTTTTGGAAGTGACTTGTAATGGAAACTTTCCATTTTGGGAAAGATATTCAACCTATTCTTTCATGACCAAAAATGCCTCAAATGAAAAATTCTCGGGCATGAAAGTTATAGATTATGTTTTCCCATTTTCAAAAAAGTACAAGAACATGTCTTGATTCATCCTAGAAGTCAGGATATGGCCTTTCAAAGTTGGCAAAAATCCTATAATTTTCAAGATCATGCAAAAGAGGGAATTTTGCAATTTCACTTGCCAACCCATTTCATGACACCTCTAATCAACTTTTATGCACCATAACATGTCAAGGCAATTTCAAAACATCAGAATTGGCCCAAGATTGCATGATTTTGATGACTTGATTCTTAAGAGATCTCAAAATGGCCAAAATGCATAACTTTGCAAAAACTCTTAAAACTCTTCATCCACTTGTGCCAGCTATATAATCTTGATCCTAAGGCCATCCTTGAACCAAGCTGAAGCCAAGACACCCCAAAAGCCAGCTCTGCCACGACCCATGCTTGAAGTACAAAGTTGTTGACATTTTTGCAACTTGCCCATACCAATCACACTATGCCACCACCAACCTTCTGACCAATCAAGACCTCTTACGCAAACCCTAAGGAGCTCATTCCATAACACACATTGGCCTGAATGCTCCCACAAGTCAGAATCACCAAAATACCCAAAAATCTTGATCTCTTCGATTCTCTCAACACAAGCCACAAACTTCAAAACTCTTTACACCATTCAATCATACACATCCTTAGGATCACAAAGCAACCCTCACTATGACCTAAAATCCTCACAAACAAGAACATGAGTTCTGCATACTCAGAACTGAAACACTAAAACCAGCCACCATAAGCTTGTTCTAAGCATCACAGCATCCTCAGGGGGTCCATTGGAGTCGATTTGCACCAAGGAGAGGTCCAGAAAGCTCAGAATTAGAAAGCTCCATCTCAGGTAATCATCAAGAATTTTTTTTTCCAGAAGCCCTCTTTTAAGTTCCTAAGTGATTCTAAATGCTTCCCTGGTCATGCTGATGTCTTTACTTTTGAAAATGATTGAGAAATGAGTGTGTATTTAACTTCTGAAACTTTGACCGTGAAACATGTTCTTGCTTGATTCTCTCTTTAAATGCAAAATAAGTTGTTTTTGTTTGTGGATTCTTGTTGTTTGATGTTTAGGGGTTAATTCTGGAGTTTTTGGGAAGTTTTCATGGCCTGGGGAGAGAGATAGGGTTTTGTTGTTGCCGGAGAAGATGACCGGAGCTTGCTCCGGTCACCTGAAATTCATTAGGGTTCTGGTTAGGGTTTAGGGATCAATTTGAATGGTGGCCCTTGGATTTAAGCTTAGCGCGTGTTTGGAGGGCCAGGATGCATCCACTTAACTTTAATCATTTAATTAAATTAATTAATTAGGTTTAATTAGTAAAAATGCTAGAATGAATCTCATCCATCCAATGGCGCGCGCAATCAATTCCCTCCACCCAAGTTTGAATCTGGAGCCTTGGATCAACATACCTTCCATTTAAATTCATTTTATTTCCTTTTTTATTGCATTTTCTTTCTTATTTTATTTAAAATAGCAAAACTCATCAAAAAAATATCATTTCATGCATTTTTTATTTAAATATTTTTCTTTATCTGAAAACAATTTTTATTTTATTTTTTACAATAAAAAAGTATTTTTAAAATATTTAAATGTTATTTTATAATTAATTAATGGATTTTAATTAATTAAAAATGCATTTAGATTTCTAAAAATCACCAAAAAAATCATGAAGCATCCTTAAACATTTAGAAACATTTTAAAACTCACCATACAAATTTAATTTTCGGTTTGATCATAATTCCACAATTTTCTATGAATTAGGGTTCTTAAAAAATCACATTTTCTAACCCTATCTTGAAAAATTCATTTCTGCCTAACCATGATGAGTTTGAACTTGATTCTTTTTGCATTGTTTTAAATATTGCATATAGTTTCTAGGTTATTTATCTCATGATTTTATCTTGCATTTTCAATTTGATTTGCATTTTCCCTTTAGAAGCACCCAAAAACCCTAGTTAACTTAGGAAATTCATAACTTCCACTAGGTTAAGCTTCTGACCTTTTCTTTTGGATTGTGATCTTATAAGGGATTAGGGTTTGTTTGAGCTTGATTTCAATTTTTTATCACGGGGTTTGCTTCTGATTTGATCATATGCATCTCATGTTGCTTTAAAACCCTAATTTTGCATCTTCCTTTGCATTCATCTTTGCATATCATCATCATATGAAATTGCCATGACATTCCAAGCATTTGTATGACATCTTAGACATCTTAATACATGCTTAAACATTTTTTGATCATTTCTTCATTCATTTATTATGCTTTGCGTCCATTACATTTCATGAACATCCATGTGTTTTCATGCTTCTAGCATGCTTCCTTTGCATCTCATCTTTGTATGATCATTCATATGCATCTTGTATGAATTTGAATCATCTCGTATGCCATTTACATTGCATATTCACTTCTGACTTTGGTCTTTGTACTTTCATTTGTCTTATTTCTTTTCATTTCATTCCTTATGCATCCATACTAACATTTCAGGGGCTTATGGTAAGTTGTTTGGAATGTGGATTTGCCTTCACATTCCATCTCTTCTCATCTCTTCATTTGCATAATTTATTTGAATTTGAAGTGAATCCAATTCCCTTATGTTCCATCCTTCTTACTTTCTTTCTTTTAAGTTACTTATCTTCTTCAAGAAGTAAGTAACTTATTCTTCTTCTTCTTTCTCCTATCATCCGCTCCTTCCATTGGTGGCCTTGAAGATCCTTTCTCTTAAGCCTCACAAACCATAGGATATCCGAGCATGATAACTTTTACGGTTGTATATAGTTCCCCTTAGTCTTTTAACTTTGAGTCTCCTTGAGTCTCTCTTCTCATCTCAATAATCAGAGACTAAACTCTTAAAGTTTCAGGACTTTGGAATTAGGGTTATGCCTGCATCCTTATCTTAGGATGGAGTGTATAACTTTAATCCTTAGTGTTAAAACTTTAATTTGTTTACACCTCTTAATCAAAACACATTAATAATCACTAAGACTTTATCTTGTAAATTGGGCCTTACATTAAGATTCTATCTCTTCCTTATGGTTAAGATGGACTAACCCTAGTGTTTAATGGACAAGTCCTCCTCAAGTTGTCTTACAAACCAGAAAACCCACTTCTTAATCTCATCCCTAAATTAAAATCCATTTAATAAAGGTTTGTTATATAATGAATTTATTCCCTAACCATGGATTAAGTTGAGGTAGCTTCCTCAGCTTAAGTGTTCTCATCTATCATCCTTCTATTAGGATGGTGTAATGAGTTCACTAATCTGTGATTAGAGATTAAACTCGTTACTTAACACTAAACAAGAACCCAAAAACATCTAAATAATCACAAGTAGGTTAATGATATTAATCCTATATCATCATGGTAATTAGGTTGGGATACTTATCCCATACTTAAGTAGGCTCATTATCCCTAATCAGGGAGGATATAATGAGTTCACAAACCCTTGATTTAGGCTTAAGCTCATAATCCTATGCAAAACACCAAAATCAATAAAATACTGAAAACACAAAACAAATAGTAATCGTCTCCTCCGGGATTCGTTTCTCATCACACTCATTCTATAAACGAGAAATTGCTTTTTCCGTCTAATGCAAGACAGTTAGAACTCGATCCAGACGAGTCATACACTTGAGCATAGACAAGCAAGCAGTTCACAGTCAATTTAATTTCAGTCTCTTTGAGTTGAACTACGGTGTTCTGACTTCCTCATTGCACGAGAGGATACGTAGGCATAACTTAACAGTTATCGAACAAAATTCTCTTTGTCATCCCCCTCTTTAAGCATTCTTTTCTAAGCCGCAGTTCCTGAGCAATTCACCTTTTGCACTGACACCTGTACTTTCTTTCCTTAGCTTTTGCACACAGATAGCACATTCACTTACCCTTTTTAAACACAATCTTGTAAGCATGGATCCCGTCGAGTACGATGAATGATCTGGGTGCTAATACCTTCCTAGGTCGTAACCAACCCCCTTTCTCAGTTTCTCTGGTTCACAATCGTCTTATCCATCTCTTTCCAGGTTTATGCAGCATTACCTTTCCTTCGGGATAAAAATTCCTAGCTGGCGACTCTATTCAAATCAACCTCATTTCTCTTTTCACCGACCGTTCACGTCTGCACCTTGGGACCTTGGTGTCTTTTCAAGGGAGCTACATAAGGAAGTTAAGTTGAACCTAAAGAACAAAAGGGGAGCAATGAAGTACTAAGGAATGAAGTAATTCTTACCTCAATCACCCCCCCTACAAAACAAATGTTAGCATGATGAAGCAATTTGAAAAATTATAGCATGGCAAAATTCAATTAAGAACTCACACTAGCTAATAAGAGCACTAATGAACTTCTAAGCCTAAAATCACTTTCTAAGGCATTCTACATGTTATCTAACTTCTAAGGGCAGGAGCTAAGTCATATTAAAAGTATCTAAAGGAATGAAGTGAATCAAATTCAAACTATTCCCTAAAGTGTTGCTAAACCCTAATGTAACCTAAGGAAAAGTTAAAAGGGAAACCTAAGTATTTTATCATGTTAAAATCTCCTAAAAGTCAAAGGTGAGTGCAAAGTCCAGAACTTAACACTAAATGAAAATGAAGGATGAGATTAGATCATATGAGAAAGCAGCTATTCAAGTTAAGGAGATTCAAACAAAATATTGAAAGATGAAAGAATGAACATGGAAACATGGTTTTAAAAGTGAAACAAATGACTTAGAAAGAAAAATAAAAAATGGTCAAGGAAGCTTGAACTCCCCATACAAAAACCAGAGGCTTGATGAAAAGTTAGAATGAAAATTAGGTTCACAAAATACTCACAAATAAAGTGGTAAGAAGTGTCTTAAGGCTAAGTGTCGCTCCCAAAAGATGAGACTGGCTCAAATGAGGTACAAACGCGAACGGTCGGCGAAAGGGTGAAATGAGAACACACGGGAGTGAACTCAAGAGAAAGAAAGAGTCGCCAGCTAGGCATTTTTATCCCGAGGGAAAGGTAATGCTGCATAAACCTAAGAAAAGACATGGATAAGACGGTTGCGAACCAGAGAGACTGAGAAAGGGGGTTGGTTACAACCTGGGAAGGTATTAGCACCCAGATTATCCGTCGTACTCGACGGGATCCACGCTTAAAAGATTTGTGTTTTAAAGGGGTAGTGTTAGTGCAATTTGTGTATCATAGCTGGAAAAGAATGCAAGTGTCAGTGTAAAAGAATTGTGAAGTGTATAAGTGAAGTGTCAGTGTAAGAACAAGAATGAAATGCTCATGGCTATGAGGCTTAAAGAATAAGACCAGAAAGAGGGGGAATATACATAGACTTTTGTTCGATAACTGTTAAGTTATGCCTACGTATCCTCTCGTGCAATGAGGAAGTCAGAACACCGTAGTTCGACCCAAAGAGACTGAAAGATGAATTGACTTGTGAACTGCTTGCTTGTCTATGCCCAAGTGTATGACCTGTCTGGCTCAGGTGCAAACTGTCTTGCATTAGACGGAAGAAGCAAGTTCTCGTTTATGAGCGAAGATGATGAGAAACGAATCCCGAAGGAGACGATTATTGTTTGTTTTTGAGTTTTCAGTCTTTTATTGCTATTGAAAGTTTGTCATAAGTTAATGAGCTTAAGCCTAAACCAGTGGATTAGTAAACTCATCACATCTTCCCTCTGATTAGGGGTAATGAGAATACCTTAAGTGTGAGGTCAGCTTCTCACACTTAATCACCATGGTGTAGGATTAAGATCATTGACCTACTTGTGATTATTTAGATGTTTTTGTTGTTTTTGTTTAGTGTTAAGTAATGAGATTAAGCCATAATCAGGGATTAAACAGACTCATTACACTATCCTAATAGAAGGATAATAGATTAGAGTGTTTAAGCTGAGGAAAGCTCCTCAACTTAATCCATGATTATGGATTAAACTCATGACAAAACAAAACCTTTATTAAGTGGATTTTAGTTAATGATATGATGAAGAAGTGATTTTTAGGGTTTGTAAGACAACTTGAGGGGGACTTGTCCATTAACACTAGGGTTAGTCCTTCTTAACCAATTAAGGAAGAATTAGAACCCTAATGCAAGGCCCAAGTTACAAGCTTAATGTCTTGATGATTATTAAGTAAATTGATTAAAGGATTTAAACACATTAAGGGTTCAACACTTAGGATTAAAGTTATACACTTCATCCTAATAGAAGGATGCAGGCATAAACTTAATCACAAAGCCTTAAAGCCTTTAGGATTTAGTCCTTGATTATGAGATGAGAAAAGAAGACTCAATGAGACACAAAGGTAAAATCTAAATGGGGGGACTAATCAAAACCCTAATTATTGTCATGCTTGGTTGTTCCTAAGGTTTGTGAGGTTAACAAGAGAAATCTTCAGAGGAACCACCAGGAAGCAGATTAAATGAGCAAAGAGAAGCAAAGTAACTTGCTTCATTTAAGAAGACAAGTCACTTGAGGAAAGAAGGTAAGAAGAAGAAGAAAGAGCAAGATAAATCTCAAACACAAGTCAAAATGCAGCAATGATGCATAAGAGAGATGAAAAGAGATTGTGAGAAGTGAAGGCAAATTCACTTCTCAAAGTTACTTACCACCTGAAAAGTTAGTGAAAGGAATGAAATGCAATGCAAGATGAGATGAAATGGAATGATGTAGAACAAAACCAGAAGCATGTGTATGATGCTAATGATGCTATGAGATGATGCACACATGAGGCAAGGCATGGGAATGATCATACAAACATATGGATGCAAAAGAAGCATGCTTAGAACCATGAACATACATGAAAAGTTATGGAATGCAAATGACATACAACATAGAAAATGAATGAGGCAATGATCAAACATGCTTCTAATATGTCTTAAGATGTCTAATGAATCAAATGGATGCACAAAATGTCATGGCAAGTCATGGCATGCAAGCAAATGCAAGATGAATGCATATGAAAGCCAAAATTAGGGTTTATGATCAATGCACAAAACAAAAACCAAAACCAGAAGCAAACATCAAGATAAAAAATTGAAAATGCATTCAAGGGAACCCTAAACCTATACAAACTCACTGCCCAAAGGAGGGGATCCAATTCTTAACCTAGTGAAAGTTATGAATTTCCTAAGATTGCTAGGGTTTTAAGGTACCTTGTCAAGAAAAATGTCAAACAAATTGAAAATGCAAGATCAAATCATGCCAAATTAATCCTATAAACTACATGATATGCAAGATACAATGCAAAAAGAATCAAAGTCCAACTCTTAAAGACTAGGCAGAAATGAATTTTCAAAGATTGGATCAAAATAATGCTTTGAAATGGAATTAATTCCATGGAAAATTGTCAAAAGACATCTAGATCAAAAAAGAAATTTGGTTTGAGGGTTGGACAATGTTTCTAAATGATTTTAAAGGTTTCATGAATTTTTTGGTGATTTTTAAATACCTAAAAGTATTTTTAATTAATTAATTCTCATTAATTAATTAAAAATAAACTTTTAAATGATTTAAAAATATTTTTTAATGCAAAAAATAAAAATAAAAATGTTTTTGGTTTCTGAAAATTAATAAAAGGTTGTATAAAAATTTTCAGAATTTTTCAAAATGTTTTGCTATTTTAAAAAAAATGAAGAAAACAAATGAAATAAAAAGAAAATAAAATGAATTTAAACTGAAAAATAGAAAAGTCAACACAATCAAAGGCTGACATTCAAACTTACACGCGCGGGAGTGGACTTGGCGCGCATCTGGACGGCCAATATTCAAAATCTCCTAATTATGATTAAGCCCTAATGACTTTCAGATGACCGGAACAGTGGTTCCGGTCATCTTCTCCGACGAGCCAAATCTCTAACTCTCTCTACACGCAATAAAAATGAAATCTAATTGCCCAGAATCCATCCCCATTCAAAACTGAATCAAAACCCCCAAGCAAACATCATTTTTCATCCATTAATCAAGCAAATCGAAGCAAAACGCATTTAGGGCAAAAAGTTTCAGACAGTTCATACATGCTCAATATTCCACCATTTTCATTTTTAAACACATCATGATGATCAGGATATCATATAGAATCAGTTTATAACAAGTAAAATGAGTTCTGGAAAATTTGTTCTTGATGGATACCTGAGCTGAAGTTCTTCGAACAGGAGCTTTCTGACCCTTTCTCTTATGCAAACTCACTCCTTTGACCCTCCTGAACTCAATGGGATGCTTCACAACTCTTGTTGATGGCTGGTTTGAGAGATGGCAGAAGTTCTGTTCAAGGGAAGGTGGTGATCGTGTTTTTGATTCAGGGAGTTTCAGGCTATGGTGAGGGGTGGTTTGTGACCAGGGAAGTGTGCTGAGTTGATTTGTGAAGTTGGTTTGTGTGTTTGCAGCTTGTGGAGAAGGTTTCGAAGGCTTTTGCAAATGGAAGAGATTTTGATAACTATGGCTTGTGATGTCTTTCAGCTTGGAATGAATGGTGTGTTATGCTGGCTTTGGTCCATGTATCAAAAGGGGATAGGTCAGAAAGTTGTTGGTGGCCTATGGTGATTGGTATGGGTCTTTGGCCAAAATGTCAACTTGATGTGTACTTGAGGTATGGGCTATGGTACAACTTGCTTTTTGGCTTGCTTTGGCTCAGCTTGAATCAAGGAAGGCTATGAAAAAGGTTTAGAGGCAATGCAGCAAGTGGTTTGTAACTTGTGATAAGTTTTGCAAGTTGGTTCAAGTTTGGTTCCTTTGAGATTTCTTGAGTTTCAAGGCATCAAAGTGCAAAGTTCTTTGGCCCATTCTGAATTTTAGAGTTCATATGATCATGTTGTGAAGAAATGATACACATTTGAGGCCTTTAGAACACTTGAACAAACCATTTTGCAAAATGTCTCTTTGGTAGAAAACTTCAAATTTTGTGATTTTAGCCAACTTTGACAAGCCATAACTTTTGATCCAAAATGAATTAGGTCATGTTCTTGTACTTTTTGAAAAGGGAATGATCCATTCTACAACTTTCATGACCAAAGTTTTTTCATTTGAAGCATTTTTGAATCAAAAAGCAAGGGTTGAAAAAGTTTCCCAAAATGGCAATTTTCATTAAAAGTCAAACTTCCCAAAAAGTCAACTTTGCAAATGACTTGAAATTCTTCAATTTTGTGAACTTCCAACATCTTCCATGATCAAATAAAGATCATACACAATCAAAATGAGGAAGAACACCCTTTGGTTGGGTCATTGGGGGCCTCGGATGCCCTGATTTTTCACTGACTTGCTCAGAAAGTCAACCCTTGATCAGATGACTTCCCCATGGAATTTCTTCATGAAAATTGATATGCATGCTCCCTATACCATATAGAGACCAATAGAAACAAGAATGACCAAAAATATTGGAGTTATGGCCTTTGAAACCAAAACCCTAATTTTAGGTCATCTGTGCAGTCAAACCTGGCTCTGCTTCCATGCCATTTTCAGTTCTTGTGATTCTTTGTCATTCTTGATTTTGAGGAGATATAATATGATGCTTGAACATACATGGACCCCTTTGAAGTGATTGATGACCTTTGGAGTGGCTCAAGAAGCTCTTGGATTGCTCAGATCACAAACCCTAGATGCAAATGACTTAGAAGCTATGCAGTGAAGTAAAAATGCAATATGAGATGCTATGATTGAACTTATGCATATGAAAAGATCACAAGCCATGGTGTGAATGGGTGAGGGCAAATTTGGGGTGTTAACAGCTGCCCCTATTCAAACATGAGTTAGCTGTGCAGGTTGTAAGCAACGGCTTAACAGGCAAGCAAGATAACTTGTGGTTGAATACCAAAGACAATCCAAAATTTGCACTCATAGAATGAAGAAGAAAAGGGATATAGATTTTAAAAGAAAATAAAGTATATTATAAAGTGTGGGCGACGGAGGACGACCGTCGAGCAGAGGACGACTGCTGGGGAATGATCAATGACGGGGACGGCCGACATGCTGGGAAAAGTGCGGGAAATAAAGCAATGACGGGGATGACCGACATGCTGGGGATGTAAGAGATTATGATGGGGACGGCCAACAAGTAAAGCTGTAAGATTCTCTGGGGAGTATGTAAAAAAGTAAATGATGAGGTACGGTCATCAGGTTCATAAAGTAATGTAAACAACGATGGGGACGGCCATCGGGCTAAACTGATGAAGGACGATCATCAGGAAAAGGAAAAGGGACCACGACAGGGACGACCATCAGGTTAAAGAATAAATGAAATAATGATGAGGGACGATCATCAAAGGTGAAGGACGATCACCTAGCAGGGGACGGCTTCTCTTTTATGGACAAGATGAGGGACGGTCATCTAAGGTGAAGGACGATCACCTGGCAGGGTACGGCTGCCGAAAGTATCGCGACATAGGACGAATGCCGGATAAAAGGTCAACGATGGGGACGACCATCGGACGAGCATGATGAAGGACGATCATCAAGAGGTGAAGGACGATCACCTAGCAGGGGACGGCTGCTCTCAAGGTTTATCATGACATATGACGAATGTCAGATAACAAGATCAACGATGGGGACGGCCATCGGATGAAATGATGAAGGACGGTCATCAAAAGGTGAAGGACGATCACCTAGCAGGGGACGGCTGCTAAAGATATCACGACATAGGACGAATGTCGGATAAAGAAGATCAACGATGGGGACGACCATCGGATGAGCATGATGAAGGACGATCATCAAGAGGTGAAGGACGATCACCTAGCAGGGTACGGCTGCTCTCAGGGTTTATCATGACATAGGACGAATGTCAGATAGAAAAGAAAATTTTACTCTACTGGGGAATAGTAAACACGGACGAGTGTTTACATCCAAAAGAAAATAGAAGGTATAAGAGTTGACACTGTGTATAGATTAAAGATGCGGACGAGCATCTTTAAGGCTACGATACAGACGAGTATCGGGTAGAAACAAATACTGACACATGTTCAGAGATGATGATACGGACGAGTACCAACTGGTTAACAAGGAACACGGACGGGTGTTGATTCTGAGGGAACTCTTCTGGGGAAAGGTAGACACAGACGAGTGTCTAAATTCAAGAAGACAAGAGTGTTTGTCATAGTGTATGGATTAAAGATGCGGACGACCATCCTTAAGACTATGATACGGACGAGTATCAGGTAGAAACAAACGCTTGACGCATATTATGAGATGATGGTACGGCCGAGTACCAACGGGTTAACAAAGAACACGGACAAGTGTCGAATCTGCGGGGATATAAATGGTGCATACAAGATACGGACGAGTATCTGTATAAGTAAAATAAGTATGAGTGGTGTATAAATGAGTGTTCAACTTGCTGGGGAGAATGACACAGACGAGTGTCAGGAGAGAAAAGTGTAATATAAACAAGTATATGCTTAACAAAATGTTTAGGTAATTATGATGGGGATGGTGACACGGACGGATGTCAAGAAAGTTATATATATGTATCCGTGAGTGCAAAGGGGACGCTTTGGCTTTCTACTGGGGATATGACACGGACGGGTGCCACAGGGAGTATGTACTGGTGTTTTGTGGGTGCAAAGCAACTGCTTTAGCTCTTTGCCGGGGAATCTGGGGAGCATTCTGTATATTATTGATGGATTGCTATTATTCACAAGTGTTTGATTCAGAACATGGCTTATGATTATGCAATATGTTTGATTTTTGCCGTAATGCTCCGTATTAGACGGAATGCTACGCTTCGTGGGGTGAATATGATGCGAATGCTATGATTATGCAAGGATACCGATCCGGGATTCGGGTCCCGTTGCTGCGAAGATCTTTGGCCGATCTGTTTGAAATGGGCATCCCAGCTGGGGATGAGATCATTGGTAGATCTGACAAGATGATTCTGCTTGGGGAAATGGGTCAATGATAGACCTTTTCCAGTAAATGAAGGACCCAACTTGGGTTTGTAGAAGCTTTCGTCACTCTGTTGTGATTCCTTCGTGTGCTGCTCTTCTGGATAGAGGCTGAAATTCTGTGGGGAAGTGGTTTCCCGGCCTTACACCTGACTGTGGAGGAATAGTAAATGGTAACTCGGCTGGGGAGAAAGCACTTTGGGTGCTAAGACTTGAGTGAGTGTTGATTTGCCAGCTACTGGGGGTGAAGCTTTCATGCCCCATGTCGTGTTTTGGATACCTGCAATCCTGCAAAGATAGAAACGTACAAGTAATCCCGAGGTATCCCTTATTGGACCCCATCATGAGAGTTCAGACACTCCCGGGAGTAAGTATATTTCCTGCAAGCACGCATTCTTTAAAAGAGAAACCATTTGCATCTATGCAATCAATATCTTATAGACATCGGACATTTTGCAAATGAAAATAAAATGTACGAGACAAGACATGACTGAAAATCTGATTTTATTAATTTATATGCCCTGAATTGGCAAGATACAGTCAAAGAAACATATCCCCTAAAATGAGGAGATTGTTACAAGTTGAGAAACAAAATGTTGGCAATGTTGACGACGCTTCCAGGAGCTTCCCTTTTGCTATGACTCGTATGACTTTTGACACTCTTCTCGTCTTGCTTTCTGAAGGAGGCTGATCCTGATAGAAGCTTGATCCTTTCGAGGTTTACCAAGTTGTAGGTGATACAGACGAATTCAGCATGCAGTTGTTCGCTTATTCCCTTATTTTGTATGGATCGCCCTTTCGGGTTTTCAATCCATCGGGATACCCATTTTTGCCTGAGTTGTCCGATGCGGCTTTTCAACTCAGCGGGTGTACATTTTTTTATTTTCCCTTATTTTTGCCCGAGTCTTTTATTCTGTTTTTGACTCGCCGGGATGCCCTATTTTTACCTGGACTTACATTATATTTTTATGTCCAGCGGGTCATTTTTATGCGAAGTATTTTTTAACTGCATCTGAATTCACAGGGGACGGGAAGTCTTCACCATCCATAGTACTGAGCATGAGTGCTCCACCGGAGAAAACTTTCTTTACTACGAATGGTCCTTCATAGTTCGGAGTCCACTTGCCCCTGTGATCTGTATGAGGAGGGAGGATTCTTTTCAGCACAAGGTCTCCTACTTGGTACCCTCGATGCCTGACTTTCTGATCGAAGGCTTTCTTCATTCTTCTCTGATACAACTGCCAATGACAGATTGCAGCCAATCTTTTCTCTTCGATCAGACTCAGTTGTTCGTATCGGGATCGGACCCATTCTGCTTCGTTCATCTTAACATCCATCAGTACCCGTAAGGAGGGTAATTCGACTTCAACTGGTAGGACTGCTTCCATACCATACACAAGATGATACGGTGTTGCCCCAGTGGATGTTCTGATTGACGTGCGGTACCCGTGCAAGGCAAACGGTAGCATTTCATGCCAGTCTTTGTAGGTGACTACCATCTTCTGCACAATCTTCTTGATATTCTTGTTAGCTGCCTCAACAGCGCCGTTCATTTTTGGCCTGTAAGGAGAAGAATTGTGGTGTTGGATCTTGAAGTCCCGGCATAGCTCTGCCATCATTTTATTGTTTAGATTGGAACCATTATCAGTAATGATTCGCTCGGGAACTCCGTATCGACAGATGATATCTCTCTTCAGAAATCTGGCCACCACTTGTCTTGTAACGTTTACATAGGAAGCTGCTTCGACCCACTTGGTGAAATAGTCAATGGCAACCAGGATGAATCTGTGGCCATTCGAAGCAGTAGGCTCAATCTTGCCAATCATGTCAATGCCCCACATAGCAAAGGGCCAGGGTGAAGACATCACATTCAAAGGATTGGGAGGCACATGCACCTTATCCGCATAAATCTGGCATTTATGGCATTTTCTGGCGTAGGCATGCCCTCCTGATCTTAGTAATTACTGATCTTAGCAATTTCTTGGCCATGGCATGCCCTCCTGCATGGGTACCAAAGGATCCTTCATGCACCTCGTGCATCAACAAGTCTGCTTCTGTTCTATCGACGCATCTGAGGAGTACCATATCAAAGTTTCTCTTGTACAAAGAACCATCAGTGTTCAGGAAGAAACTACCAGCAAGCCTTCTTAATGTCTTCTTATCATTGGAAGATGCCCCAGGTGAGTATGTTTGATCCTCCAAGAAGCACTTAATGTCATGGAACCAAGGCTTAACATCTTTGACAACATCTGCTGCGAACACATATGCTGGTCTGTCAAGTCTGGACACTGAAATCCGAGGTACAAAGTTGGCGGCTTGAACTTTGATCATGGATGAAATGGTGGCAAGAGCATCTGCAAATTGATTCTCGTCCCGAGGAATATACTCAAGCTTGACTGTTGTAAAGAAAGTCAGTAACCTCCTTTTATAATCCCTGTAAGGTATCAGATGATCCTGGTGTGTGTACCATTTGCCGTTGGTTTGATTAACTACCAGAGCTGAATCTCCGAATACAGTCAATGTTTTGATTCTGAGGTCAATGGCTTCCTCAAGACCCATAATGCAAGCTTCGTATTCAGCTTCGTTGTTAGTGCAGTTAAAGGTGGTTTTTACCGAGAAAGGCATGTGAACTCCCTTAGGTGTAATGAGCATTGCACCAACACCACGACCATTCATGTTAACAGCCCCGTCAAACATCATGGTCAATTCTTCTTCCGGGTCAGGCCCTTCAGTGTGAACAGGCTCTTCATGATCTTTTGCTTTTATGAACATGATGTCTTCATTAGGGAAGTTAAATCTCATAGGTTGGTAATCATCAATGGGTTGCTCAGCAAGATATTCAGACAATACACTGCCCTTGATGGCTTTCTGAGATGTGTACTGGATGTCATATTCTGTGAGGATCATCTGCCATCTTGCAACCCGTCCGGTAAGTGCTGGCTTCTCGAAAATGTACTTAACTGGGTCCATTTTTGATATCAACAAAGTGGTGTGGGTCAACATATACTGTCTTAGTCGGCGAGCAGCCCACGCTAAAGCATAGCAAGTTTTCTCGAGCAGTGAATAACGTTGTTCACAGTCAGTAAACTTTTTGCTCAGGTAGTAAATTGCATACTCTTTTCGACCAGACTCGTCATGCTGGCCCAGCACACACCCCATTGACTCTTCTAAAACTGTCAAGTACATTATTAGAGGTCTTCCTTCAACTGGAGGCATAAGGATTGGAGGTTCTTGTAAATACTTCTTGATCTTGTCAAAAGCCCTCTGGTAGTCTTCGTTCCACCTGACTGTCTGTTCTTTTCTTAACAGCTTGAACAGGGGCTCACAGGTCGCTGTAAGGTGAGATATGAACCGTGAAATGTAGTTCAATCGTCCGAAGAACCCTCGAACTTCTTTTTCTGAATTTGGTGCATGCATTTCTTGAATGTCTTTGACTTTATCAGGGTCAACTTCAATCCCTTTCTCGCTCACAATAAAACCCAGCAGCTTACCGGATCGCACCCCGAATGTGTATTTGTTGGGGTTCAACTTCGGTTGGTACTTCCTCAGACGCTTGAATAGCTTCAGCAGGTTTACCAGGTGGTCTTCTTCGGTGAGGGACTTGGCAATCATGTCATCCACATAACATTCGATTTCTTTATGGATCATATCGTGGAATAATGTTACCATAGCCCGTTGATATGTTGCACCAGCATTCTTCAGTCCGAATGGCATCACCTTGTAACAGAACGTGCCCCAGGGTGTGATGAAGGTTGTCTTCTCCATGTCTTCAGGTGACATCTTAATCTGATTGTATCCTGAAAATCCGTCCATGAAGGAGAATACCGAAAACTGAGCCGTATTATCAACCAATACATCAATGTGAGGTAATGGGAAGTCATCTTTCGGGCTGGCTCTGTTCAGATCTCGGTAGTCAACACACATTCTTACTTTGCCGTCTTTTTGAGGCACAGGTACTATATTAGCAACCCACGGCGGATAGCTAGTCACAGCAAGGAACCCGACGTCCCACTGCTTTTGTACCTCTTCTTTGATTTTCATTGCCATGTCTGGGCGAGTACGGTGCAGCTTCTGTTTTACTGGCGGGAAATCCTCTCTTAAAGGCAGCTTGTGCATGACAATATCGGTGTCCAACCCTGGCATATCCTGATAAGACCAAGCAAACACGTCCACATATTCCTGAAGCAAGTCAATCAGTTGTCTCTTCACTGAGTCTTGTAAGCAGGCCCCGATTTTAACTTCTTTCACATCTTCATCTATACCGAGATTAATCGTTTCGACCTCCTCCTGATGAGGGGTGATAACCTTCTCCTCTTGCCTTAACAACCTAGCTAGCTCCTCAGGAAGCTCATACTCTTCTTCAACCCCTTCATCAGCTTGATTGATTGGATTGTCAAAGTCATACGAAGTCATAGCCGTGCTGTTGTCGGTGCGGTCTGAAAGGCACTCTCTGCAAGGGTTTAGATTGTTCATTTTAGTGATTGATTTTAATCTTGTTTAGAAAAAAGTGAAATGAAGTTTGTCATTTTGAAAACATTTCCATTTACTTTTTGTACAAAAAGAAAAATGGAAAAACAGTGAGCGGAAAAGAAAAAGACTCATTTGCAAAAGATGTCTGATTATCATTGATTGATCTATTTGCACAAAATTACAGATGGCCCGATTACAAAATGAGTCCTGTCATCTTGGGCAAGATGCAGGACTTGATGCATGCTTAAAATATACAGGAAATAATAATTACTCTATAGGAGTAACCCTTATGATTTCCTGGGAAGACCAGTTTGAGATATGGCTCCCCGGGATCCTTGGACGTATCCAGCTCTCCAGGTTGCGTTCATCTTCCGACTCATCTTCCAAGTTGTTCACTGCATCGGGGGTGAGCATCCCCCCACTAACAAAACTGGGCTTCTTAGCAACCTCTGCTTGATCTTGTTGAGTTGGTTTGTAACCCAACCCAAATCTATCCTCCTTCTTCTCTACAGGCAACAACTTGCCCCAGCCTTGGGCAGTCCCTTCTTCAACAACCTTACGGGCTTGCTGATAAGATGTCATTGAGGTTCCAGGTACAGTGGATGCTTCATTTATGTTCAAGGCCTCAAACCCTTGACTCATAGTTTCATGGATCTCCCCATCCATCTCAATGTATTTGTATGTAGCCAGATGGCTAACAAAAATATCTTCTTCACCACAAATGGTGATGATCTGGCCCTCCCACTCGAATTTTAACTTCTGGTGAAGGGTAGACGTAACTGCGCCAGCGGCATGAATCCAAGGTCTACCCAACAAACAGCTGTAGGCCGACTGAATGTCCATCACATAGAAGGTTATTTTAAAAGTCTGCGGGCCAATCATCACTGGCAGATCAATCTCTCCTAGCACTGATCTCTTAGAGCCGTCAAATGCTCTCACTACCAAATTACTTGGACGCAACGCCAAGCCATCATCTCCAGCTTCACCAAGGCTTTCTTTGGTAAGACATTGCGTGAAGACCCAGTGTCTACCAGTACATGTGATAGAACAGCACCCTTGCATTCCAGGGTGATGTGTAAAGCCTTATTATGGTTGCATCCCTCAGTCGTTAGATCAGCATTGGTAAAACCCAATCCATGGCTTGTATTGACATTTTCTACCATGGTCTCCAGCTGATTAACGGTGATCTCCTCTGGCACATATGCCGCGTGCAAGACTTTTAGCAATGCATTCCGGTGAGCTTCGGAACACATCAGCAGGGATAAAATGGAGATTTTTGAGGGAGTTTGGTGAAGCTGATCCACCACCTTGTAATCACTCCTCTTGATGATTCTCATAAACTCGTCTACATCTTGTTCAAAAGATGTCTTATGTGTTTCTTTGAGAATGAGCTCTTCAGCTATTACACTCTTTCCCTTTGCTTTGGCAGCAGCTTATGCTTCGGCATTAGGTCTTTGTGATTGCGAGGCAAAAAGGCGTCCGCTTCTGGTGAAGCCTCCGCCTCCCCCGACATTATCAATCTGTGGAGAAGATGTTGAAGAGTCAAGAGTGATTTTCTCCCCATTGCAGTAAAGGTCAGAGCCATAATGCCAAGGGATGGCATTATTGCTTTCATATGGAACAGGCCCAGGTACCGTGATGGTAACCGGGCTGACTGCAGCAGAGGAGGGTGTTGCAATAGTATGTGGATCATAGTAGATGGTAACCGGTGATCTGGCAGGAGATGCCACTATTTGTTGTTGAAAACTGTTGTTCGGAGGAATATTTGACGGATCATAATAAATAGTGACCGCTGAGATATTTGTTGGTGTTGTAGGAGAAAATTCTGAATAGAGGGGTGCTGATGTTGTAGAAGGAACGTTTGTTGACATCTGGTTCGTTGAAGTGATATTTGAAGCATTTGTTGATGAAACTGAAGAATTGTTTGGAACAATTGTTGTTGTAGTTGTAGGAGACTCTGGAACTGTTGTCGGAGGGATTGCCGGATTTGAAGGTATTGATGTTGTGATTTTAAGTAAGCCACTCTGGATGAGACCATCTATGCCACTTCTCAAGTTATCACACCCATTTACCGAAATGTTGCAATAACCGCACCCGAGCTCACACCCAGGGAATATCTGGCATTCAAGGAGTTGAGCTTTAATATCTACCAGGGGTGTCCTAATTTTCCCAACACTGGTTATCAAGTAAGACGGCTTATCTTCTTCAATAGCATTGATTCTGGGCCCTCCATGGTTGGGCATGGGGTTCTTGTTGACATTTGGCGGGGGTGCAAAGTTTAGAGCTTTGGAATCTACCAGGTCTTGCACCTTCATCTGCAAAGCTCTGCACTTCTCTGTACTGTGGCCAGGTGCATTAGAGTGAAAAGCACATCTGGCATTGGCGTCGTAATTTCTTGGCAAACTGGAAGGATCTGGAGGTGCCAATGTCCTTAGCTCAACCAGGTTGAGTTTCAGGAGTTGTGGCAACAAAGCGGCATAAGGCATAGGGATCGGATCAATCACCCTATTGGCCTGAGATGGTCTCTGTTGAAACGGTCTTTGCTGATTGTTGGTGGTGGTGTTGTTGTTGTTATAATTTCTCTGAGGTGGATACTGAGCTTGTTGCTGGTAGTGGGATTGTTGTTGTGGTTGATATGCTGGTTGTGGATGAATTGGAGCGGGAATGGTGACAGCTGCCACTGACCTATGAACATACTGGGGTCTGTCCCTGCTGGTATGGGTAGCATTAGTCTCACCAGTTCTTCTTGGACCTACAAAAGACTTTCTTGGGTTGCTGGACGAGCTTGCACCGTTGTCAGGAATTTTGCCTATCTTTAGAAGGCTCTCAATTCTTTCTCCAGCTATGACTACGTCAGCGAAACTGGTGGAAGAAAAAGTAGCTAGCCTGTCAATGTATGTACCTTGCAGGGTGTTCATAAACATGTCGGCCATTTCCCTTTCCGACATGGGTGGTTGGACAGCAGCCGCAAGCTGTCTCCACCTCTGGGCGTACTCCCGAAAGCTTTCTCTAGATGACTGGGACATTCCCATCAGGAGGGTCCTGTTGGGAGCCATATCCAAGTTGTACTGGTATTGTCTAATGAAAGCCTCAGCCAGGTCCTTCCAGCATCTGATGGTCGATCTGGTCAAATGAGAGTACCATTCCCTTGAAGCTCCTGTTAAGCACTCTTCAAAATAAAACATCCATAGCTTTTCGTCCATGGTATATGCCTTCAGCCTCCCCAGAAAGGATTGTAAATGGGTTCGGGGACAGGAAGTTCCGTTGTACTTCTCGAAGCACGGAGGTTTAAACTTGTGGGGAATCCTTACCCCGTCCACTAAGCCCATGTCCATAACATCAAAGCCCAAGGAATTCTGGGACTCCAAGGATCTCAATTTTTCAGCAATTTCATCTAGCCTTCTGTCATAGGCTTCATCCCCGGCTCCCATCACAGTGAATTGATCTTCTTGGGGGTCTTCTTGCAGTACCCTACTTGTAGTAGCATTCCCTTGCACATTAGCAGGGATGTTGATCTCTGGGTGAAGGTGAGGGCCATACACAGGTGGGTTGACATGAGGCTGTACCCTCTCATTGTTGCTTGTTCCACCAGTCCCTAGATGGGGGTCTTCCTGAGTCTGCCTCTCTACCGATGCTCTTAATCTTTCTTGGCTCTGTGCCAATCCATTCATCACCTCCATAAACTGGGTCATCTGATTTCTCATTTCCAGTCTCTCATTGGCCATTTGAGCCCTGACCTCTGTAAGGTCCTGTTGTACCTGGTCCATCTGTATACCCGGAAGGTTGTTGCGGGTAGGATATCTATGTGGACTGTTGAGTGGGAACACCCGACGTCGAGCAATAGTTCCTGAATCACAACAGAGTTAGTAACAAAAAAACAAACAAAACCTACAAAACAAAACAAAAGGTTAGTATGCAATGCAGTATGCTTATTTGTTTCCAAGGTATCCGGCTTGGCATTTGGTTTTGACCTTTCCAGACCCCTGAGGAAGATGCTTTAATGTTGCTTAGGAGAGAGAGATTCAAATGAAACAAACCAACGAATATATTACAACAAAGTGAAAGATACATAGTTTGTTTTTTACAATACAAGCCCCTGAGGGGTCAAAATACAACATAAAAAAGAAAAGTACAATGAAATGAAAGCAACAACAAGCAAAAGTCAGACACCAAGACCAAACTCATCCTCCTGAACTTCCTTTAGAAGTGCTTCAGTCACAGGATCAGCTGGATGTTCTGTGAGGTTCCTGATGAGAAGATTCCTGGTGGTGATAGCATTGTTTAGCTTCTTGTGTCTGCCCTGGTCCTTTGACCTCTTCACACCAGCCCTAATCTTCAACTCTGAGATCTCCCTCTGGGCTGCTAGCAGGGCTTCCTGTTGCTCCTTTGCATTAGCCTCCAACTGCTCAATCTTGTCCTGAGTCCTCTTATCTTCCTGAGTGCGAGCTTCAGTGATCCTGACCCACCTAGCTTGAATCTCTTTCAGATAGAGATCAGTCCTGGCCTTTTGAAACTGAGCCTCTTTACAGGCATTCTTCAAAATCTGCTCTCCTTCCCTTGACTTCTTGATGTAGTCTTCTGACTTCTCAATCCTGGCTAGATGCTCCACCTTAAGCTTTTCCAACCTTTCAATGTCCAGACGACCATCACTCCTCTCCCAGAGGTTCTTCTGCAGAGCTTGAGTCAAATTCTCATTCCTCTCTTTCAGTTTTTCAAACTCTTCCAAGCTGACAGTGGCTGGAGGTGGTGCTGTGGATGGCCCAGGTGCATCCTCAATGGTGAAGGGCATCCCAGAAATTTTAGCCCTGGCATGGGACCACTCATAGTACTGAGCTGAGGCCACATTGTTGCATCTCCCAAGAATGGCCATCCCTTTGGTCTCGACATTGTCCCAAGCCCAGGATGCTTGCCTGACAACAGCCAGATTAGGCTTAACCTCACAATAAAGGGTTTCAGCCAAGTCTTGTTCTCTAGGAGGGTGGACTAATGCATAGCCCAATTGTATTTTGAATAGCAGAGGGTTGTAGTTGATGCAACCCTTCACTCCTATCAGGGGTACATTGGGGAACTGCCCACAACTAGTGATGATGTCCCTACCTTTGGTGCTCTGAGTGCACCACCTGATGTCATCTGAGGTCAAAGCAATGAGTCTTCTAGCCCAATTCTTTTGCTGGTGAGGATTCAAGAATGCATCAGTCTTGGGCAAGTGCTTGAGCAGCCAGGTATGGAACAGGGGAGCACAAAATCTCACCAATCTTCCTCTCTGCTTCTCATTCCTTTGATGAATAGAGTAGTAAAAATCTCCCAGTAAGGTGGGCACTGGGTTCCTCAGAATGAAAAGATGGATTGCATTCTTGCTAATAAACTTAGGCTCATCTGCAAAAAGTATAACCCCATATATGCTGAGGGCTAACAAAGCACAGACTGCCTTCCATTCTCCCAAGGAGGCCTTCAGGATAGCCTGGGAAGTCAAGAAATCCAAGTGTAGACCAGAGATTCCAGCCTTGGTAGTCATGTTCTGTCCAATCAGAGAGGGTTCCAGATATAGTGCCTTTGCCACTTCTTCATTACTAGGAAAAGCCATCTCAGGGTTGAAAGGGATACCACCCCTGACAGGTACACCAACTAATGATGAATACTCCTCTAATAAAGGCCCCAACTGAAAATCCTGAAAGGTGAAGCATCTCAGAGGGGGATCATAGAACTGCAGGCAAGTATGCATCAAGCTCCTCTGGGAAGGGTCCAAATCCATAACCACATCAAGGATGCCTCCATAATGTTCTCTGAATAGTGGTATATGGTCTGGAGTAATCAGGGCCTGGACCTTCCTGATGCCAGCCAGCTCAGGCTCAAAGAAATGGTAGGAGATGTTGCTCTTCTTGGGTGCCATGTCTGCTGAAGAAGAGCTGAGACAGATGCTGATGATGATGACTGATACTAGAAGATGGGCCACTGATAGGCTGATACTGGTGATGCAGGTGACTGAAGCAGGTAGCTGATGAGGATAGCTGAAGCAGATAGGTCTATGCAGATGAAGGGGTCAAAACCAAGCCAAAAATATAGTATGGATACCCTGAAAAACAAATAAGCAAATGTTAAAATGATGCAATGATGATGTATGCAAATGATATGCAAGGGTTTGTGATCAAGCTGGATCTGATTAACTGCTTTGATATAAGTCCATGTATGTTCAAGAAATCCAGATGGAGGTTCATAAGTCCAGTAACCAAGGTGGGGGACTCAAATAAAGAGTCACATGTCCAGGGTTAAAATCACAAGAACTGTCCCAAAATGGAGTACTCTTAATCAAAACAAAGTAACAGGATATGCTGGGGTCAAGGGTACCTGCAAACCTGTAAACAGCCCAACCCCCTCACAGGTGGTGTTCTAAAACAAAGATCCTCAGACTTGGATCAGTTATGAGAAGTGTAAACACTTCTAACCCGGAGGTACAGTGTTTACAATAACCATAAAAGATCCTCCTCTAATTCACCTCAGTTTCTGAAGGTCAATACTAAAGGTCATCCAGACTTAGCAGGCTTCCCAGATAGCCCTAGTACTACAGGAGATCTGTAGTACAGAGTTCTCAAGAAGAAACCCATATCTGAACCGTGTTTCATATTCCCGCACCAGACCGAAATGGAATGGGAAAGAACATGAACCACTCTAGCCTAGGTGTCACTCAGGTCCCAGGTATAGGACCTCAACTCTCAATAGAATCCCACCCACCAAAGCAACAAAACCAGATCCAGCCAGAACAGTATGACAATATGATGTATATAAAGCTATAAAGAAAGCAATAAACAAAACTGTACATGAAGCAATAAACAAAACAAATATACAAACACAAATAGCACATAACACCCCAGTAAACACAAATCAAACAAGCGCTAGGAGGAACCCACAAAAAGAACCAGAAGCCCTGGTTACAGTATAAGGGTCCCCAGCAGAGTCGCCAAGTTGTCGCTCCCAAAAGATGAGACTGGCTCAAATGAGGTACAGACGCGAACGGTCGGCGAAAGGGTGAAATGAGAACACACGGGAGTGAACTCAAGAGAAAGAAAGAGTCGCCAGCTAGGCATTTTTATCCCGAGGGAAAGGTAATGCTGCATAAACCTAAGAAAAGACATGGATAAGACGGTCGCGAACCAGAGAGACTGAGAAAGGGGGTTGGTTACAACCTGGGAAGGTATTAGCACCCAGATTGTCCGTCGTACTCGACGGGATCCACGCTTAAAAGATTTGTGTTTTAAAGGGGTAGTGTCAGTGCAATTTGTGTATCATAGCTGGAAAAGAATGCAAGTGTCAGTGTAAAAGAATTGTGAAGTGTATAAGTGAAGTGTCAGTGTAAGAACAAGAATGAAATGCTCATGGCTATGAGGCTTAAAGAATAAGACCAGAAAGAGGGGGAATATACAGAGACTTTTGTTCGATAACTGTTAAGTTATGCCTACGTATCCTCTCGTGCAATGAGGAAGTCAGAACACCGTAGTTCGACCCAAAGAGACTGAAAGATGAATTGACTTGTGAACTGCTTGCTTGTCTATGCTCAAGTGTATGACCTGTCTGCCTCATGTGCAAACTGTCTTGCATTAGACGGAAGAAGCAAGTTCTCGTTTATGAGCGAAGATGATGAGAAAAGAATCCCGAAGGAGACGATTATTGTTTGTTTTTGAGTTTTCAGTCTTTTATTGCTTTTGAAAGTTTGTCATAAGTTAATGAGCTTAAGCCTAAACCAGTGGATTAGTAAACTCATCACATCTTCCCTCTGATTAGGGGTAATGAGAATACCTTAAGTGTGAGGTCAGCTTCTCACACTTAATCACCATGGTGTAGGATTAAGATCATTGACCTACTTGTGATTATTTAGATGTTTTTGTTGTTTTTGTTTAGTGTTAAGTAATGAGATTAAGCCATAATCAGGGATTAAACAGACTCATTACACTATCCTAATAGAAGGATAATAGATGAGAGTGTTTAAGCTGAGGAAAGCTCCTCAACTTAATCCATGATTAGGGATTAAACTCATGACAAAACAAATCCTTTATTAAGTGGATTTTAGTTAATGATATGATGAAGAAGTGATTTTTAGGGTTTGTAAGACAACTTGAGGGGGACTTGTCCATTAACACTAGGGTTAGTCCTTCTTAACCAATTAAGGAAGAATTAGAACCCTAATGCAAGGCCCAAGTTACAAGCTTAATGTCTTGATGATTATTAAGTAAATTGATTAAAGGATTTAAACACATTAAGGGTTCAACACTTAGGATTAAAGTTATACACTTCATCCTAATAGAAGGATGCAGGCATAAACTTAATCACAAAGCCTTAAAGCCTTTAGGGTTTAGTCCTTGATTATGAGATGAGAAAAGAAGACTCAATGAGACACAAAGGTAAAATCTAAATGGGGGGACTAATCAAAACCCTAATTATTGTCATGCTTGGTTGTTCCTAAGGTTTGTGAGGTTAACAAGAGAAATCTTCAGAGGAACCACCAGGAAGCAGATGAAATGAGTAAAGAGAAGCAAAGTAACTTGCTTCATTTAAGAAGACAAGTCACTTGAGGAAAGAAGGTAAGAAGAAGAAGAAAGAGCAAGCTCAATCTCAAACACAAGTCAAAATGCAACAATGATGCATAAGAGAGATGAAAAGAGATTGTGAGAAGTGAAGGCAAATTCACTTCTCAAAGTTACTTACCACCTGAAAAGTTAGTGAAAGGAATGAAATGCAATGCAAGATGAGATGAAATGGAATGATGTAGAACAAAACCAGAAGCATGTGTATGATGCTAATGATGCTATGAGATGATGCACACATGAGGCAAGGCATGGGAATTATCATACAAACATATGGATGCAAAAGAAGCATGCTTAGAACCATGAACATACATGAAAAGTTATGGAATGCAAATGACATACAACATAGCAAATGAATGAGGCAATGATCAAACATGCTTCTAATATGTCTTAAGATGTCTAATGAATCAAATGGATGCACAAAATGTCATGGCAAGTCATGGCATGCAAGCAAATGCAAGATGAATGCATATGAAAGCCCAAATTAGGGTTTATGATCAATGCACAAAACAAAAACCAAAACCAGAAGCAAACATCAAGATAAAAAATTGAAAATGCATTCAAGGGAACCCTAAACCTATACAAACTCACTGCCCAAAGGAGGGGATCCAATTCTTAACCTAGTGAAAGTTATGAATTTCCTAAGATTGCTAGGGTTTTAAGGTACCTTGTCAAGAAAAATGTCAAACAAATTGAAAATGCAAGATCAAATCATGCCAAATTAATCCTATAAACTACATGATATGCAAGATACAATGCAAAAAGAATCAAAGTCCAACTCTTAAAGACTAGGCAGAAATGAATTTTCAAAGATTGGATCAAAATAATGCTTTGAAATGGAATTAATTCCATGGAAAATTGTCAAAAGACATCTAGATCAAAAAAGAAATTTGGTTTGAGGATTGGACAATGTTTCTAAATGATTTTAAAGGTTTCATGAATTGTTTGGTGATTTTTAAATACCTAAAAGTATTTTTAATTAATTAATTCTCATTAATTAATTAAAAATAAACTTTTAAATGATTTAAAAATATTTTTTAATGCAAAAAATAAAAATAAAAATGTTTTTGGTTTCTGAAAATTAATAAAAGGTTGTATAAAAATTTTCAGAATTTTTCAAAATGTTTTGCTATTTTAAAAAAAATGAAGAAAACAAATGAAATAAAAAGAAAATAAAATGAATTTAAACTGAAAAATAGAAAAGTCAACACAATCAAAGGCTGACATTCAAACTTACACGCGCGGGAGTGGACTTGGCGCGCATCTGGACGGCCAATATTCAAAATCTCCTAATTATGATTAAGCCCTAATGACTTTCAGATGACCGGAACAGTGGTTCCGGTCATCTTCTCCGACGAGCCAAATCTCTAACTCTCTCTACACGCAATAAAAATGAAATCTAATTGCCCAGAATCCATCCCCATTCAAAACTGAATCAAAACCCCCAAGCAAACATCATTTTTCATCCATTAATCAAGCAAATCGAAGCAAAACGCATTTAGGGCAAAAAGTTTCAGACAGTTCATACATGCTCAATATTCCACCATTTTCATTTTTAAACACATCATGATGATCAGGATATCATATAGAATCAGTTTATAACAAGTAAAATGAGTTCTGGAAAATTTGTTCTTGATGGATACCTGAGCTGAAGTTCTTCGAACAGGAGCTTTCTGACCCTTTCTCTTATGCAAACTCACTCCTTTGACCCTCCTGAACTCAATGGGATGCTTCACAACTCTTGTTGATGGCTGGTTTGAGAGATGGCAGAAGTTCTGTTCAAGGGAAGGTGGTGATCGTGTTTTTGATTCAGGGAGTTTCAGGCTATGGTGAGGGGTGGTTTGTGACCAGGGAAGTGTGCTGAGTTGATTTGTGAAGTTGGTTTGTGTGTTTGCAGCTTGTGGAGAAGGTTTCGAAGGCTTTTGCAAATGGAAGAGATTTTGATAACTATGGCTTGTGATGTCTTTTAGCTTGGAATGAATGGTGTGTTATGCTGGCTTTGGTCCATGTATCAAAAGGGGATAGGTCAGAAAGTTGTTGGTGGCCTATGGTGATTGGTATGGGTCTTTGGCCAAAATGTCAACTTGATGTGTACTTGAGGTATGGGCTATGGTACAGCTTGCTTTTTGGCTTGCTTTGGCTCAGCTTGAATCAAGGAAGGCTATGAAAAAGGTTTAGAGGCAATGCAGCAAGTGGTTTGTAACTTGTGATAAGTTTTGCAAGTTGGTTCAAGTTTGGTTCCTTTGAGATTTCTTGAGTTTCAAGGCATCAAAGTGCAAAGTTCTTTGGCCCATTCTGAATTTTAGAGGTCATATGATCATGTTGTGAAGAAATGATACACATTTGAGGCCTTTAGAACACTTGAACAAACCATTTTGCAAAATGTCTCTTTGGTAGAAAACTTCAAATTTTGTGATTTTAGCCAACTTTGACAAGCCATAACTTTTGATCCAAAATGAATTAGGTCATGTTCTTGTACTTTTTGAAAAGGGAATGATCCATTCTACAACTTTCATTACCAAAGTTTTTTCATTTGAAGCATTTTTGAATCAAAAAGCAAGGGTTGAAAAAGTTTCCCAAAATGGCAATTTTCATTAAAAGTCAAACTTCCCAAAAAGTCAACTTTGCAAATGACTTGAAATTCTTCAATTTTGTGAACTTCCAACATCTTCCATGATCAAATAAAGATCATACACAATCAAAATGAGGAAGAACACCCTTTGGTTGGGTCATTGGGGGCCTCAGATGCCCTGATTTTTCACTGACTTGCTCAGAAAGTCAACCCTTGATCAGATGACTTCCCCATGGAATTTCTTCATGAAAATTGATATTCATGCTCCCTATACCATATAGAGACCAATAGAAACAAGAATGACCAAAAATATTGGAGTTATGGCCTTTGAAACCAAAACCCTAATTTTAGGTCATTTGTGCAGTCAAACCTGGCTCTGCTTCCATGCCATTTTCAGTTCTTGTGATTCTTTGTAATTCTTGATTTTGAGGAGATATAATATGATGCTTGAACATACATGGACCCCTTTGAAGTGATTGATGACCTTTGGAGTGGCTCAAGAAGCTCTTGGATTGCTCAGATCACAAACCCTAGATGCAGATGACTTAGAAGCTATGCAGTGAAGTAAAAATGCAATATGAGATGCTATGATTGAACTTATGCATATGAAAAGATCACAAGCCATGGTGTGAATGGGTGAGGGCAAATTTGGGGTGTTTACACTAAGTGTCACAAATTAGTGTTTTAAGGACCCTTAGGTGACATATGAGGTTCAAAGAGATACCAAAACTTTTATGTCGCTCCCCCGAAAAGACACCAGGGTCCCAGGGTGAAGATGCGAACGATCTGAACCTTGGGACCTTGGTGTCTTTTCAGGGGAGCGACATAAGAAAGTTAAGTTGAACCTAAAGAACAAAAGGGGAGCCAATGAAAAAAGCACCAAGTGCTAAGGAATGAAGTAATTCTTACCTCAATCTTCCCCTTACAAAACAAATGTTAGCATGATGAAGCAATTTGAAAAATTATAGCATGGCAAAATTCAATTAAGAACTCACACTAGCTAATAAAAGCACTAATGAACTTCTAAGCCTAAAATCACTTTCTAAGGCATTCTACATGTTAGCTAACTTCTAAGGGCAGGAGCTAATTCATATTAAAAGTATCTAAAGGAATGAAGTGAATCAAATTCAAACTATTCTCTAAAGTGTTGCTAAACCCTAATCTAACCTAAGGAAAAGTTAAAAGGGAAACCTAAGTATTTTATCATGTTAAAATCTCCTAAAAGTCAAAGGTGAGTGCAAAGTCCAGAACTTAACACTAAGTGAAAGTGAAGGATGAGATTAGATCATATGAGAAAGAAGAGATTCAAGTTAAGGAGATTCAAACATAATATTTAAAGATGAAAGAATGAACATGGAAACATGGTTTTAAAAGTGAAACAAATGACTTAGAAAGAAAAATAAAAAATGATCAAGGAAGCTTGAACTCCCCATACACAAACCAGAGGTTTAATGAAAAGTTAGAATCAAAATTAGGTTCACAAAATACTCACAAATGAAGGGGTAAGAAGTGTCTTAAGGATAAGTGTCACAAATTAGGGTTTCAAGGACCCTTAGGTGACAGATGAGGTTCAAAGAGATACCAAAACTTTTATGTCGCTCCCTCGAAAAGACACCAGGGTCCCAGGGTGCAGACGTGAACGGTCGGCGAAAGAAAAAAATGAATGAGGTTGAATTGAATAGAGTCGCATGCTAGGCATTTTTATCCCGAAGGAAAGGTAATGCTGCATAAACCTGGGAAGAGATGGATAAGACAGTTGCGAACCAGAGAAACTGAGAAAGGGGGTTGGTTACAACCTGGGAAGGTATTAGCACCCAGATCGTTCGTCGTACTCGACGGGATCCACGCTTACAATATTGTGTTTAAAAGGAGTAGGTGTATGTGCTATCTGTGTGCAAAAGATGGGAATGAATGTACAGGTGTCAGTGCAAAAGGTGAATTGCTCAGGAACTGAGGCTTAGAAAAGAATGCTGAAAGAGGGGGAAGACACAGAGACTTTTGTTCGATAACTGTTAAGTTATGCCTACGTATCCTCTTGTGCAATGAGGAAGTCAGAACACCGTAGTTCGACTCAAAGAGACTGGAAATAAATTGACTGTGAACTTCTTACTTGCATATGCTCAAGTGTATGACTCGTCTGGCTCGAGTGCTAACTGTCTTGCATTAGACGGAAGAAGCAAGTTCTCTTTTGTGAATGAGTATGATGAGAAAAGAATCCCGGAGGAGACGATTATTGTTTGTTTTTTTTGTATTTTTCATTTTTTTACTGTTTTTGGTGTTTTGCATAAGTTAATGAGCTTAAGCCCAAATTAAGGGTTTGTAAACTCATTATATCCTCCCTGATTAGGGATAATGAGCCTACCTAAGTATGAGATAAGCATCTCAACTTAATTACCATGATGATATAGGATTAAGATCATTAACCTACTTGTGATTAATTAGATGTTTTTGGGTTTTTGTTTAGTGTTAAGTAATGAGTTTAATCTCTAATCACAGATTAGTGGACTCATTACACCATCCTAATAGAAGGATAATAGATGAGAACACTTAAGCTGAGGAAGATACCTCAACTTAATCCATGGTTAGGGATTAAATTCATTATATAACAAGCCTTTATTAAGTGGATTTTAATTAAGGGATGATATTAAGAAGTGGATTTTAAGTTTGTAAGACAACTTGAGGGGGACTTGTTCATTAAACACTAGGGTTAGTCCCTCTTAACCATAAGGAAGAGATAGAACCCTAATGTAAGTCCCAAGTTACAAGATAAAGTCTTAGTGATTATTAGTGTGATTTGATTAAGATATGTAAACAAATTAAAGGTTTAACACTTAGGATTAAAGTTATACACTACATCCTAAGAGAAGGATGCAGGCATAACCCTAATGCAAAGTCCTAAAGCTTTAAGAGTTTAGTCTCTGGTTATTGAGATGAGAAGAGAGACTCAAGGAGACTCAAAGGTAAATGACTAAGGGGGAATATGAACAACCCTAAATGTTATCATGATTGGGTATCCTATGGTTTGTTAGGATTAAGAGAAAGAATCTTCAAGGCCACCAATGGAAGAAGCAGATGAAAAGAGAAGGAAGAAGAAAAATAAGTTACTTACTTCCTGAAGAAAATAAGTAACTTAAATGAGAGAAATTAAGAATAATGGAACACAAGTGAAACAAATTCACTTCAAAGAAAAGTAAATATGCATATGAATTATGAGAAGATATGGGAAGTGAAGGCAAATCCACCTCCCAAATAACTTACCAAAAGTTCTTGAAAATGTTAGTATGAATGCATAAGACATAAAGTAAAAGGAAATGAAATGAGATGAGATGTGAAGCCCAAAGTCAGAAGTGAAAATGCAATTAAATGGCATATGAGATGATGCAAAGTCATACAAGATGCATAAGAATGATCATACAAAGGAAAGATGCAATGAAAGCATGTTTAGAAGCATGAATATACATGAATGTCCATGAAATGTAATGAATGCAAAACATAGAAAATGAATGAAGAAATGATCAAACAATGTTCAAGCATGTCTTAAGATGTCTAAGATGTCATACAAATGCTTGAAATGTTATGGTAGGTTCACATGATGATGATATGCAAAGGTGAATGCAAATGAACATGAGAAATTAGGGTTTTATGAATGTATGAGATGCAAATGACCAAACAAGAAGCAAACATTATGATAAAAAATTGAAATCAAGCTCAATCAAACCCTAATACCATATAAGATCGCACCCCAAAGGAGAAGGTCAGAAGCCTAACCTAGTGAGAGTTATGAATTTTCTAAGTTTGCTAGGGTTTTTGGGTGATTCTTAAGGGAAAATGCAAATCAAATTGAAAATGCAAGATAAATTCATGAGATAAATAACCTATAAAATACATACAATATGTGAAACAATGAAAAAAGAAATCAAGTTCAAACTCATCATGGTTAGGCAGAAATGAATTTTTCAAGTTAGGGTTAGAAAATGTGATTTTTAAGAACCCTAATTCAAAGAAAATTGTGAAATTGTGATCAAACCTAAAAGGAAATTTGTATGATGAGTTTGAAAATGTTTCTAAATGTATTGGAATGGTTCATGAATTTTTTGGTGATTTTTTGAAACCTAAATGCATTTTTAATTAATTTAAATCCATTAATTAATTAAAAATAACATTTAAATATCTTAAAAAAACTTTTTTAATGCAAAAAATAAAATAAAAATCATTTTTAGGTTGAGAAAATTATTTGGATCAGAAATGCAAAAGATCATATTTTTTTTATGTTTTTAACTATTTTAAATAAAATGAGAAAGAAAATGCAAAAAAAATGAAATAAAAATAAAATAAATGGAAAGTCAATGCATCCAAGGGCCAAGATTTGAACTGGAAAGGGAAAAGTTGACTGGCGCGTGATTGTGTGGTCTGGATTTAATCTGGCATAATTTCTAATTAAACCTAATTAATTAATCTAATTAAAAGATTAGGGATTTAATGAGGCAATCTGGGCCCTCCATCCACGCGCGAAACTCACATCCTACGACCTGAATTCAAACTAAACCTAAACCCTAATCAGAGCCCTAATGACTCTCAGGTGGCCGGAGAAGACCTCCGGTCATCTTCTCCGGCCAGTCCCCTCCCCTGAAATGCTCAAAACACCATAATAATGCACCAAAATCTCCAGAAATGATCCTTGAACAACATTAAACACGAATCAAACCTCAAAAATCATTTATCACTCAAGAACATCATGAATCGAAGCAAAACAGAAAAACGCATACAACTTTCAGAAGCTAAATACATGCTCATTTTTAACTCATTTTCAAAACAAAACACATCACAATGATTAGTGAAACATATAGATTGATATTGTAACTTAAATGGCAAGTTCTGGAGAATTTGTTCTTGAGGATACCTGAGATGAAGCTTTTCAGTTTGGTGCTTTCTGGACTCCTCTCTTGTGCAATCCAATCCCTTTGAGTCCCCTGGTGCTATTTAGAAGCTTTGCAAGAGTTTAAATGGCTTGGTTTGTGATGTTTGATTCTGGTGTGGCAGAAATCGTGTTTTGGTTTAGGGAGATTTTTGGCCATGGGAGTGGGTGCTTTGTGATCCTTATGAAGTGTATAATTGAATGGTGCAAAGAGTTTTGAGGTTTGGTGCTTGTGTTGAGAGAATCAAAGTGATGAAGTTTTGGAAAGTTTTTGTGCAATCTGAGTTGTGGGAGGTTTCAGGCTTGATTGTGTTATGTAATAAGCTCCATAATGTTTGTATGTGATGTCTTGATTGGTCAGAAAGTTGGTAGTGGCATGGTTTGATTGGTATGGGCAAGGTTCAAAAAGTCAAAAGTTTTTGTACCTCAAGCATGAGCCATGGCAGAGCTGGCTTCAAGGGGTGTCTGGCCTCAGCCTGATTCATGGAGGGCCATAGGATTGATTTTATGCATCTGGCACAAGTGGATGGAAGGTTCCAAGAGGTTTTGCAACTTTCCCTCTTTGAGAATTTTATGAAAATGTCTTGATGAATCTTGCAATCCAAGGCACAATTTTGGTTCAAATGCATTGCACTATGTTTGTATGATTCCTAGGAATCAATTAGAGGTCATGAAATGGCTTGAAACTTGAATTTGCAAAAAATCCTCTTTGGCATGAACTTGAAAATTATAGGATTTTTGCCATCTTTGAAAGGCCATATCTTAAGTTCTAGGATGAATCAAGACATGTTCTAGTACTTTTTGAAAATGGGAAGACATAATCTACAACTTTCATGCCCGAGAATTTTTCATTTGAAGCATTTTAGGTCATGAAAGAATAGGTTGAAAATCTTTCCCAAAGTGGAAAGTTTCCATTACAAGTCATTTCCAAAAATAGCAAGTTTGCATTTGGCCCAAAATTCTTCAACTTTGTGAACTTCCAACCACTTCTAAGATCAAATAAAGATCATAGAGACTCAAAATGATGATGATGACCCTTTGGTACCCTTGATGGAGGCCTCAGATGCCCTGATTTTGTCTTTACTTGCTCAATAAGTTACCCAATGATCAGATGACTTCCACAATTAATTTATTTATCAAACTTGGTACAAATGATCCTTATAACATATTAAGACCATTAGAAACAAGAATGACATAAAATTTGGGATTAAGGCCTCTGAAACCAAAACCCTAATTTTTGTTATCTGTGCAGGAAAACCCTAGCTCTGCCTCTATGCCTTTGCCACTCTTTGTGATTTTTTGACTTTCATGAACTTTGGGGAGCATATTATGCTCATGGAACACACATGGACCCTATTGGCAAGCTTCAAGACCTTTGGGATGGCTCAGATCACTTCTTGGATTGCTCAGATCACAAACCCTAGATGCAGATGAAATGGAACTATGCAGTGAAACAAATATGCAATACGAGATTGTATGCTTAGGCTAATGCAAAAATGAAAGATCACAAGCCATGGTGTGAGAAAAAGTGAGGGAAAATTTGGGGTGTTTACATTTTACACTTAAAGTAAACACATGGAAGTGATCCAGATACACTAATGAGACACAAAACAATGATATCTAAGGGTTAGCTTATGCACAAATGGAATTTGAGGCTAAGATAGAAGAAGAAGTGAAATTAGGTCAAAATGAAGCATGCATGACTTATGACTCAAGAAACCTTAGCAATCAAAAGATGAAGACTTAAAACAGGTACTCAACATTTGAAAACATCTAACATGACTCATAAGACTCACAATCAAGACCTTAAAGCAATGACATGAATGCCTTATTCAATTTAGATCAAAATGATACAAAGAGAAGGATCAAAAAGAGACTTATGGTTCAAGCAACTTAAAAAATATCAAATGGCCATGAAAAATTATGAAATTTTACATTTGGGATCAAAATCTAGAAGATGATTTATGTCTAAAAAATGTCACAAAAATTCCTATTTTTGGATAGTCAAATGAAGGCTAGAAAGGAATTAGGGTTTATGTGCACACATGTGAAAGAATGGGATCAATAAATGACCAAACATGACTTAAAAATAAATAAAAAATATTTTGGAGAAGTTTAATGGATCCTCTATACAATGCAAAAAGAATGGATCATTTATCATTTGCGCTTTAAGAGAACAAAATTGAGCAAATTAATTGGTCAAGAAAGAAAGAAAATAGGAGGAAATTAATTGTGAATTTAATTCTGCCTCCAAAATACAGCAAAAATGAAATAAAAAAATATGGAAAATTCATGAAAATGTTGAGGATCATCCCTGAAATTTTGGGGAATTTTTAGAAGTGTTTTGGTATTTTAAAAAATTGAAAACGAAAAATTGAATAAAAGAAATCAAAAGAAATAATTAGACTAAATTGTGTTGGGCCTGGGGGGTGAAAATAGCAAGAATAATACACTGAATGGGCCTGAGACAAACACAATGGGGGTGTCAATAGGAGTCTGAAGCTTTTGTACAAAAAAAAGGGCACGTGAGTTGCATGATTTTTTTATTCACTGGCATGATATGGATCATTGGATTGAGATGATCTAACATACGCGTTTTAATTTCACGAATAATTAGGGCACATTGTTCAGACACCGAAGAAGGATTCTGGTCACCTTCTCCGATGAGACTTTGGCTAGGGCATCTCAAAACTGAACCTAAAATAAAAAATAAAACCATAGATGCACTCGTCTCACTCCACTGATCAATAATCTGGCCTTGGTTTTCATGTAGGGTTCCTAGATTATGCAAATCAAATCAAACAATTCCAGACCTAAAAATTGAATCTAAGCACCTAAGGTGCATATCAACTAGCCAACATCAACCTTGCTTCTATTAAGCTTCAAACAACATGAAACCAACAAAAAATGGTGAAAGCAAGCAAGTAGAATTTCAGAGTGCACCTGAATTGCAGAGCTTCGCAAGGTTGAAGAAAGACCAGAGAGGAGGATCCTGAACTTTTCCCTGGCTTGATCTTGAGTAATGAGAGTGAAATAAACACTCTGTGACTTGGAAATCTTGAGGAGTTGGTTCTGATGCAGTGAAGTGTGAGATTATGCAGTGATGAATCCTTGATGCTTCAAGCTATAAAATCCATGGACATGGTGCAAAGCATGATGCTGATGAAGATTTGATGAAGGTTGAGATTAGATTGATGGAGTTTGAAGAGCTTCGATCCAAAATGCAGTGGAACCTCAAGAATATGTAGTGATGATCCTTGATAAATCAAGCTGTGCAATCCATGGAGATTGTGTCTAAGATGATGATTATGAATTGAAGAAGAATGGATCAAAATTGTTGAGGACGAAGCTTCCTCGAATCCAAATGCAGAAGAAAAATTTGAGAGAATTTGATGAATGAGGAGTGTGATTCTGAGAAGAATGAAGAGTGTGTTCAATGCAGCTATGATTGATCCTTTATATAACTAGGGTTAGCCTCTAAACTCAGTGTAGTTAACAATTAGATCATTGGTTAATTGAGTCAAGTTAGTTTGGAGTTTGTTATGGTGAGTGGAAGTTTGTTTAACTCGAGCTTGATCCCTTGTATGGAGAAGAGCATTGTGGTTATGATGAGCTTGATAATGTGTAGAGATGATATGATCAATGCAGCTTGAATTCAACACTATGCTTCTCATTTTGTTTGAATCTTCATGAGATGTGTGGCAACTATGGTGATCATGCCATCAAGTGATCATTTGAAACTTATAGTGTAATGCAAAGTGATCAATACAAGGTAAATAATGCATTCAAATTGACTGAACTAAACTAAATTGGATCATGATATAGTGCCTTAGAAAGTAAGAAACCAGTTTGTGCACATTGATCTTTCATGGAGTGAAGCTTAATGATAAATCCATCAAAACATGGAGTTCTTGTACTCAATTTGAAGTGAATGTTTCATAGAACAAGATTGAAGTTCACGCCAAATGAAAATGAAGCATCTAAGTCACTCAAATGTAACATTGAACACAATGCAACATGACTGCATTCTTGGCCTGCACGAATTTGTCATGCCTTGGCAATTTGTGCCTATGGTGGATCAGGATGAGAACCCTACTTTGACCTTCAATAACTCTCCAACCTTTGATCAAATAAAAATTCTCCAAACATGAAAGTTGTAGAGAATGCATCAATGAACAACTTTGATGTTGGGAAAAATTTCATTTGAGGTCATATTGATGGAGTAATTGGGCAATACTTATGACACACCACCTGTTTGACAAATTGCCCTGCAGGGCGCGTTCGCAGGGCATAAGGCATGACTTGGTTTTTGCCCTAGTTTGCCCTAGTTTGCACAAACTTTGAATGATCATATCTCTCTCAATTTTAATGCTATGAGTGAGTTCCACATATGGATTTGAAGCTTACGATGCCCTCTTTAATTGGCTCAAGGTAGAATTTTCATAGCCATTTTATTTTGGGAGAAGGCCTCTCTCAAAGTGGCTGCAAAAATGGCCAAAACTTGCCATTTTTGGAAACCCTAATTTTCCAAAAATGGTAAGTTTTGGTTTTCTTGATTTCTCTTGATTCCTCCATCATTTCTTGATAAAATTTGAACCATAGGATCCTTGTAACCCTAATTTCATGATTTTGACCTCAAAAAGTCAGGATTTGACTTTTTCCTCAGCATGGTTGACTTTTCCCCAATTCCCTGATTTCCAATCATCTAACCAATTGAACCTCTTCCAAAATGATTCCATGGATGAAATTTCAACCCTACGCACTTGTCATCATGCAGAAAACAATGGAATCAACTTTGGATCAAAATTTTACTGAGAAGCCCAATAGAATAGAAACCCTAATTTGGCCCCTTTTCATTAGGAGATGTTGCACTTCCTGCCTCCTTTGATCAATTCAATTCTTTTCAAGACTTGAGGCCTCAAATGAAGACTTGTGGGATGTTGTGAACCCTTTGCACAAGGTCGATAAGCTTTGTGGCTCCTTGGTTGCCTTTGTATAGCCTTCAATTGCTCCAATCATTGATCGCATACCTATGCCTCAACCATGATGAATATGGTGCAATGCTTTTTATTGTTACGTTAATTTGAGTATGCAATATGATATGATAAATTTTGATAAAGTGAGAGGGAAAATTTTGAGGTATTACAACTGCTCCTATTCAATCATCTGCAAACCTGAATGAAATAATAGTGACAACTTTTAGACATCCAGGGTATGAAGTAATTGAATACTCGAATAAAACCTAAAAATTTGTACTCCATGAGACAATGAGGATGCCATTCTATTCTTGATATTTCTATTTTTTTGCTTTTTTTATTTGAAAGGAAGGAGCCTGTTGTACTTAAACAAGGCTTGAAAAGAAAAAGGGGTATGTTGTACTTAAACAGGGTTTGGAAAGGAAAAATAGAGGGCCTGTTGTACGTAAACAGGGCTTGGACGAAACCATTGTACTTAAACAGAGTCGTAAGAAGAAAAAGGGGTCTATTTTACTTAAACAGGGCTTGAACGAAACCATTGTACTTAAACAGAGTCGTAAGAAGGAAAAAAAGGTACTGTTGCACTTAAACAGGGCTTGGAAAGAGAAAGGGGCTTGTTGTACTTAAACAGGGCTTGAACGAAACCATTGTACTTAAACGGAGTCGTAAGTAGGAATAAATGGGGGCCTGTTGTACTTAAACATGACTTGGAAAGAGAGATAAGACTGTTGTACTGAAACGAGACTCACTGGGGATGACAAACATTGACTTAGAAAGACAATAATGCTTGGAAAATGGTATTGGTATCCTCTGTGGGGAGTACTTCAGGTTGAGAAGATGTTCCGGGTCTTATGTAATATACCTCAAAACTGGCCCATGTTGGCATGCATATGTTTGAACTTATGGCGTAATTCTCCATGATGATGGAAATGCTATGCATTGGAGGATGCAAATGTAATAATGATTACTAAATGAAAATGCAAAAGGATCTCTTGATAAAGAGACTACAAGTATCCCGTGTGGCTTAACTAGGGAGAAATGATGATCACTGCATTGATTGGGTTAATCCTTGTGAGGAGAAAACAATTATGCGGGGAATGTTGTTAATGATACACCGACTCTGAATCTTCGCCACTGCCAAAAATCAATTGGATTTTGAGATTGGAGAGCCAAGATCATGTTGGAAGTGGACTCTTCTTGCGAGGTACGCTGCCCGTTGAACTCTGCTGGGGAAGTGAAAACCTTCTGGATTAGCTGGGGAACCAGATGTATGGCACTGCTGAGGTAGTAACCTGCTGGGGAGGAAAGGAACTCCTTGTACTGCTGGGGGTTGCCCCCGTATTGAAGGGAAATCTCTGTTTGGGGAGACCACCAATCTTCTTTCACCCCTGCTGGGAAAGATTTCTACCTCCACTCTACCCGGGATAACAGAAGACATTTGGGAAGACACTTGTTGGAGAATTTTGTTCAAGCATATTGTTGAGAGAGTCCTCCTGGAAGTCTGCTGTAGCTCTACTAGCAACGCATGTACCTGCACCTACATAAACACAACTGATAGTGCCTGCAACATGGAGAGTTAATTTGGACCTGTATTCCCCCGGGTTTATGGCATGAATCACCACCTCGGTCACTTAACCCTTTTTAGAGTTATATTAAATGTTTATGTCCTCCTGCATGAGTTAGAAAGTATTCAAGCGTTCATAACACAATTTTAAATCACGATTTGCTGGACGCTTTTGCAATCAATCAATGTTAGATGAAAAACAAAAACAAAAGAAAATAGTCACAAGTTTGATTGAAATTGAATTTTATTAATTTGGAAAATGGCCCTGAACAGGCATTACATCAGGAAGCAATCCCTGGAAAGAGGAAATATCCCAAAAGGAAAATCAACTATCCTATAGGCAATGTGAAAAATGGATCTCATCAAGTTTCGACCCAGCTATGACTTGTATATCTTCACGATTCTCCGATTGCTCTGCCCCTGAGAAAGGTGATTGGACTGGTCTTCAAACCTTAGAATGACCTTAGTTGAAAGTGGATCACAAATCTCACAGACCGCAGTCGTTCGTATTAGTCCCTCTTTTGCGTGGATCGGCCTTTCGGGTTTTCAATCCACCGGGATACCCTTTTTTGCCTGAGTTGTCCGATGTGGCTTTTCAACTCAGCGGGTGTACATTTTTTCAATATTTCCCCTAATTTTTTCCCGATCCTTTTATTCTGTTTTTGGCTCGCCGGGATGCCCATTTTTTTCTGTCTTTATTCTGTTTTTATCCAGCGGGTTTTTTTACACGAAATATTTTCTTACTGTGTCTGCGTTGATAGGGGAATGGAAGTCCTCGCCATCCATGGTTGTTAGCATCAAGGCTCCACATGAGAATACCTTTTTAACCACGAATGTACCTTCATAGTTGGATGTCCACTTGCCCCTGTGATCGTTGAAAGGAGGAAGAATCCTTTTCAGCACCAGGTCACCTGGTATGTACCGTTGAGGCCGTACTTTCTTGTCGAAATCCTGTTTCATTCGCCGTTGATACAACTATCCATGGCATACGGTTGTTAGGCATTTCTCTTCAATGAGTCTAAGTTGATTGTACCTAGATCGGAGCCATTCAGCTTCAGCTAGCTTAACACCCTTCATTATTCTCAACGAGGGGATCTCAACTTCGACTGGTAGGACTGCCTTTATACCATACACTAATGAGAACGGGGTTGCCCCTGTTGAGGTACGCCCAAACGTTCGGTACCCATGTAGTAGAAACGGTAGCATCTCATGCCAATCTTTATATGTCACAACCATCTTCAGCACGATTTTCTTGATGTTTTTACTGGCCACCTCGATGGAGCCATTCATCTTCGGGTGATATGGTGAAGAGTTGTGATGCTCTATTTTGAAATCCCGACACAAGTCAACCATCATCTTGTTATTGAGGTTAGAACCATTATCAATAATGATTCTCTCGGGAATTCCATACCGACAAATGATGTGTCTTTTGGTAAATCGGACTGCCACTTGTTTTGTAACATTGGCATAAGACGCCGCTTCGACCCACTTCATGAAATAGTCTATAGCAACCAGGATGAAACGGTGACCGTTGGAAGCTGTTGGCTCAATCTTGCCAATCATATCAATGCCCCACATGGAGAAAGGCCAAGGTGAAGACATGAAACTCAATGGATTTGGAGGTACATGGACCTTATCAGCATAAATCTGGCTCTTGTGACATTTGCGGGAATATTTACAGCAATCGGATTCCATGGTGATCCAATAATATCTCGATCTTAACAGTTTCTTTGCCATAGCATGTCCTCCAGCATGGGTACCAAAGGAGCCTTCATGAACATCTTTCATCAACATGTCTACTTCGTGTCTATCCACGCATCTGAGCAGAACAAGGTCGAAGTTTCGCTTGTATAGCACATCATCTTGATTCAAAAAGAATCCACCTGTTAGTCTTCTGAGAGCCTTCTTGTCTTTACTGGATGCCCTAGTCGGGTACTCTTGAGACTTCAATAATTACTTGATATTATGATACCAAGGTTTATTATCATCATCACTGTCAACTGCGAAGACATAGGCATGTCTTTTGACACGAGGGACCATGATTCGAGGCACGTAGTTCTCTTGACACACTTTAATCATGGATGATAAAGTTGCTAGAGAATCAACGAACTGATTTTCATCTCGTGGAATATAAATCAGCTTGACTTTGGTGAAGAAATTTAGCAACCTCCTGGTATAATCCCTGTAAGGAACCAGGTGAGGTTGATGAACTAACCACTTGCCATTGACTTGGTTCACTACCAGAACTGAATCTCCGAAGATCTCGAGGTTCTTGATTCATAAGTTGATTGCTTCCTTGACCCCCATGATATAAGCTTCATATTGTGCTTCGTTGTTGGTACATTCGAAAGTCAGCCAAGCAACGAAAGGCATATGGACCCCCTCTGGTGAGATGATGACAACACCTACTCCGCTTCCATTTATGTTCACAGCTCCGTTAAACAACAACTTCCATTTGGATTCGGGGTCTGGCCCCTCCTCCGAAAGTGGTTCTTCACAGTTTTTCAACTTGAGGAACATGATGTCCTCATCCGGAAACTCGAATCTCATGGGCTGATAATCGTCAATTGGCTGATGAGCCAGGTATTCTGACAATACACTCCCTTTGATTGCTTTTTGCAAAGTGTACTGAATATCATATTTTGTTAGAATCATTTTCCATCGGGCTACCCTTCCTGTTAGAGCCGACTTTTCGAAGATATACTTTACATGATCCATCTTGGAAATTAGGAGAGTGGTGTGAGTCAGGATGTCCTGTCTTAGCCGGGGAGCAGACCATGCCAAAGCGCAACAAGTTTTCTCGAGTAGTGAGTAGCGTGTCTCACAATCGGTAAACTTTTGCTAAGGTAATAAATGACATGCTCTTTTCGACCAGACTCGTCCTGCTGACCCAACACACATCCCATTGATCCTTCGAGTACGGTAAGGTACATGATTAAGGGTCTCCCTGGCACTAGAGGCATGAGAATCAAAGGTTCTTTCAAGTACTCCTTGATTCGGTTGAAGGCCTGTTGGCAGTCATCATTCCATTTGATAGCCTGATTTTTCCTTAGAAGCTTGAAAATAGGCTCACATGTGGCTGTTAGGTGTGAAATAAACCGTGCAATATAGTTTAGTCTCCCTAAGAAACCGCGTACTTCTTTTTCACTTCTTGGTTCAGGCATCTCTTGGATGGCTTTTACCTTTGCAGGGTCAACTTCAATTCCCTGTTCACTAACAATGAACCCCAACATCTTACCGGAACATACCCCAAAGGTGCATTTGTTCAGATTCAACCTCAATCTGAATTTCCGGAGTCTGTCAAACAACTTGGCTAGGTTGACTAGGTGCTCTTTTTCTGTTTGTGACTTTGCTATCATGTCATCAACGTAGACCTCAATCTCATGATGAATCATGTTGTGAAATAGTGTCACCATTGCACGTTGGTAGGTTGCACCAACATTCTTCAATCCAAACGACATAACTTTATAACAGAAGGTTCCCCAAGGGGTAATAAACATAGTCTTGTCCATATCCTCTGGCGCCATTTTAATCTGATTATAGCCCGGGAGGCCATCCATGAAAGAGAATACAGAAAACTGAGCGGTGTTACCAACTAACACGTCAATGTGAGGCAGAAGGAAATTATCTTTAGGGCTGGCCCGATTCAAATCCCTATAGTCCACGCATATTTGCAACCCACGAGGGATAACTGGTTACTACCAAGAATATGGCGTCAAACTGTTTTTGCACCTCCTCTTTAATTTTAATGGCCATGTCAGGACGTGTACGCCTCAACTTTTGCTTTACTGGTGGGCACTCTTCCCTGAGAGGTAATTTGTGCACCACGATGTCAGTGTCCAATCCTGGCATGTCTTGATAAGACCAGGCGAAGACATCAACATATTCTCGAAGCATGGCAATTAGATGACTCTTGATAGATTCTTGTAACACATCCTCGATCTTTACCTCTCTCTTGTCTTCTTCGGTATCCAAATTTATCACTTCAATAACCTCTTCATGTGGCTGAATCATCTTTTCCTCTTGTTTAAGCAACCTGGCCAGCTCTTCGGGCAATTCACAATCTTCTTCACCTTCCTCGTCGGCTAGGTAAATTGGATTGTTGAAGTCATACTGAGCCATAGCAAGGTCGTCATTGACGAGACCCGAGGATGAGCATCTGCATGAATGATGATTCATGCTAGATTTAGAAGCTATTTGAGATGTGAAAACATTTCCATTTTATTTTGAAAACAAAAACAAAAATGAAAGACAGGGAACAACATGTCATGAAATGAAAAAACGTCCGCTTTATTGATGATTATGAAATCATATTATGAACAAAAGAACCCTTACACTAAGTCCCTATGCCCCGGGTAAGACATGGGACTTGAATACAGGAAAACAAAAACATAAAAACTATTACTCTTCAAGGCAAGTGACAGAGATGAACTTTTCTGACGACCAGTTGTTTAGTTGTGTTCCTGGAGCACAAGGTTTGACCCACTCATCCATATTGCAGTCACTGTCAGTTGTATCCTCTTGCGCAACACAGACATTTCCATGATTAATCCAACCAACACTGGTGAATGTGATTGGGCCTTTCCGATCGCTAGCATTTGGCCCAGGCGTTGATAGACCTGGCTGATATCCAACCCCGAACATGTCTTTGTTCTCTAGGATTTCAACTGTCCTGCCCCAGCCTTCTTTCATACATGACTCCACTACCTCCAAGGCCTGCTTGTAGGAGGCTATAGAAGCTTATTTCTTCGAGTTTTCAGATGAAGCGGCTGATGCTACCTCAGGTTTGATGGTCTCAAAAGCTTGACAAGGAGTCTCAATGATCTCTCCATCCATTTCCACATATTTGAACGATTCTAAATGGCTGATAAAGATGTCCTCCTCTCCTGATACTGTCACGATTTTCCCCTCCCATATGAACTTTAGCTTCTGATGCAGAGTGGAGGAAACTGCCCCACTGAATGAATCCATGGCCTCCCCAACAAGAAACTATAAGCAGGCTGAATATCTATTACATAGAAAGTAGCATTGAAGATTTGTGGTCCCACCTTGATAGGTAATTCCACCTCTCCGAACACTGACCTCCTTGAGCCATCAAATGCTCGTACAACCAAGTCACTTGGCCTCAGCACTACCCCGTCATAATTCAGCTTCATGAGGGCTTTATTTGGCAATACATTCAATGAGGATCATGTGTCAACTAGCACATGAGATAATACAGCACCCTTGCACTCCATGGAGATGTGCAAAGCGTGGTTATGATTGCGTCCTTCTGGTGTTAGATCCAGATCTATGAAGCCTAAACCATGGCTAGAGTTTACACTCGACACCATAGTTTCCAACTGATTCACAGATATTTCTTGGGGTACATAAGCATTGTTTAGGATCTTTAACAGGGCCTTCCTATGGGCGTCTGAGCATATTAACAAGGATAAGATAGAAATCTTTGAAGGAGTCAGCTGCAAGTGATCTACAATCTTGTAGTCACTTTTCTTGGTAATTCATAAGATTTTCTCCGCCTCCTTATTGAATGTGATGTCAGGCTCTACTGAAGGTGCAGGTGTATCATTGGTCATGGGTTGTTTGCCCCTGGCTTTTGCTTAAGCTTCAGACGTGTCTCTTGGTGGCACCGTATTACTTCTCAGAGTTTCAGGAGCGAATAACCTACCGCTTCTGGTGAAACCTCCAACTCTGACATTTTCTATTTGGCATGGCAAAGAAGTTGATGCAGTCAAGTCCTGCTTATGGCCATTGTAGTATACTTCATCCCCATAGTTCCAAGGAACGGCTCTATCATCCTGGTACGCTACCGGACCAACAGTGGTAATTTTTATGGGTGTTACTCTCGCTGCAGTAGGAACCTGTGCTGGGTTGTAAAAGATGGTAACAGTTGATACGTTTTCGCTTTTTACAACTTTATCAAACTGTATGATGCATTCATTAATCATCCTATGTATCCCCGATCTCAGCTGATCGCAACCATCAGGGGAACTAGAACAATGTGGGCAGTTGATCACACTAAAATTCACCGTGTTTCTGACTCCAATTTCGCATGCATTCTTAGCTTTTATTGTCATTTTGTTATGTTATTACTTTGTTTTCTTATGTTTTCAGGTTTTTATAATAATCGGGGCTTGAATCGAGAAAGGGAGCGAAAAAGGAGTGAAAACGGACGAAAACCTAGAAATTCAGCATTTTGCACTTACGACACCCACCGTGGCAGGCGCCATGGGGTTAGCCATGACGTGGCCACGACTCAAGACCACTCCTCAACCTCCAAGACCCACGATCCCCACTCTCTCATCCCCTGTAGGCACCATGGCGGGCGCCATGACCTTGTGGCGGGCGCCACAAGGCAAAAATCAGTAACCTCCACTTTTTAGTGGAGGGGCATCCCAGTCTTTTCATGCTTTCAGTTTTCCTATAAATAGGACCTTAGATTTTCGTTTTTCTTCATCCAAAATTAGATTTCTCTAGGCATATATCAGTTTTAAAGCAGTTGCCATTCCACATCGGGGTGTTTCTGCAATCGAGTGATCGAGTCTGTAATTTGTCTGTGTGATCGAAGTTTTGGAGCACTCTGGAGGAAGTTAACCCTGCCGCCATTTTAATTCCAGTTCGTATTTTATCTTTCCGCATTGCTATACTTTCATTTATTTTCTGCATCGCTTTACTTTATTTATTTCCCGCACTCGCACTTTATTTCGTTTATTTCCCGCACTCGCTTTACTTTCATTTATTACCCGCACTCGCACTTTATTTCGTTTATTTCCCGCACTCGCACTTTATTTCGTTTATTTCCCGCACTCGCTTTAAATTACTTTATTTCCCGCACTCGCTTTAAATTACTTTATTTCTCGCACTCGCACTCAATTACTTTTATGAAAAATTATAAAAAGAATCTTTACCTTACCATGTCTAACTAATTCCATAAAGGTTAGGATGTAAGGATCGTAATTAAACCAGTAATCCGTATAATTGTTCGTGGAAACACCTAAGGGCTATTTTATCTTTCAATTCAATCTAATTGTTTTTAACTATTTCAAAAACAGCCAAAAGCGCTTTGTATAGTTCATTAGGAGTTTTTAGATTAAAAAGAAAAGAGATTTTAAAACGATTTTCGGACGCGTTATGAGATTTAGAGTCTGGTTCATAAGAACCTCTTTTTGCTAAGAAGTCCAGGTTAAAATACTTTTCAACTTAGTTAAGATACTACATTTCTTAAAAATAGGTTTACTACTCTAACGCAGTACGCACCTTTTTATCCGTGACAATAGGAGGGGTTGATTAGAGAGTACAACTCGGTTCTGAATACGCGAAAGCGACAGTTCCTGTTAAATTAGTTCTTTTCAAAGGAGAAAACATTGCCCATAAGTAGTTCCATTAACAAGTACTGGATTATCATTGATTACGTGAATTACATTCGAGCCTGTCTTTTATTTATTATTTAAAATTATAATTTTATTTACCATTGCACCCTTACTAAAACCCTTATATTTAGTTGCCTTAGATAAACACCATAACAACAGGTACGATAGATTGAAACTTGGTCTCTGTGGATTCGATAATCTTTTATATTACTCTGACGTGTTCGTACACTTGCGAAAAAAATGCATCAAGTTTTTGGCGCCGTTGCCCGGGACCAATATCGTCAAATTTCATTACCCTGTAGTTATACCGTTTAGACTAAGGTTGTTACCCACCGGTCAATGCGAAAGACTCGCAGTGCCGGAAGTTTAGTAGACCCTCTAGCTGAACCTGAACGTTACGCTCGCGCACGTTTGTTTTTCCATAGGAATAGGAGAGCTATGGCCGAAGATCAAAACCGAAGACCTCTTAAGGACTTCGCCCAACCATCAAACGAGGAACCTAGTTCCAGTATAGTAAACCCCGCTATCCCAGCCAATAATTTTGAACTTAAACCATCCCTGCTGCAGTTAGTGCAACAGAGACAATTCGCAGTTCTCGCTACTGATAACCCGAACCAACATTTAAAAAACTTTCTTCAGTTAGCAGACACCTTTAAAACCAATGGAGCTTCTCCTGAGGCGATACGCTTAAGATTATTTCCCTTTTCCCTCAGAGATAAAGCTCTATCATGGTTAGATTCCCTTCCACCCAATTCAATAACAACCTGGGATGACCTTAGGAAAGTTTTCCTTGCTAGATATTTTCCCCCAAGTAAGACCGCTCTTCTTCAAAACCTAATAACTAGATTTACCCAACACCAAGGAGAGTCGTTGTTCGAAGCCTGGGAGAGATATAAAGAACTATTAAGAACATGCCCACATCATGGCCTAGAGAATTGGCTAATCATCCAAACCTTCTATAATGGACTTCATTATAACACTAAAATGACCATCGACGCTGCCGCTGGTGGCGCACTGATGAACAAACCTTACCCTGAAGCTAGTGCCCTTATCGAGGATATGGCCCAAAACCATCAATCATGGGGAGTAGAACGAGCGACAGTGGAAAAGAAGGAAGCCCAAGGAGGAATACATGAGCTAAGCTCTATAGACATGATGCAGGCTAAAATGGACGCGTTGGCCCTTAGAGTCGAACATATGTGTACAACTCCGAATACTGTAGCCGCAGTTTCACCGAATTGTGAGATATGTGGAACGCAAGGACACCAATCCGCCGAATGCAATCTGTTGAATGAAACCAACACTGAGCAAGTAAACTATACCCAAGGGAACCCATTTTCAAACACATATAACCCTGGATGGAGGAATCACCCAAACTTCTCCTACAAAAATAATAACCCTATTCAAAATACCGCACCTCCGAGACAACAAGGTTACCAAGCCCCTAGAACAAATCAACCTATGCAACCTGTACCACCAAGTCCGAGCTTTGAGGAAGTTGTAAAAAACTTTATCACTGCTCAAGTAAAACAAAACAAAGAGTTCATGAACCAAAACGTCCATGTTAACGAACTAATTACCCAGTTAGGAACCAAGGTTGATCAAATCATTACTCATAATAAGATGCTTGAAACCCAGATCTCTCAGGTAGCGTTAAACCAAGCCTCATGCCTTGAAAAGAAGAAGAAAACGCTATCCAGACCCCCCCGAAGACCAAAGGTGCAAGGAAGGCCCAAAAGGAGGATCCAAAAACCCAAGGCCCAGGAATTGGCCTTGTGGCGGGCGCCATAGGCCCTGTGGCGGGCGCCACGCCGTATCAACAACAAATACGGGGCTGAATCCCCATTTCCACCATTTTCATCCCTTTCTTCACCAAAAACCCATTTTTACAACCTTCCAAAACCTCCTTGAACCCCATTAAAGCTCCCCCATTTCCAAAATACCCTCCATCCATAAAACATATCCAACATCCATTCTCATTTTCATCCACCAAAAACCAAAAAACTCAAAACATTATCATTCCCCTCATAAACCACTTTTCTACCATTTTCACTACCTAAGGAGATATCAACAATGGAGTTCAACGGATTTCTTCTTCGTGATGGAAGACCGGGCGATAGGCAACGGAAAATTATTCAGAGGTTTCAGAGTCGAGAAATTCTCTCGACTAGGTACGTCGACGATAACTGTTTGTATGCTTTGGGTATTTATCATAGTGTTTTTAATTTATTAGAATTTCTAGGCTTGCATAATATTTTCATTAATTAGGAACCTACCTATGAGAAACTGACAATTGAGTTTTTGAGTTCTTTAATATACACTGTCAGTCCTAACACTGCTAGTACTGTCGGTTCTGTTATTTTTAGACTGTTTGGAATTGAGTATGAATTCAGTACCGACGATCTAGCAGGTTTGTTAGGAATCCCTCATAGGGAAGGTGCAATTTGTGAGGCACCTTTGGATGCGGAGTGGTCGGCCGAGGTATTTACCTTCTGGCAAAGGCTTTCAAGTTCTTCAATTAATTCTTTTGAAGGGATACTTGCGTCGACCATTCACAACCCGGCCATAAGAGTTTTTAGACTTCTTTTGGCATGTACTATTTTTGGCCGGGAAAGTCCAAACAAGGTAAATGCTCGTGAACTCCTATTTTTGCAGGGATGCCTCACTAGAACCCACATCAATCCGGTCCCGTTTATGCTTGCCCACATGACTTTATTTACTAATAAAACGGGACCGATTGTTTTTGGAGGGCTTGTTACGTCTATTGCTCGGGCTCTTGGCCTGAACAATGAGATAGCTACACTTGAACCACTACCTCCTCACACAATTAATTTAAAATTTCTGAAAGACATGAAATTGTGCCGAACGAGGAGAGAAGGTGGTTATGAGTTGATGGTTCATGGGGTAGCTATCCCATCTGTTGCTTTACCATGCAGTAGACGTACTGATGTACGTGATGAAAGGAACTGGACCTATGATCTTAATGCTCCACGTGTTTTGGGTCCACTTCCTCCTAATATTCCCGATGGGGAGGCACATGACACTGATGAAGAGTATGATCGGAGAGAGCAGTCTCCCATCCCTCACATGTCCCCCCATCGTCCTTCACAGTCACACACCGCACCATCTTCCTCTAACCCTGTTGCAGGTACTGCTCCTGGATTCTATGTCACCGAGGAGATGTGGCGTGATATGACAGCTAGAGAAGAAAGGCGTGATGGCCTTCTCTCTACTATTTCACAACAGCTGACGGACAACATGAGCTTCATGCAACAATCGCGATTGGTTTCGGATCGTGCTTATAGCAACGTCTGCCGTACCTTGAACGATATCTCATTAGAGCAGAACCGTCAGAGAGAGTTCAACAGCCGACACTACCAGCTTGTAGAGGCCACTCAAGGTTCCATCTTAGGTAACCTTCGTGAGGTCTGGAGTGCTCAGGCTGCTTTATCAGCACGACTCGACCGGAGGGACCAGCATCGTAGTAGATCCCGTCGTTCCAGACCATCACATCAGGACGACGAAGGCACCAGTGCTCCTCCTCAGTAGTCTTTTTCAGGTTACCCCCCTTATCTTATTTCGAAACATTGGGGACAATGTTCGATTTAAGTGTGGGAGGGGATTTTATTGCTTTCTGTCATTTCCCTTTTTAGTTAATTATTTCCTTTCAGTTATTTCCCTTTTCAGTAATTTATTTTTCTTAGATAATGCATGAGTCTGACGAGTCACCAGTATAGTGTATTTTTAGTTCATCTTCATTTTTCCCATTTTCCTTAGCCTTACCAGAAAAATTTTAAAAAGAAAATAATGTTGTTTCACATGTTTTTTGGGCTTTGAGACAGGTTTAGATTAGGATGTGGTGACTTAGGTCAACTTTTTGAAACATCAGAACCATTTTAGCACCATTGACCTCTTGAATATAGGAATCACTCCTAAACCCCACCACCATGGCCTTTATTATCATTCAAAAATTGTCCTAAGTAGTTTATTTTAGCAGTCAGCTCCGGCCTAAGCATGCTCTACGTAGGGGGCCGATGAACATAAGTGAATGATCCAGTGCTAATAAAAAAAGAAAAAAAAAGGCAAACTCTGGTATAGGTGACCCTCACAAAGTCATTTAAACCGAAAAAAGAGAAGAAAAAAATTTTGCCATAAAAAAAAAAAAAAAAAAGGCAAATCTCTGGTATAGGTGACCCTCACAAAGTCATTTAAACCTAAAAAAGAGAAGAAAAAAATTTTTGCCACAAAAAGAAAAAAATTGCAAGTCACCTATTGTTAGTTGGTTCAGAGGTATCTGGCACTGAACTTGGTAGGGCGGATTACGATCCGATCCCCCGCAGCTACATTTAGGCGAAATAAAAACAGGTTTACACATGCTTATGTGCCAGAAACCTTATGTTATGGATCAGAATCACTAACCGGTCACTCTACTATGAAGCATGTACGGATAACGGGCTTAATGTGATTGCGCCTGAATGAAAAGGACACAAAAAGATGAGAAGATAGGCCTAGGTATTGTGGGATGATATGGAGTGGTTAATATAGGATTGAAGTTTGTGTTTGTGTTACTATGGTACCCTTGGTTCACTTAGTTAGTATCTGTCACTGCATCCTGACTTGAACTTAGAAGCCCTTTAGCCCAAAGACACGTGTTGACACCATATTTTCTTAAGCTTTAATGTTTGCTTGAGGACAAGCAAAGGTTTAAGTGTGGGAGAATTTGATCACACTAAAATTCATCGTGTTTCTGACTCCGATTTCGCATGCATTCTTAGCTTTTATTGTCATTTTGTTATGTTATTACTTTGTTTTCTTATGTTTTCAGGTTTTTATAATAATCGGGGCTTGAATCGAGAAAGGGAGCGAAAAAGGAGTGAAAACGGACGAAAACCTAGAAATTCAGCATTTTGCACTTACGGCACCCACCGTGGCAGGCGCCATGGGGTTAGCCATGACGTGGCCACGACTCAAGACCACTCCTCAACCTCCAAGACCCACGATCCCCACTCTCTCATCCCCTGTAGGCACCATGGCGGGCGCCATGACCTTGTGGCGGGCGCCATGACCTTGTGGCGGGCGCCACAAGGCAAAAATCAGTAACCTCCACTTTTTAGTGGAGGGGCATCCCAGTCTTTTCATGCTTTCAGTTTTCCTATAAATAGGACCTTAGATTTTCGTTTTTCTTCATCCAAAATTAGATTTCTCTAGGCATATATCAGTTTCAAAGCAGTTGCCATTCCACATCGGGGTGTTTCTGCAATCGAGTGATCGAGTCTGTAATCTGTCTGTGTGATCGAAGTTTTGGAGCACTCTGGAGGAAGTTAATCCTGCCGCCATTTTAATTCCAGTTCGTATTTTATCTTTCCGCATTGCTTTACTTTCATTTATTTTCTGCATCGCTTTACTTTATTTATTTCCCGCACTCGCACTTTATTTCGTTTATTTCCCGCACTCGCTTTACTTTCATTTATTACCCGCACTCGCTTTAAATTACTTTATTTCCCGCACTCGCTTTAAATTACTTTATTTCTCGCACTCGCACTCAATTACTTTTATGAAAAATTATAAAAAGAATCTTTACCTTACCATGTCTAACTAATTCCATAAAGGTTAGGATGTAAGGATCGTAATTAAACCAGTAATCCGTATAATTGTTCGTGGAAACACCTAAGGGCTATTTTATCTTTCAATTCAATCTAATTGTTTTTAACTATTTCAAAAACAGCCAAAAGCGCTTTGTATAGTTCATTAGGAGTATTAGATTAAAAAGAAAAGAGATTTTAAAACGATTTTCGGACGCGTTATGAGATTTAGAGTCTGGTTCATAAGAACCTCTTTTTGCTAAGAAGTCCAGGTTAAAATACTTTTCAACTTAGTTAAGATACTACATTTCTTAAAAATAGGTTTACTACTCTAACGCAGTACGCACCTTTTTATCCGTGACAATAGGAGGGGTTGATTAGAGAGTACAACTCGGTTCTGAATACGCGAAAGCGACAGTTCCTGTTAAATTATTTCTTTTCAAAGGAGAAAACATTGCCCATAAGTAGTTCCATTAACAAGTACTGGATTATCATTGATTACGTGAATTACATTCGAGCCTGTCTTTTATTTATTATTTAAAATTATAATTTTATTTACCATTGCACCCTTACTAAAACCCTTATATTTAGTTGCCTTAGATAAACACCATAACAACAGGTACGATAGATTGAAACTTGGTCTCTGTGGATTCGATAATCTTTTATATTACTCTGACGTGTTCGTACACTTGCGAAAAACACGCATCAAGTTTTTGGCGCCGTTGCCGGGGACCAATATCGTCAAATTTCATTACCCTGTAGTTATACCGTTTAGACTAAGGTTGTTACCCACCGGTCAATGCGAAAGACTCGCAGTGCCGGAAGTTTAGTAGACCCTCTAGCTGAACCTGAACGTTACGCTCGCGCACGTTTGTTTTTCCATAGGAATAAGAGAGCTATCGCCGAAGATCAAAACCGAAGACCTCTTAAGGACTTCGCCCAACCATCAAACGAGGAACCTAGTTCCAGTATAGTAAACCCCGCTATCCCAGCCAATAATTTTGAACTTAAACCATCCCTGCTGCAGTTAGTGCAACAGAGACAATTCGCAGGTCTCGCTACTGATAACCTGAACCAACATTTAAAAAACTTTCTTCAGTTAGCAGACACCTTTAAAACCAATGGAGCTTCTCCTGAGGCGATACGCTTAAGATTATTTCCCTTTTCCCTCAGAGATAAAGCTCTATCATGGTTAGATTCCCTTCCACCCAATTCAATAACAACCTGGGATGACCTTAGGAAAGTTTTCCTTGCTAGATATTTTCCCCCAAGTAAGACCGCTCTTCTTCGAAACCTAATAACTAGATTTACCCAACACCAAGGAGAGTCGTTGTTCGAAGCCTGGGAGAGATATAAAGAACTATTAAGAACATGCCCACATCATGGCCTAGAGAATTGGCTAATCATCCAAACATTCTATAATGGACTTCATTATAACACTAAAATGACCATCGACGCTGCCGCTGGTGGCGCACTGATGAACAAACCTTACCCTGAAGCTAGTGCCCTTATCGAGGATATGGCCCAAAACCATCAATCATGAGGAGTAGAACGAGCGACAGTGGAAAAGAAGGAAGCCCAGGGAGGAATACATGAGCTAAGCTCTATAGACATGATGCAGGCTAAAATGGACGCGTTGGCCCTTAGAGTCGAACATATGTGTACAACTCCGAATACTGTAGCCGCAGTTTCGCCGAATTGTGAGATATGTGGAACGCAAGGACACCAATCCGCCGAATGCAATCTGTTGAATGAAACCAACACTGAGCAAGTAAACTATACCCAAGGGAACCCATTTTCAAACACATATAACCCTGGATGGAGGAATCACCCAAACTTCTCCTACAAAAATAATAACCCTATTCAAAATACCGCACCTCCGAGACAACAAGGTTACCAAGCCCCTAGAACAAATCAACCTATGCAACTTGTACCACCAAGTCCGAGCTTTGAGGAAGTTGTAAAAAACTTTATCACTGCTCAAGTAAAACAAAACAAAGAGTTCATGAACCAAAACTTCCATGTTAACGAACTAATTACCCAGTTAGGAACCAAGGTTGATCAAATCATTACTCATAATAAGATGCTTGAAACCCAGATCTCTCAGGTAGCGTTAAACCAAGCCCCACAGACTACACCTGGAGGACAGTTCCCTGGACAACCTCAACAAAACCCGAAAGGGAAAGCTAATGCCATTACTCTACGAAGTGGAACCGCTTATAAGGAACCTTTAAACCCTAGATTGAGTGAGCCCGAAACTTCTGAGAGGAATGAGGAGAAGGAACCAGAGGAGTCTGAAACCCCGGAAAGTCAAGAAAAAGGAGAAGAACCTAAAAATAAAACCTATGTACCACCACCGCCATACAAACCACCAATACCATACCCTCAAAGATTAAAGAAAACCCAAATCGATAATCAATATCAAAAATTTGTTAAGGTTATAGAAAAACTTCACGTAGAAATCCCCTTTACAGAAGCCATCACCCAAATACCTTCTTACGCTAAGTTTCTCAAAGACATTCTTACGAATAAACGTAGACTTGAAGATCCGAAACCCGTGGAATGTAATTCTATTTCCGAAAATAGGTTAGCAAAGAAAGATAAAGATCCCGGAAATTTTTCCATTCCTTGTATTTTGGGGAATCATGTCATCGAAAAAGCTTTTCTAGACTTAGGAGCTAGTGTGAGCTTAATGCCTTTAGCAGTTTGTGAGAGATTAAACTTAGGAGAATTACAACCTACTAAGATGTCACTTCAATTAGCCGATAGATCCGTTAAATACCCTATAGGCATACTTGAAGACGTCCCTGTTAGGATAGGTCAGCTGTTTATACCTACTGATTTTGTTGTCACGGACATTAAAGAAGATGACGACATACCAATCCTCCTAGGTAGACCGTTCTTATAGACTGCTGGAGCCGTAATAGATGTTAAAAAAGGAAAACTAACTTTTGAGGTAGGTGACGAGAAGATAGAATTTATACTTTCAAAATTTCTTATGGCACCTGTGATAGGAGATGCTTGTTATGCCTTAGATATCATCGAAGAATGCATTAGGGAATTAGAACTAGAAGAAGAAAATGAATCTATAAAATTGCCATCAACCCTTATTTTGGAAGATGACAATTATAAAAGACCCTACATTGATGATAACCTTCACGAATGTTTATCTCTTACCCCTGATCCTATGCCTTGCCCTATGAAACCGACCGTAAAACTTAAGGAACTGCCTAAAAACCTGAGATATGAATTTCTCGATGAAGATATGAACCGTCCAGTTATAGTCAGTGCTACCTTAAACCAAGAAGAAACCGATCAATTATTAGAAGTTTTACGTAGGTACCCCTCAGCCTTAGGATATAAGATCTCTGATCTAAAAGGAATAATCCCATCCGTATGCATGCATCGGATTTTGCTTGAAGAAGATTCAAAACCTTCCAGAGAACACCAACGAAGAATAAATCCTATAATGAGTACTGTAGTTAAGACTGAAGTTCTCAAGTTATTAGAGGCAGGTATAATATATCAAATCTCGGACAGTAAATGGGTGAGTCCTGTGCATGTAGTACCTAAAAAGGGAGGCATCACAGTCGTGCAAAACGAGAAGGGCGAACCTGTAGCAAAAAGAACCGATGGAGGTTGGCGTATATGCATAGATTATAGAAAATTAAATAAAGCAACTAGGAAGGACCATTTCCCATTACCATTCATAGACCAAATGTTGGAGCGCCTAGCCAGACACTCTTACTTTTGTTACCTAGATGGATATTCAGGATTCTTCCAAATACCTATTCACCCCGAAGATCAAGAAAAAACTACCTTTACATGCCCAGTTGGAACCTTTGCCTATAGAAGAATGCCTTTTGGACTTTGTAATGCTCCTGCCACTTTCCAACGCTGCATGATGTCTATCTTTGCCGATTATTTAGATGGAATTATGGAAGTATTTATGGACGATTTCTCAGTTTGTGGATCAGATTTCAAAAATTGTCTTGTCAACCTTGAGAAAATCCTGGAGAGATGTGTGGAGGTAAACCTTGTGCTAAATTGGGAAAAATGTCATTTCATGGTCACCGAAGGAATTGTTTTAGGACATATAGTTTCCGAAAAAGGTATAGAGGTAGATAAAGCAAAAATAGAAGTCATAGAGAATCTAAAACCGCCGAAGACTATCAGGGAGATAAGAAGTTTTCTTGGACATGCCGGATTTTACCGACGTTTTATCAAGGATTTCTCCAAAATAACAAAGCCCTTAACTGGTCTTTTAATGAAAGATGCTGAATTTATCTTCGATGAAAAATGTACTGAAGCATTTAATCTTCTGAAGCAAGCCCTGATTTCAGCACCTATAATGAAACCCCCTGATTGGTCAGAACCGTTTGAGATAATGTGTGACGCCAGTGATTATGCTGTTGGAGCCGTTCTAGGTCAAAGAAAAGATAAAAAGTTACATGTGATTTATTATGCCAGTAGAACCCTAGACGCTGCACAGCTCAACTACGCAACAACCGAAAAAGAGCTCCTAGCTGTAGTTTTTGCAATAGACAAATTTAGATCTTATCTAGTAGGAGCCAAGATTATAGTTTACACCGACCATGCTGCCATTTGTTACTTGCTAAGCAAAAAGGATGCCAAGCCTAGGTTACTTCGATGGATTCTATTATTACAAGAGTTTGATTTGGATATCCGTGATAAGAAAGGCACTGATAATGTGGTAGCTGATCACCTATCTAGGCTAGAATACCTGAAACCTGATTCAGTACCCATAAATGACGATTTTGCCTATGATAGACTGACAGCCCAACTAGAAACTATTGAAGATGATAACCCAGACCCTCATGAGCATTTTCACAAATCCTTAGCTATAAGCAATATACCTTGGTATGCAGACTTTGTTAATTATCTAGCAGCTGACATCATACCCCCTGATCTAAACTACCACCGGAAGAAGAAGTTCTATAGTGATGTGAGAAACTTCTATTGGGACGAACCGTTTCTTTTCAAGAGAGGCAAAAATGGCATTTTCCGCCGTTGTGTTCCAGAAGAAGAGGTAAATAATATAATTGAGCATTGTCACTCTGCACCCTATGGTGGACATACGAGCACATCTAAGTCCTACGCCAAGATTCTTCAAGTTGGCCTATTCTGGCCTACTATGTGGCGTGATGTCCATGCTTTCATTGTCAAGTGTGATAGATGCCAACGCACAGGAAATATTTCAAGACGTAATGAAATGCCGTTAAGAAATATCCAAGAAGTAGAAATCTTCGACGTATGGGGTATAGACTTTATGGGACCGTTCCCACCATCTTTTGGAAATCAGTACATCTTAGTAGCAGTTGACTACGTGTCTAAATGGATTGAAGCTATCGCCGCACCCACGAACAACACCAGAGTAGTCATCAAATTATTCAAAAACTATATATTTCCCAGGTTTGGAACCCCCCGTTTAGTCATAAGTGATGGAGGATCACACTTCATATCGAGAATATTTGATAAACTTTTAAGCAAGTATGGAGTTAAGCATAGAGTAGCAACACCATACCACCCACAGACCAATGGACAAGTGGAAGTATCTAATAGGGAGATCAAACAAGTCCTCGAGAAGACTGTCTCTATATCTAGAAAGGATTGGTCGCAGAAACTTCAAGAAGCATTATGGGCCTATAGAACCGCTTTCAAAACCCCTATAGGAACAACCCCTTATCAACTGGTCTATGGAAAATCATGTCACTTACCATTTGAGTTGGAGCATAAGGCCTATTGGGCCATCAAAACTTTGAATTTGGATTACTTGACTGCTGGTGAGAAACGTATCCTTGATATCCACAAATTAGAAGAGCTCAGACAATCTGCCTACGAAAATGCCATCATATACAAAGAAAGAACAAAAGCTTGGCATGACAAAAGAATCATAAGAAGAGACTTCAAAATAGGCGATCATGTTCTCCTGTTCGATTCTAGGTTACGACTTTTTCCAGGGAAACTTCGTTCGAGATGGACTGGCCCTTTCGAAGTATCTAAGATCCTAAGATCCGGTGCTATTGAAATCAAGAACCAGACATGTAAACCGTTCATCGTCAATGGACAGAGGTTGAAGCCCTACGAAGGAGGTGACATCCCAACAACATACACCTGTCATACTCTGAGTGATCCACCATATCCTTCCAATGATGTTTAAATATCGGTCGTCGAGCTAATGACGTTAAACAAGCGCTGCATGGGAGGCAACCCATGGTTTTCTTATTTATGTATTTTTTATTTATTTTTACTTTATTTTAATTTGTTTATTTTACTATTATGTCAGGACTAACGATTGAATGTTTTATGTGCTTTCAGGACTTGTTTGCTAACCTTGTGCAGAATGCAGAACCCTGATGACATGCACGTGGCCTTTAGAGACGACGCACAGAGAGAGCGTTACTATGTCCACATGAGACGCCCTATGGCTCCTACCAGGTACCCTGACCATGACTGCATGGATGCCTTGGGGATAGAGCCAAGCGTCGGATTTTTATGCCATCAACTCCACTGGGGACAGTTTGACTACAGGAACAACACTTATAGGAACTTGACTCTTGAGTTCCTCAGCTCGTTTCATCATGACCCTTGGGCTGGACCCGATGGACTCGCTGTTTTCAGGTTGTTCGGGATTGACTACTCATTCTCTCACAAGGAGTTTGGTGATTTACTAGGTTTCCAGACTACTCCTGATGCTATTCCAGAGACTCCGATGGGGTATTTTATGAGCAGAGAAGTGGAAAAGTTTTGGACTAAAATATCAGGTGGAGGGAGCCAAGATCCTTCTACCCAGTTTTCTCAGGTAATCCACAACCCTGCATTGAGGTACTTCCAGATGATTCTAGCACATTCTTTCCTAGGTTTGCCAGATACAGAGACCCTGCTAAGTGAAGAGGAGATTTTCCTACTGTTTTGTGCGACTCAGTCTCGCTCAGTTGCTTGTGGCAACTTTCTGTTGAAGGGCCTTGCTAGTGTTGCCAGATCATCCGTAGGCATCATCCATGTCGGTGGGATTGTTACACAGATTGCTACTGCATTGGGTTTGTCTCGCAAATTATTGCACCTCAGGACCTTCTGCTGCTACACCACCCTGGATATTGATTTTTGTCTTGATAGAGGACTGATGAGGAGGGCTTCTTTTGAGCCCAACATGTTTAGATTGCTGATCGACGGCGAAGCGATACACTATTTTACATTACCAGATCCGCTGATGACCAGTGTCCATGATCCTGAAAATTGTGTTATGCTCTAGAGGGTTATGGAGAGACTGTCGAAGAGCCGAAATCGCCTCCCGCCGCTGAGTACACTCCTACACCTCTTACTCCCCGAATCACTGTTATGTCTAACAATATGTCTCTGCAGCCACCTGACCTACAAACACAAATTTATGAGCTCCGTAAGGAGACTGCCCTGCTCAAGCAGGAAGTGGCAGACTTGGAGTTACAGATGCAGGTTTCTGATCTCACTCATGCCTCAGAGGCCGATGCTCTATATCAGGCGATTGAAGAGCTTCGGAGGGAGATAGCTGAGATTCGTGGATCAAGCCAGGAAAAGAAACCTACCACATGACTCATTCTACACTGACAGCACTACCCTAGTATTTAATTTCCTTTTATATGCTTTATTTTATTTATTGCATTTCCAGACATATTTTACTTTATTGCAGCTTTTTATATTTTCATGTACTTTGAATTCCTTATATATATACGTATTATGCACTAATGTTAATTTTTCTTTTTCTTTTTTGATTTTTAATTATTTTATTTTGGTCGTGCAAAGAAACAAAAATATAAGACAAAAATATTTTCATTTTTGTCTTTACAAAAAAATATGCAAGCCTCATGCCTTGAAAAGAAGAAGAAAACGCTATCCAGACCCCCCCGAAGACCAAAGGTGCAAGGAAGGCCCAAAAGGAGGATCCAAAAACCCAAGGCCCAGGAATTGGCCTTGTGGCGGGCGCCATAGGCCCTGTGGCGGGCGCCATAGGCCCTGTGGCGGGCGCCACGCCGTATCAACAACAAATACGGGGCTGAATCCCCATTTCCACCATTTTCATCCCTTTCTTCACCAAAAACCCATTTTTACAACCTTCTAAAACCTCCTTGAACCCCATTAAAGCTCCCCCATTTCCAAAATACCCTCCATCCATAAAACATATCCAACATCCATTCTCATTTTCATCCACCAAAAACCAAAAAAATCAAAACTTTATCATTCCCCTCATAAACCACTTTTCTACCATTTTCACTACCTAAGGAGCTATCAACAATGGAGTTCAACGGATTTCTTCTTCGTGATGGAAGACCGGGCGATAGGCAACGGAAAATTATTCAGAGGTTTCAGAGTCGAGAAATTCTATCGACTAGGTACGTCGACGATAACTGTCTGTATGCTTTGGGTATTTATCATAGTGTTTTTAATTTATTAGAATTTCTAGGCTTGCATAATATTTTCATTAATCAGGAACCTACCTATGAGAAACTGACAATTGAGTTTTTGAGTTCTTTAATATACACTGTCAGTCCTAACACTGCTAGTACTGTCGGTTCTGTTATTTTTAGACTGTTTGGAATTGAGTATGAATTCAGTACCGACGATCTAGCAGGTTTGTTAGGAGTCCCTCATAGGGAAGGTGCAATTTGTGAGGCACCTTTGGATGCGGAGTGGTCGGCCGAGGTATTTACCTTCTGGCAAAGGCTTTCAAGTTCTTCAATTAATTCTTTTGAAGGGATACTTGCCTCGACCATTCACAACCCGACCATAAGAGTTTTTAGACTTCTTTTGGCATGTACTATTTTTGGCTGGGAAAGTCCAAACAAGGTAAATGCTCGTGAACTCCTATTTTTGCAGGGATGCCTCACTAGAACCCACATCAATCCGGTCCCGTTTATGCTTGCCCACATGACTTTATTTACTAATAAAACAGGACCGATTGTTTTTGGAGGGCTTGTTACGTCTATTGCTCGGGCTCTTGGCCTGAACAATGAGATAGCTACACTTGAACCACTACCTCCTCGCACAATTAATTTAAAATTTCTGAAAGACATGAAATTGTGCCGAACGAGGAGAGAAGGTGGTTATGAGTTGATGGTTCATGGGGTAGCTATCCCATCTGTTGCTTTACCATGCAGTAGACGTACTGATGTACGTGATGAAAGGAACTGGACCTATGATCTTAATGCTCCATGTGTTTTGGGTCCACTTCCTCCTAATATTCCCGATGGGGAGGCACATGACACTGATGAAGAGTATGATCAGAGAGAGCAGTCTCCCATCCCTCACATGTCCCCCCATCGTCCTTCACAGTCACACACCGCACCATCTTCCTCTAACCCTGTTGCAGGTACTGCTCCTGGATTCTATGTCACTGAGGAGATGTGGTGTGATATGACAGCTAGAGAAGAAAGGCGTGATGGCCTTCTCTCTACTATTTCACAACAGCTGACGGACAACATGAGCTTCATGCAACAATCGCGATTGGTTTCGGATCGTGCTTATAGCAACGTCTGCCGTACCTTGAACGATATCTCATTAGAGCAGAACCGTCAGAGAGAGTTCAACAGCCGACACTACCATCTTGTAGAGGCCACTCAAGGTTCCATCTTAGGTAACCTTCGTGAGGTCCGGAGTGCTCAGGCTGCTTTATCAGCACGACTCGACCGGAGGGACCAGCATCGTAGTAGATCCCGTCGTTCCAGACCATCACATCAGGACGGCGAAGGCACCAGTGCTCCTCCTCAGTAGTCTTTTTCAGGTTACCCCCCTTATCTTATTTCGAAACATTGGGGACAATGTTCGATTTAAGTGTGGGAGGGGATTTTATTGCTTTCTGTCATTTCCCTTTTTAGTTAATTATTTCCTTTCAGTTATTTCCCTTTTCAGTAATTTATATTTCTTAGATAATGCATGAGTCTGACGAGTCACCAGTATAGTGTATTTTTAGTTCATCTTCATTTTTCCCATTTTCCTTAGCCTTACCAGAAAAATTTTAAAAAGAAAATAATGTTGTTTCACATGTTTTTTGGGCTTTGAGACAGGTTTAAATTAGGATGTGGTGACTTAGGTCAACTTTTTGAAAAATCAGAACCATTTTAGCACCATTGACCTCTTGAATATAGGAATCACTCCTAAACCCCACCACCATGGCCTTTATTATCATTCAAAAATTGTCCTAAGTAGTTTATTTTAGCAGTCAGCTCCGGCCTAAGCATGCTCTACGTAGGGGGCCGATGAACATAAGTGAATGATCCAGTGCTAATAAAAAAAGAAAAAAAAAGGCAAACTCTGGTATAGGTGACCCTCACAAAGTCATTTAAACCGAAAAAAGAGAAGAAAAAAATTTTGCCATAAAAAAAAAAAAAAGGCAAAACTCTTGTATAGGTGACCCTCACAAAGTCATTTAAACCGAAAAAAGAGAAGAAAAAAATTTTTGCCACAAAAAGAAAAAAATTGCAAGTCACCTATTGTTAGTTGGTTCAGAGGTATCTGGCACTGAACTTGGTAGGGCGGATTACGATCCGATCCCCCGCAGCTACATTTAGGCGAAATAAAAACAGGTTTACACATGCTTATGTGCCAGAAACCTTATGTTATGGATCAGAATCACTAACCGGTCACTCTACTATGAAGCATGTACGGATAACGGGCTTAATGTGATTGCGCCTGAATGAAAAGGACACAAAAAGATGAGAAGATAGGCCAAGGTATTGTGGGATGATATGGAGTGGTTAATATAGGATTGAAGTTTGTGTTTGTGTTACTATGGTACCCTTGGTTCACTTAGTTAGTATCTGTCACTGCATCCTGACTTGAACTTAGAAGCCCTTTAGCCCAAAGACACGTGTTGACACCATATTTTCTTAAGCTTTAATGTTTGCTTGAGGACAAGCAAAGGTTTAAGTGTGGAGAATTTGATCACACTAAAATTCACCGTGTTTCTGACTCCGATTTCGCATGCATTCTTAGCTTTTATTGTCATTTTGTTATGTTATTACTTTGTTTTCTTATGTTTTCAGGTTTTTATAATAATCGGGGCTTGAATCGAGAAAGGGAGCGAAAAAGGAGTGAAAACGGACGAAAACCTAGAAATTCAGCATTTTGCACTTACGGCACCCACCGTGGCGGGCGCCATGGGGTTAGCCATGACGTGGCCACGACTCAAGACCACTCCTCAACCTCCAAGACCCACGATCCCCACTCTCTCATCCCCTGTAGGCACCATGGCGGGTGCCATGACCTTGTGGCGGGCGCCACAAGGCAAAAATCAGTAACCTCCACTTTTTAGTGGAGGGGCATCCCAGTCTTTTCATGCTTTCAGTTTTCCTATAAATAGGACCTTAGATTTTCGTTTTTCTTCATCCAAAATTAGATTTCTCTAGGCATATATCAGTTTCAAAGCAGTTGCCATTCCACATCGGGGTGTTTCTGCAATCGAGTGATCGAGTCTGTAATCTGTCTGTGTGATCGAAGTTTTGGAGCACTCTGGAGGAAGTTAATCCTGCCGCCATTTTAATTCCAGTTCGTATTTTATCTTTCCGCATTGCTTTACTTTCATTTATTTTCTGCATCGCTTTACTTTATTTATTTCCCGCACTCGCACTTTATTTCGTTTATTTCCCGCACTCGCTTTACTTTCATTTATTACCCGCACTCGCACTTTATTTCGTTTATTTCCCGCACTCGCACTTTATTTCGTTTATTTCCCGCACTCGCTTTAAATTACTTTATTTCCCGCACTCGCTTTAAATTACTTTATTTCTCGCACTCGCACTCAATTACTTTTATGAAAAATTATAAAAAGAATCTTTACCTTACCATGTCTAACTAATTCCATAAAGGTTAGGATGTAAGGATCGTAATTAAACCAGTAATCCGTATAATTGTTCGTGGAAACACCTAAGGGCTATTTTATCTTTCAATTCAATCTAATTGTTTTTAACTATTTCAAAAACAGCCAAAAGCGCTTTGTATAGTTCATTAGGAGTTTTTAGATTAAAAAGAAAAGAGATTTTAAAACGATTTTCGGACGCGTTATGAGATTTAGAGTCTGGTTCATAAGAACCTCTTTTTGCTAAGAAGTCCAGGTTAAAATACTTTTCAACTTAGTTAGAATACTACATTTCTTAAAAATAGGTTTACTACTCTAACGCAGTACGCACCTTTTTATCCGTGACAATAGGAGGGGTTGATTAGAGAGTACAACTCGGTTTTGAATACGCGAAAGCGACAGTTCCTGTTAAATTAGTTCTTTTCAAAGGAGAAAACATTGCCCATAAGTAGTTCCATTAACAAGTACTGGATTATCATTGATTACGTGAATTACATTCGAGCCTGTCTTTTATTTATTATTTAAAATTATAATTTTATTTACCATTGCACCCTTACTAAAACCCTTATATTTAGTTGCCTTAGATAAACACCATAACAACAGGTACGATAGATTGACACTTGGTCTCTGTGGATTCAATAATCTTTTATATTACTCTGACGTGTTCGTACACTTGCGAAAAACACGCATCAGCAGTCCTCCTCACAATCCGAGAATAAATTTTTCTTGGCCAAGCAGGTTTTTATTGTCATCAGTGGAGTATTCAAGTCATTAACGTCAGATATCAAATTCAGGCCTTCACCACTATCAATTTCTCCCACATTCCTCCCATGAGGAGGCATAGGATTCTGGATGATGTTTGGAGTAGGAGCGAAGTTAATGGCTTTGGAATCAATTAAATCTTGAACAACGTGCTTCAGTGCCTTAAAATTCTCCGTGCTATGACTAGGAGCCTAGAATGGAACTCATAACGAGCATTAGCATCATACCCTTCAGGGATTTGCCCCGGTTTTGGAGGTTGTAGGGTCCTTAGCTGGACCATTTGCAGTTGTAGAAGATTCTGAAGGATTTGAGAATATGACATGGGTGGTGCTTCAAGATGTCTGTCTTTGTGTCTGGAAAGATAGTATGGCCTATGGGCCCTCTACTGTTGGTATTTTGGTTGACGTTGTTGTTGTTGAACCGGCGGTTGATTTGTTGGAGCTACAATAGTAACTGGAGCTGCTTTATGATACATATTTTGATTCTTTCTTCTACTTTGAGTGTATACATCCCCCGTTTCTCCCTCTCGGCATTTCACAAACGGTTCCTTCATATTGGAGGTTGACGCTCCATTGTTCTGGATTTTGCCCTGCTTTATCCAGCTTTCTATCCTCTCACAAGTTAAGATAATGTCTGAAAAACCACCCAATGAACAGTCTGCTAACCTCTCCATGAAGTGCCATGGAAGGGTGTCCATGAAGAAATCCACCATTTCTCTTTCTAGCAAAGGTGGTTGTACCCTGGCAGCAATCTCACGCCATCGCTGTGCATAATCTTTAAAGCTTTCCGAATTCTTCTACGCTAAACTCTGGAGTTGAGTGCGGCTAGGCGCCATATCAATGTTGTACTGATATTGTTTAAGGAAAGCTTCCCCTAGCTCTTTCCAGTTTCGAACAGAGCTCCTCTCCAATTTCATATACCATTCCAGTGAGCCTCCAAAGAGGCTGTCCTGGAAATAGTACATCCAGAGTTTCTCGTCTCTAGTGTGAGCAGCGATCTTTCGGTAAAAAGCATGTAGATGCGTTTTGGGGCAGGAGTTGCCATTGTACTTATCAAAAGTTGGTGGCCTGAACTTGGGAGGAATGACCACTCCAAGAACCAAGCCCATATCAGATACATCTACCTCAAGAGTGTCTCTACATTCAAGGGCCTTAACCTTTACAACCAGCAACAGAAAGTCTTGAAAGTTTCCTCCCATGCCAAATCCCATATCATCATTAGTATGAGGGAATTGATCCTCTTGACGATCTTCCACAGGAATAAGAGTAGGTGTGCCAGTCTCTGGAACTGGAGGTCTACTTCCTCCATTGTTGTTGTTGGGGGGATTCCATTGAGCATCTGGAGTGACCACTGGTGGGTCAGTCTGGGGAGGAGTAAGCCTCTGCATGGCGTTCCTCAGATCCTATTGTCCTTGGGCCATACCCTGTATCATAACCATAAACTCCCCCATCCAGGTGCGGAATTCATTGAGTTCTGTCTGCACAGTGTCCATGATAGTTCTTTGGTTGTTGTGGGTAGTGTACCGATGAGGAATATTTTGTCTGAGGTGATGGGTCCTAGCTGTTCTCACAATCTTTACCTGAAGAATAGATAAGTTAAGTAACCTGGAGAAACCTGCAAAAGAAAAATGCAAATGATATGTATGCATTGATGTGTTCCTCTAATCCTCAAAGGTTTTGTTTTACTTTCCCATTCCGGTATTAAGAGAAAAGCCTTTGAAAGAAGACCTTGTGTGACATTCAGATGTGAAGTGGTAGCATTTAAAATCCTGTGTCCGTGCAAAAGATAGCAACCAGAGACTTAAGGAAAATCAAAAGAAACTGAAATAACAAAGTCCCCGTAGGGTGCAAGTTCATACATCAAAAGGGAAAGTACATCAACAAGAGAGGAATCCTACAATAGGCTTGTGGATAATCCAAATACGTGAATACAAGACTAGAGTCTAGGAAAATCTACATCATGTAACCTCCAGCTAAGGCGTTTGACACCTTGAAGCAACTGGGCTATGTCTGGATGGTCTGATTCTTGTATCAGCTTTTGAATCAGGAGATCCCTAAGGTCAAAAGAGGCATGCAACTCCTCAATTTGTTGTGGGAACACCTTCTCACTCTCTTTTCTTGCACTTGACTCAGTCTTGATCTTCTTGACATCAGCTTTAAGCTTCAACTCCTCTATCTCTTTCTGAGCAATCTCCACTTCCTGTTGACTCTTTGCTATATCTTGAAGATGACTCTTCTCTTGGTGGTGGGCCTTTTGAAGGAGCTCTCCTTGTTCAGCTAGAGAATCCTGAAGACTTTTGATCTCTAATTTGTATTTGTTCTCCAACTCTTTCTGCTTCTTCAAGTTTTCTTTCCATTTCTTCCGCCACAAAGTTATAACTTCATTAGCTTCATTCAACTCTTTCTTATCTTTTCGGCACTAGCTCGCCTTGTGAATTTCAGCTAATCCTCTTTTCTTGAAATAAAGTTCTCTCTCCTGGAAGTCCTGCTGCTTGAGCCTGACCATTTCTTCAGCCTGGTGAGCCCTCTCTTCCAACTTTTGATTTTGAATCTTCAACTTCTGGCATGAGTTGTTGGCTTCTTGATTTTCCAACCTGAGCTGCGTAACCAAGGCCTCCAATTTCTGATAGTCCTTGAGAGGTATTGAATCAGAGGGTACTTCCTCCTTCGGGTACAAAGGGGATTCCATAAAGAATAGGAGAATTGAGGCTTCTACACGATATGTCAACCATGCAGCAAAAGGATCATATGTTTTTGGGTCCACCTTCCCAAAATCTTTATTTCCTTTCTTTGTCCTGACATCCTAAGCTTGGGCTACCTGTACGCACAAATCCATATTTCCTTCTATTGAGAAATACAATGACTCAGCTACCTCCTCAGTTGATGGTGGAAATTTCAGAGGGTAGCCAAATTGTTTTCTTGACAATGTAGGATTGTAGTTTATTCCCCCTTTTCTTCCCAGCAAGGGTACATTTGGGAAATTTCCACATCTAGAAATAATCTCTTTGCCTACCAAGTTCCTATTGCATCCCCAGGATATGTTTTCTGAGGTTAAGCCCATCAATCTTTTGGACCACTTCCAAGATTGTTTCAAGTCTTGGAAAGGTCCTGATTTTGGGAGTTGCCTTACAAACCAGTCAGCAAACAAGAGAGCACAACAGTTCACATGTCCTTTTCTCTTTTCATTCCTGTAATGGACGCCATAGTAGAAGTCACCCAGTAATGTAGGCATTGGGTTTCTTTTGACAAAGATGGTGATAACCTCCATGCTGATTAATCATTTCTCCCTTTGGAATAAGCTTATCCCATACACTATCACGGCTAGAAATGCTCTGAAATATGTCCATTTGTTTCCCAACGCCATAACATGAGCTTCTGTGATGAGAAATTCCAAATAAATCCCCCTACCCTGGTTGGCTTCTAGCCGCATCTTGAATCTGAGCATACTTAAGTGACAGGCATCAGTAATGTCTTCATAAGGAGGGTTCCTTTCTGAAGCATAATAAGGCATACCTTCTCTAATGGGAATATTCAGGATACTGGAGAACTCTTCCAATGCAGGTGCCAAAATGTAATCTGGGAAAACAAAGACTCGTAATTGTGGGTCATAGAATTACAACAAGGAATGTATGTGTAATACCTCAAAATTTTCCCTCTCATTCCCTCAACATTTTTCATAGCATTTTGCATACATAGATTCATAAAATAATCAAAAACATTGCATCATGTGTATCATAGTTGAGGCATAGGTATGTGGTTAATGACTGGAGCAACTTGAGGCTATACAAAGGCAACCGAAGGTCCACAAAGCTTCTCAACCTTGTGCAAAAGGTTCACAATATCCCACAAGTCTTCATTTGGAGCCACAAGACATGGGAATATTTGGTTTGATCAAAGGAGGCAAGCAGTGCAACATCTCCTGATGAAAAAGGCCAAATTAGGGTTTCACCTATACTGGGCTTCTCCATTAAGTTTTGATTCAAAGTGGGTTCCTTTGTCTTATATATGAAAATCGAGGAATCGGGGAAAAGACAACCGAGCTAGGTAAAATAGGTCGACTCCTGACTTTTAAGATCAAAATCATGAAATTAGGGTTACAAGGATCCTATGGCAAAAATTTGGTCAAGAAATGATGGAGGAATCATAAAAAAATCAAGAAAAAAAATCATTTGAAAAGTGGTTGATTTCACCTTTCCCTCCACTTTTCCTTCCACATTTCCTTTCATTCTTTTCCTCTTGGTTTTCCCCTTCAATTCCACTTCATTTCCCTTGGATGCTTCTACTATGGAATATTATATTCCTTCTCCAACCCTAACCCTAACTAACTACAAACCTAACTCCATTCCTAAACCTAACTCCATTCCTAAACCTAACTCCATTCCCAAACCTAGCTCCAAGCCTATCCCCTATATAATCATTAATCACTTCAATGCAAAAGGTTCCCAATTTTTTCATTCTCTCACAATTTCTAGAATCACTTTTTCTCTCTCACTTTTTCCTCCATTTTTCCCTTTTCACCAAAGATTTTTTTTGAAGAAGCTCTTCAAGTTTCACATTGAAACTTGAAGATCTTAAAGCTTAGCCTCCAACCTCCATTGAATTGTGGATTGTAGAAGAAGAATCTACTGATTTTTGTGAAGATTTCGACTTATCGGAGGTGTAAGAAGTCTCAAGCATCAAGAACGCATTTATTTTGCGGATTCGCGATTTTCTTGGTTTTCTCTTCGATCAAGCTCTGATTCTTGCAACATCCACCGAAGCACTTCTCCGCTTCGTACGTTGGTGATCTAAATCACTTTTCCTTTAAGTTATTCTCTTAATCTCACCATTTTGGCATTCTTTAAGTGCTTTTCGTATTGCTTATGTTTGATTACGTTTTCGTTACGTTTTTATTGCGATTTGTGGAGTTTAATGGGTTAGAAGCTAGGTTGTAGTTTGTTATAGATTCTAGCATGTGTTAATAAGCCCAAATTGAGTAGAAATTCATGTTAGCATGATTAGGTGGGGGTTAGGGTTGTTTAGAAGGAATATTGTGTCCAAAAGCACTTATTTCAAAAGCATTTTTCACTTTCTGTTCAGCGTTAACAGGTTAACGGTTTGGTTAACCGGTTAACGCATGCGTTTTTTGCCAAATATAGTGTTGTCTAGGGTCCGTTAACGGGTTAACCGTTTGGTTAACCGGTTAACGTTGTTAGTTTTTGGTTTCATAGCTTATTTTCTTGCTAAATCTTGCTTCCTAGTGCTTCTAAGGTTCATGTATGTTTAGGTATTGATTTTAGGGAATTTTTGGGTCTATTTCCAGTACCCAATTCATTTGTTTCGAGTCGTTTCGACATGATTCCGTTCACTTTTCCATGTTTTGTGTTAAATGTGTAAATGTGCTATAATTGATCCTTGATGTGTATTTTTACTCTTTAATCATTTGTTTCACATGTTAAGTGCTTGCTTAAATTCAACATATGCTTCATGATTATTGTCTTTGCTTGCTTGATTGATAAATGATTAAATGCCTTGTGTTGATTTTTGCTCAAAAATGATTAAATACTTCACATGTTCATGCAAGTTTCTTGTGCTTAATTGATCATATCTTAACATGAGTTCAATTCTGATTTTTATGCAATACATGTGAAATAATTGATGCTTGTAGTGATACTTATTCAATCTCATGATAAAATGCTAATTTTGTGCAATATGGAAAAGTGTGGTTATTCTTGTTGATCATTGTTCGTTTTAATCAAATAAATGATGTAAATAAATTCACATGTTTGAGTTCATTTTGTGATGTGTGTAGATCCATGTTAATTCACATTAATGTGTTGTTTATCATTCACTTTGTGCGCATAAATGAAAATGATCAAATCTGCCCCATGTTTTCATAGTTGTTTGTTAATATAACTGCTGTAAAATAAATGTTGTTTGTTATGTTTGCATGTTGTATGTGACTTTTTACACCTACTTTTATGTTGTATGCTGGCTGTAAAAGGTTGCTTTGTATTATGCATTGTTTTGATAGCTGCTTTTAGTTTAGGGGCTGTAGTAGGTGCTGAAAATTTTTGTTTTAGCATTTTTTTAGTTCTCTAGAATTAAGATAGAGTTTAGATAGAGTCCTAGAGTTATTAGGATTTAATTGGTGTATGTTTGCTTTATTATTTTTAATAAAATGCACACTAATCTTTGTTTTGTAGGGAGGGAAATGTATGTTTCCCTACACCTTATCCTTTTATTTTATTTTTATGCATTTTCTTTATGCATTTAATTCACCTTTTACTTCCATATTTATTGTTGGTAGGGTTCCCCTTTGTTAGGACAAACTTATCTTCCTTAGGAAGTAAGTTGCATCCTTTTTCTTCTCTCTTTTCCTTTTGCTCTTTAGGATTAGAAAAGCCTCACTCACCATTAGGACCACCATTTTAATAAATAACTTAGGGTTGTGTCTTAGTTCCCCTTAATTTTTGTCCTTTTCCGATTTGAGTCTTCCTTCTCATCTTCAAACAAAATCCAAAAAGACTTAATAAATGCATGAAAGGATCCCTTGTGTATAGCCTTATTCTATGGGGCACTTACATTCATTCCATCTTGGAATAGTGTAAGTTTGTCTAGCATGATGTACAAGTCTCATCAAGGTGTTGTTTCACAAAGAAAACATAAAAGGTACTTCTTTACAAAAGCAACAAAAACACTTAATAAAGTTTAACAAGCTAGTGAACTTAGACCCCAATTCATGGAAACAAGTCTTGGATAAATTCTCCTTGCTTGGTGTGCTTGTTCTATTATTCCATCTTGGAATTTAGTAGCAAGTACACATTCCATGGAAAAGAGTTTGAATTCACTTTCTTGTGCCAAATTCATACAAAACTCTTAAAAATCAAATAACAAACAATAAGCGACTATCCTGCGGGAACTTCTTTTCTCATCTCATTTATTCTGAACACGAAATTGCGACGACTTGTCTTGCATGAAAGATGGTAAACACACTCGTACCAGACGAACCTGCAACACCTGAGCATAGACATACGCAGTTCCAACATAAAAAACACAAACAAATAGTTCCCGCCTTAGTTAGGCGAACTACGTCGACTCTGATCCTCATTATCTCGATGAGGTACATAGGCAGCGGGGTAGGGCCCGTTCGAGCATATTCTTTATTTTCCCTATATTTTTTTTCTTTTCATTCTCTCTTTTCCATTTCTCATTTCCATTTACATTCCAGTTAGCAGTACATTTGTTCAGCATCAGTTATATTTTTCTCACCCTTTGAAACAAACAAACAAGCGTGGATCCCATTGGGTGCGGAGGACAATCTGGGGTGCTCATACCTTCCCAGGTCGTAACCGACTCCTGAACCCTGATCTTTGGTACGCATGACATTGTCCTTTCCTTCTTTCTCAGGTTTGTGCAACATTACCTTTCCCGTTCCTTCGGGATAAAAATGCTTGGCTAGCGACTCTACCTTTTTCGCGCCACTTTCGTGTTTGTACTAGGATGAAAATCCCGGGAGCGACAGCTGGCGACTCTACTGGGGACCGAACCCAGAATCTCTGGTTTCCCTTGTAGAGTCAATCCTAGCGCCTATTTGTTTTTGCTTTCTTTGGGTGTTTATATGTGTGTGTTGTTGTGCTTATTTATTGTTTTTGTTTACAGTTTATTTTACAGCTTTATTTACTGCTTTCAGTATTTATTTTCACATGCATCATATGCTGGACTGTTTGGCTTTCATTTTTTCTGTGGGATGGGGTTACTGTGAGATGAGATCGTAACCGGGGCTCGAGTGCACCCTAGGACTTAGAGTGGTTCCACTTTCGCTTCATGGCATCTTTCTATGTTGGTAGTAGGGAGTTCCACACCTTGACTTGCGACCTTCTCGAAAATGTATTGATGCCGAAATCTTTCTGGGGCAATACACAACCTTGATAGTTATGTGCAGTCAGGGGACCGATCATTGAGAACCTTTGTGGAAACATCCCTCTCTAGTGATGACAGTGGCATACCACATTTGTTGTCAAACCCACTCGCATCCGAGGGCCCACTGGGGACTCGCATAGGATGGCATGGTTCTCTCATAGGAATCTAGTTAAGGAAAACTGATCGTATGACGATAGTATTGTACCCTTCGTGATGAATATGCTATTATTTCTCGATTTAGTGCTTGAAGTTGGGGACTTATGAGGGATGCTTGTTTCCTTGGACTCACCTGAGACCTCCCTGAGTAGTATATAATTCCAAACCGATTCCCTGATTTAGTCATGAGCCATTTCTCGGAAATGGTGAATGTATTATTGTTATTCGGCTTTAAGAGTCCGTGATGTTGACCCGAGTAGCACACCTGTGAGATTGGGATGGGTTTACAGGATTGTAGGAGCCCTAAATTTCAACATACCCATTATCCCAGCACACTTCAGTGATATGATCTTGTTCTGTTAATTATGGATTCTGAAGTCATGAATTCCTGATCAGAGATACTTGTGATGATGTTGTGGCCTTGCACAGACACTTGATAACTTGATTCACTACACAGACACATCATTGATCACATGTCTTGCCTTGCATAACATCATAACATCATAACATCATTAATCATTTGTGTTCTTTTTATTCTCAGGGTTCATTACCTCCTATTTCTGGTCGTATTTGCTGCTTCAACATGGAGATTCCAAGGAAAAGAAATGTCCACTATAATTTCCCACAACCGGAGACAGAGAGTATTCAGGGATTGATTAGCTTGATGGGTGACAAAGTCCTTGATGATTTCAGGAAAGAGTTCGGCAAGATCCTGGATTATGTGAGCAAGCCCACAGTTGACCAGAGGGATAGCTTGCATTCTTTGTTGCAGTTCTATGATCCACAGCTGAGGTGCTAACACCTTCCCAGGTTATAACCAACTCCCTTTCTCAGTTTCTCTGGTTCGCAACCATCTTATCCATCTCTTTCTAGGTTTATGCAGCATTACCTTTCCTTCGGGATAAAAATGCCTAGCTGGCAACTCTATTCACTTCACCCTCATCTTCTCCTTTCGCCGACCGTTCACGTTTGTACCCTATCTGACCAAGTGTCTTTTCGGGGGAGCGACATAGATGAATCTGCCCCAAAATAAGGGGGACGGCGTGGCGGGCGCCATAGGGTCATGGAGGGTGCCATAAGGCCATTTCCCTTATGGGCCTAAAAAATTCAATTCCCCTTGTGGGCTTCACGTACCTTTAGTCTTCGAGGGGTCCGGATAGCGTTTTCTTATTTCTTCTAAGGCATGAAGCTTGCATATTTTTTATGAAGACAAAAATAAAAATATTTTTGTTATTTTTTTTCATTATTCGACATAAAATAAAATAAAATAAAATAAAAAGAAAAATGAGATTAGTGCATGAAATAATATATAAGATAAAAATCAAAGTACATGGAAAATGTAATATATGCGATAATATAAAATATTTCTGGAGATGCGAGAAATAAAATAAGTTATGAAAATTTAAATACTAGAGTAATAATGTCAGTGTAAAACAATCATGTGGTAGGCTTCTCTTCCTGGTTCGATCCACGAATCTCAGCTATCTCCCTCGGAAGCTCTCCAATCTCCTGATATAGAGCATCGGCCTCTGAGGCATGAGTGAGATCAGATATCTCGATATGTAATGCCAAGTCCGCTACTTCCTGCTTGAGTAGGGCTGTCTCCTTGCGGAGCTCATAAACCTGGGTCTGTAGATTAGGTGGCTGCAAAGACATATTGTTAGACATAACAGTGATTCGGTGAGAAAGAGGTGTAGGAGTGTACTCAGCTGCGGGAGGTGATTTTGGCTCTTTGATTGTCTCTCCATAACCCTCTAAAGCATAACTCTAATTGGCAGGGTCGTGGACATTGGTCATCAGTGGGTCAGGTAATGTAAAGTAATGTATCACTTCGCTGTCGATCAGTAATCTAAACGTGTTGGGCTCAAAAGAGGCCCTCCTCATCAATCCTCTGTCAAGACAAAAGTCAGCATCCGGGGATGTGTAGCAGCAGAAGGTCCTGAGGTGCAATAATTTGCGAGACAAACCCAATGCAGTAGAAATCTGTGTAACAATCCCACCGACATGTATAATGCCTACAGATGACCTGGCGACACCGGTAAGGCTCTTCAACACAAATTTGCCACAAGCAACTGGGCGTGACAGAGTCGCACAAAATAGTAGGAAAATCTCCTCGTCACTCAGCAAAGTCTCTATATCTGGAAAACCAAGGAAAGAGTGTGCTAGAATCATCTGGTAGTACCTTAACATAGGATTGTGGATTACGTGAGAAAACGGAGTGGAAGGATTTTGGCTCCCTCCACTTGAGATGTTACTCCAAAACTTCTCCACTTCTCTGCTCATAAAATACCCCATCGGTGTCTCTGAAAACAACATGTCCATAAGGTCCAGCCCAAGGATCATAATCAAACGAGCTGAGGAACTCTAGAGTCTGTAAACACCCAAATTTGCCCTCACTCATTTCACCATGGCTTGTGATCTTTTCATTTGCATAAGCTCAATCATATCATATCATCTTGCATTTTTACTTCACTGCATTGGTTCAAAGTCATCTGCATCTAGGGTTTGTGATCTGAGCAATCCCTGAGCTATCTGAGCCACTCCAAAGGCCTCCAATCATCTCAAGAGGGTCCATGTATGTTCAAGTATCATAGTATATCCTCTCAAGATCAAGAAATTCAGAAAATCACAAGAGCTGAGAAAGGTATGGAAGCATAGCCAGGATTAACTACACAGATGACCTAAAATTAGGGTTTTGGTTTCAGAGGCCATAACTCCAAATTTATTGGTCATTCTTGTTTCTATTGGTCTCTATATGATACAAGGATCATGCATACCAATTTTCATGAAGAAATTCAATGGGGAAGGCATCTGATCAATAGATGACTTCTTGAGCAAGTCAGTGCAAAATCGGGGCATCTGAGGCCTTCAATCATCCAACCAAAGGGTCTTCTCCATCATTTTGGATGTACATGATCTTTATTTGATCTTATAAGAGGTTATAAGTTCACAAAATTGAAGAATTTCAAGCCATTTGCAAAGTTGCCATTTTGGGAATGTGACTTGTAATGCAAAGTTGCCATTTTGGGAAAGTTTTTCAACCTCCTCTTTTTGATTCAAAAATGCTTCAAATGAAAAATTATTGGTCATGAAAGTTGTAGATTGGATCATTCTCTTTTCAAAAAGTACAAGAACTTGATCTAATTCATCCTAGAACTCAAGTTATGGCCTTGCAAAGTTAGGAAAAATCACTAAATTTCACTTATGCACCAAAGAGGGAAACTTGCAAAAACTCATGTCAAGGCAAAATGTGACCTCTAATTGACTTCTAACCATTACACAAACATGATACATAACCTAAAACTCAGAATGGCCCAAACAATCACTCATTTTCATGCCTTGATCATTAAGTAATCCAAAAGGGGCCAAAACTTCATGAATTTGCAAAATGGCACAAATCTTGATATCCACTTGTGCCGGCTCCTCAAATCAGTTTCCATGGACCTCCCTAAAGCCAGCTGACTCGAGCCATGCCTCACAACCAGCCTGCCATGACCCCATACCTCAAAGGACAACTTTCTTGACTTTATGCAATTTGAGCCATACCAATCAGCGTAGGCCACCAACAACTCTCTGACCTATCAAGACTTGATACATGGACCAAAAGCAACTCAACACATACAACAAGCAAGCCTGAATACACACATAACTCAGCATTCACAAAAAATCCCTCTTTTGCATTTTCTATCGAATCCCATAACTCAGCCACTTATTCAAAAAACTTCTTCCACCATTCATCTCCAAATGCTACACTGATCATTTCTCACCCATCAAAACAACCTGAAACCACCCCAAACAGAAATACGATTTTCACCTCCCCTGAACTGAAAGCTTCAAAACCCTCCACATAAACTTGTTTCAAGCTTACCAGAAGCATCAAGGAGTTCATTGGAGTGGAATAACATAAGGAAGAAGGTCAGAAAGCCCAGGATTCGAAAGCTCAACCTCAGGTAGCATGATGAACATTTTTTCCAGAATCTTATTTTTTAGTTACAATGTTGTTCTATGTGTTGCCCTGATCATGGGGATGTAATTATTTTCGAAAATGGGCCAGAAACAAGCATTTTATGTTGCTCTGAAACTTTTGCCCTAAATTTGTTTTTCTTCGATTCTCTCTGTATGGCTAGAATAAATTGTTTTTGTCCATGGATTCTTCTTATTTGATGTTAAGAGATGAGTTCTGGAGATTTTGGCATGATTTCATGGCCTAGGGAGTGAGATAGAGTTTTTCAGGGGAGAGTGTGGCCGGAGAAGATGACCGGAGGTCATTTCCGACCACCTGAAAGTAATTAATTAGGTTAATTAGGTTTAGGGCTAGACCCTTGGATTTGAGTTTGGCGCGTGTTCTGGATGGCCAAGATTGTGTCATTAGTTTTAATTTTAGGATTAATAATTAATTAAATCAGATTAGTCAGGTTTGAACCTGGGCCGTCCAGATGCGCGCCCAGTTAACCTTTTAGAAGCCCAGAATCAATCCTGGCTCTCCATTGCACGTACTTTCTTTTTATTTAATTTTTATTTCATTTATTTCATTTTAATTTGTACGAATTTTAATAAAATAGTAAAACACATCAAAAATTCTGAAAAATTTTATTCAAGCTTTTATTAATTTTCAGAACCCAAAAACATTTTTATTTTTATTTTTTGCATTAAAAATTATTTTTAAATCATTTAAATGATTATTTTTAATTAATTAATGAGAATTAATTAATTAAAAATACATTTAGGTATTTAAAAAATCCCAAGAAAATTCAGAGGGCATTTTCAAACATTTAGAAACATTTACAAACTCACAAAACAAATTTCTTTTTGGTTTTGATCACATTTTGACAATTTTCATTTGAATTAGGGTTCTTTAATTTGAATATTTTTAACCCTAACTTCAAAAATTCATAACTTTTGATCCAAGATGAGTTTATGATTGGTTCTTTTTGCATTGTGTTATGCCTCCTTTCAAGCATCTAAAAATATATTTGTTTCATTTTTATAATGCATTTTCAATTTGTTTGGTATTTTCCCTTTAGAATCACCCTTAAAACCCTAGAAACTTAGAAAAATCATAAGTCCTTTAGGGTTTAGCTTCTGACCTTCCCCTTTGGGCAGTGAACTTGTATAGGTTTAGGGTCCCTTTGATTCCATTTTCAATTTTTTATCTCATGCTTTGCTTCTAATTTTGAATTTTGCATCTCATGTTGTGCATAAACCCTAATTTGCATCTTCATTTGCATCCATTTTGCATAAGCTTGCATACATGAATTTGCCATGACATTGTGTGCATCCACATGACATATAAGACATCTTAGAACATATTTAAATCATGTTTGATCATTGCATCATCCATTTTCCATGTTTTTGCTTTCATTTCATGTCATATGCATTCATGAACTTTCATGCGTCTTACATGTCTCATTTGCATTCTCATCTCTTGTATGAATATTCATATCACTTGACATGCTTTCATACCATCTCATAACATCATTTGTATCATCAATTTGTTTCTGACTTTGGTTTTCATCTTTGCATTTCATCTCATTTTCATTTCATTTCATTTCATTTCTTTTTGCTAACTTTTCAGGTGGTAAGTGTTTGAGAAGTGAATTTGCCTTCACTTCTCATAATTTCTCCTCATCTCTCTTATGCATCATTGCTGCATTTTATTTGTGTATTAGAGTGAGCTTGCTCATTCATGCTCCTTCCTCTCTTTCTTTCTTCAAGCAACTTATCTTCTTAAGTGAAGTAAGTTGTCTTGCTTCCTTCTGATTCTCCTTCCTTCATCCTGCTTCTTCCTTGGTGGCTCTCCTTGAAGACTTCTTGCAAGCCTCATAAACCCTAGGAATAACCAAGAATGATCACAATTAGGGTTTGATCAATCCCCCATTAGTTTTAACCTTTGTGTCATCTTTGTGTCTTCTCTTCTCATCTCATAACCAAGGACTAAACCTTAAAGGTTTTAAGACTTTGTGATTGTGGTTATGCCTGTATCCTTCTATTAGGATGGAGTGTATAACTTTAATCCTAAGTGTTAAACCCTTAATGTGTTTAAATCCTTTAATCAACTCATCTAATAACCACTAAGACATCAAGCTTGTAACTTGGGCCTTGCATTAGGGTTCTAATTCTTCCTTAAATGGTTAAGAAGGACTAACCCTAGTGTTAATGGACAAGTCCCCCTCAAGTTGTCTTACAAACCCTAAAATCCATTTCTTAACCTTACCATTAATTAAAACCCACTTTAATAAAGGTTTTGTTTTGTCATGAGATTAATCCCTAACCATGGATCAGGTTGAGGAGCCTTCCTCAGCTTAAATGTTCTCATCTATCATCCTTCTATTAGGATGGTGTAATGGGTCCATTAAATCCTGCTTATGGCTTAAACTCATTACTTAACATCAAACAAAAACTCCAAAAACATCTAAATAATTACAAGTAGGTTAATGATCTTACTCCTACATCATGGTGATTAAGTGTGAGGTGTTTACTTCATACTTAAGGTATTCTCATTACCCCTAATCAGAGGGAGGATGTGATGAGTTTACTAACCCATGTTTTAGGCATAAGCTCATTTTCCTATGACAAACATCAAAAAGCAATAAAAGATTGAAAACACAAAAACAAACAATAATCGTCTCCTTCGGGATTCTTTTCTCATCATCTTCACTCATAAACGAGAACTTGCTCCTTCCGTCTAATGCAAGACAGTCTGCACCTGATCCACACAGGTTTTACACTTGAGCATAGACAAGTAAGCAGTTCATCAGTCAATTTATATTTCAGTCTCTTTGAGTCGAACTACGGTGTTCTGACTTCCTCATTTTAAGAGAGGATACGTAGGCATAACTTAACTCTTATCGAACAAAAGTCTCTGTATATTCCTCCTCTTCCAGCATTATTCTTTAAGCCTCATTATCTTGAGAATTGCATTCTTTCCTTGCACTGACACTCTTTTATTTCACTTCACTTTTCTTTTATATTGACACTTGCATTCTTTTCCAGCTTAATACACACAGAATAGCACTGACACTACCCCTTTAAACACAAACTTTCAAGCGTGGATCCCGTCGAGTAAGACGGACAATCTGGGTGCTAATACCTTCCCAGGTTGTAACCAACCCCCTTTCTCAGTTTCTCTGGTTCGCGACCGTCTTATCCATATCTTTCTAGGTTTATGCAGCATTACCTTTCCTTCGGGATAAAAATGCCTAGCTGGCGACTCTTTTCAGTTCACTCTTGTGTTCTCCTCTTTCGCCGACCGTTCGCGTCTGCTGGGGACCCTTATAAGTCAACCAGGGCTTCTGGTTCTTTTTGTGGGTTCCTCCTAGCGCTTGTTTGATTTGTGTTTACTGGGGTGTTATGTGTTATATGTGTTTGTTTATTTTGCTTTATTTATTGCTTTATGTACAACTTTATTTATTTGCTTTCTTTACAGTCTTATGCATATTTCATAATGTCATTTGCTGGATCTGGTTTGGTGTTTTGGTGGGTGGGGTTCCATTGAGAGTTTAAGGTCCTATACCTGGGACCTGAGTGACACCTAGGCTAGATTGGTTCATGTTCTTTCCCATTCCATTTCGGTCTGGTGCGGGAATATGAAACACGGTTCAAATGTGGGTTTCTTCTTGAGAACTCTGTGCTACAGATTTCCTGTAGTGCTAGGGCTATCTGGGAAGCCTACTAAGTCTGGATGACCTTTATTATGATCTTCAGAAGCTGAGGTGAATTAGAGGAGGATCATTTATGGTTATTGTAAACTCTGTACCTTCGGGTTAGAAGTGTTTACACTTCTCATAACTATTCCAAGTCTGAGGATCCTTGTTCTAGAACACTACCTGTGAGGGGGTTGGGCTATTTACAGGTTTGCAGGAACCCTTGCCCACATCATACCTTGTTACTATTTTGTTTAAGAATACTCCACTTTGGACAATTCTTGTGATTAACCCTGGACATGTGACTCTTTATTTGAGTCCCCCACCCTGGTTACTGGATTTCTAAGCCACCATCTGGACTTTTGAACATACATGGGCCTTATATAAAGACAGATAATCAGATCCAGCTCTTGATCACAAACCCTTGCATATCATTTGCATATATCATCATTGCATCATTTGACATTTGTTTATTTGCTTTTCAGGGTATCCACTTCATTGTATATTGGTTTTGGTTTTGACCCCTTCTTCTGCTTAGACCTCAGTTTCAGCTACTTTCATCAGTTATATGCTTCAGTTACCTCCATCACCACCTGCATCAGTCTGTCAGTGGTTTATTTCCAGCCTTAGTCTGTGATCTTCATCAGCACTTATCTTCAGCTTCTTCAGCAGCACTCATGGCTACTCCCAGGAAGAGCAACATATCCTTCCACCTTTTTAAGCCTGTGTTGACTGGTATCAGGCAGGTCCAGTCACTTATCACACCTGACCACATCCCACTGTTTAGAAATCACTATGGGGGTATCTTGGACATGGTTATGGACCTTGATCCTTCTCAGAGGAGCATGATCCACACATGCTTGCAGTTTTATGATCCACCATTGAGATGTTTCACCTTTCCAGACTTTCAGTTAGGGCCTCTACTGGAAGAGTTTTCTTTGTTGATTGGAGTACCTATAAGAGGTGGAATCCCCTTCAACCCAGAGATGACTGCTCCTAGAAATGAAGAGATAGCAAGGGCACTGTACTTGGAGCCTGTCCTTATTGAGCAAAGTATGACAACAAAAGCTGGGATTCCTGGTTTGCATTTGGACTTCCTAATTTCTCAAGCCATCCTGAAGGCTTCATTGGGAGAGTGGAAGGCAGTTTGTGCACTATTAGCCCTCAACATATACGTGGCTATATTGTTTGCAGATGAGCCTAAATTTGTCAGTAAGAATGCCATCCATTCGTTTCTTCTTAAGAACCCAGTGCCCATATTGCTAGGGGATTTTTACTATTCCATTCATCAGAGGAATGAGAAACAAAGGGGGAAGTTGGTAAGATGTTGTGCTCCTTTGTTTTACACCTGGCTGCTCAGACACCTGCCTAAATCAGATGCTTTCTTGAACCCCCACCAGCAGAAGAATTGGGCCAAGAGGTTCATTGCCTTGACTTCAGATGATATCAGGTGGTGCACCCAGAGCACCAAAGGCAAGGACATTATCACCAGCTGTGGACAATACCCAAATGTGCCTCTGATAGGACTGAAGGGTTGCATCAACTACAATCCTTTACTGTTTAAGAGACAACTGGGTTATGCCTTGGTTCACCCTCCCAGAGGGCAGGATTTAGCTGAGACCCTGTATTGTGAAGTGCAACCTAATTCAGCTGTTGTCAGACAAGCATCCTGGGCTTGGGACAATATCCAAACAAAAGGGGTAGCTATTCTTGGAAGATGTAATAATTTTGCTTCAGCTCAGTACTCAGACTGGTCCTGTACCAGAGCTCAGATTACCAGAATGCCTTTCACCTTGGAGGACATACCTGGACCATCTACAGTACAGCCTGCAGCAACAGTTAGCCTGGAGGAATTTGAAAAGTTGAAGAATTCCTGCAAGGAGGCCAAGATTCAGAAAGCTAGGCTAGGTGGGTCAGGATCACCGAAGCCCGTGTACAAGAAGACCAGAAGACTCAAGCCAAGATTGAACAACTAGAGGCCAGTGAGAAGAAGCAGCAGGAGGCTTTGTTGGCAGCTCAGAAGGAAATCTCAGAATTGAAGCTTAGAGCAGGGTTGAAAAGATCAAAAGACCAGGACAGGCATAAGAAGCTGACTACTGCTATTGCTACCAGGAAACTCCTCATTAGGACCATTACAGAGCACCCAGCTGGTCCAGTGACTGAGGCACTCCTGAAGGAGGTCAGGGAAGATGAGTTTGGACTGGATGTCTGATTCTTTGCTTGTTGTTCTTTCCTTATTGATGTACTTTTCCTTTTGTTGTATTTTTGACCCTCCATGGGCATGTATTGTAAAACAGACTATGTATGTTTCATCATTTGTAATATATTTTGGATTGTTTTCATTTGGGCTTTCTCTCGACAACATCAAGCATCTTCCTTGAGGTCTGGAAAGGTCAAAACCAAGAACCAAACCGGATACCTTGGAAAACAAATAAGCATATTGCATTGCATACTAACTTTGTTTTTGTTTTGTAGTTTTTGTTATTATTATTGTTTCTAACTTTGTTGTGATCTCAGGAAACATTGCTCGTCGCCGAGTGTTCCCTGTCAACCGCACGCACCGGTACCCGACTCGTAACAACCTTCCCGGCATTCAAATGGAGCAAGTACAGCAGGACCTAAATGAGGTCAGAAATCAGATGGCAAATGAGAGAGTAGAAATGAGAAACCAGATGTCTCAATTCATGGCTGTCATGACTGGCTTAGCCCAGAGCCAAGAAAGACTAAGAGAGCTGGTGGAAAGACAAACACCTGAGGAACCTCATCTTGGAACAGGGGGAACCAGCAACAATGAACGGGGGCAGCCTCGTATTGACCCACCCGAATATGGACCCCATCTGAATCCAGAGGTTAACATCCCAAGGAATGTGCAAGGTAATACTGCTGGGGGTAGAATCCTGCAGGAGGATCCCTAGGAAGAACAGTTTATTGTTATAGGGGCAGGAGATGCGGTATATGACAGAAGATTGGACAAGATTGCTGATAAGTTAAGATCTTTGGAGTCTCAGAATTCTTTGGGCTTCGATGTGATGGATATGGGACTTGTAGATGGGGTGAGAATTCCCCACAAATTCAACCCACCATGCTTTGAAAAGTACAATGGTACCTCCTGTCCTCGCACTCATCTGCAGTCTTTCTTGGGAAGGCTCAAGGCTTATACCATGGATGAGAAGTTATGGATGTTCTACTTTGAGGACAGTCTGACTGGAGCTTCGAGAGAATGGTATTCGCACCTGACTAGGGCCACCATAAGATGTTGGAAGGACTTAGCCGAGGCTTTTATTCGGCAATATCAATACAACCTGGACATGGCTCCCAATAGAACTCTTCTAATGGGCATGTCTCAGTCTTCTAGAGAGAGCTTCCGGGATTATGCTCAAAGATGGAGACAACTTGTTGCTGCTGTCCAACCACCCATGTCAGAAAGAGAAATGGCTGACATGTTCATGAACACATTGAAAGGGACTTATATTGATAGTCTTGCTGCCTTCTCCTCTACTAGTTTCACTGATGTGGTCATAGCTGGTGAGAGGATTGAAAGTCTCTTGAAGATGGGAAAAATCTCCGACAATGGTGCAAGCTCCTCCAGCAACCCCAGAAAACCCTTTGCAGGACCCCGGAGGGCGGGTGAAACAAATTCTATTCATACAAGCAGGGGCAGGCCCCAGTATTCTCACAGGTCAGTGGCAGCTGTTACCTTCCCAGCTCCAGTTCCACAACAACCTTTATATCCTCAACAACAACAACAACATCACTATCAGCAACCATCTCATTTTCTGCAACAGAGAACCTACAACAACTACAATAACAACCAACAGCAGCGTCCCTTTCAACAGAGGCCATCTTTGGCAAATAGGGTAATTGACCCTATCCCTATGCCTTATGCTGCTTTATTGCCACAACTCCTGAAGCTCAACCTGGTTGAGTTAAGGATGTTGGCACCACCAGATCCTCTCAATCTCCCAAAGAATTATGATGTCAACGCCAGGTGTGCCTTTCACTCCAACGCACCTGGTCACAATACTGAGAAATGCAGAGCATTGCAGATGAAGGTACATGATTTGGTTGATTCCAAAGCCCTCAACTTCACACCTCCTCCGAACGTCAACATAAATCCTATGCCTAATCATGGTGGGCCTAGGATTAATGCCATTGAGGAGGACCAGCCATCTACATTGATTGATAATGTTGCACAGATTCAAACACCACTGGCTGAAGTCAAAGTTCAACTTTTAAGATGCCAAGTGTTCCCAGGCTGTGAGGCCTACTGTGAATTGTGTAAAACAGCTAGTAATGGTTGTGAGAAGCTAAGGATTGGCATAGATGGCCTTATCCAAGATGGGATTTTGCACATTACTTCAATAGCTCCTGCAGCAACTCTTGTCTCCACAACAATGGAATCTCCTACAACACCAACAGTTCTCCTTTCAACAGATTCTCCTACAACAACAACAATAATCATTCCTACTGATTCATCAACATCACCATCAATTACTCCGTCCATCACTTCAACAAGTAAAAATTCAACAATTGTTTCTTCTACAACATCAGCATCCACTTTATTAACAGAATCTTCTACAACGCCAACAAAAATTAATGAAGATGTCTCAAAAGTCACAATCTACTATGACCCATCAAATGTTCCTCCCAGCAGCAATTTCCAGCAACAAATTGTGGCACCTCCTGCCAGGCCTCCAGTCACAATATACTATGATCCTCACACCATTACAGTTCCTTCTTCTGCAGCAATCAGCCCAGTTACCATTACGGTATCGGGGCCTGTTCCTTATGAAAGCAGTAATGCCATACTATGGCACTACGGCTCTGATATTTACTGCAATGGGGAGAAAATCACCTTGGATTCATCAACCTCTTCACCATAAATTGATAATGTTGGGGGAGGCGGAGGCTTCACCAGAAGTGGATGCCTTTTTGCCTCACAAACATAAAGACCTAATGCTGAAGCAGAAGCTGCTGCTAAGGCAAAACGAAAGAATGTGGTATCTAAAGATCCATTTGCTAAGGAAACCCAGAAGACATCTTTTAAGCAAGATATAAACGAGTTCATGAGAATAATAAAAAGGAATGATTACAAGGTGGTGGACCAACTTCACCAAAGACCCTCCAAAATCTCCATATTATCGCTATTAATGTGTTCCGAAGCTCACAGGAATGCATTATTGAAGGTCCTGCACGCAGCATACGTGCCGGAGGAGATTACTGTTTATCAGTTAGAAACCGTGGTTGCAAATGTCAACACCAGTCATGGACTGGGCTTTACAAATTCTGATTTAACAACGGAGGGGCGCAACCATAACAAGGTTTTGCATATCACCTTGGAATGAAAGAGTGTTGTTCTGTCTCATGTGCTGGTGGACACTGGGTCTTCACTCAATGTCCTACCAAAGAAAGCCTTAGTGAAGCTGGAGTATGATGGCTTGGCATTGCGCCCAAGTAATTTGGTGGTGAGAGCATTTGATGGCTCTAAAAGATCAGTGCTTGGGAGATTGATCGGCCTGTGTTGATTGGCCCGCAAACCTTCAAAACTACCTTCTTTGTGATGGACATACAGCCAGCCTACAACTGTCTGTTGGGTAGACCCTGGATCCACGCCGCTGGCGCTGTTACGTCTACCCTTCACTAGAGGTTAAAATTCGAGTGGGACGGCAAAATCATCACCATCTGTGGGGAGGAGGACATTTTTGTTAGCCAGCTGGCTACATATAAGTACATAGAAATGGATGGGGAGATCCATGAGACCATGAGTCAGGGGTTTGAGGCCCTGAACATCAATGAAGCATATGCTGTGTCTGGCACTTCCATCACATCATATCAACAAGCCCGGAAGGTTGTTGAGGAGGGTACCGCCCAAGGCTGGGGCAAGCTGCTGCCAGTTGAGAAGAAAGAATACCGATTTGGGTTGGGTTACAGACCAACTCGACAAGATCAATCAGAGGCTGCAACGAAGCCCAAGTTGGTCAGTGGGGGGATGCTCACCCCAGATGCTGTGAATAGTTTGGAAGATGAGTCAGAAGACGAGCGCAACCTGGAAAACTAGATACGTCCAAGGATCCCGGGGAACCATGTCTCAAACTGGTCTTCCCAGGAAATTATAAGAGTTACTCCTGCAGAGTAATTATTATTTCCTGTCTTTAAGCATGCATCAAGTCCTGCATCTTGCCCAAGATGTCAGGGCTCATTTTTTAATCGGGCCATCTTGTATTTTGTGCAAACGATCAATTAATGAATATCAGGACATCTTTTGCAAATGAGTCTTTTCTTTTCCGCTCACTGTTTTTCATTCTTTATTTTTTGTACAAAAATAAAATGGCAATGTTTTTCAAAAATAATAACTTCATTCTCACTTTTTCTAAGCAAGATAAAACTGATCACTAAAATGAACAAATCTAAACCCTTGCAGAGAGTGCCCTCCAGACTGCACCGACAACAACACTGCTATGACTTCATATGACTTTGACAATCCGATTAATCAAGCCGATGAAGGGGTTGAAGAAGATTATGAGTTACCTGAAGAGCTAGCCAGGTTGTTAAGACAAGAGGAGAAGGTTATTACTCCTCATCAGGAGGAAGTTGAGACGGTTAATCTTGGTACGGAAGAAGATTTGAAAGAAGTGAAAATCAGGGCCCGTCTGCAAGATTCAGTGAAAGAGCAACTTATTGACATGCTTCGGGAGTATGTGGATGTTTTTGCTTAGTCTTATCAAGATATGCCAGGTCTGGATACCGACATTGTTATGCACAAGCTGCCTCTAAAAGAAAATTGTCCGCCAGTAAAACAGAAGTTGCGCCTTACTCGTTCGGATATGGCAATGAAAATAAAAGAAGAGGTACAAAAACAGTGGGACGCCGGTTTCCTTGTTGTAACCAGTTACCCTCCGTGGGTTGCTAACATTGTACCTGTGCCCAAGAAGGATGGCAAGGTGAGGATGTGTGTGGATTACCGGGATCTGAACAGAGCCAGCCCAAAAGATGACTTCCCTTTACCTCACATTGATGTATTGGTCGACAACACGGCTCAGTTCTCGGTGTTCTCCTTCATGGATGGATTTTCAGGTTATAATCAGATCAAGATGTCACCTGAAGACATGGAGAAGACAACTTGCATCACACCCTGGGGCACATTATGTTATAAGGTAATGCCATTCGGACTGAAGAATGCTGGTGCCACTTATCAACGGGCTATGGTAACATTATTCCATGACATGATCGACAAAGAAATTGAATGTTACGTGGATGACATGATTGCCAAGTCCCTCACAGAAGAAGACCACCTGGTGAATCTGTTGAAGCTATTCAAGCGTCTGAGGAAGTACCAATTGAAGTTAAACCCCAACAAATGCACATTCGGGGTGCGATCTGGTAAGCTGCTGGGATTTATTGTAAGTGAAAAAGGGATTGAAGTTGACCCTGACAAAGTTAAAGCCATTCAAGAAATGCCTGCACCAAAGACTGAAAAAGAAGTTCGGGGGACCCTAGGTAGATTGAACTACATTTCACGGTTCATATCTCACCTTACAACAACCTGTGAGCCTTTGTTCAAGTTGTTAAGGAAAGAACAAACGGTCAGGTGGAATGAAGACTGCCAAAGGGCTTTTGATAAAATCAAGGAATACTTACAAGAGCTTCCAATCCTCATGCCTCCAGTTGAAGGAAGACCTCTAATCATGTACTTGACAGTATTAGAAGAGTCAATGGCGTGTGTGTTGGGCCAACATGACGAGTCTGGTCGAAAAGAGTATGCAATATACTACCTAAGCAAAAAGTTTACCGACTGTGAACAACATTATTCACTGCTCGAGAAAACTTGTTGTGCTTTAGCGTGGGCTGCTCGCCGACTAAGGCAATATATGTTGACCCACACTACCTTATTGATCTCAAAGATGGATCTAGTCAAGTATATATTTGAGAAGCCAGCACTTACCAGATGGGTTGCAAGATGGCAAATGATTCTCACAGAATATGACATTCAATACACATCCCAGAAAGCCATCAAAGGCAGTGTATTGTCTGACTATCTTGCTGAGCAACCCATTGATGATTACCAGCCTATGAGATTTGACTTCCCTGATGAAGACATCATGTTCATTAAAGCAAAAGATCATGAAGAGCCTATTCACACTGAAGGGCCTGACCCAGAAGAAGAATGGACTATGATGTTTGATGGGGCTGTTAATATGAATGGTCGTGGTGTTGGTGCAATACTCATTACACCTAAGGGAGTTCACATGCCTTTCTCGGCAAAACTCACCTTTAACTGCACTAACAACGAAGCTGAATACGAAGCTTGTATTATGGGTCTTGAGGAAGCCATTGACCTCAGGATCAAGACTTTAACTGTATTCAGAGATTCAGCGTTGGTAATCAATCAAACCAACGACAAATGGTATACTCACCAGGAGCATCTGATACCTTACCGGGATTACACAAGGAGATTACTCACATTCTTCACTACAGTCAAACTTTAGTATATCCCTCAAGATGAAAATCAGTTTGCAGATGCTATGGCTACCATTTCATCCATGATCAAAGTTCAAGCTGCCAACTTTGTGCCTCGGATTTCAGTATCCAGACTTGACAGACCAGCATACGTATTCTCTACAGACCTTGCTAAAGATGATAAGCCTTGGTTCTATGACATCAAATGCTTCTTGAAGGATCAAACCTACCCATCTGGGGCATCACCCAATGACAAGAAGACATTAAGAAGGCTAGCTGGTAGTTTCTTCCTGAATGCTGATGGTTCCTTGTACAAGAGAAACTTTGATATGGTACTTCTCAGATGTGTTGATAAGATAGAGGCAGACTTGTTAATGCACGAGGTACACGAAGGATCTTTTGGTACCCATGCTGGAGGGCATGTAATGGCTAAAAAGTTGTTAAAATCAGGCTATTACTGGATCACAATGGATGCAGACTGTTGTGCCTATGCCAGAAAATGCCATAAATGCCAGATTTATGCAGATAAAGTACATGTGCCTCCAAATCCTTTGAATGTGATGTCTTCACCTTGGCCCTTTGCCATGTGGGGCATTGATATGATTGGGAAGATTGAACCGATTGCTTCAAATGGCCACAAATTCATCCTAGTAGCCATTGACTATTATACCAAGTGGGTTGAAGCAGCTTCGTATGCGAATGTCACCAGGAAAGTGGTAGCACAGACTGCCCTCCACTCTCCCAAGGAGGCCTTCAGGATGGCCTGAGAAGTCAAGAAGTCCAAGTGCAAACCAGGGATCCCAGCTTTGGTTGTCATACTTTGCTCAATCAAGGCAGGCTCCAGGCACAATGCTTTTCCTACTTCTCCATTACTGGGAGCTGGCATCTCTGGGTTGAAGGGGACTCCACCCCTGACAGGTACTCCAATCAATGATGAAAACTCCTCCAGCAGAGGTCCTAGATGAAAGTCTGAAAATGTGAAGCATCTCAAAGGAGGGTCATAAAACTGCAAGCATGTGTGGATCATGCTCCTCTGAGAAGGGTCAAGGTCCATAACCATATCCAAGACACCTCCATAATGCTCTCTGAATAATGGGATGTGGTCAGGGGTGATAAGTGACTGGACCTGTCTGATACCAGTCAACACAGGCTCAAAGAAATGGTATGCAATGTTGCTATTCCTGGGAGTAGCCATGAATGCTGATGAAGAGCTGAAGGCAAGTGCTGATGAAGATCAAGACCAATACTGGAGATGAGCCATTGATAGGCTGATGCTGGTGATGATGAAGATAGCTGAAGCAGACAACTGATGAAGACAACTGAAGCAGAGGTCTATGCAGAAGAAGGGGTCAAAACCAAGCCAGATATAATGTGGATACCCTGAAAAACAAATATAAAAATGTTAAATGATGCAATGATGATGTATGCAAATGATATGCAAGGGTTTAAGATCAAGATGGATCTGATTATCTGTCTTGATATAAAGTCCATGTATGTTCAAGAAGTCCAGATGGAGGTTCAGAAATCCAGTAACCAGGGTGGGGGACTCAAATAAAGAGTCACATATCCAGGGTTAAATCACAAGAACTGTCCAAAATGAGGTACTCTTAATCCAAATAGTAACAGGGTATGATGTGGCCAAAGGTACCTGCAAACCTGTAAACAGCCCAACCCCCCCTCACAGGTAATGTTCTAAAACAAGGATCCTCAAACTTGGATCAGTTATGAGAAGTGTAAACACTTCTAACCCGGAGGTACAGTGTTTACAATAACCATAAAAGATCCTCCTCTAATTTACCTCAGTTTCTGAAGGTCATAATAAAGGTCATCCAGACTTAGCAGGCTTCCCAGATAGCCCTAGCACTACAGGAAATCTGTAGCACAGAGTTCTCAAGAAGAAACACATATCTGAACCGCGTTTCATATTCCCGCACCAGACCGAAATGGAATGGGAAAGAACATGAACCACTCTAGCCTATGTGTCACTCAGGTCCCAGGTATAGGACCTTAAACTCTCAATGGAACCCCACCCACCAAGACAGAAAACCAGATCCAGCAATGATAATGACAGTATGAAATATGAAAGATTGTAAAGGAAAGTAATAAATAAAGTTGTACATGAAGCAATAAATAAAGCAAAATAAATAAACACACACAGCACATAACACCCCAGTAAACACAAATCAAACAAGCGCTAGGAGGAACCCACAAAAAGAACCAGAAGCCCTGGTTACAGTATAAGGGTCCCCAGCAGAGTCGCCAAGCTATCGCTCCCACCAAAATGACACCCAGGTCAAGAGGGGTACATACGCAAACGGTCGGCGAAAGGAGAGGGAAATGAATAGAGTCGCCAGCTAGACATTTTTATCCCGAAGGAGAGGTAATGCTGCATAGACCTAAGAAAAGATATGGATAAGACGGTTGCGAACCAGAGAGACTGAGAAAGGGGGTTGGTTACAACCTGGGAAGGTATTAGCACCCAGATTGTCCGTCGTACTCGACGGGATCCACGCTTAAAAGATTTGTGTTTTAAAGGGGTAGTGTTAGTGCTATTTGTGTATCAAAGCTGGAAAAGAATGTAAGTGTCAGTGTAAAAGAAGTGTGAAGTGTATAAGAGAAGTGTCAGTGTAAGAACAAGAGTGTAAAGCTCAAGACTATGAGGCTTAAAGAATGATGCTGGAAGAGGGGGAATATACAGAGACTTTTGTTCGATAACTTTTAAGTTATGGCTACGTATCCTCTCGTGCAATGAGGAAGTCAGAACACCGTAGTTCGACTCAAAGAGACTGAAAGATAAATTGACTTGTGAACTGCTTACTTGTCTATGCTCAAGTGTATGACATGTCTGGCTCAGGTGCAAACTGTCTTGCATTAGACAGAAGAAGCAAGTTCTCGTTTGTGAGTGAAGATGATGAGAAAAGAATCCCGAAGGAGACGATTATTGTTTGTTTTTGAGTTTTCAATCTTTTATTGCTTTTGGAGTTTGTCATAAGAGAATGAGCTTAATCCTAAACCAAGGGTTAGTAAACTCATCACATCTTCCCTCTGATTAGGGGTAATGAGAATACCTTAAGTATGAAGTAAGCACCTCACACTTAATCACCATGGTGTAGGATTAAGATCATTAACCTACTTGTGATTATTTAGATGTTTTTTGTTGTTTTTGTTTAGTGTTAAGTAATGAGTTTAAGCCATAATCAAGGATTTAATGGACTCATTACACCATCCTAATAAAAGGATGATAGATGAGAACATTTAAGCTGAGAAAGGCTCCTCAACTTAATCCATGATTAGGGATTAACCTCATGACAAAACAAAGCCTTTATTGAAGTGGATTTTAGTTAATGGTAAAATTAAGAAGTGGATTTCATGGTTTGTAAGACAACTTGAGGAGGACTTGTCCATTAACACTAGGGTTAGTCCTTCTCAACCAATTAAGGAAGAATTAGAACCCTAATGCAAGGCCCAAGTTACAAGCTTGATGTCTTGATTATTATTAGATGGATTGATTAAAGGATTTAAACACATTAAGGGTTTAACACTTAGGATTAAAGTTATACACTCCATCCTAATAGAAGGATGCAGGCATAAGCTTAATCACAAAGCCTTAAAACCTTTAGGGTTTAGTCCTTGATTATGAGATGAGAAGAGAAGACTCAAAGATGACACAAAGGCAAAACTAAATGGGGGACTAATCACACCCTAATTGTTATCATGCTTGGTTGTTCCTAAGGTTCATGAGGCTTAAGAGAGAAAGAATCTTCAAAGAGCCACCAAGGAGGAACAAGATGAAAGGAGAAGGAACAAGAGAAACAAGACAACTTACTTCACTTAAGAAGATAAGTTGCTTGAAGGAAGGAGATGAGAAGGAGCATGAATGAGCAAGCTCACTCTAATACACAAGATAAAATTCAGCAATGATGCATAAAAGAGATGAGAAGAGATTGTGAGAAGTGAAGGCAAATTCACTTCTCAAAACAACTTACCACCTGAAAAGTTAGCAAAAAGAAATGCAATGTAATGAAAATGAGATGAAATACTATGATGCAAACCAAAAGCAGAAGCATAAACATGATGTCAATGATGCTAAGAGATGATGCAAACACATGTCAAGAATTGTGGATGGTCATACAAGAATGAGGATGCAAGTGAAGCATGCTTTGAACCATAAAAGTTCATGAAAATTTATGAAATGATATGAATGCATAACATGGCAAATGAAAGATGCAATGATCAAACATGATTCTAATATGTCCTAAGATGCCTTATATATCATGTTGATGCACAAAATGTCATGGCAAGTTCTTGAATGCAAGCAAATGAGAGATGGATGCAAGGGAAGGCAAGGATTAGGGTTTACATACAATATGCAATGGAAAATTCAAAATCAGAAGCAAATGACATGATAAAAAATTGAAAATGGGATCAAAGGAACCCTAATCCTACACAAGTTCACTGCCCAAAGGAGGAGACCTAAATCTAATCCTAATTGGAGTTATGATTTTTCTAAGTCAACTAGGGTTTTGGGATACCTCACAATGGAAAATGCACAACAAATTGAAAATGAAATATAAATTCAAACCAATTTTACCCTAAAAACTACATGCTATGAAGGATGCAATGCAAAAAGAACCATTATCAAACTCTTCATGGTTAGGAAGAATGAATTTTTTCAAGTTAGGATCAAAATATTGCCTTTAAACAAATTTAATTCCAATGAAAATTGTCAAAATAGGTCAAGAACCAAAAACAAATTTGTTTTGAGAGTTTGATAAAGTTTCTAAATTTTTCAGAATGCAATATGAATTTTTTTGTGATTTTTAAATACCTAAATGCATTTTTAATTAATTAATTTTCATTAACTAATTAAAAATAAACATTTAAATGATTTAAAAACAATTTTTAATGCAAAAAATAAAAATAAAAATATTTTTGGGTTCTGAAAATTAATAAAAGGTTTGACAAAAAATTTCAGAATTTTTTAAAGTGTTTTGCTATTTTTAAAAATTCGTGGAAGTTAAATATAAAACAAATGAAATTAAAATGAAATTAATGAGAAAATGGGAAAGTCAAACAATCCAAGGGTTGTGGTTCAAACTCAGGGAAGCGGGAATTAACTACGCGCGCTAATGGACGGCCAGAATTCAAACTCACTTAATTATGTCATTAACCCCAATCCTAAGCCCTAATGACTTTCAGATGACCAGAACAGTGTTCCGGTCATCTTCTCCGGCCAATCAATTTTCTATCTCACTTAATACGCATCAAAACTTCATCAAACTCTCCAGAAATGATTAATGAACAACAATCAACAAGATTCCAGGCACAAAAACCATTTATATTACATCAACAACAAGAATCGAAGCAACCAAGTTTCACGGGCAAAATTTCAGAACAAGCATACATGGTCATTTTTTACTCGTTTTCAAAATAAATCATATCATGGTGATCAGTGAAGCATAAGGAATCATTTAGAAACTAAAAATGGGAGTTCTGGAAAAAAAGTTCTTGAGCTCACCTGAACTGGAGCTTTCACTTTTGGTACTTTCTGGCTGCTTCTTTGGTCCAAGATGCCTTTAATGAACCTCCTGAGAAGTTTGCAATGCTTGTTTGGAATTTCTTATGGCTGGTTTAAGAGATTGATGAAGTTCTGACCAAGGGGAGTGAAAAATCATATTTCTGTTTGGGATGGTTTTAGGATCAAATGATGGTTGGGAAATGATCAGAGGATCATGGTGAGTGATTCTATGAAGTTTGTTTTGAGGTTTGTGGCTTGTGTATTGAGATTCTAAGAAAAATGCAAAAAGAGGGATTTTGGAGAATGCTGACTTGTGGGAGGTTTCAGCTAGTGTTGTGTGTTGTGTTGAGTTTCTTTTGGTACATGTATCAAGTTGGGATAGGTCAGAGAGTTGTTGCTGGCCTATGTTGATTGGTATGGTCCATTTTGACAAAAGTCAATGTTAGGTGTCCTTTGAGGTATGGGTCATGGCAGGCTGGTTTAGAGGCATGGCTTGGTTCAGCTGTGATCAAGGAGAACCATGGAAGTAAGATTGAGGCAATGCAGCAAGTGGATTGAAGCTTATGGGTGATTTTGCAAATTTGTCCAACTTTGGCCCTTTTGGAAATTCTTTAGGTTCAAGGCACCAAAATGCATAATTCTTGGGCCAATTCTGATCTTTAGAGGTCATATGAGTGTGTTGTGAAGTGTTTGTGCACATTTGAAGCCTTTAGAATGCCTTATCATACCATTTTGCAAAATGCCTCTTTGCTGTAAAACATGAAATTATGTGATTTTTGCTAACTTTGCCAAGCCATAACTTTTGATCCAAAATGAATTAGAATGAGTTCTTGTACTTTTTGAAAATGGGAGGATCCATTCTACAACTTTCATGACCAAAGTTTTCTCATTTGAAGCATTTTTGAATCAAAAAGAGGAGGTTGAAAAACTTTCCCAAAATGGCAAGTTTACATTATAAGTTACTTTCCCAAAATGGCAACTTTGCAAATGGCTTGAAATTCTTCAATTTTGTGAACTTCTAACAGCTTCTATGATCAAATAAAGATCATACACATTCAAAATGGTGGAGAACACCCTTTGGTTAGGTCATTGGGGGCCTCAGATGCCCTGATTTTGCACTGACTTGCTCAAGAAGTCATCTCTTGATCAGATGCCTTCCCCATTGAATTTCTTCATGAAAATTGATATGCATGATCCTCATAACATATAGAGACCAATAGAAATAAGAATGACCAAAATTTTTGGAGTTATGGCCTCTGAAACCAAAACCCTAATTCTAGGTCATCTGTGCAGTTAAACCTGGCTCTGCTTCCATGCCTTTCTCAGTTCTTGTGATTCTTTGATTTCCTTGACCTTGTGAGGATATAATATGATGCTTGAACATACATGTACCCCTTTGAAGTGATTGATGACCTTTGGAGTGGCTCAAATGGCTCTTGGATTGATTAGATCACAAACCCTAGATGCAGATGACTTAGAATCAATGCAGTGAAGCAAAAATGCAATATGAGGTGCTATGATTGAACTTATGCACATGAAAATATCACAAGCCATGGTGGAATGAGTGAGGGCAAATTTGGGGTGTTTACACTCCTCAGCTTAAGTGTTCTCATCTATTATCCTTATATTAGGATGGTGTAATGGGCCCATTAAATCCTTGATTATGGCTTAAACTCATTACTTAACACTAAACAAAAACTCCTAAAACATCTAAATAATTGCAAGTAGGTTAATGATCTTAATCCTACATCATGGTGATTAAGGGTGAGGTGCTTACTTCATACTTAAGGTATTCTCATTACCCCTAATCAGAGGGAAGATGTGATGAGTTTACTAACCCTTGGTTTAGGCTTAAGCTCATTTTCTTATGACAAACACAAAAAGCAATAAAAGATTGAAAATACCAAAAACAAACAATAATCGTCTCCTCCGGGATTCTTTTCTCACCTCATTCACTCACAAACGAGAACTCGCTTCTTCCGTTTAATGCAAGACAGTTAGCACCTGAGCCAAACATGTCATACACTTGAGCATAGACAAGCAAGCAGTTCATCAGTCAATTTATCTTTCAGTCTCTTTGAGTCAAACTATGGTGTTTTGACTTCCTCATTGCACGAGAGGATACGTAGGCATAACTTAACTGTTATCGAACAAAAGTCTCTGTCTTTTCCCCCCTCTTCCAGCATTATTCATTTAAGCCTCAGTTCCTGAGCACTCCATTTCACTTTCTTACACTGACACTTGTACATTCTTTTCCAGCTTTTGCACACAGATAGCACTGGCACTACCCCTTTAAACACAAACTTTCAAGCGTGGATCCAGTCGAGTACGACGGACAATCTGGGTGCTAATACCTTCCCAGGTTGTAACCAACCCCCTTTCTCAGTTTCTCTGGTTCACGATTGTCTTATCCATATCTTTCAAGGTTTATGCAGAATTACCTTTCCACCGGGATAAAAATGCCTAGTTGGCGACTCTTTTCAGTTCATCTTCATGTTCGCTCTCTTTCGTCGGCCGTTCGCCTCTGCACCCCTTTTGGCCCTGTGTCATTTGGTGGGAGCGACAAGTTGGCGACTCTGCTGGGGACCCTTATACTGCAACCAGGGCTTCTGGTTCTTTTTGTGGGTTCCTCCTAGCGCTTGTTTGATTTGTGTTTACAGGGATGTTACGTTCTACTTGTGCTTATTTATTTTGCTTTATTTATTGCTTTATGTACAACTTTATTTATCACTTTCATTTACAATTTTTATACATCATACTGTCATTATCATTGTTGGATCTGGTTTTCTTTGGTGGGTGGGGTCTCATTGAGAGATTAAGGTCCTATACCTGGGACCTGAGTGACACCTAGGCTAGAGTGGCTTCATATTCTTTCCCATTCCATTTCGGTCTGGTGCGGGAATATGAAACACGGTTCAGATGTGGGTTTCTTCTTGAGAACTTTGTGCTACAAATTTCCTGTAGTGCTAGGGCTATCTGGGAAGCTTGCTAAGTCTGGATGACCTTTATTTTGACCTTCAGAATCTGGGGTGAATTAGAGGAGGATCTTTTATGGTTATTGTAAACACTGTACCTCCGGGTTAGAAGTGCTTACACTTTTCATAACTGATCCAAGTCTGAGGATCCTTGTTCTAGAACATTACATGTGAGGGGGTTGGGTTGTTTACAGGTTTGCAGGAACCCTTGGCCACATCATACCCTGTTACTGTATTGTTTAAGAATGCATCACTTTGGACAGTTCTTGTGATTACCCCGGACTTGTGACTCTTTATTTGAGTCCCCCACCCTGGTTATTTGAGTCCTCCATCTGGACTTGTTCTCAGCTTCTTCACCAGCACCCATGGATACTCCAAGAAAGAGCAACATCTCTTACCACTTCTTTGAGCCCGCCTTGACTGACATCATGCAGGTCCAGTCCCTCATTACACCTGACCACATCCCACTATTCAGAGAGCACTATAGGGGTATATTGGACATGGTCATGGATCTTGATGCATCTCAGAGGAGCATGATCCATACATGCTTGCAGTTTTATGACCCTCCACTCAGATGCTTCACTTTTCCTGATTTCCAGATGGGACCACTGCTAGAAGAGTTTTCCTTGTTGATTGGAGTTCCTATCAGGAGAGGGATCCCTTTCAACCCAGAGATGACTGCTCCCAGAAGTGAAGAGATAGCAAGGGCATTGCATTTGGAGCATGCCATCATTGAGCAAAACTTGACAACAAAAGCTGGGATTCCTGGCTTACATCTGGACTTCTTGATTTCTCAGGCCACCCTGAAGGCTGCAGTGGGAGAATGGAAGGCAGTCTGTGCACTTTTAGCCCTCAACATATATGGGGTTATATTGTTTGCAGATGAGCCCAAATTTGTGAGTAAGAATGCCATCCACTTTTTCTTGCTAAGAAACCCAGTGCCTACATTGCTGGGAGACTTCTACTACTCCATCCATCAGAGAAATGAAAAGCAAAGAGGGAAGTTGGTCAGATGTTGTGCTCATCTGTTCTACTCTTGGTTGCTCAAACACTTTCCTAAATCAGATGCCTTCTTGACCCCCATCAGCAGAAGAATTGGGCCAAGAGGTTCATTGCCTTAACATCAGATGATATCAGATGGTGCACCCAGAGCACCAAAAGCAAGGATATTATTACCAGCTGTGGGAAATACCCTAATGTGCCTCTAATAGGAGTAAAAGGTTGCATCAATTACAACCCTTTATTGTTTAAGATACAATTGGGATATGCATTGGTTCATCCTCCTAGAGGACAGGATTTGGCTGAGACTCTCTACTGTGAAGTTCAACCTAACTCTGCTATTGTCAGACAAGCTGCCTTGGCCTCGGACAACATCCAGACCAAAGGGACAGCCATCCTTGGAAGATGCAACAATATTGCTTCAGCCTAGTACTATGACTGGTCTTGTACTAGAGCTCAGATCACCAGGATGCCTTTCACCTTGGAAGACACACCTAGACCTTTTATAGTACAGCCTGCATCAACTGTTAGCCTGGAGGAATTTGAAAAGCTGAAAGAGAGGAATAATCAGCTATCAGAAGCCCTGAAGAAGACTCTCTGGGAGAGAAATGACAGTCGTCTGGACATTGAGAGATTGGAAAGACTCAAGACTGAGCATCTGACCAAGATTGAAAAGACAGATGACTACATAAGGAAAGAAAGAGCAGGAGAGTTGGTTTTGAAGAATGCCTGCAAGGAGGCCAAGATTCAGAAGGCTAGGGTTGAGCATTACTTGGAGGAAAGACAGGCTAGGTGGATCAGGATCACCAAAGCCCGTGCACAAGAAGACCAGAGGACTCAGGCCAAGATTGAGTAGCTGAAGGCCAATGAGAAGAAGCAACATGAAGCTTTGTTGGCAGCTCAGAAGGAGATATCAGAATTGAAACTCCGGGCGGGGTTGAAGAGATCAAAGGATCAGGACAGGCATAAGAAGCTGACTAATGCCATTGCTACCAGGAACCTCCTCATTAGGACTAGTACAGAGCACCCAGCTGGTCTAGTGACTGAGGCCCTCCTGAAGGAAGTCAGGGAGGATGACTTTGGATTGGATGTCTGATTCCTTTTGCTTGTATTTCTTTTCTTTTGATGTACTTCTTCTTTTTTATTTTTGACCCACCATGGGCATGTATTGTAAACAGACTATGTATTTTCATCATTTTGTAATATATCAGTTTGTTTTATTGGGATTTCTCTCAACACCATCAAGCATTTCCTCGAGGTCTGGAAAGGTCAAAACCAAGAACCAAACCGGATACCCTTGGAAGACAAATAAGCATATTGCATTGCATACTAACATTTTATTTGTTTTGTAGGTTTTTTTTGTTCTTTGTTTCTCACTTGTTGTGGTTTCAGGAAACATTGCTCGAAGACGAGTGTTCCTTGTCAACCAAACACACCGGTACCCAACGCGAAACAACCTTCCAGGAATTCAGATGGATCAGGTACAGCAGGACCTGAACGAAGTAAGAAACCAAATGGCAAACGAAAGGGTTGAGATGAGAAATCAAATGACCCAGTTTATGGCTGTGATGACTGGCTTAGCTTAGAGCCAGGAAAGGCTGAGAGAGCTGGTGGAAAGGCAGACTCCTGAAGATCCCCACCCTGGAACAGGAGGAACCAGCAATAATGAACGCGGGCAGCCTTGCATCAACCCACCAGAGTTCGGGCCCCATTTGAACCCAGATGTTAATGTCCCAAGGAATATTCAAGGAAACACTGTTGGAGGCAGGATCTTGCAAGAAGATCCTCAGGAAGAGCAATTCACAGTTATTGGGGCTGGGGATGAGGTGTATGACAGAAGGCTGGATGAGATTGCTGAAAAGCTGAGGTCTTTGGAATCCCAGAATTCCCTAGGCTTTGACGTAATGGATATGGGGCTGGTAGATGGGGTGAGGATTCCTCACAAATCCAAACCCCCGTGCTTTGAAAAATATAATGGTACCTCCTGCCCGCGTACTCATCTTTTATCTTTCTTAGGGAGACTCAAGGCTTATACCATGGACGAGAAATTATGGATGTTCTATTTTGAGGACAGCCTGACTGGAGCATCAAGAGAATGGTATTCGCATCTGACCAGGGCCACTATAAGATATTGGAAGGACTTGGCCGAAGTCTTCATCCGTCAGTACCAGTACAACCTAGACATGGCTCCCAATAGAACCCTTCTAATGGGCATGTCTCAGTCTTCAAGGGAAAGCTTTCGGGATTATGCTTAGAGGTGGAGACAGCTTGCTGCTGCTGTCCAACCACCCATGTTTGAACGAGAAATGGCTGACATGTTTATGATCACTCTTCAAGGAACATATATTGATAGACTTGCTGCTTTCTCTTCCACCAGTTTTGCTGATGTAGTTATAGCAGGTGAGAGAATCGAGAGTCTTTTAAAGATGGGCAAAATCTCCGACAACGGTGCAAGTTCCTCCAACAATCCCAGAAAACCTTTTTCAGGACCCCGAAGGGCGGGTGAAATAAATGCTATTCATGCAGGCAGGGGCAGACCCCAGTATTCTCACAGATCAATAGCAGCCGTTACTATCCCGGCTCTAGTTCCGCAACAACCACTTTTTCCTCAACAACAACAACAACGTCACTATCAGCAACAATCTCATTTTCCGCAACAAAGAACGTACAACAATAACAACAAAAACCAACAGCAGCGCCCTTTTCAATAGAGGCCATCTCAAGCAAATAGGGTGATTGACCCTATTCCTATGCCTTATGCCGCTCCACTGCCACAACTCCTGAAAGCTCAACCTGGTTGAGTTAAGGACGTTGGCTCCACCAGATCCTCTCAACCTCCCGAAGAATTATGATGCCAATGTCAGGTGTGCCTTTCACTCCAACGCACCTGGTCACAATACCGAGAAATCTAGAGCCTTGCAAATGAAGGTTCAAGATCTGGTCGATTCCAAAGCTCTCAATTTCGCACCTCCTCCAAATGTTAACAGAAATCCTATGCCTAATCATGGTGGGCCCAGGATTAATGCCATAGAAGAGGACCAACCATCTGCACTGATTGACAATGTTGCACAGGTTAGGACACCGTTGGCAGAAGTCAAGGCTCAACTCTTAAAATGCCAAGTGTTCCCAGGCTGTGATCACTATAAGAAAAAAGGAGATTTACGACACTTGAGTTGCGACAGTTATCACAAAACCGTCCTTATTCTTGGATTGCGACAATTGTCACGACAGTTAGGGCCACCTGTCGCTGATTTTTTGCGACAGTTTTCAAACAACCGTCCTTATTCCTAGACTACGACAGTTGTCACGACGGTTTGGGCCAACCGTCGTAGATATTTTAGGTATGTTGTATAAAATAATTGCGACAGTTACCAAAGAACCGTCATCTTTCCACACTCGCGACGGTTAGGGCGAACTGTCGCGGCTACTTTAACCAATCATAATCACTATTTTTTTTATTCCTTTACTTTCCCAATTTTTTTCTTTCTTTTTGATTTTCCCACCTTTTCAATTTTATTAATTAATTTTAATAATAATAATTATTATATAATTATAATAATAATAATAATAATAATAGTAATTATATTAATATTAATAATAATTATTAATTATATCAACATTCATAATATTTATTTGTTTACAATATAATAGCAATATCCATACTACAATTTTCTATAAAAATTTAAATATAACATAAAAATACATTAAAAAATAAGAATCATGTTCACACTCAGGAAACTCATTCTTCTTCTCGCATCGTTGATCCACTGTTTTTTCTTCACCATCTTTAGTCCTTCGTCCTCTATAACCCAGTATCATTGCAACCAGCAGCAGATCCAAAATTATTTGTTTGTAGGGACTAAAAATTAATCTATGTATTTTGAATAAATAAATTACTATGTATTTTAATTTAAAAAAATTAACCAATTTCCATTTATTAAAGAGAAATAAAATAATTTTCATTAAAAAAAAAAGAAATAAGAGAAAGAAAAAAATAGATTTAATTAAAATAAAACTTACCTCATGAGGCCTGCTGCAAATCGTGCGGAACTGCTATTAATGGTTGTGAGAGGCTAAGGCTTGGCATAGATGGCCTTATCAGAGATGAAATTTTGCAAATTACCACAACGGCTCCTACAACATCAACAACTCTTTCTTCAGCAACAATGGATTCTCCTACAACATCAACAATTCTTTCTTCAGCAACAATAGATCCTTCTACAACTGCAACAACTATCATTCCCACTGATTCATCCACAACTCCAGCAATCACTCCTTCCATTGTTTCAACAAACCAAAGTTTAGCAACACTTACTTCTAAAACATCAACGCCCATCTTATCAACGGAATCGCCTACAACACCAACAAACACTAACGAAGATGTCTCAACGGTCACGATCTATTATGACCCGACAATTGTTCATCCCAACAACAATTTTCAACAGCAAACTACAGCACCTCCTGTCAGATCTCCAGTCACAATCTATTACGACCCGCATACCATCACAGTTCCTTCCGCTGCAGCAATCAGTCCGGTCACCATTACGGTACCTGGACCCGTTCCTTATGAAAGCAGTAATGCCATACCTTGGCACTACGGCTCTGATCTCTACTGCGACGGGAAGAATATCACTCTAGATTCATCAACCTCTTCACCATAAGTTGACAATGTTGGGGGAGGCGGAGGCTTCACCAGAAGCGGACGCCTTTTTGCCTCACAAATACCAAGACCCAATGCTGAAGCAGAAGCTGCTGCTAAGGCAAAAGGGAAGAATGTGGTACTTGAAGAGCCAACTGTTAAAGAAACTCCGAAGACGTCTTTTGAGCAAGAGGTGGACGAGTTCATGAGAATAATAAAAAAGAGTGATTACAAAGTGGTGGACCAACTTCATCAGACACCCTCCAAAATCTCTATATTATCATTGTTAATGTGTTCCGAAGCCCATAGGAATGCACTGTTGAGGGTCCTGCACGCAGCCTACGTGCTGGAAGAGATTACGGTTAATCAGCTGGAAACAGTGGTAGCAAATGTTAACACCAGTCATGGACTTGGCTTTACAGATGTTGATTTAACAACGGAGGGACGCAATCATAACAAGGCTTTGCATATCACCTTAGAATGGAAAGGTGATGTTCTTTCTCATGTGCTGGTAGACACTGGGTCCTCACTCAACGTCCTCCCAAAGAAAGCCTTGGTGAAGCTGGAATATGATGGTTTGGAATTGTGTCCAAGTAACATGGTGGTGAGAGCGTTTGATGGCTCTAAGAGATCAGTGCTTGGAGAGATTGATTTACCTATGATGATTGGCCCACAAATCTTTAAAACTACTTTCTTCGTGATGGACATACAGCCAGCCTACAACTGTTTGTTAGGTAGACCCTGGATTCACGCTGCTGGCACTGTTACATCTACCCTTCACCAGAAATTAAAATTTGAATGGGAAGGCCAGATCATCACAATCTGCAGGGAGGAAGACATTTCGTTAGCCAGCTGGCTACTTACAAGTATATAGAGATGGATGGGGAGATCCATGAGACTATGAGTCAGGGGTTTGAGGCCCTTAACATCAATGAGGCAACTGCTGTATCTGGAACTTCCATCACTTCATATCAACAAGCCCGGAATGTTGTTGAAGAGGGTACCGCTCAAGGCTGGGGCAAGCTGCTACCAGTAGAAAAGAAAGAAGACAGATTCGGGTTGGGTTACAGACCATTCCGACAAGATCAATCAGAGGCTGCTAAGGAGCCCAAATTTGTCAGTGGGGGAATGCTCACCCCGGATGCTATGAACAATTTGGAAGACGAGGAAGAAGATGACCGCAACCTGGAAAACTGGATACGTCCAAGGATCCCGGGGAACCAAGTCTCTAACTGGTCTTCCCAGGAAATTATAAGAGTTACTCCTGCAGAGTAATTATTATTTCCTGTCTTTTAGCATGCATCAATTCCTGCATCTTGCCCAAGGTGTCAGGACTCATTTTGTAATAGGGCCATCTTGTATTTTGTGCAAATGATTAATTAATGAATATCAGGACATCTTTTGCAAACGAGTCTCTCTTTTTCGCTCACTGTTTTTCATTTTTCATTTTTTGTACAAAACAATAAAATGGAATTGTTTTCAAAATAACAACTTCATTTTCGCTTTTTCTAAATAAGATAAAATTGATCACTAAAATGAACCAATCTACACCCTTGCAGAGAGTGCCCTACAGATTGCATCGACAACAACACTACTATGACTTCGTATGACTTTGACAATCCGATTAATCAAGCCGATGAAGGGGTTGAAGAAGATTATGAGCTACCTGAAGAACTAGCCAGATTGTTAAGAAAAGAGGAGAAGGTTATCACTCCTCATCAGGAGGAAGTTGAGACAGTTAATCTTGGTACCGAAGAAGACTTGAAAGAAGTGAAGATCGGGGCCCGTCTGCAAGATTCAGTGAAGGAACAACTTATTGACATGCTTCGAGAGTACGTTGATGTCTTTGCTTGGTCCTATCAAGACATGCCAGGTCTGGATACTGACATTGTTATGCACAAGCTGCCTTTGAAAGAAGACTGTCCTCCCGTGAAACAAAAGCTATGCCCTACTCGTCCGGATATGGCAATGAAGATTAAAGAAGAGGTACAAAAATAGTGGGATGCCGGTTTCCTTGCTGTGACTAGTTACCCGCCGTGGGTCGCTAACATTGTACCAATGCCTAAGAAAGATGGCAAAGTATGGATATGTGTGGATTACCGGGATCTGAACAGAGCTAGCCCGAAAGATGACTTCCCATTACCTCACATTGATGTATTGGTTGACAACACGGCTCAGTTCTCGGTATTCTCCTTCATGGATGGATTTTCAGGATATAATAATATCAAGATGTCACCTAAAGACATGGAGAAGACAACTTTCATCACACCCTGGGGCACATTCTGTTATAAGGTAATTCCATTCGGACTGAAGAATGCTGGTGCCACTTATCAACGGGCTATGGTAACATTATTCCATGACATGATCCACAAAGAAATTGAATGTTATGTGGATGACATGATTGCCAAGTCCCTCACAGAAGAAGACCATCTGGTAAATCTATTGAAGCTGTTCAAACATCTGAGGAAGTACCAGCTGAAGTTAAACCCCAACAAATGCACATTTGGGGTGCGTTCCGGTAAGCTGCTAGGATTTATTGTAAGTGAAAAGGGAATTGAAGTTGACCCTGACAAAGTCAAAGCCATTCAAGAGATTCCTGCACCAAAGACCGAAAAAGAAGTTCGGGGGTTTCTAGGTAGATTGAACTACATATCAAGGTTCATATCTCATCTTACTACAACCTGTGAACCCCTGTTCAAACTATTAAGAAAGGAACAAACGTCAGGTGGAATGAAGACTGCCAGAAGGCTTTTGACAAAATCAAGGAGTACTTACAAGAACCTCCAATTCTTATGCCTCCAGTTGAAGGAAGACCTCTAATAATGTACCTGAAAGTATTAGAAGAATCAATGGGGTGTGTGCTAGGCCAGCATGACGAGTCTGGTCGAAAAGAGTATGCAATTTACTACCTAAGCAAAAAGTTTACCGACTGTGAATAACGTTATTCACTGCTCGAGAAAACTTGTTGTGCTTTAGCGTGGGCTGCTCGCCGACTAAGACAGTATATGTTGACCCACACTACCTTGTTGATCTCAAAGATGGACCCAGTCAAGTACATATTTGAGAAACCAGCACTTACCAGAAGGGTTGCAAGATGGCAAATGATTCTGACAGAGTATGACATTCAATACACATCTCAAAAGGCCATCAAAGGCAGTGTATTGTCTGACTATCTGGCTGAGCAACCCATTGGTGATTACCAACCAATGAGATTTGACTTCCCTGATGAAGACATCATGTTCCTAAAAGCAAAGTATCATGAAGTGCATGTTCATACTGAAGGGTCTGACCCAGAAGAAGAATGGACAATGATGTTTGATGGTGCTGTCAACATGAATGGTCGTGGAGTTGGTGCAGTGCTTATTACACCTAAAGAGGTTCACATGCCTTTCTCGGCAAAACTCACCTTTGCATGCACTAACAACGAAGCTGAATACGAAGCTTGTATCATGGGTCTTGAGGAAGCCATTGACCTCAGGATCAAGACTTTAACCATATTCGGGGATTCAGCTTTGGTAATCAATCAGACCAACGACAAATGGTACACCCACCAAGAGCATCTGATTCCATACCGAGACTACACGAGGAGATTACTGACTTTCTTCACAACAGTCAAGCTTGAGTACATCCCTCGAGACGAAAATCAGTTCGCAGATGCTTTGGCTACCATTTCCTCCATGATCAAAGTTCAAGCTACCAACTTTGTGCCTCGGATTTCAGTGTCCAGACTTGACCGACCAGCATACGTTTTCTCTGTGGACATTGCTGAAGATGACAAGCCTTGGTTTCATGATATCAAATGCTTCTTAGAGGATCAAACATACCCACCTGGGGCATCATCCAATGACAAGAAGACACTAAGAAGGCTGGCTGGTGGTTTCTTCCTGAATGTCGATGGTTCATTATACAAGAGGAATTTTGACATGGTGCTTCTCAGATGTGTTGATAAGAAGGAGGCAGACTTGCTGATGCACGAGGTGCAGGAAGGATATTTTGGTACCCATGTTGGAGGGCATGCAATGGCTAAAAAGTTGTTAAGATCAGGTTACTACTGGATCACCATGGATGAAGACTGTTGTGCCTATACCAGGAAGTGCCACAAGTGCCAGATCTACGCAGATAAAGTGCATGTACCTCCAAATCCTTTGAACATGATGTCTTCACCTTGGCCTTTTGACATGTGGGGTATTGACATGATTAGAAAGATTGAACCGACTGCTTCGAATGGCCACAGATTCATCCTGGTAGCCATTGATTACTTCACTAAGTGGGTTGAAGCAGCCTCGTATGCTAACGTCACCAGACAAGTGGTAGCCAGATTCCTAAAGAGGAACATCATCTGTCGATATGGAATACCCGAGCGAATCATTACTGACAATGGTTCCAATTTGAATAACAAAATGATGGCAGAACTGTGTCGGGACTTCAAAATCCAACATCACAACTCTTCTCCTTACAGGCCAAAGATGAATGGCGTTGTTGAGGAAGCTAATAAGAATATCAAGAAGATTGTGCAAAAGATGGTGGTTACTTACAAAGACTGGCATGAAATGCTACCATTTGACTTGCATGGGTACCGTACCTCAATCAGAACATCCACTGGGGCAACATCATATCAGCTTGTGTATGGTATGGAGGCAGTCCTACCTGTTGAAGTTGAATTACCCTCCTTACGGTTACTGATGGATGTCAAGCTGAATGAAGCAGAATGGGTCCGGTCTCGATATAATCAACTGAATCTGATCGAAGAAAAGAGATTAGTTGCAATCTGTCATGGGCAGCTATACCAGAAAAGAATGAAGAAAGCCTTCGATCAGAAAGTCAGGCTTCGGGATACCAAGTGGGAGATCTTGTGCTGAAAAGACTCCTTCCTTCTCATACAGACCACAGGGGCAAGTGGACTCCTAATTATGATGGTCCGTTCATAGTAAAGAAAGTTTTCTCGGGTGGGGCACTGATGCTCACTACTATGGATGGCGAAGATTTCTTATCCCCTGTGAATTCAGATGCAGTTAAAAAATACTTCGCATAAAATGACCCGCTGGACATAAAAACAGAATGTAAGTCCATGCAAAAATAGGGCATCCCGGCGAGTCAAAAACAGAATAAAAGACTCAGGCAAAAATAAGGGAAAAATCAGAAAAAAAATGTACACCCGCTAGGTTGAAAAGCCGCATTGGACGGCTCAGGAAAAAATGGGTATCCCGGTGGATTGAAAACCCGAAAGGGCGATCCACGCAAAATAAGGAAATAAGCAAACAACTGCATTCTGAATTCATCTGTATCACTTAAAACACGGCAAGCTTTGAAAGGTTAAAGCATCGTTCAGAATCAACCTTCCTCAGAAAGCAAGATAAGAAGAACGTCAAGGTCATACGGGTCATAGCAAAGGGAAGCTCACTAAAGCGTCGTCAACATTTCCAGCACCTTTATTTTTCTCAATTTGTAACAATCTCCTCATTTCAGGGGATCTGTTTCTTTGACTGTATTTGCCAATTCAGGGCACCCAGATTAATAAAATCAGATGTTTTCAGTCACACTTCGTCTTGTACATTTCTGTTTCGTTTGCAAAAATGTCCAATATCCATAATATAATATTTGCATAAAATAGATGTGCCTTTAAAATTACATGCTTGCAGGAAATGTATTTTCTTTCAGGAATATCTAATTCCTATGATGGAATCCGGTAAGGGATGCCTCGGGACACTTGTACGCTTTTTTTGTCTTGACAGGATTGCGGGAGTTCAATGCGCGACATGGGGCATGCCAAACATACTTCCTCCCCTAACAGTATCTGGAATGTTTTTCCCCAGCAAAGTTGCCAAGGCGTCACTTCCCTAACACATCTTCTTTAAGCAGCATCAAAAAATGCTTATCCCCCAGCTGAGTTGTCCAGCCTCTTCATCCTCAGCAGGATCCCCACAAATATCTCTAGGAAGATCGTTCAGTGATCTCTCCTCCCCCAAACAGAGTGCCAAGTCTCTCAAAGACAAGGGAACCATCTCCCCACAGAGTTCCAGCCTCTACCCGGAGGAGCAATGCCTGAAATTCTCACACAACAAAGTGACAGAAGCTTCTTCATCCCCAGCTGGGTTATCTCCTTGCCGAATAGATCTATCAGTGATCCATTTCTCCAAGAAGAGCCATATGCTTTATCAGATTTACCAGTGATCTCATCCCCAACTGGGATACCCTTCCAAGCAGATCAGCTAGAGATCTTCACAGCAGCGGGATCCGAATCTCGGATCGGTTTCTTTTTCATAATCATAGCATTCGCATTATAAATCACCAAAATATGCGTAGCATTCCGTCTAATACAGATCATTACGACAAAAATCAAACATTTGCATGATCACAAGTCAGGTTCAAACCAGTCACCTGTAAATACCAACAATACCTCATCAGCAATATACAAAATACCTCTCAATTTCCCCAACAAAAAGCCAAAGTGTCCCCTTTGCACTCTCCAACACAAATACATGTTTATATATACTCATTCGACACTCGTCCATGTCATATCATCTCCCTGCAGATATAAGCCACAAATATCCTTTTTGAATACAGAAACTTATATACTCTTTTGACACCCGTCCGTGTCACCATTCCCCAGCATGGTTACCCAAACACTTATTGCAAACCAAACACTTGTTATAATACACTCTTATTGACCCTCGTCCGTGTCATCCTATCCCCACAGGTTGCCTGAATACCTTTTACACTCATAAGTTCATAACTTATACACTTTCTCTTCTGACACTCGTCCGTGTCACCTTTCCAGCAAGTTGAACACTCGTCCGTGTCTTGCTCATACTTCACAATACTTGTTTTTGCTTATACAGATACTCTTCCGTATCTTATATACACACCTATTCCCCACAAATTCGACACTCGTCCGTGTTCTTTGTTAACCAGTTGGTACTCGTCAGTATCATCATCTCAGAACATGCGTCAGCGTTTGTTTCTATTGATACTCGTCTGTATCATGGTCTTAAGGATGCTCGTCCGCATCTTTAATCCATACACAGCTTCAAAACACTTATACCTTTTATTTCTTAAGTGTAAGCACCCGTCCGTGTTTACCATCCACCAGTAAGTCGCCAGCAAAGTAACCTTTTCTTCTATCCGACATTCGTCCTATGTCGTGATACTTTCGGCAGCCGTACCCTACCAGGTGATCGTCCTTCACCTTTGGATGACCGTCCCTCATCCTTTCCCCAGCGGAGTCTCCATTATTGGAACCCTTTTCTATCCGGCATTCATCCTATGTCGTGATATTTTAGCAGCCGTCCCCTGCATCTAGGGTTTGTCTATTAAGCCAGGCGCTTACATCCTGCACAGCTAACTCATGCTTGAATAGGGGCAGCTGTAAACACCCCAAATTTTCCCTCACTAACTTCACACCATGGCTTGTGATCTTTCATATTTGCATTAGTTTAAGCATACCATATCATATTGCATTTTTGTTTCACTGCATTAGTTCAAGTTCATCTGCATCTAGGGTTTGTGATCTGAGCAATCCAAAGATTCATCTGAGCCACTCCAAAGGTCTTAAATCATTCCAAGAGGGTCCATGTATGTTCAATCATCATTTTATATCCCTCAAAGATCAAGGAAGTCAAATAATCACAAGAACTTGGAAAGCATGGAAGCAGAGATAGGGTTTCACTACATAGATGACCTGAAATTAGGGTTTTGGTTTCAGAGGCCATAACTCCAAATTTGTTGGACATTCTTATTTCTAATAGTCTCAATATGTTATAAGGATCATGTGTACCAAGTTTGATGAAGAAATTCATTGTGGAAGTCATTTGTTCATTGGGTAACTTCTTGAGCAAGTCCGAGCAAAATCAGGGCATCTGAGCCCCCCCAACATGGAACCAAAGTGGATTTTTCATCAAATTGAGGATATATGATCTTTATTTGATCATTGAAGTGCTTAGAAGTTCACAAAATTGAAGAAAAGTGAGCTAAACCAAAATTTGCCAAAAATGGAAATGACTTGTAATGTAAACTTTCCATTTTGGGAAAGTTTTTCAACCTCCTCTTTCTCAACCAAAAATGCTTCAAATGAAAAATTGTTGGTCATGAAAGTTGTAGATTGGATCATTCCCTTTTCAAAAAGTACAAGAACAAGATCTAATTCATTTTGGAACTCAAGATATGGCTTGTCAAAGTTGGCAAAAATCCCATAATTTTCAAGAATGCACCAAAAGGGATTCTTTGCAAAACCACTTGCCAAGGCTTTTTGTGACTTCAAACACACTTATATGTATCATAACATCATTGGACATTGCCTTAAGATCAGAATTGCCCAAATAATTGCAAGATTTCATGCCTTGAACATCAAGAATTCTCAAAGGGGCCAAAACTTCACATATTTGCAAAAGGTCCCATAACTTTGTTTCCACTTGTTGAATTGCCTCAAAACCATTTCTATGTACCTCCTTGATCTCAGCTGCACAAAGACAAGCCAAAAATCCAGCTGCACCATTGATATGTGGACACAACCACTTCTCTAACCTATCACAACTTGATATGTGGAGAAAATGCAGATCATACACACACAAGATTGCAAGCAAAAACCTCAGAATCCTCAAGTTCCCAAAAATCACTCCCTCTTGCATTTTCCTTCGAATCTTTCAGCTCACTCACTCAAACTCAAAACCAATTCCATCATTCATCTCAAAATCATCCACTGATCACAAAGCAACCACAAAAACAGCCAAGAACACCCCATACACAAAACACGATTCTTGGCCAGTTCAGTTGCTACAACACAAACCAGCAATTCTCAAAGCCTTTGAAGCATTCCATTAGTCTTAGGAGGTTCAAGGGAAGCTTTTTGCACAAAGGAAGTGGCCAAAAAGTTCATGTTTGGAAAGCTCCATCTCAGGTAGTCATCTGAAATCATTTTTCCGGAACTCCTTTTTTATGTTACAATATGAAAAAGCATGCTTCACTGATCACTCTGAGCTTTGAATTTTCGAAAATGGTGTAGAAATGAGTATGTACTGAACCTCTGAAATTTTTGCCATTTTTTATCTTTTCTTCGAATCTTAGGATTGAGCAATAAGAAATTTGTTTTGAGGGTGGATTTGAGTTCAGGGAGATGAAAGGAGTTGATCTGGAGCTTTAGAGCTCCAGAAATAACCTATGGAGAGAGTTTGAGATTTTCAGGGGAGGGTGTCACCGGAGAAGACGGCCGAAGCTCTTCTCCGATGACCTGAAAGTAATTAGCTGGCTAATTAGGGTTAGGGCTTTGTTTAAATGTGGACCCTTAGATTTCCCTTTCCCGCGCGTGTTGTGTGGCTAGGATCAGTTCATTAACTTTTAATTAGGGTTTAATAATTAATTAAATGAGATTAAGTGGATTTGAATGCTGACCATTAGATTTGGCGCGTGGTCAACACTAAAACCCCCCAGAATCAATCCTAGCCCTTAACTGCGTTTACTTTTGTTTATTTTAATTTTTATTTCAAGTTTTTCTCATTTATTTTGTACCATTTATTTAAAATAGCTAAAAAATTCCAAAAAATATTTTATTTTGCATTTTCACTTCAAATAATTTTCTCAACCCAAAAATATTTTTATTTTTAGTTTTTGAATTTTAATATCATTTTTAAAACATTTAAATGTTTATTTTAATTAATTAATGAAAATTAATTAATTAAAATATCATTTAGGTTTATATAAATCCAAAAAAAAATCACATTAAATCTTTAAGCATTTAGAAACATTATCATACCATCCACACAAATTGCTTTTTGGTTTTGAACCATCTTTGATAATTTTCTTGAATTTAGGGTTCATAAAATTCCTATTTTAGAACCCTGACTTCAAGAATTCTTTTCTGCCTAACCAAGAATGGTATGACAATGGTTCTTTTTGTATTGATCTTCATTTGACATGTAGTTTCTAGCATAATTTTGTCACAAATTTCTTCTGCATTTTTTATTTGATTTGCATTTTTTCCCTTTAGGTACCTTAAAACCCTAGATAACTTAGAAAATTCATAACTTCCTTAGGGTTAAGAGTTAGGTTTCCTCCTTTGGGGTGGGATATAATATGGGGTTAAGGATCCTTTGATTGCATTTTCAAATTTTTATCTTGTCATTTGCTTCTGATTTTGAGTTTTGCATCTCATGTTACATGGAAACCCTAATTTCTCATCTTCCTTTGCATACATCTTGCATAAGCATTCATATAATAACTTGCCATGACATTTTATGCATCCACATGACTTCCAAGACATCATAGGACACATTAGACTCATACTTGATCATTTCCTCATCCATTTTCCATGTTATGCATTTATTACATCCCATGAACATTCATGAACTTTCATGCTTCTTTCATGCTTCATTTGCATTCTCATCACTTGTATGATCATCCATTGCTCTTGATATACATTTGCATCATCTCTTAGCATCATTTACATCATGAATATGCTTCTGGTTTTGGTTTTCATCCTTGCATACATTCCATTTTCATTTCATTCATTCTTATATGCTAACCATTTCAGGTGGTAAGTACTTTGAGAAGTGAATTTCCCTTCACTTCTCACTTCTCTTCTCATCTCTCTTATGAATTCATTGCTGCATTTTATCTTTTCTTTAGAGTGAGCTTGCTCATCCATGTCCCTCTCTCACTTTCTTTCTTCAAGTAACTTATCTTCTTAAGTGAAGTAAGTTAACTTGTTTCTTCTGCTTCTCCCTCTTTCTTCTGCTTCTTCCTTGGTGGCTTATTCTTGAAGATATCTTGCAAGCGTCATAAACCCTAGGAACACCCAAGCATGATAACAATTAGGGTTTTGATTAGTCCCCCATTAGTTTTACCTTTGTGTCATCTTTTGTGTCTCTTCTCTCATCTCATAATCAGGGACTAATCCTTTAAGGTTTTAAGGCTTTGTGATTAAGCTTATGCCTGCATCCTTCTCTTAGGATAGAGTGTATAACTTTAATCCTAAGTTTTAAACCCTTGATGTGTTTAAATCTCTTAATAAATCTTAATAATCACTAAGACAATAAGCTTGTAACTTGGGCCTTGCATTAGGGTTCTAATTCTTCCTTAATTGGTTAAGAAGGACTAACCCTAGTGTTAATGGACAAGTCCCCCTCAAGTTGTCTTACAAACAATAAAATCCACTCCTTAACCTTACCATTAACTAAAATCCACTTTAATAAAGGCCTTGTTTTGTCATGAGGTTAATCCCTAATCATGGATTAAGTTGAGATATCCTCCTCAGCTTAAATGTTCTCATCTATTATCCTTCAATTAGGTTGGTGTAATGGGCCCATTAAATCCTTGATTATGGCTTAAACTCATTACTTAACACTAAACAAAAACTCCAAAAACATCTAAATAATTGCAAGTAGGTTAATGATCTTAATCCTACATCATGGTGATTAAGGGTGAGGTGCTTACTTCATACTTAAGGTATTCTCATTACCCCTAATCAGAGGGAAGATGTGATGAGTTTACTAACCCTTGGTTTAGGATTAAGCTTATTTTCTTATGACAAACACAAAAAGCAATAAAAGATTGAAAATAACAAAAACAAACAATAATCGTCTCCTCCGGGATTCTTTTCTCACCTCATTCACTCACAAACGAGAACTCGCTTCTTCCGTATAATGCAACACAGTTATCACCTGAGCCAGACAGGTCATACACTTGAGCATAAACAAGCAAGCAGTTCATCAGTCAATTTATCTTTCAGTATCTTTGAGTCAAACTACGGTGTTCTGACTTCCTCTTTGCACGAGAGGATATGTAGGAATAACTTAACTGTTATCGAACAAAAGTCTCTGTCTTTTCCCCCCTCTTCCAGCATTATTCTTTTAAGCCTCAGTTCCTGAGCACTCCATTTCACTTTCTTACACTGACACTTGTACATTCTTTTCCAGCTTTTGCACACAGATAGCACTGGCACTACCCCTTTAAACACAAACATTCAAGCGTGGATCCCATCGAGTATGACGGACAATCTGGGTGCTAATACCTTCCCAGGTTGTAACCAACCCCCTTTCTCAGTTTCTCTGGTACGCAATCGTCTTATCCATATCTTTCCAGGTTTATGCAGCATTACCTTTCCTCCGGGATAAAAATGCCTAGCTGGCGACTCTTTTCAGTTCATCTTCATGTTCTCTCTCTTTCGCCGACAGTTCACGTCTGCACCCCTTCTGGCCCTATGTCATTTGGTGGGAGCGACAGATATCTAAATCAAACTCTTGCAGTAATAGAATCCATCGAAGTAACCTAGGTTTGGCATCCTTTTTACTTAGTAAGTAACGAATGGCAGCATGGTCGGTGTAAACTATAATTTTGGCTCCTACTAGATAAGTTCTAAATTTGTCTATGGCGAAAACTACAGCTAGGAGCTCTTTTTCGGTTGTTGCGTAGTTGAGCTGTGCAGTGTCTAGGGTTCTACTAGCATAATAAATTACGTGTAACGTTTTATCTTTTCTCTGACCTAGAACGGCTCCAACAGCATAGTCACTAGCGTCACACATTATCTCAAACGGTTCAGACCAATCAGGGGGTTTCATTATAGGTGCTAAAATCAGAGCTTGCTTCAATAGATTAAATGCTTCAGTAAATTTTTCATCGAAGATGAATTCAGGATCTTTCATTAAAAGACCAGTTAAGGGCTTTGTTATTTTGGATAAGTCCTTGATAAAACGTCGGTAAAATCCGGCATGTCCAAGAAAACTTCTTATCTCCCTGATAGTCTTCGGCGATTTTAGATTCTCAATGACTTCTATTTTAGCTTTGTCTACCTCTATACCTTTTTCGGAAACTATATGTCCTAAAATAATCCCTTCGGTGACCATGAAATGACACTTTTCCCAATTTAGCACAAGGTTTATCTCCACACATCTTTCCAGGATTTTCTCGAGGCTGATAAGACAATTTTTGAAATCAGATCCACAAACTGAGAAATCATCCATAAATACTTCCATGATTCCTACTAAATAGTCTGCAAAGATAGACATCATGCAGCGTTGGAAAGTGGCAGGGGCATTATAGAGTCCAAAAGGCATTCTTCTGTAGGCAAAAGTTCCAACAGGGCATGTAAAGGTAGTTTTTTCTTGATATTCGGGGTGAATATGTATTTGGAAGAATCCTGAATATCCATCTAGGTAACAAAAGTAAGAGTGTCTGGCTAGGCGCTCCAACATTTGGTCTATGAATGGTAATGGGAAATGGACCTTCCTAGTTGCTTTATTTAATTTTCTATAGTATACGCACATACGCCAACCTCCATCAGTTCTTTTTGCTACAGGTTCGCCTTCTCGTTTTGCACGACCGTGATGCCTCCCTTTTTAGGTACTACATGCACAAGACTTACCCATTTACTGTCCGAGATCTGATATATTATACCTGCCTCTAGTAACTTAAGATCTCCAGTCTTAACTACTTCACTCATCATAGGATTTATTCTTCGTTGGTGTTCTCTGGAGGGTTTTGAATCTTCTTCAAGAAAAATCTGATGCATGCATACGGATGGGCTTATTCCTTTTAGATATGAGATCTTATATCCTGGGGCTGAGGGGTACCTTCGTAAAACATCTAACAATTAGTTTGTTTCCTCATTGTCCAAGGTAGCACTAACTATAACTGAACGGTCCATTTCTTCATCAAGAAATTCATATCTCAGGTTCTTAGGCAGTTCCTTAAGTTTTACGGTTGGTTTCATAGGGCAAGGCATAGGATCTGGGGTAAGAGATAAACATTCGTGAAGGTTATCATCAATGTAGGGTTTTTTATAACTGTCATCTTCCCAAATAAGGGTTGATGGCAATTTTATAGATTCAGTTTCTTCTTCTTCTTCTAATTCCCTTATGCATTCATCAATGATATCTAAGGCATAACAAGATCTCCTATTACAGGTGCCATAAGAAATTTCGAGAGTACAAATTCTATCTTCTCGTAACCTACCTCAAAGGTTAGTTTCCCTTTTTTAACGTCTATTATGGCTCTAGCGGTTAATAATAACGGTCCACCTAGGAGGATTGGTATGTCGTCATCTTCTTTAAAGTCCATGACAACAAAATCAGTAGGTATAAACAGCAGACCTATCCTAACAGGGACGTCTTCAAGTATGCATATAGGGTATTTAAAGGATCTATCGACTAATTGAAGTGACATCTTAGTAGGTTGTAATTCTCCTAAGTTTAACCTTTCACAAACTGCTAAAGGCATTAAGCTCACACTAGCTCCTAAGTATAGAAAAGCTTTTTCGATGACATGATTCCCCAAAATACAAGGAATGGAAAAATTTTCGGGATCTTTATCTTTCTTTGCTAACCTATTTTTGGAAATAGAATTACATTCCACGGGTTTCGGATCTTCAAGTCTACGTTTATTTGTAAGTATGTCTTTGAGAAACTTAGCGTAAGAAGGTATTTGGGTGATGGCTTCTGTAAAAGGGATTTCCACGTGAAGTTTTTCTATAACCTTAACGAATTTTTGATACTGATTATCGATCTGGGTTTTCTTTAGTCTTTGAGGGTATGGTATTGGTGGTTTGTATGGTGGTGGTGGTACATAGGTTTTTTTTAGGTTCTTCTCCTTTTTCTTGACCTTCCGGGTTTTCAGATTCCTCTGGTTCCTTCTCTTCATTTCTCTCAGAAGTTTCGAGATCACTCAATTTAGGATTATAAGGTTCCTTATAAGCTGTTCCACTTCGTAGAGTAATGGCATTTTCTTGCCCTTTCGGGTTTTGTTGAGGTTGTCCAGGGAACTGTCCTCCAGGTGTAGCCTGAGGGGCTTGGTTTAAAGCTACCTGAGATATCTGGGTTTCAAGCATCTTATTATGAGTAATAATTTGGTCAACCTTGGTTCCTAACTGGGTAATTAGTTCGTTAACATGGACGTTTTGGTTCATGAACTCTTTGTTTTGTTGTGTTTGAGCGGTGATAAAATTTTCCATTATTTTCTCAAGGCTCGGATTTGGTGGTACATGTTGCATAGGTTGATTTGTTCTCGGGGATCGGTAACCTTGTTGTCTCGGAGGTGCGGTATTTTGGATAGGGTTATTATTTTTGTAGGAGAAGTTTGGGTGATTCCTCCATCTAGGGTTGTATGTGTTTGAAAATGGGTTCCCTTGGGGGTAGTTCACTTGCTCAGGGTTGGTCTTATTTAACAAATTGCATTCGGCGGATTGGTGTCCTTGCGTCCCACATATCTCACAATTCGATGAAACTGCAGCTACAGTATTCGGGGTTGTACACATATGTTCGACTCTAAGGGCCAACGCGTTTATTTTAGCTTGCATCATGTCTATAGAGCTGAACTCATGTATTCCTCCTTGGGCTTCCTTCTTTTCCATTGTTGCTCGTTCTACTCCCCATGATTGATGGTTTTGGGCCATATCTTAGATATGGGCACTAGCTTCAGGGTAAGGTTTGTTCATCAGTGTGCCACCGGTGGCAGCGTCGATGGTCATCTTAGTGTTACAATGAAGTCCATTATAGAAGGTTTGAATGATTATCCAGTTCTCTAAACCATGATGTCGGCATGCTCTTAATAGCTCTTTATATCTCTTCCAGGCTTCGAACAACGATTCTCCTTGGTTTTGGTAAATCTGGTTATTAGGTTTCGAAGAACAGCGGTCTTACTCGGGGGGGGGGGGGGAATATCTAGCAAGGAATACTTTTCTAAGGTCTTCCCAAGTTGTTATGGAATTGGGTGGAAGGGAATCTAACCATGATAGAGCTTTATCTCAGAGGGAAAAAGGAAATAATCTTAAGCGTATCACCTCAGGAGGAGCTCCATTGGTTTTAAAGGTGTTTGCTAACTGGAGAAAGTTTTTTAAATGTTGGTTTGGGTTCTCGGTAGCAAGACCTGCGAATTGTCTCTGTTGAACTAAATGCAGCAAGGATGGTTTAAGTTCAAAATTATTGGCTGGGATAGCGGGGTTTACTATACTGGAACTAGGTTCCTCGTTTGATGGTTGGGCGAAGTCCTTAAGAGGCCTTCGGTTTTGATATTCGGCCATAGCTCTCTTAATCCTATGGAAAAATAAATGTGAGCGAGCGTAACGTTCAGGTTCAGCTAGAGGGTCTACTAAGCTTTTGGCACTGCGAGTCTTTCGCATTGACCGACAGGTAACAACCTTAGTCTAAACGGTATAACTACAGTGTATGAAATTTGACGAAATTGGTCCCCGGCAACGGCACCAAAAATTTGATGCGTGTTTTTCACAAGTGTACGAACACGTTAGAGTAATATAAAAGATTGTCGAATCCAAATAGACCAAGTGTCAATCTATCGTACCTATTGTTAGGGTGTGTATATAAGGCAATTGAATTTAATCGTTTTAAGGAGTGCGCAATGGTAAATAGAATAATAATTTTAAATAATTAATAAAGACAGACTCGAATGTAATTCACATAATCAATTCATAGTCTGGTACTTATTAATAGAACTACTTATGAGCAATGTTTTCCACTTTGAAAATAACCAATTTAACAGGAATTGTCGCTTTCGCGTATTCAGAACCGAGTTGTACTCTCTAATCAACCCCTCCTATTGTCACGGATAAAAAGGTGCTTACTGCGTTAGAGTAGTAAACCTATTTTTAAGAAATATAGTATCTTAACTAAGTTGAAAAGTATTTTAAGCTGGATTTCTTAGCAAAAAGAGGCTCTCACGAACCAGACTCTAAACTTCTTAACGTGTCCAAAAATCGTTTTAAAATCCCTTTTCTTTTTAATCTAAAAACTCCTAATGAACTAGACAAAGCGCTTTTGGCTGTTTTTGAAATAGTTAAAAACAATTAAACTTAAATTGAAAGTTAAAATAGCCCTTAAGTGTTTCTACGAACAATTGTACGGATTACCAGTTCAATTACGATCCTTACATTCTAACCTTTATGGATTTAGTTAGACATGGTAAAGTAAAATTTCTTTTTATTATTTTCCATAAAAGTAATTAGTGCGAGTGCGGATAAATAAAAGTAAAGCGAGTGCGAGAAATAAAGGTATTTAAAGCGAGTGCAGAAATAAAATTATTTAAAGCGAGTGCGGAAATAAAATAAAGTAAAGTGCGAGTGCGGATAATAAATAAAGTAAAGCAATGCGGAAAGATAAAATACGAACTGGAATTAAAATGGCGGCAGGATTAACTTCCTCCCAGAGTGCTCCAAAACTCGATCACACAGACGTATACAGACTCGATCACTCGATTGTAGTAACACCCTGATGTGAAGTGATTACTACTTTAAAACTGATATATGCCTAAGAGATTCTACGTTTGGATGATAAAAACTCAATTCTAAAGTCCTATTTATAGGAAAACATTAAATGAGAAAAGACCAGGATGCCCCCTCCACTTTTTAGTGCAGGGAAAGCATTTAGCCTTGTGGCGCCAGCCACAGACCTATGGCGCCCGCCATAGGTGTAATATGGTAGAGAAAGTCGGAATCGTGGGCTCTTGGAAGTTGTGGAGTGATCTTGAGATGTGAACATGTCATGGCTGACCCCATGGCGCCAGCCATGGTGGATGTCGTAAGTGTAAAAAACTGAATTTCTTGATTTTCGTCCGTTTCAACTCATTTTTCGCTCCTTTTATTGATTTAGGCCCCGATTACATAAAAAACCTGAAAATAAAGAAAAACAAAGTAATAAAATAATAAAATAGAAATAAAAACTAAGAATGCATGCGAAATCAGAGTCAGAAATACAGTGAAATTTAGTGTTATCAATAGTCTCTCTAGAGGATCCTTGGAATGGTATATGAAGCTAGAGAGAAGCTCTGTGAGGAGCTGGAAGGAATTGGGAGAAGCATTCCTCAAGAAATATCAGTATAATATCGACATGGCACCCAGTCGCCCTCAACTTTAGAGTCTGACTCAGAAAAACTCGGAGAGCTTCAAAGATTACGCACAGAGGTGGCATGAAGTGGCCGCTAGAGTGCAACCGCCTTTGCTGGAGAGAGAAATGGTTGACCGGTTCCTGGATACCCTCCTTGGGAATTTCACGGAGAGGCTAGCTGGATGTTCCTCAAGTGGGTTCTCAGATATCATCTTGACTGGCGAGAGGATAGAAAGCTGGATCAAGCAAGGGAATATTCAAAATGTGGGCGCTTCAAATTCTGGTGTCAATAAACCCTTCTTGAAGAGGAGAGAAGGAGAAACTGGGGCAGTGTACGCGCAGAGGGGAGGAAATAACAAAGGGTTTTATCAGCAAGTGGCCCCTATCACTATCTCAGCTCAACCTGTTCAACAGCAAGTCCAACAACCACAGCAGCAACGCCAACAGGGGTACCAACAAAGAGCTCATCGTCCATATTACCCCTAGAAGACCAGAGAAAGACATCTCGAAAATCTGCCGTTGTCTTATTCACAGCTTTTGAAGAATCTCCTACAACTCTAGATGGTTCAACTCCGAACTCTACAACCTCCAAGACTAGGCCAACTCCCCGAGGGTTATGATACGAACGCCCGATGTGAGTTTCATTCCGGAGCCACGGGACATACCACATAAAACTGCAAAGCTCTGAAGCATGTTATTCAAGACCTACTAGATTTTAAAGCAATTAATTTCGCTCCTACTCCTAATGTAATACAGAAACCCATGCCTCCTCATGGGGGTACAGTTGGGGCAGTTGACGATGGGGGGAATTTAAACTTGGTGTGTGATATCGACGACCTGCAAACTCTGTTGAATGTTGTTAAAGCTTGTTTGGCCCATAGGGGTGTGTTTACAGGTTGTGGAAGCGATTGTCCAGAGTGTTTTGAAGCTCCAAACGTTTATGAACAATTAAAAAAGGGGATCCAAAGTATGATTAATGAAGGGGTTTTACAGTTTGACAAAGTTGTAAAGGAAAGTGAAGTCTCCACAGTAACCATTTTCTACGATCCATCTCAAGTTCCCACACGAGCCAGAGTGGCACCGATAACGATTACCACTGTAGGGCCAGTAATGTATCAGAGTGATAAAGCCATTCCCTGGAATTATGGTGGCGAAGTATATTGTAACGGCCAGAAGCAAGATTTGGCCACGTCTAACACGACCCCAGCTCAAGTAGAAAATGTTGGAGTAGGGGGCTTTACTAGAAGTAGAAGGTTATTTGCGCCGGAAACACTAAGAAATAGTGTGATACCACCCAGAGACACCATAGAAGCCCAGGCTAAAGCAAGAGGGAAGCAGCCAGTGGTTGTCAATGAGCCCACAACAGTGACTAATCCTGATATTACATTTGATAAAGAAGCTGAAGAATTTTTGAGAATTATCAAAAAGAGCGATTACAAGATTGTAGACCATCTGCAGGAGACCCCATCAAAGATTTCCATCTTGTCTTTGCTAATGTGTTCCGACTCCCACAGGAAGGCTCTCTTGAATATTCTGAACAAGGCTTATGTGCCTCAGGATATTTCAGTAAATCAGTTAGAAGTGGTGGTATCTAGTGTCAAGGCCAGTCATGGATTGGGCTTTAGAGACATGGATCTAACATCTAAAGGGCGTGCTCATAATCGAGCACTGCATATCTCTTTAGAATGTAAGAGTGCAGTACTCTCTGACGTGTTGGTAGATACCGGATCATCGTTGAATTTTCTGCCCAAGAAGGCATTGATGAAGTTGGATTATGATGGAGTAGTTCTAAAGCCTAACGACCTAGTAGTTAGAGCATTTGATGGCTCGAGGAGATCAGTATTCGGAGAGGTGGAATTACCAATTAAGGTAGGTCCACAAATCTTCAATACCACATTCTACGTAATGGATATACAGCCTGCATAGAGCTGTTTGCTGGGAAGACCTTGGATACATTCAACAGGAGCAGTATCGTCCACACTTCATCAAAAACTAAAGTTCGTCCGGGAAGGCCAAATTGTAACAGTCAGTGGGGAAGAAGACATTTTCGTTAGTCATATGGCTTCATTCAAGTATGTGGAGATGGATGGAGAAATAGTTGAAACTCCATGTCAGGCTTTTGAGCCCCTGAAAACTGAAGAAGCATCTTCATTGGCAGCTTCTTCTGAAGCACCAAAGAAGGGGGTTTCCATAGCCTCTTATAAGCAAGCTCTTGAAGTGGTAGAATCTGGGATGCGAGAAGGCTGGGACAGTCCAGTAGAAGTGCCAAAAAAGAAAGATATGTTTGGGATTGGTCATCATCATGGGAAGTCATCATCTGGACCAAGTGCTAGAGGTCGTCAAGGCCCGATTACTTTCACGAGTGCGGGAGTGGTGGATTATGGAAGCATCAGTGCCATGGAAGACGACGCAGTTGATAGTGACTGTGACTTAGATGAGTGGATAAGGCCTTCTGCTCCAGGGACTCAACTTAGCAACTGGTCGTCTGAAAGGCTTATCTCAGTCACCTCTTTCGAAGAGTAATAATCTTTGTTTCTGTCTTTTCTGTACTCAAGCACTATGTCTTGCCCGGGGCATATTAGCTTTTTGTAAGTGGTCTTTTGTTCCTAACACAATTCATAATCATAAATAAAGCTGACGTTGCACATTCATCCATGTTGTTCTTTGCCTTTCATTTTTTGTTGTTGTTTTTCAAAAAGAAAGAAAAGTTTTAAAATGGAAATCTTTCTCATTTTCTCGAGCTTTTTCTAAAGCCTTGCATGAATCACCATTCATGCAAGACTCGTCACCGGATCTTATCAATGATAACCCTGTTATGGCTAAGTATGACTTTGACAATCCAATTTATCAAGCTGATGAGGAAGGTGAAGAAGATTGCGAACTACCTGAAGAGTTAGCCAGACTGCTTAAACAGGAGGAAAAGATGATTTAGCCGCATGAAGAGGCCGTCGAAGTGATAAACCTAGGTACCGAAGAAAACAAGAAAGAAGTTAAGACCGGGGCCGCATTAGAAGAATCCATCAAGACTCGTCTAATTGCCATGCTTCGAGAATATGTTGATGTCTTCGCTTGGTCGTACCAAGATATGCCTGCTTTAGACACTGATATTGTGGTACACAAGCTGCCTCTGAAAGAAGACTACCCGCCAGTGAAGCAAAAGTTGAGACGCACATGCCCTGATATGACAATCAAGATAAAAGAGGAAGTACAAAAGCAATTTGATGCTGGTTTCTTGGACATGACTAGTTATCCTCCATGGGTTGCCAATATTATGTCGGTCCCTAAAAAAGACGGTAAAGTCAGAATGTGTGTAAAATACAAGGATTTGAACAGGGCCAGCCCCAAAGATGATTTCCCTCTGCCTCACATAGATGTGATTGTTGATAATACTGCTCAGTTTTTTGTGTTCTCTTTCATGGACGGGTTTTCAGGTTATAACCAGATCAAGATGTCTCCCGATGATATGGAAAAGACTACCTTCATCACGCCTTGGGGCACGTTCTATTACAAGGTCATGCTGTTTGGTATGAAGAATGCTGGGACCACTTACCAACGGGAGATGATGACGCTATTTCACGACATGATTCATCATGAAATTGAGGTCTATGTTGATGATATGATAGCAAAATCCCAAACAGAAGAAGAGCACTTGGTCAATCTAGCAAAGTTGTTTGACAGACTCCAAAAGTTCAGATTGAGGTTGAATCCAAACAAGTGCACCTTTGGGGTCCGTTCCGGCAAGTTACTTGGCTTCATTGTTAGCGAATGGGGAATTGAGGTTGACCCGGTCAAAGTAAAAGCCATCCAAGAGATGCTTGAGCCAAAGACTGAAAAGCAGGTGTGTGGTTTCTTAGGGAGACTAAATTACATTGCACAGTTTATATCTCATATAACTGCCACGTGTGAGCCCATGTTTAAGCTTTTGTGGAAGAATCAGGCAATTAAATGGAATGAAGACTGTCAGCAAGCCTTCGACCGAATCAAGGAATACCTGTTAGAACCTCCAATTCTCATGCCTCCAGTGCCAAGGAAACCCTTGATCATGTATCTTACTATGCTCGAAGGATCTATGGGGTGTGTGATGGGTCAGCAGGACGAGTCTGGTCGAAAAGAGCACGCCATTTATTGCCTTAGCAAAAAGTTTACCGATTGTGAGACACACTACTCACTACTCGAGAAAACTTGCTGCGCTTTGGCATAGGCTGCTCACCGACTAAGACAGTACATGCTGACCCACACCGCTCTCTTAATTTCCAAGATGGATCGTGTGAAATATATCTTCGAGAAGCCGGCTCTAATAGGAAGGGTAGCCCGGTGGCAGATGATACTAACAGAGTATGATATCCATTACACTTTGCAAAAAGCAATAAAAGGGAGTGTTTTGTCAGAATACTTGGCTCAACAGCCAATCGACGATTATCAACCCATGAAATTCGATTTTCTGGATGAGGACATCATGTTCCTCAAGTTGAAAGACTGTGAAGAACCACTTCCGGAGGAGGGGCCAGACCCTGAATCCAAATGGAAGTTGATGTTTGACAGAGTTGTGAACATGAACGGAAGCATAGTAGGTGTTGTTATCATCTCACTAGAAGGGGTCCATACACCTTTAGCTGCTCGGTTGACTTTCGAATGCACTAACAAGGAGGCAGAATACGAAGCTTGCATCATGAGGGCTGAAGAAACAATCAACTTGCGAGTCAAGAACCTTGAGATCTTTGGAGATTCAGCTCTGGTAGTGAACCAAGTCAATGGCAAATAGTTAGTTCATCAACCTCGCTTGGTTCCTTACAGGGATTATACTAGGAGGCAGTTAACTTTCTTCACCAAGGTCAAGTTGAATTATATTCCTCGAGATGAAAACCATTTCACTGATGCTCTAACAACTTTGTCATCTATGATTAAAGTTTGTCAAGAGAATTTTGTGCCTTGAATCATGGTCTCCCGTCTTGAAAGACCTGCTTATGTCTTTGCAGTTGACAATGGTTAAGATAACAAACCTTGGTATCATGATATCAAGCAATTCTTGAAGACTCAAGAATACTTGGCTGGGGCATCCAGTAAAGACAAGAAGAACCTCAAAAGACTAGCAGGTGGTTTCTTCTTGAATCAAGATGGCGTGCTATACAAGCGAAACTTCGACATGGTTCTGCTCAGATGCATGGATAGACACGAAGCAGACATGTTGATGCAAGAGGTTCATGAAGGCTCCTTTGGTACCCATGCTGGAGGACATGCTATGGCCAAGGAACTGTTGAGATCGGGATATTATTGGATCACCATGGAATCCGATTGCTGTAAATACTCTTGTAAATGTCACAAGTGTCAGATTTATGCCGATAAGGTCCATGTGCCTCTGAATCCATTGAGTGTCATGTCTTCACCATGGCCGTTTTCCATGCGGGGCATTGATATGATTGGCAAGATCGAGCTGACAGCTTCCAACGGTCACCGCTTCATCTTGGTTGCAATAGACCATTTCACGAAGTGGGTCGAAGCGGCGTCTTATGCCAACGTTACTAAACAAGTGGTAGCTCGGTTTATTAAAAGAGACATCATTTGCCGGTATGGAATTCTCGAAAGAATCATTACTGATAATGGTTCTAATCTCAACAACAAGATGATGGCTGACTTGTGTCAGGATTTAGAATTAGAACATCAAAACTTTTCTCCATATCGCCCGAAGATGAATGGCACCGTCGAGGCGGCCAACAAAAACATCAAGAAGATCGTGCAGAAGATGGTTGTGACATACAAGGACTGGCATGAGATGCTACCATTTTCTTTACATGGGTATAGAACATCGGTGCGCAGCTCAACAGGGGCAACCCCGTTCTCACTGGTATTGGTATAGAGGAAGTCTTACCAATTGAAGTGGAAATCCCCTCGTTGAGGTTAATGATGGACATTAAGCTAGATGGAGTTGAGTGGCTCCGATCCAGATATAATCAATTGAGCCTCATTGAAGAAAAACGCCTAGCAGCTGTATGCAATGGGAAGTTGTATCAGCGGCGAATGAAATAGCCTTTCGACAAGAAGGTACGGCCTCTAAGGTATATACCAGGTGACTTGGTACTGAAAAGGATTCTTCCTCCTCTTAAAGATCACAGGGGCAAATGGACACTCAATTATGAAGGACCATTCTTGGTTAAAAAGGTTTTCTCAGGTGGAGCCTTAATGCTAACAACCATGGATGGAGAAGACTTCCAGTCCCCTGTCAACGCAGACGCAGTAAGAAAATACTTCGTGTAAAAAAGGACCCACTGGATAAAAACAGAATAAATATCCAGGCAAAATTGGGCATCCCGGCGAGCCAAAAACAGAATAAAAGGCTCGTGCAAAAATTAGGGAAATCCTGAAAAAAATGTATACCCGCTGAGTTGAAAAGCCACATCGGAAAGCTCAGGAAAAAAGGGTATCCCGGTGGATTGAAAACCCGAAAGGGCGATCCACGCAAAAGAGGGACTAACACGAATGACTGTGATCTGCGAAATTCATAACTCATCTGCAATTGAGGTTATTCTAAAGGTTGAAAACCAGTTCAATCACCTTTCTCAAGGGGCAGAGCAAGCGGATCGTCTTGAAGAGATACGACTCATAACCGGGTTGAAATTTGATGATACTTCTCACAAGCGGATCGTCTTGAAGAGATACTTCTCACATTGCCAATAGGATAGTTTGTTTTCCTTTTTGGCTATTTCCTCTTTCCAGGGAATTGCTTCCTTTGTAATGCATATTCATGGTCATTTTCCAAAATCAATAAAATTCAATTTTAGTCAACTTGTGACTATTTGCTTCTTTTTTTTGTTTTTCATATAGCATTGATTGATTAAGAAAACGTCCAACAAATTATGATTTATATTGTGTTGCGAACATTTGAATGCTTTCTAACTCATGCAGGAGGACAAAAACATTTAATACAACTCTAAAAGGGTGTCAAGAGGCCCAGATAACGATTCATTCTATGAGCCTGGGGCATACAGGTCCAAACTAAGTCTCTATGTTGCATACACTATCAATTTTGTTTACGCAGGTACAGGTACAGGTGTTGCTAACAGAGCTAAAGCAGGTTTTCGGGAAGAACATTTCATTATACTTGAACAAGAACATGTGTTTTCCTGGGTGTCTCCAGTTATCCCTAGTAGAAGTGAAGGTGAAGTTCTTCTCCAGCATTAATGGAAAGAGATGTTTGCCCTCCCCAAGAAGAAGTTTTCTTTCAACACAAGGGCAATTCCTAGCAGTGCAAGGAGTGTCTTTCCTCTCCCAGCAGTTTGCTTCCTCAGCAGAGCCATACCTCTGGTTCCCAGCCAAGTCAGGAGGTCTCCACTTCCTCGTCAGAGTCCGAGAAGAGTCCATCTCCAGCAGGGTCTTGGCTCTCCAATCTTAAATTCCAATTTATTTTTGGCAATAGCGGCAGTTCAGAGACGGTGCATCATTAACAGATTTCCCCGCAGAGTTGTTTCCTCCTTATCAGGATAGACCAGATCGGTGCAGTGATCATCATTTCTCCCTAGTCAAGCCACGTGGGATACTTGCAGTCTCCTTGTCAGGAGATCTCCTTACATTTGCATATGCATAATCATCATTACATTTTCATCCTCCAAAGTGTAGGATTTCCATTGTCATGGAGCATTACGCCATAAATTCAAACATATACATACCAGCATGGGCCAGTCTTGAGGTATATTACATATGACCTATAACACCTTCTCAACCTGAGATATTCCCCACAAAAAATACTTATACCATCTACTAAACATCTTTGTCTTTCCAAGTCAATATTGTCATCTTTCTTTTTGTGGCTTGATTCGCTCAACAGTCACATTTTCGAGTTCCGGTTTGTACAATGGTCTTGTTCAAAGCCCTATTTTGTACAACATGCCCCTTCTTTTTGTGGCTTGATTTGCTCACCAGTCGCGTTCTCCCTTTGTGGCTTGATTTGCTCAGCAGTCACATTTCTGAGTTCCATTTTGTACAATGGTCTCGTTCAAAGCCCTATTTTGTACAATAGGCCCTTCCTTTGTGGCTTGATTTGCTCAACAGTCAAATTTCCGAGTTCCATTTTGTACAATGGTCTCGTTCAAAGCCATGTTTTGTACAACAGGCCCTTCCTTTCTGTGGCTTGTTTTGTTCAGCAGTCACGTCGCAGGTTATCATTTTGTACAACGGTCCTGTTTACCTGGGCCCTCGTTTATGTACAACGATCACATTCCACCCTGTTCTTTTCCTGCTACCTATTCAGAGGTCAAAAACAAAAAAGGAAAAATAAATAAAAGGCAGATGGCATTTCTATTATCCACCAAGTTCAAATTTCCAGGTTTTATTCGAGTATTCAATCACTCCATACCTTGAACGTCTAAAAGCTCTTGCAATTATTTGTTCAGTCCTGTATATGATTGAATAGGGGCAACTGTAATACCTCAAAATTTTCCCTCTCATTCCCTCAACATTTTGCATACATAGATTCATAAAATAATCAAAAACATTGCATCATGTGTAGCATAGTTGAGGCATAGGTATGTGGTCAATGACTAAAGCAACTGAAGGCTATACAAAGGCAACCGAAGGGCCACAAAGCTTCTCAACCTTGTGCAAAAGGTTCACAATATCCCACAAGTCTTCATTTGGAGCCACAAACCATGGGAAGATTTGGTTTGATCAAAGGAGACAAGCCGTGCAACATCTCCTGATGAAAAAGGCCAAATTAGGGTTTCACCTATATTGGGCTTCTCCATGAAGTTTTGATTCAAAGTGGGTTCCTTTGTCTTATATATGATGGCAAGTGCCTAGGGTTCAAATTTCGTCCATAAAATTATTTTGGAAGAGGTTCAACTGGCCAGATGACTGAAAATCGAGGAATCGGGGAAAAGGCAACTGAGCTAGGTAAAAAAGGTAGACTCCTGACTTTTAATATTAAAATCATGAAATTAGGGTTACAAGGATCCTATGGTTCAAATTTGGTCAAGAAATGATGGAGGAATCATAAAAAAAATCAATAAAAAAAATCATTTGAAAAGTGGTTGATTTCACCTTTCCCTCCACTTTTCCTTCCACATTTCCTTTCATTCTTTCCCTCTTGTTTTTCCCCTTCAATTCCACTCCATTTCCCTTGGATGCTTCTACTATATTCTACCACCTTCTAGAGTATTCCATGGAATATTCCAAGGAATATTCCTTCTCCAACCCTAACCCTAACTAACTACAAACCTAACTCCATTCCTAAACCTAACTTCATTCCCAAACCTAGATCCAATCCTAGCCCCTATATAATCATTAATCACTTCAATGCAAAAGGTTCCTAATTTTTTCACTCTCTCAAAATTTCTAGAATCACTTTTTCTCTCTCACTTTTTCCTCCATTTTTCCATTTTCACCAAAGACTTTTTTGAAGAAGCTCTTCAAGTTTCACATTGAAACTTGAAGATCTTAAAGCTTAGCCTCCAACCTCCATTGAATTGTGGATTGTAGAAGAAGAAACTACTTATTTTTGTGAAGATTTCGACTTATCGGAGGTGTAAGAAGGCTCAAGCATCAAGAACGCATTTATTTTGCGGATTCGCAGTTTTCTTGGTTTTCTCTTCGATCAAGCTCTGATTCTTGCAACATCCACCAAATCACTTCTTCGCTTCGTAGGTTGGTGATCTAAATCACTTTTCCTTTAAGTTATTCTCTTCATCTCTCCATTTCGGAATTCTTTAAGTGCTTTTCGTATTGCTTATGTTTGATTACATTTTCGTTACGTTTTGCTTGCTATTTGTGGAGTTTAATGGGTTAGAAGCTAAGTTGTAGTTTGTTATAGATTCTAGCATGTGTTAATAAGCCCTAATTGAGTAGAAATTCGTGTTAGCATGATTAGTGTCTCTCCCACCAAATGACACAGGGCCAAGAGGGGTACAGACGCGAACGGTCAGTGAGAGGGAGAACACAAGGGTGAACTGAAAAGAGTCGCCAGCTAGGCATTTTTATCCCGAAGGAAAGGTAATGCTGCATAAACCTAAGAAAAGATGGATAAGACGGTTGCAAACCAGAGAAACTGAGAAAGGGGGTTGGTTACAACCTGGGAAGGTATTATCACCCAGATTGTCCGTCGTACTCGACGGGATCCACGCTTGAAAGATTTGTGTTTTAAAGGGGTAATGTCAGTTCTATTTTGTGTGCAAAAGCTGGAAAAGAATGCAAGTGTCAGTGTAAAAGAAATGTGAAGTGAGACAAGAGAGTGTCAGTGTAAGAAGAGAGTATGAAGCTCAAGATTATGAGGCTTAAAGAATAATTCAGGAAGATGGGGGATGTGCAAAGACTTTTGTTCGATAACTGTTAAGTTATGCCTACGTATCCTCTCGTGCAATGAGGAAGTTAGAACACCGTAGTTCGACTCGAAGAGACTGAAAGGTAAATTTACTTGTGAACTGCTTACTTGTCTATGCTCAAGTGTATGACCTGTCTGGCTCATATGCAAACTGTCTTGCATTAGACGGAAGAAGTAAGTTCCCGTTTATGAATGAGTGTGATGAGAAAAGAATCCCGAAGGAGACGATTATTGTTTGTTTTTGATGTTTTCAATATTTTATTGCTTTTTGGAGTTTGTCATAAGAAAATGAGCTTAAGCCTAAACCAAGGGTTAGTAAACTCATCACATCTTCCCTCTGACTAGGGGTAATGAGAATACCTTAAGTATGAAGTAAACACCTCACACTTAATCACCACGATGTAGTATTAATATCATTAACCTACTTGAATTTATTTAGATGCTTTTGTTGTTTTTGTTTAGTGTTAAGTAATGAGTTTAAGCCATAATCAAGGATTTAATGGACCCATTACACCATCCTAATAGAAGGATAATAGATGAGAACATTTAAGCTGAGAAAGGCTCCTCAACTTAATCCATGATTAGGGATTAACCTCATGACAAAACAAAACCCTTATTAAATGGATTTTAGTTAATGATAGGATTAAGAAATGGATTTTATGGTTTGTAAGACAACTTGAGGAGGACTTGTCCATTAACACTAGGGTTAGTCCTTCTTAACCAATTAAGGAAGAATTAGAACCCTAATGCAAGTCCCAAGTTACAAGCTTATTGTCTTAGTGATTATTAGATGGATTGATTAAAGGATTTAAACACATTAAGGGTTTAAAACATAGGATTAAGGTTATACACTCCATCCTAATAGAAGGATACAGGCATAACCTTAATCACAAAGCCTTAAAACCTTTAAGGTTTAGTCCTTGATTAAGAGATGAGAAGAGAAGACACAAAGATGACACAAAGGTAAAACTAATGGGGGGACTAATCAAACCCTAATTGTGATCATGCTTGGGTGTTCCTAGGTTTTGTGAAGCTTGCAAGAAGATCTTCAAGGAAAAGCCACCAAGGAAGAAGCAGGATGGAAGGAAAAGAAGCAGCAAGAAGCAAAACAACTTACTTCACTTAAGAAGATAAGTTGCTTGAGGAAAGAAAGAGGAGAAGGAGCATGAATGAGCAAGCTCACTCTAATTCACAAGTAAAAATGCAGCAATGATGCATAAAAAGGATGAGAAGAGATTATGAGAAGTGAAGGCAAATTCACTTCTCTAACACTTACCACCTGAAAAGTTAGCAGAAGGAAATGAAATGAAATGAAAATGAGATGAAATGCAAAGATGGAAGCCAAAGTCAGAAGCATATCAAGATGTAAATGATGCTAATAAATGATACAAATGGTTGTCATGAGATGTGGATGATCATACAAGTAATGAAAATGCAAATGAAGCAACATGAAAGAAGCATGGAAGATCATGAATGCATATGACATCAAATGAAGGAAAAAGCATGGCAAATGGATGATGCAATGATCAAACATCATTCTAATATGTCTTAAGATGTCTCATATGTCATTTGGATGCACAAAATGTCATGGAAAGTTCATGTATGCAAGCATATGAAGATGGATGCAAGTGAAGGCAAAGATTAGGGTTTATGTACAAGATGCAATGCAAAATTCAAAATCATAAGCAAAACATGAGATAAAAAAATTGAAAATGGGATCAAAGGTACCCTAAAACTATACAAGTTCACTACCCAAAGGGGAAGGTCAGAAGATAAACCCTAAAGGACTTATGATTTTCCTAAATTTCTAGGGTTTTAAGGGTGATCCTAAAGGAAAAATGCCAAACAAATGGAAAATGAAAGATAAAAATGAAAAAAAAATGTTTTTGGATGCTTTAAAGTATGCTTAACATAATGCAAAAAGAACCATTTACAAACTCAACTTTGATCAAAAGTTATGAATTTTTGAAGTTAGGATTAAAAATATTCAAATTAAAGAACCCTAATTTAAATGAAAATTGTCAAAGTATGATCAAAATCAAAAAGAAATTTGTCTTGTGAGTTTGTAAATGTTTTAAAATGCTCTCTGAATTTTTTTTGTGATTTTTAAATACCTAAATGCATTTTTAATTAATTAATTTCCATTAACTAATTAAAAATAAACATTTAAATGATTTAAAAATAATTTTTAATGCAAAAAATAAAAATAAAAATATTTTTGGGTTCTGAAAATTAATAAAAGCTTGAATAAAAATTTCCAAAATTTTTGAAGTATTTTTGCTATTTTAAATAAAATACACAAATAAAATAGAAAGAAAATGAAATAAAATTAATTAAATGAGAAGTATGCGCAAAGGAGGGATGAGATTCACTCTGGGCCTGGGAGGTTTGACTGCGCGCCATATCCAATGGACACAATTCAAACCAGGCTAATCCTATTTAATTAATATTTAATCCAAAAATTAAAACTAATCAAGCAATCTGGGCCACACAGCGCGCGCGGGAGGGATTGATCTAAGGAACTACATTCCAACCTGGAGCCCTAACCCTAATTATCGTTAATGACTTTCAGGTGGCCAGAAATGACCTCCGGTCTTCTTCTCCGGCCACACCTCACCTGAGAATTTCCTAAAACGCTCCCTAGGCCATTTTTGGAGCTCTAAAGCTCTAGATTGCTTCCTCTCTCCATCCTAAACTCATCCCTGACCTCAAACCTCATTTATTTTCACTCACCAGCAAGATTCGAAGCAAAATATAAAAATGGCAGAAATTTCAGACAAGTCATACATGCTCAATTCTTCATCATTTTCAAAAATAAAAGGTTCAGTGTGTTCAGGGGAGCAAGCTTAAGCATTTAGAAACTTAAAACAAGAGTTCTGGAAAAATAAATTCCATGGCTACCTGAAGCGAAGCTTTCAACCCAAGAGCTTTCTGGCTGCCTTCTTGCTTCCAATCACCTCCAATGATCTTCCTCAAGAGTTTGCAATGCTTGGTTGGAGTTTATATGGCCTCTATGTGAAGTTTGCTGAAGCTCAAGTCAAGGATGGTGAAAATCGTATTTTTTATATGGGGTGTTTAAAGGCAAAATGAAGGGTGGGAAATAATCAATGATGAATGTGGAGTTGAATGGTGGAAAAAGTTTGGAGTTTTGTTGGCTAAGCTATGAGTTTCGAAGAGAAATGCCAAAGGGGAAGTTTTGATGAATGCTGAGTTGTGGGAGGATTCAGGTTGTGTTGTTGTATGAAATGGCTTGCTTGAGGTCCACATAACATGTTCTGATTGGCAGAGAGTTGTTGTGGAGCAGTGTGATTGGTATGGCTCATTTTTCAAAAAGTCAAGAAAGTTGTCCTTGGAGGTATGGGCTCATGGCAGGCCAAGGACAAAGGGGTGTCTTGCGCAGCTGGCTTTAGGGAGGTCCATGGAATTCAGATTGAGGCAAGATATTAAGTGGAATGAAGTTTGTGGGTGGTCTTGCAATTTGTGAAGGTTTTGGCCCCTTTTGAAATACTTGATGATCAAGGCATGAAACTTGATATTTCTTTGGGCAATTCTGAATTATAGGTCATGTATGATGTTTGTGTAATGGTTAGAAGTCACTTTGAGGCTACAAATTGGTTTGCCATGAGTTTTTGCAAGTTTCCCTCTTTGGTACATAAGTGAAATTTTGTGATTTTTCCCAACTTTGCAAGGCCATAACTTGAGTTCTATGATGAATTAAATCAAGTTCTTGTAATTTTTGAAAAGGGAATGATCCAATCTACAACTTTCATGACCAAGAACTTTTCATTTGAAGCATTTTTGAATCAAAAAGAGGAGGTTGAAAAACTTTCCCAAAATGGCAAGTTTGCATTACAAGTCACTTTCCCAAAATGGCAACTTTGCAAATGGCTTGAAATTCTTCAATTTTGTGAAATTCTAACCTCTTCTAAGACCAAATAAAGATCATATACACCCAAAATGATGGAGAAGACCCTTTGGTTGGATGATTGGGGGCCTCAGATGCCCTGATTTTGCACTGACTTGTTCAAGAAGTCATCTATTGATCAAATGCCTTCCCCATTGAATTTCTTCATGAAAATTGGTATGCATGATCCTCATATCATATAGAGACCAATAGAAACAAGAATGACCAAATAATTTGGAGTTATGGCCTCTGAAACCAAAACCCTAATTTTAGGTCATCTGTGCAGTTAAGCTTGGCTCTGCTTCCATGCCTTTCTTAGTTCTTGTGATTTTCTGACTTTCTTGATCTTGGGAGGATATAATATGATGCTTGAACATACATGGACCCTCTTGAGATGATTGAAGCCCTTTGGAGTGGCTCAAATAGCTCATGGATTGCTCAGATCACAAACCCTAGATGCAGATGACTTTGAACCAATGCAGTGAAGCAAAAATGCAATATGGGATGATATGATTGAACTTATGCAAATGAAAAGAATCACAAGCCGTGGTGAAATGAGTGAGGGAAAATTTGGGGTGTTTACAGCTGCCCCTATTAAAACATGAGTTAGCTGTGCAGGATGTAAGCAACGGCTTAACAGGCAAACAAGATAACTTATGGTTGAATACCAAAGACAGTCCAAAATTTGCACTCACTGGTTATGAAGAAGAAAAGGGATATAGATTGAAAAGGAAAGTAAATTATGATTATAAAGTGCGGACGAAGGAAGACGACCGTAGAGCAGGGGATGACTGTTGGGGATGAAGTAATGACGGGGACGGCCGACATGCTAGGGAAATGAAGAGATTATGATGGGGACGGCCATCATATACAGTAACAAGGTTCTCTAGATTAAGGGTAAAGACAACCATCAGGTTGAAGAAATAAATGATGAATGACGGTCATCAAAGGCGAAGGACGATCACCTAGCAGGGGACGGCTGCTCTGTTGGGGATAACGATGGGGGACGGTCATCTAAGGTGAAGGACGATCACCTGGAAAGGTACGGTTGCAAAAAGTGTTACGACATAGGACGAATGCCGGATAAAAAAGGTCGATGATGGGGACGACCATCGGATAAGCATGATGAAGGACGATCATCAAGAGGTGAAGGATGATCACCTAGCTGGGTACGGCTGCTCTCGGGGTTTATCACGACATAGGACGAATGTCAGATAACAAGATCAACGATGGGGACGGCCATCGGATAAAATGATGAAGGACGATCATCAAAAGGTGAAGGACGATCACCTAGCAGGGGACGGCTGCTAAAATATCACGACATAGGACGAATGCCGGATAGGGAAGGGTTCCAATAATGGAGACTCCGTTGGGGATGATGAAGGACGATCATCAAAAGGTGAAGGACGATCATCCGGTAGGGTACGGCTGCCGGAAGTATCATGACATAGGACGAATGTCAGATAGAAAGGAAATAATTTATTGGGATTCACTGGGGACTCTTCTGGGGAAGGGTAGACACAGACGAGTGTCTAAATTCAAGAAAAATGTATAAGTGTTTGACATTGTGTATAGATTAAAGATGCGGACGAGCATCCTTAAGACTATGACACGGACGAGTATCGGTAGAAACAAACACTGACGCATGTTCAGAGATGATGGTACGGACGAGTACCAACTGGTTAACAAAGAACACGGACGAATGTTGAATCTGAGCAAGATAAGTGGTGTATACAAGATACGGACGAGTAAAAAGTAAGCATGAGTGAGACACAAACGATTGTTCAACTTGCTGGGGAGAATATGACACATGCAAGTATTATAAGAGAAAGTGTATAAGTTATGAACTTATAAATGTAAGAGATATTCCGACGCTTTGTGGGGATAAGATAACACGGACGGGTGTCGGAAGAAATGTGTTATAAACAAGTGTTTGATTTACAATAATTGTTTAGGTAAACCTGTTGGGGAAAAGTGACACGGACGAGTGTCTAAAGAGTGTATAGATATCTGTTTGTGGTTTGTATCTGCAGGGGAGTGATACGACACGGACGAGTATCAGAAAAGGTATATGTGTGTATTAGTGAGTGCAAAAGGGAGGCTTTGGCTTTCCGCCGCGATTGTGATTCTTTGTATATACATATATTGCTGATGGAATGTTGGTATATACAGGTGCTTAATTCAAAACATGACTTATGATTATGCAATATGTTTGATTTTTGCCGTAATGCTCCGTACTAGACGGAATGCTACGCTCTGGGAGAAATATGATGCGAATGCTATGATTATGCAAAGATGCCGATCCGGGATTCGGATCCCGTTGCGGTGAAGATCTCTGGCTGATCTGCTTTGAAAGTATGTCCCAGCTGGGGGAAAAGATCATTGGTAGATCTGATAAGATGTATGACTGCTTGGGAAAACAGGTCACTGATAGATCTATCTTAATGATGAGGAGCCCAGCTGGGGTCTGTGGAAACTTTCGTCACTTTGTTGTGAGATCTTCGGACATTGCTCTTCTGGATAGAGGCTGAAACTCTGCAGGGAGAGGATTCCCTGTCTGACACTTGGCTGGGGAGGAATGATCACTGAACGATCTTCCTAGAGATTTCTATGGGGATCCTGCTGAGGGTGATGCACTTAGCCGGGGAAATGGGCCCCTTCTGATGCTGCTTTTAGAGAGAGTGCTGGAGAAGTGGTGTCTAGCAACTCTTGATGGGGAGAGAGCACTTCTGATGTTGTTTGGAAGACGTGATGAGTGAATAATGACTTGGCAGCTTGCTGGGGAGAAGCTTTCATGCCCCATGCTGCGCTTTGAATACCTGCAACCCTGTGATGACAAAGAAACGTACAGGTGCCCCGAGGTGTCCCTTACTGGATTCCATCATAGGAATTTTAGACACTCCTAGGAGTAAGAAATATATTTCCTACAAGCATGTAATTTAGAAAAGACGCATCTGTATTTATGCAACCATTATATTAAGGACATCGAACATTTTTGCAAATGAAAAATAAAATGTACGAGACAAAGTGTAACTGAACATCTGATTTTATTAATTTGTGTGCCCTGAATTGGCAAGTACAGTCAAAGGAACAGATCCCCTGAAATGAGGAGATTGTTACAAAATTGAGAAACAAAAGGGTGCTGGCAATATTGATGACGCTTTCAATGAGCTTCCCTTTGCTATGACTCGTATGACGTTGACGTTCTTCTCATCTTGCTTTCTGAAGAAGGCTGATCCTGACCGATGTTCTAACCTTTCGAAGCTTTCCATGTTGTAAGTGATACAGACGAATTCAGAATGCAGTTGTTCGCTTATTCCCTTATTTTGCGTGGATCGCCCGTTCGGGTTTTCAATCCACCGGGATACCCATTTTTGCCTGAGTTGTCCAATGCGGCTTTTCAACTCAGCGGGTGTACATTTTTTATTTATTTTCCCTTATTTTTGCCCGAGTCTTTTTATTCTGTTTTTGACTCGCCAGGATGCCCTATTTTTTCCTGGACTTACATTCTGTTTTTATGTCCAGCGGGTCTTTTTATGCGAAGTATTTTTTAATTGCATCTGAATTCACAGGGGACAGGAAATCTTCACCATCCATAGTACTGAGCATCAGTGCTCCACCAGAGAAAACCTTATTTACTATGAATGGACCATCGTAATTCGGAGTCCACTTGCCCCTGTGATCTGTATGAGGAGGAAGGAGTCTTTTCATCACAAGATCTCCTACTTGGTATTCCCGTAGCCTGACTTTCTGATCGAATGCTTTCTTTATTCTCTTCTGATACAGCTGCCCATGACAAATTGCAGCTAATCTCTTCTCTTTGATCAGACTCAGTTGTTCGTACCGGGATCGGACCCATTCTACTTCATTCAGTTTGACATCCATTAGTACCCGCAAGGAGGGTAATTCAACTTCGACAGGTAGGACTGCCTCCATACCATACACAAGCTGATACGGTGTTGCCCCAGTGGATGTTCTGATTGATGTACGGTACCCATGCAAGGAAAATGGTAGCATTTCATGCCAGTCTCTATAGGTGACCACCATCTTCTGCACAATCTTGATATTTTTGTTAGCTGCCTCCACAGCGCCATTCATCTTTGGCCTATAAGGAGAAGAATTGTGGTGTTGGATCTTGAAGTCCCGACATAGTTCTGCCATCATTTTGTCATTCAAGTTGGAACCATTATCAGTAATGATTCGCTCGGGCACTCCATATCGGCAGATGATGTCTCTCTTCAGGAATCGGGCTACCACTTGCCTGGTGACTTTGGCATAAGAAGTTGCTTCAACCCACTTGGTAAAATAGTCAATGGCTACCAGGATGAATCTGTGGCCATTTGAAGCAGTTGGTTCAATCTTGCCAATCATATCAATGCCCCACATGGCAAAAGGCCAGGGTGAAGACATCACATTCAAAGGATTCGGAGGTACATGCACTTTGTCCGCATAAATCTGGCATTTATGACATTTCCTGGCATAAGCACAACAGTCTGCATCCATTGTGATCCAATAATAGCCTGATCTTAACAAATTTTTAGCCATAGCATGCCCTCCAGTATGGGTACCAAAAGATCCTTCGTGCACCTCGTGCATCAACAATTCTGCTTCTGTCTTATCAACACATCTAAGAAGTACCATATCAAAGTTTCTCTTGTACAAGGAACCATCAGCATTCAGGAAGAAACTGCCAACCAGCCTTCTTAATGTCTTCTTGTCATTGGATGATGCCCCAGGTGGGTATGTTTGATCCTCCAAGAAGCACTTGATGTCATGGAACCAAGGCTTATCATCTTTATCAAGGTCTGCAGAGAACACGTATGCTGGTCTATCAAGTCTGGATACTGAAATCCGAGGCACAAAGTTGACAGATGCTCCTGGTGATATACTCAAGCTTGACTGTTGTGAAGAATGTGAGTAGCCTCCTTGTATAATCCCAGTAAGGTATCAGATGCTCCTGGTAAGTGTACCATTTGTCGTTGGTTTGATTAATTACCAGAGCTGAATCTCTGAATACAGTTAAAGTCTTGATCCTGAGGTCAATGGCTTCCTCAAGACCCATGATACAAGCTTCGTATTCAGCTTCGTTGTTAGTGCAGTTAAAGGTGAGTTTTGCCGAGAAAGGCATGTGAACTCCCTTAGGTGTAATGAGTACTGCACCAACACCACGACCATTCATATTAACAGCCCCATCGAACATCATAGTCCATTCTTCTTCTGGGTCAGGCCCTTCAGTGTGAATAGGCTTTTCATAATCTTTTTCTTTTATGAACATGATGTCTTCATCGGGGAAGTCAAATCTCATAGGCTGGTAATCATCAATGGGTTGCTCAATAAGATAATCAGACAATACACTGCCTTTGATGGCTTTCTGAGAGGTGTACTGAATGTCATATTCTGTGAGAATCATTTGCCATATTGCAACCCGTCTGGTAAGTGCTGGCTTCTCAAAAATGTACTTGACTGGGTCCATCTCGGAGATCAATAAAGTGGTGTGGGTCAACATATACTGCCTTAGTCGGCGAGCAGCCCACGCTAAAGCACAACAAGTTTTCTCGAGCAGTGAATAACGTTGTTCACAATCGGTAAACTTTTTGCTTAGGTAGTAAATTGCATACTCTTTTCGACCAGACTCGTCATGCTGGCCCAGCACACACCCCATTTATTCTTCTAATACTGTCAAGTACATTATTAGAGGTCTTCCTTCAACTGGAGGCATAAGGATCGGAGGCTCTTGTAAGTATTCCTTGATTTTATCAAAGGCCCTCTGGCAGTCTTCATTCCACCTGACCGTTTGTTCTTTTCTTAACAACTTGAATAAGGGTTCACATGTTGCTGTAAGGTGAGATATGAACCTTGAAATGTAGTTCAATATACCTAGGAACCCTCAAACTTCTTTCTCAGTCTTTGGTGTAGGCATTTCTTGAATGGCTTTGACTTTGTCAGGGTCAACTTCAATCCCTTTCTCACTTACAATAAATCCCAGCAACTTACCGGACCGTACCCCAAATGTGCATTTGTTTGGGTTTAACTTCAATTGGTACTTCCTCAGACGCTTGAATAGCTTCAACAGATTCACCAGGTGGTCTTCTTCTGTGAGGGACTTGGCAATCATGTCATCCACATAACATTCAATTTCTTTGTGGATCATGTCATGGAATAATGTTACCATAGCCCGTTGATAGGTGGCACCAGCATTCTTCAGTCCGAATGGCATTACTTTATAGTAGAATGTGCCCCGGGGTGTGATGAAAGTTATCTTATCCATGTCTTCAGGTGAAATCTTGATCTAATTATATCCTGAAAATCCATCCATGAAGGAGAACACCGAGAACTGAGCCGTATTGTCGACCAATACATCAATGTGAGGTAATGGGAAGTCATCTTTCGGGATGACTCTGTTCAGGTCCCGGTAATCCACACACATCCTCACCTTGCCATCCTTCTTAGGTACAGGTACAATGTTGGAAACCAACGGAGGGTAACTGATCACAGCAAGGAAACCGACGTCCCACTATTTTTGTACCTCTTCTTTTATCTTCATGGCCATATCTGGACGAGTACGGCGCAGTTTCTATTTTACTGGCGGACAGTCTTCTTTCAGAGGCAGCTTGTGCATAACAATGTCGGTGTCCAACCCTGGCATATCTTGATAAGACCAAGAAAAAACATCCACATACTCCTGAAGCATGTCAATAAGTTGCCCTTTTACTGAATCTTGCAGACAGGCCCCGATTTTTAATTCTTTCAGGTCTTCTTCTGTACCAAGATTAATCGTCTCAACCTCCTCCCGATGAGGAGTAATAACCTTCTCCTCTTGTCTCAACAACCTGGATAGCTCTTCAGGTAGTTCATAATCTTCTTTAACCCCTTCATCGGCTTGATTAATCGGATTGTCAAAGTCATACGAAGTCATAGCAGTGTTGTTGTCGTTGCAGTCTGGAGGGCACTCTATGCAAGGGTTTAGATTTGTTTATTTTAGTGATCAGTTTTATCTTGCTTAGAAAAAGTGAAAATGAAGTTATTTACTTTGAAAAAAATTTCCATTTTATTTTTGTAAAAAAAATGAAAAATGAAAAACAGTGAGCGGAAAAGAAAAGACTCATTTGCAAAAGATGTCCTGATATTCATTAATTGATCGTTTGCACAAAATACAAGATGGCCCGATTACAAAATGGGCCCTGACATCTTGGGCAAGATGCAGGACTTGATGCATGCTTAAAGACAAGAAATAATAATTACTCTGCAGGAGTAACTCTTATAATTTCCTGGGAAGACCAGTTTGAGACATGGTTCCCCGGGTTTCTTGGACGTATCCAGCTTTCCAGGTTGCGCTCGTCTTCTGACTCATCTTCCAAACTATTCACAGCATCTGGGGTGAGCATCCCCCCACTGACAAACCTTGGCTCCGCCGCAGCCTCTGGTTGATCATGTCGAGTTGGTCTGTAACCCAACCCGAATCGGTCTTCTTTCTTTTCTACTGGCAGCAGCTTGCCCCAGCCTTGAGCGGTACCTTCCTCAACAACCTTCCGGGCTTGTTGATATGACGTGATAGAAGTCCCAGACACAGCAGATGTTTCATTGATATTAAGGGCTTCAAACCCTTGACTCATGGTCTCATGGACCTCCCCATCCATTTCAATGTATTTGAAAGTAGCGAGCTGGCTAACGAAGATATCCTCTTCCCCACAAATGGTAATGACTTGGCCCTCCCACTCAAATTTTAACTTCTAGTGAAGGGTTGACATCACGGAGCTAGTGGCGTGTATCCATGGTCTACCCAATAGACAGCTTTAGGCAGGCTGTATATCCATCACAAAGAAGGTCGTTTTGAAAACCCGTGCGCCAATCATTATTGGCAACTCTATCTCTCCCAGAACTGATCTTTTAGAACCGTCAAAGGCTCTCACTACCAAGTTGCTTGGGCGTAGTGCCAATCCATCATACTCCAGCTTCACAAGGGCTTTCTTGGGTAGGACATTGAGTGATGACCCTGTGTCCACCAATATGTGAGAAAGAACTGCACCCTTACACTCCAAGGTAATGTGTTAAGCCTTGTTGTGATTGTGACCTTCCGTTGTCAGATCAGCGTTGGTAAATCCTAGTCCATGACTAGCGTTGACATTTCCAACCACAGCCTCTAACTGATTGACAGTAATCTCCTCCGGCACATAAGCTGTGTGCAGGAGTTTTAATAGTGCGTTCCGATGAGCCTCGGAGCACATTAGCAATGATAGTGTGGAGATTTTGGAAGGTGTCTGGTGAAGCTGGTCCACCACCTTATAATCACTTTTCTTGATTATCCGCATGAATTCATCAACCTCTTGATCAAAAGGAGTCTTCAAAGCTTCTTTAGTGACTGGTCCTTCTTGTACCACGCTCTTCCCTTTTGCCTTAGCAGCAGCTTCTGCTTCAGCAATGGGTCTTGGTATTTGCGAGGCAAGGAGACGTCCGCTTCTAGTGAAGCCTCTGCCTCCCCCCACATTGTCTAACTGAGGTGAAGAAGTTGATGACTCTAAAGTGATTTTCTGCCCCTCGCAGTATAGATCTGAGCCATAATGCCAAGGGATGGCATTATTGCTTTAGTAAGGAACTAACCCTGGCACTGTGATAGTGACTGGACTGATAGCAGTTGCAGAGGGGACCACAATGGTGTGTGGATCATAATATATAGTAACCGGAGCTCTGACAGGAGTAGCATTTTGTTGTGAGTTATTGGAAGGAACATTTGCGGGATCGTAATATATCATAACCGTTGAGACGCTTTCATTAACTGTTGCTGATGTTGTAGACGGAGTTGATTGGACGGGTGTTGAAGTTGTAGCAGGAACTGATGGAGTAATGGGTGTTGTCGTTGTAAAAGGAATTGTGACTGAACTTGTATCCGTTGAAGTGATTGATTGAATATTTGTTGGAATTGTAGCGGAATCTGTTGGAACAATGGTTGCTAACGTTGCAGGAGTATCTGTGATTGTTGATGAAGGAATTGTTGGAGTTGTAGTCGTTGTTGTCGTAATTTGAAGAATGCCATCTCTAATGAGGCCATCTATGTCGTTTCTCAGTCTCTCACATCCATTACCGGCAATGTTTCAATATCCACAGCTGACCTCACATCCGGGGAACACTTGGCATTCTAACAGCTGAGCTTTGATTTCAACCAAGGGTGTTCGGATTTGTGCAACACTGTTAATTAATGTGGATGGTTTGCCCTCCTCAATAGCATTGATTCTAGGCCCGTTGTGACTAGGCATTGGATTTCTTGTAAAGTTCGGAGGAGGCGCAAAATTGAGAGCTTTTGAGTCCACCAAATCCTGGACTTTCATCTGTAGGGCCCTGCATTTTTAGGTATTATGCCCCAGTGCGTTTGAGTGGAATGCACACCGGGCATTTGCATCATAGTTCTTTGGAAAATTAAGAGGATCTGGAGGTGCCAACGTCCTTAACTCAACTAGGTTGAGCTTTAGGAGTTGTGGCAAGAGTGCAGCATACGGCATTGGGATTGGGTCAATTACCCTGTTTGCTTGTGATGGCCTCTGTTGGAAGGGACGCTGCTGTTGGTTGCTATTGCTGTTGTTGTACGACCTTTGTTGCGGATAATGAGCTTGTTGTTGATATTGTGGTTGCTGTTGTTGAGGATATGATGATTTTTGTGGAATTGGAGTTGGGATGGTAACAGCTGCTACTGACCGGTGAGCATATTGAGGCCTGCCCCTGCTTGTATGAATGGAATTTGTTTCACCTGCCCTTCGGGGTCCCGCAAAAGGTTTTCTAGGATTGCTGGAGGAACTTGCACCACTGTCGGAGATTTTTCCCATCTTTAAGAGACTTTCAATCCTCTCCCCGGCTATGACCACATCAGCAAAACTGGTAGAGGAGAAAGCAGCTAGTCTATCAATATAGGTCCCCTGCAATGTGTTCATGAACATGTCAGCCATTTTCCTTTCTGACATGGGTGGTTGGACAGCAGCAGCAAGCTGTCTCCATCTTTGAGCATAATCCCGGAAGCTCTCTCTAGAAGACTGAGACATGCCCATTAGAAGAGTTCTATTGGGAGCCATGTCCAGGTTGTACTGATATTGACGGATGAAAGCCTCGGCCAAATCCTTCCAACATCTTATGGTGGCCCTAGACAAATGCGAATACCATTCTCTCGAAGCTCCAGTCAGACTGTCCTCAAAGTAGAACATCAATAACTTTTCATCCATGGTATAAGCTTTGAGCCTTCCTAAGAAAGACTGCAGATGAGTGCGAGGACAGGAGGTACCATTGTACTTTTCAAAGCATGGGGGTTTAAATTTGTGGGGAATTCTCACCCCATCTACTAGTCCCATATCCATCACATCGAAGCCCAAAGAATTCTGAGATTCCAAAGATCTTAACTTTTCAGCAATCTCGTCCAATCTTCTGTCATATATCTCATCTCCTGCCCCTATAACAGTAAATTTTTCTCCCTGGGGATCCTCCTGCAGGACTTGTCCCCCAGCAGTATTACCTTGAACATTCCTCGGGATGTTAACTTCTGGATTCAGATGAGGTCCATACTCCGGTGGGTCATGTAAACACCCCAAATTTGCCCTCTGATTTTCTTTCTTCGTCTGTTTTTCATTTGCATTTTCATTTGGTCATTAACATTTAGAATGCATACCATTTGCATAGTCTCCTGAGACATGGGATCACATTTTCTGAAGAATTTGGGTTTCACGTTTTTATCTGTGGATTATCATAGAACTCAAGTTTTCGGTTATGCAGCCATCAAGGGTATTATCCTCATATTGCTTTTGCCACTGAATTAGGGTTTATTTCCCTGATAAGGATTTCACGTCTGAAGACTGTTCACTGAGTCATCTAGTTCATCATCAACATTGAAGTGTGAATCAGAGGTTTCTTCTTCATCAAGACAAGGCTATCTCTCTCTTCTCATCATCTCAGGCTATCTTCATCCTCAAAGAGATCTGGTTTCAATTCAAGTGTGCTTGTTTGTTACAATCTAGTTCGGGTGGATGTTTCGTCTAATTTCAGTCAAACTACCAGGGGATTTCTTCAAGTGCAAGTTATCTGTTTCAGGACTATTTCTCAGCCAGTGTGCGTCCAAGATCAAATTGTTGTGTGTGGATTTTGTCAGGGTTTCAAACAGTGATTCATGATTTGTTTAGCCAGAAATTCAGAGGATGTTTAATTCGGACATTTGGCGGCGAATTGTCGGGTGGTTCAGGAGTGTGTGCATCATTTTTCTTTAATTAGAAGATGTGGGAAGAAATCCAATTTTGGTGGTTTGTCATTATTTTGTCGGAAAGTCGAGCACATTTGTCCACACTTTATAATCATGCCATTTGTTTATATCCATTTTATAAGTTCATCAATCCATAGAACCTTTTTCATGTCTAAGTTTTTTAAGAAGAAAACCAATATTCTTTTTTTTTAAGACCAAAGTCCATGTCATTACAAGGCCCATCCTTTATTTTCATTTCACACAACAAGAAAAAACAATCACAAAAATAATATGATAAAGCCCATTTTACAAAAAAAAGGAAGAAGATCAGGGAAGCCACAATGCATTATACCCTTTGTAATATCAATTGGCCCCACCACTCAGCAAAACACACACACACGCATAACCTGCTGATTTTTTCCACTAACCACTATGATTCCACAACGCAAATGGCGCAGCAAAACAAATCTCCACCGTTACAATAACACAAAGTACAACAGATATGCCAATGAATTGATCACTCAAAACATCAACCTCACACACGCAACTCTCAATGCATTTTTCTTGCAGATTCCGCACAACGGCCATAACACTCACGCTACAATGGGCCCCAATGACACCTCAAACCACGTTGCAGCCTCCACCTTTACCTCTGCTTTTCTCTATTTCTGTCTAAAAACAACCTGCTACGCCATCTCAACCTTTCTTCTTTCAACAACCTTCACAACCTTCACGCAAACATCATTACCACACACATTCTTCTACTTATTTTTTAAATCAACACTCAACCCACTCAACTACCCTGCATCTCACAATCTTCAAACCTGCAAAACAAAAACAGCAACATTCAACTTTTCTCCATCTCAAAAAAAGGTTTGCATCACTCAACGCCATCATCTCCCCTCCTTCAACTCTCAACCTTCACCAACCATCACCACAACAACTGAACACCTTAAACCATCTTTAGCACTTCACCTTCAAAACCAGATCACAAACAGAAACAGAATAGAAGAGGTGAGGAAAGATTCGTGGTCACTCAAACCAATTTAAATGAGAAAGAGATCCTAGAGTGCAGTGACAAACCTGAGATGAAATTGAAACACATCAGAACGAAGAAGAAACCACAAGAGCAGAACGAGAACGAATTTGATACTCAGATGAATAAATGATGATCCGCGAGCTAAGGAGGTGACGAACTGAGATCGAAATCGAAGCAAAGAGAGGTTCTCGTTGTCACGTTGAGAGAGATTTGGCGGCGATTCCGAAAGCCCTAACACCGACACAAGCTTCTCACAACCACCATCGTTCCCACACAACAATCATCACGGCATCTTCTAATTTGTGTTGTTGTTGTCAAATCTGCATAACCAAAGAAAAGAGAGTTTGAGAACCAAAAAGGAAATCGCACAAACATAGTGACGAAACCGAGAAGCATTTGGAGACGGCGAGAGATTGACGGTGACTTTGAGGGCGGGTTATCGCAAACCGACAGAATCACGGCGACCGAAACCTTTGAAACTCTTCAGTTGAAGCTTGAGAGGTCGCAATCCGCGACGGGGTGAGAGCTGAGACAGAGGCACCGTGTTGACGAAGCTTCGACGGCGGATTGTCGAAAGGAGACGCGGAGTTTAGAGCCGAAGACACACCGGCAAGTTCTCTCTCGCATGAATGTTTCCGGCGGTGCAAGAAGCTTGAGCGGCGGTACTGAGGTTGGGAGAGAAAGGGTTACTCGCCGATCTACCTCTGAGAATTGGAGTTGTTGTTGACGGACCTTTCCTTCTTTTCCTTTTCGTTCTTTTTGTTTTTTTTTGCTATTTGTTCTCTATTTACTTTTTTTAATAAAATGAAATCTTGTTATTTTTGTTTGTGGAAATTATTTGGAGTGGGCTTTGACCACAAGCTGCAAATTACACTTCCGCTTCATTGTACCTTTTTTTTTTAGAATTGGTTGCTGTTGTTGTTGTGGGTTAAGCCCACCGGTTTTCATCATCTCACCTGCATTTTGTTTATGGACCGGTAGGCCCATTGATTCCTCTCAGCACACTCCCAATTTCAGCGGCATCCCCCTTGTTTCTATTTTCTTTTTCTTTCTTTTTTGTTGCTTAATTATTTGTTAAATAATTTTCAATTTTGTTTAACTTTGGTCAGAACTTTAGTTAGATTTTTAATTCTGGATTAAAGTTTGATTATCTTTTATTCTAATTTGTGGGTTTAATTATGGTTTAGATTTCACATTTTATATATGTTTTGTGGTTTTTAATTTTAGAGCTTTATTTGTTTTGTTTATTAAATTTTATGTATTGCTTTGTGAGTAATTGTACTTCTTAAAATTTTGTGGAATTCGTTTGGTTAATTTTGGTTATAAATTTTGAATAAGTTTTGTTTTAGTCTTAATTAGTGGTTAATCCTTGATTTCACTTGACGTTTGTGTTTGAGTTTTGTTATGATTTAGACCTGTTACTTGGCACTTGCTACTTGATGATGCTTTGACGTACTTTGAGCTCCTAATGACTTTCTCGTTTTTGTCACGTATTGAAGAGGCAGCGGACCTTCTCCGTTAGGTAACACCGAGGACCGACTTTACTTGTTGCATGCTATTGCATCCGGAAGTCCTACTGGTGCAGGCTCTGTTTGTGCATTGTCATCTTATCTCCATATCGCATTCTCATCTCTTTATCTTATCTCCATATCGTATTCTCATCTCCTTATCTTATTTCTTACTCATCTTAATTCATTTTCCTCATCTTTTTCTATTCTTTCTAACTTGAGGTGTGCCTAGGCCACCATGGAGCTTTTCCTTTCATCTTTCTCTTCTTCTTTCTTTTTTCTTTAGGATAGTGAGCCTCGCAAACCCTAGGAACAACCAAGCATGACAATGATTAGGGTTTTGATTAGTCCCCCACTTAGCTTTTACCTTTGTGTCTCTTTTGAGTCTTCTCTTCTCACCTCATAATCAGGGACTAAACCCTAAAGGCTTTAAGGCTTTGTGATTAAGCTTATGCCTGCATCCTTCTATTAGGATGGAGTGTATAACTTTAATCCTAAGTGTTAAACCCTTAATGTGTTTAACTCCCTTAATCAATCCACTTAATAATCATCAAGACATCACACTTGTAACTTGGTCCTTGCATTAGGGTTCTAATTCTTCCTTAAATGGTTAAGAAGGACTAACCCTAGTGTTAATGGACAAGTCCCCCTCAAGTTGTCTTACAAACCATAAAATTCACTTCATCATATCATTAAATAAAATCCACTTAATCAAAGGCTTGTTATGTCATGAGTTTAATCCCTAATCATGGATTAAGTTGAGGAGCTTTCCTCAACTTAAACATTCTCATCTATTATCCTTCTTTTAGGATGGTCTAATGAGTCTGTTTAATCCTTGATTATGGCTTAATCTCATTACTTAACACTAAACAAAAACACCAAAAACATCTAAATAACCACAAGTAGGTTAATGATCTTAATCCTACACCAAAGATGATTAAGTGTGAGAATCTGACTTCACACTTAAGGTATTCTCATTACCCCTAATCAGAGGGAGGATGTGATGAGTTTACTAACCCATTGGTTCAGGCTTAAGCTCATTAACTCATGACAAACTTTCAAAAGCAATAAAAGACTGAAAACTCAAAAACAAACAATAATCGTCTCCTTCGGGATTCTTTTCTCATCTCATTCACTCATAAACGAGAACTCGCTTCTTCCGTCTAATGCAAGACAGTTTGCACCTGAGCCAGACAGGTCATACACTTGAGCATAGGCAAGTAAGCAGTTCACAAGTCAATTTATCTTTCAGTCTCTTTGGGTCGAACTACGGTGTTCTGACTTCCTCATTGCACGAGAGGATACGTAGGCATAACTTAACTGTTATCGAACAAAATTATCTGTACATTCCCCCTCCTTCCAGCATTATTCTTTGAGCCTCATGATCTTGAGCATCTTATTCTTGTTCTTACACTGACACTTCTTTTATACACTTCATTTCTTTTACACTGACACTTGTACATCTTCTTCCAGCTATTTTATACACAAATTGCACTAACACTACCCCTTTAAAACCCAAATCTTTTAAGCGTGGATCCCGTCGAGTACGACGGACAATCTGGGTGCTAATACCTTCCCAGGTTGTAACCAACCCCCTTTCTCAGTCTCTCTGGTTCGCAACCGTCTTATCCATATCTTTCTTAGGTCTATGCAGCATTGCCTTTCCTTCGGGATAAAAATGCCTAGCTGGCGACTCTATTCATTCCTTGTGAGTTCACTCCTGTGTGTTCTCGCACCTCCTTTCGCCGACCGTTCGCGTCTGTACCATATTTGAGCCCAGTCTCATTTATCGGGAGCGACAACTTGGCGACTCTGCTGGGGACCCTTATACTGTAACCAGGGCTTCTGGTTCTTTTTGTGGGTTCCTCCTAGCGCTTGATTGATTTGTGTTTACTGGGGTGTTATGTGCTATCTGTGCTTGTATTTGTATTTATTTTTGCTTTATGTACAGTTGTTTTATTGCTATCCTTATAGCTTTACATATATCATACTGTCATACTGTGCTGGCTGGATCTGGTTTTGTTGCTTTGGTGGGTGGGGGTTCTACTGAGAGTTGAGGTCCTACACCTGGGACCCGAGTGACACCTAGGCTAGAGTGGTTCATGTTCTTTCCCATTCCATTTCGGTCTGGTGCGGGAATATGAAACACGGTTCAGATATGGGTTTCTTCTTGAGAACTCTGTGCTACAGATTTCCTGTAGTGCTAGGGCTATCTGGGAAGCCTGCTAAGTCTGAATGACCTTTATTATGACCTTCAGAAACTGAGGAGAATTAGAGGAGGGTTTTTTATGGTTATTGTAAACACTGTACCTCCGGGTTAGAAGTGTTTACACTTCTCATAACTGATCCAAGTCTGAGGATCTTTGTTTTAGAACGCTACCTGTGAGGGGGTTGGGCTGTTTACAGGTTTGCAGGAACCCTTGACCTCAACATACCCTCATTACCAGTACAATTGTTTGATCCGGTCACTATGATCCTGAAGTTAGTGACCTCTAGTTTTCAGTTACTATTTCGGGTTACTATACAGAGATCTTGTGGTTACAGACACTCGATTCTTGGTCCGGCATTCCAGATTCCAGGCAGTTTCCAGCTGTGATCCCATGTCTTTGCATCTTTTGCATCATCATATTGCATTTTGCATTTGCATCGGCATTGCATTTCCTTCTTCCAGAGAGCTCATCCTTCCTCTTTTGTCCATGGCCAGCCAGTTGATTTCCCGGTACTCAGTTTGAACAAGTGGTCGCAGTTAGAAGACGACAGTGTTTGAAGGAAGATTGAGCAGTGTCAAGAGGTAAAGGGTCAGTTTGGAAGCCGTCAGTAGCTATGTCAGAGAACAACCGTCAGAATGTTGAGTTTCCACCTGGTTTCACTTCAATGATCAATCCGTTGTATGGTCTTTCTCCTGATGAGGATCTTCCACAAGTGAACTACCTTACTCAAGCTCAGCCTGTACAGACCCCGATTGTGAATCAGAATGTACCTGAACCATCTGTTGCCCGAGGTGGACCTTCATCTTCTTCAGATTATCAGAGTTTTGCCTTCCCTATGCCAGATTTCCAAGGGGCAATCCCTCTTGTGAAAACCAAAGATCCACAAGTTATTGATCTTGCTGAAAGATTTTGTGTGTTGGACGAGCAACTCAAAGCCTTAGCGGATCCTGATGCCTTCGGTTTTGATGCTCTAACCCTGTGTTTGGTGCCTGGTCTTGTCATTCCTCCAGATTTCAAAACTCCGAAGTTTGAGAAATACACTGGTGTCAGTTGCCCGAAGCGTCATTTGGTGATGTTCTGTAGAAGAATGACTTCTTATGCCTGCAATGATAAGTTGATGATTCACTGTTTTCAGGACAGTTTAAGTGGGGCATCATTAAGTCGGTACATGGATTTGGAAAGCAGTCATATCTGATCTTGGAATGATTTATCCAGATCTTTCGTAAAGCAATATCAGTACAATATGGACGTGGCGCCCAATCGCACGCACTTGCAGAGCCTATCCCAGAGGAGTGGTGAATCTTTCAGAGAATATGCACAGCGGTGGAGAGAATTGGCAGCCCAAGTGCAACCACCACTTTCAGACAGAGAATTAATTGACCTGTTCGTGGGCACCTTGCAGGGTCCATACTTGGAAAGAATGAGTAGCATTGGGATGACAAGCTTCTCTGATTTGATGATAGTTGGAGTACGCATTGAGAGCCTGCTCAAAAGTGGAAAGATCCAGGACTTTTCGAATATCCCAGCTAGTGAAGGTGAGTCTGTCGTTAGCTCCCAAGAGGAAGAATGGTATGATACCAATGCAGCCATGGCCAATGTTGCATATTCTGGACCAACATCTTCTCAGAGATCATCTGTTCCTGAATCTGATTACTCTTACGGGCATTCGGCAATGCTCAGAACACCGTGTCAGAAACCCTGGGCTCCTCCTCGTCCAAGTCTGCAATCTCATGGTCGAAGACCTCAGAATCAACTTCAGAGCCAGCCTAAGCCTCGTAACAATCTGGAAAGAAGGATTGCTCCTTTTCATCCAGTTCCCATGACGTACAGTGAACTCTTGCCGCATCTAATTCAGAGCTCTTTGGTGGTTCCTAAACCTCTCAAGTCGTTGCCAGGGCCGTACCCTCCAGGGTACAATCCTCATGAGCAGTGCGGGTATCATGGTGGATCAATGGGGCATTCAACTGAAGATTGCAAAGCTTTTCAAGCCAAAGTACAACAATTGATCGACAAGGGCTACATTTCCTTTCCGGAAGGAAGCTTGGTTGTGCACGTCAACATTTCACCTGATTGAGTTCAAAGACTTCAAAAGAAGCGTATCTTGATTTCAGTGGCTCAGACAACAGTATGTCGGCAGAGTTGGTGATCATTGTATCCTTTTATCATTTGCATTGTAGTTTCTTTCCTGTTAGCAGCTACTTGTCTTTTAAGCATTGTTATTTTAAATGGTAATGTTAATGTAGTGATCTTGCACTTTTGAATCAATTATGTCGCATTCGCTCATTTTTCTTTACTTGCATTGAAAAAAGAAATAAAAAAATTGCATCCATATACCTCCCATTTATTTCACTGTTGTTTAGCAGGTTTGAGGGAGGATGATGACAACTGAATACTCATAATTGTTGAAGGTATGCTTTCAGAGTAGAACCTGCTGACGATGTACAGGCATTGCTTTAATTCCCAAACACCGGAGATATAAGGGAGATAAACCCTCGTCAACCCCTTTGAGCCTTGAAGCAGGAGTTTCTTTTCAAAAAAAAAAACCTCACATTCAACCCGGGGCAGGGTAGTTATCAGTTAATTTGACCGAGCGTTCAAATTTCCAAAGGAGTGTGCATCCGAGGATCCATTACCTTTATTCATTACACCTCAAGAGGTCAAGGAACGTGAAACCACAATGGTTATCCCTCACCAACAAAGGAATGAGGCAGTCAACCCTTTCAGCAAGTCATGACAAGCCAGTGTCACACGATTTGTTCATCAAAAATAAAAAAAAAAAAAGAGAAATAAAGCCCGCTAAGTCGAAAAAAAAGGTGAAAATAAATGACTTAGGCAAAAGTTAGGGCATCCCGCTGGACTTCAAAATTTCAAAAAAAATTTCAAAAAAATCAGTCCAGGCAAAAATTAGGGAGTAAAAATATATCAAAAAAGAAAAATCTTCCATTAGAACAAAATCGAGTGACTACAGACACAAAGTCATAATGGGTGACTGTTACTCCAAGAAACCTCATTGGTGCGTAAACCATCAACGTCATTGGTTCCTCAATCATTACAAAACCCTTGTGAGAAGCGAGCGCTTAAGTCGAATTAGCTGAATATAGGACCGGAGAACATCAAGGAGAATGGGTGGGCACAAATAAACTTTGAGCCATAAATCTTTCTTTCTAAAACCGTGAACCAGTCCACGTTATAACCCTTGAAAGTCCTAATTGAATCAGGTTCAATTCTGAAAGCATACTGTGACAAGGTTGCGTAAACTGACTCCTAACGATTTGCTAACTCAGCACTATGTTTGGACTAATCGTCCATTCGTCACACAAAGTCACAACATTTAAATAAAATAAATTTTCAAAACTTGCATGTGCACTGCATTAAAATTACCATTTGCAAATGAACAGTTTTAATTGCAAGTCAGTCTGTGACACCAAGGAAGTTCCTACAAAGAGCAATCACGAGGGAACTTGATCATTCAACAATGATGACCAGAATCGAGAGCATCTTGGCAGCCTATGAATCAGGGGCATGTTATCCAGTGGTTTTGTTGACCAAGGAATCTGTCAGGGTAAAGAGAGTTCCCAAGCATCAGTTGATCGAGGAACGTCATTCAAAGTCAGTTGATCAGAGCTGAATCTCCCAAGCAGGGGCAGGACACCCGGAGTTTCCGTTGACTAAGGGTCAATTCTTCCAATGCTCAGTCAGAATGAATCAGGTCGCTTTCACGCTCATACCGGGGCAGAATAATTCCAGAGCTCACTAAGTGCAACTCTCCTCGAGAGGACATCCAAGTCCGCCATGCCGAGAATTGGATAATTAGTGATAGTCTGTTCAGAGACTCACCCAACAGGGGCAAACTTTAGCTATGCAGAGCAAGTTATATCAGTAATCTTCGAGTTCAAGACGAGTGTCGGGAAATCATGCTACCCACCGTCGCCTTTGTCACCCTTCCCAACCAGAAGCCTTGTCACATAAGACCTTTCTTCCCATCCTCGGGAACATTTCTGGCTTTTCATAATCATTGCATAAATCATTTTCATACGTTATTCATGTCGCTTCGCTCGAGCATATAGAGCATATGCATCATATTTGCATTGGGCATAACCCCCGCAACATCAGATCTCATCCAGGGCCTCGTAACCCCAACTTCTTGACCGTTCAAAGTCCAGTTCTCGTCTGGCAAACCAATCCAAAGTCCAGTTCTCGTCTGGCAAAGCTTTTCAAAGTCTAGTCCTCGTCTGGCAGACAAACCCAAAGTCCAGTTCTCGTCCGGCGAACCAATTTCAAATACCAGTTCTCGTCTGGTAGGCGAACCTTTTACCAGTTCCCGCCTGGTCACCTTTTCATTCAGCCCGTTGAACGCCAGTTCCCGTCTGGTAGTCATTCTTTTTCAGAGTCAATTCTCATTTGACAATGAACCCCAGGAGTCAGTTCTCGTTTGACGACTTATTCTTTGCCCATCAGTTCTCGTCTTTTGGCCTACCTTCAATAAACCAGTTCTCGTCTGGTAATTCACCTTCAAAAGTCCAATTGCTTGGCAACCAAAAAAAATATATCTATCAACCTGGCCCTAGCGCCCAACCATCCTTGTTTCATATCCTTGGCATTGAGCATACGTCTGCATTGTACATCATTTGCATTGCATCTTCATACCGCATGGTTTCTGTTTTAGCTCTGATGTGGGGCAAGAATCGTTTCAAGACGTAATCTGGGGCAGTTATCTCAAGACTTGTGGAATTTCTGCGAGAGTTTGAAGACACTGGGGCATTTCTGGATGCCAAGTCTTCTGTAAAATCCTCTGAAGACGATCTTTTTATGGATGATGCAGTATGGTATAATTGAGGAGTTAAGGGAATGTTAGTCCACTCAGGATGATCAGTAATGCTTTTGTTGAGCTCAGAAGTTTGAAGCACTGTGTTAATTCTCAGGGAATGTCTGGTATTTATTTTACCAGCAGGGCATTGGAAGTTTATTTCTTCCCCGAGCATAAAGATCTTATTTCAGCCGACAAGATTCCCTCATGAGGAGTTGGTTATTCACATTCAGTCAAAGCCAATTTTCATTGGCATATCTTCCCAGCACAGTCGTCATGCTATACATGGGGCTTAATTTGGCTTATTTCGATCTCTAATTCTCCAGCAAGGTCTCTCCTCAGCAGAGCATTGCCAAATCTTTTCTCAACCATGAAGGTTAACATCCCCAGCTGAGTTAGAGCAGATGATAACCCCAGCAGAACTTCAAGGCTAACTGAATCGTTCTCATCCCCAAGCGGACTTATTTGCCCACAGTGAAGTTTTCCCAACACGTAGTTGAAGGCCTTGTTTCCCCACAAAGTTAGAATTGTCAGAGCTCTCTCTCTCCAGCAAGGGTCCCAACAAGAGTTATCTGGCGAAGCATCTTCCCTAGCCAAGTCTAAAGATGATCTTTCCCCATAGAGTCATCGGGATTCTCATTTCCAAGGGATTTCCCCAGCAGAGCAAGAAGAAATTCTCCCCAGTGGAGTCAGAGCAGGATGATCAGATCCTCAGCAGATGTTCAAAGCAGTTAAACAAAGTATACCTCACGCAGAGTCGTTTTTCCTCCAGTGAAAACCTCTCCAACAAGCATCAGGTTGCCAACACTTCGTTCCCATCAGAGTTAAAAGCTTTCAACCCGTCAGCAGTATACAGAATGCTCCCCAGATTCCCCAGCGGAGAGTTAATGCTAAAGCAGTTGCCTTGCATTCACAAATATCAGTATGCACTCCCTGTGGCACCCGTCCGTGTCATATCCCCAGCAGAAAGCCAAAGCGCCCCCTTTGCACTCACAGATACTCTTACATATATAACTTTCTTGACATCCGTCCGTGTCATTTTCCCCAGCATAATTATTCAAACACTCTGTAAAGCATATACTTGTTTATATTACACCTTTCTCTTTTGACACTCGTCTGTGTCACTCTCCCCAGCAGGTTAAATACCCGTCTATACACTACTCATAATTATTACTCCTGTTTTCACTCTACCAGATACTCGTCCGTATCTTGTATACACCATTTATATCCCCGCAGATTCGACACTCGTCCGTGTTCTTTGTTAACCAGTTGGTACTCGTCCGTACCATCATCTCAGAACATGTGTCAAGCGTTTGTTTCTACCTGATACTCGTCTGTATCATAGTCTTAGGGATGCTCGTCCGCATCTTTAATCCATACACTATGTCAAACACTTTTGTCTTCTTGAATATAGATACTCGTCTGTGTCTACTATTCCCCAGAAGAGTCCCCTCAGATTCAACACTCGTCCGTGTTCTTTGTTAACCAGTTGATACTCGTCCGTATCATCATCTCTGAACATGTGTCAGTATTTGTTTCTACCTGATACTCGTCCGTATCATAGTCTTAAGGATGCTCGTCCGCATCTTTAATCTATACACAACATCTAAACACTTATACCTTTTGTTTCTTGGATATAAACACTCGTCCGTGTTTATTATTCCCCAGTAGATCGCCAATAAAGCAAATTTTCTTTTCTATCTGACATTCATCCTATGTCATGATAAACCCTGAGAGCAGCCGTACCCTGCTAGGTGGTCGTCCTCCACCTCTTGATGATCGTCCTTCATCATGCTCGTCCGACATTCGTCCTATGTCGTGATATTTAGCAGCCGTCCCCTGCTAGGTGATCGTCCTTCACCTTAGATGACCGTCCCTCATCTTATCCCCAACAGAGCAGCCGTCCCCTGCTAGGTGATCGTCCTTCACCGTTGATGACCGTACCTCATCATCTGTTTATTTCATTCATTCTTTAACCCGATGGCCGTCCCCGTCGTGGTCCCTTTTCCTTTCAGTTTAGCCTGATGGCCGTCCCCATCGTTGTTTACTTTATTTTATGAACTTGATGGCCGTCCCCATCATGTTTCATTAATCCTCAGAGAATCTTACAACTTTATCTTGATGGCCGTCCCCATCATAATCCCTTTTATCCCCAGCATGTCGGCCGTCCCCGTCATTGCTTTATTTTCCGCACTTTTCCCAGCGTGTCGGCCGTCCCCGTCATTGCTCTTTCCCCAGCAGTCGTCCTCTGCTCGACGGTCGTCCTCCGTCGCCCATACATTACAATATATTTTATTTTCTTTTACAATCTATATCCCTTTTCTTCTTCATTCTGTGAGTGCAAATTTCGGACTGTCTTTGGTATTCAACCACAAGTTATCTTGTTTGCCTGCTAAGCCGTTGCTTACATCCTACACAGCTAACTCATGTTTGAATAGGGGCAGCTGTAAACACCCCAAATTTGCCCTCTGATTTTCTTTCTTCGCCTGTTTTTCATTTGCATTTTCATTTGGTCATTAACATTTAGAATGCATACCATTTGCATAGTCTCCTGAGACATGGGATCACATTTTTTGAAGAATTTGGGTTTCACGTTTTTATCTGTGGATTATCATAGAACTCAAGTTTTCGGTTGTGCAGCCATCAAGGGTATTATCCTCATATTGCTTTTGCCACTGAATTAGGGTTTATTTCCCTGATAAGGATTTCACGTCTGAAGACTGTTCACTGAGTCATCTAGTTCATCATCAACATTGAAGTGTGAATCAGAGGTTTCTTCTTCATCAAGACAAGGCTATCTCTCTCTTCTCATCATCTCAGGCTATCTTCATCCTCAAAGAGATCTGGTTTCAATTCAAGTGTGCTTGTTTGTTAAAATCTAGTTCGGGTGGATGTTTCGTCAAATTTCAGTCAAACTACCAGGGGATTTCTTCAAGTGCAAGTTATCTGTTTCAGGACTATTTCTCAGCCAGTGTGCGTCCAAGATCAAATTGTTGTGTGTGGATTTTGTCAGGGTTTCAAACAGTGATTCATGATTTTTTTAGCCAGAAATTCAGAGGATGTTTAATTCGGACATTTGGCGGCGAATTGTCGGGTGGTTCAAGAGTGTGTGCATCATTTTTCTTTAATTAGAAGATGTGGGAAGAAATCCAATTTTGGTGGTTTGTCATTATTTTGTCGGAAAGTCGAGCACATTTGTCCACACTTTATAATCATGCCATTTGTTTATATCCATTTTATAAGTTCATCAATCCATAGAACCTTTTTCATGTCTAAGTTTTTTAAGAAGAAAACCAATATTCTTTTTTTTTTAAGACCAAAGTCCATGTCATTACAAGGCCCATCCTTTATTTTCATTTCACACAACAAGAAAAAACAATCACAAAAATAATATGATAAAGCCCATTTTACAAAAAAAAGGAAGAAGATCAGGGAAGCCACAATGCATTATACCCTTTGTAATATCAACTGGCCCCACCACTCAGCAAAACACACACATACGCATAACCTGCTGATTTTTTCCACTAACCACTATGATTCCACAACGCAAATGGCGCAGCAAAACAAATCTCCACCGTTACAATAACACAAAGTACAACAAATATGCCAATGAATTGATCACTCAAAACATCAACCTCACACACGCAACTCTCAATGCATTTTTCTTGCGGATTCCGCACAACGGCCATAACACTCACGCTACAATGGGCCCCAATGACACCTCAAACCACGTTGCAGCCTCCACCTTTACCTCTGCTTTTCTCTATTTCTGTCTAAAAACAACCTGCTACTCCATCTCAACCTTTCTTCTTTCAACAACATTCACAACCTTCACGCAAACATCATTACCACACACATTCTTCTACTTATTTTTTAAATCAACACTCAACCCACTCAACTACCCTGCATCTCACAATTTTCAAACCTGCAAAACAAAAACAGCAACATTCAACTTTTCTCCATCTCAAAAAAAGGTTTGCATCACTCAACGCCATCATCTCCCCTCCTTCAACTCTCAACCTTCACCAACCATCACCACAACAACTGAACACCTTAAACCATCTTTAGCACTTCACCTTCAAAACCAGATCACAAACAGAAACAGAATAGAAGAGGTGAGGAAAGATTTGTGGTCACTCAAACCAATTTAAATGAGAAAGAGATCCTAGAGTGCAGTGACAAACCTGAGATGAAATTGAAACACATCAGAACGAAGAAGAAACCACAAGAGCAGAACGAGAACGAATTTGATACTCAGATGAATAGATGATGATCCGCGAGCTAAGGAGGTGACGAACTGAGATCGAAACCGAAGCAAAGTGAGGTTCTCGTTGTCACGTTGAGAGAGATTTGGCGGCGATTCCGAAAGCCCTAACACCGACACAAGCTTCTCACAACCACCATCGTTCCCACACAACAATCATCACGGCATCTTCTAATTTGTGTTGTTGTTGTCAAATCTGCATAACCAAAGAAAAGAGAGTTTGAGAACCAAAAAGGAAATCGCACAAACATAGTGATGAAACCGAGAAGCATTTGGAGACGGCGAGAGATTGACGGTGACTTTGAGGGCGGGTTATCGCAAACCGACGGAATCACGGCGACCGAAACCTTTGAAACTCTTCAGTTGAAGCTTGAGAGGTCGCAATCCGCGACGGGGTGAGAGCTGAGACAGAGGCACCGTGTTGACGAAGCTTCGACGGCGGCTTGTCGAAAGGAGACGCGGAGTTTAGAGCCGAAGACACACCGGCAAGTTCTCTCTCACATGAATGTTTCCGGCGGTGCAAGAAGCTTGAGCGGCGGTACTGAGGTTGGGAGAGAAAGGGTTACTCGCCGATCTACCTTTGAGAATTGGAGTTGTTGTTGACGGACCTTTCCTTCTTTTCCTTTTCGTTCTTTTTGTTTTTTTTTGCTATTTGTTCTCTATTTACTTTTTTTAATAAAATGAAATGTTGTTATTTTTGTTTGTGGAAATTATTTGGAGTGGGCTTTGACCACAAGCTGCAAATTACACTTCCGCTTCATTGTACCTTTTTTTTTTAGAATTGATTGTTGTTGTTGTTGTGGGTTAAGCCCACCTGTTTTCATCATCTCACCTGCATTTTGTTGATGGACCGGTAGGCCCATTGATTCCTCTCAGCACACTCCCAATTTCAGCGGCATCCCCCTTGTTTCTATTTTCTTTTTCTTTCTTTTTTGTTGCTTAATTATTTGTTAAATAATTTTCAATTTTTGTTTAACTTTGGTCAGAACTTTAGTTAGATATTTAATTCTGGATTAAAGTTTGATTATCTTTTATTCTAATTTGTGGGTTTAATTATGGTTTAGATTTCACATTTTATATATGTTTTGTGGTTTTTAATTTTAGAGCTTTATTTGTTTTGTTTATTAAATTTTATGTATTGCTTTGTGAGTAATTGTACTTCTTAAAATTTTGTGGAATTCGTTTGGTTAATTTTGGTTATAAATTTTGAATAAGTTTTGTTTTAGTCTTAATTAGTGGTTAATCCTTGATTTCACTTGACGTTTGTGTTTGAGTTTTGTTATGATTTAGACCTGTTACTTGGCACTTGCTACTTGATGATGCTTTGACGTACTTTGAGCTCCTAATGACTTTCTCGTTTTTGTCACGTATTGAAGAAGAAGCGGACCTTCTCCGTTAGGTAACACCGAGGACCGACTTTACTTGTTGCATGCTGTTGCATCCGGAAGTCCTACTGGTGTAGGCTCTGTTTGTGCATTGTCATCTTATCTCCATATCGCATTCTCATCTCTTTATCTTATCTCCATATCGTATTCTCATCTCCTTATCTTATTTCTTAGTCATCTTAATTCATTTTCCTCATCGTTTTCTATTCTTTCTAACTTGAGGTGTGCCTAGGCCACCATGGAGCTTTTCCTTTCATCTTTCTCTTCTTCTTTCTTTTTTCTTTAGGATAGTGAGCCTCACAAACCCTAGGAACAACCAAGCATGACAATGATTAGGGTTTTGATTAGTCCCCCACTTAGCTTTTACCTTTGTGTCTCTTTTGAGTCTTCTCTTCTCACCTCATAATCAGGGACTAAACCCTAAAGGCTTTAAGGCTTTGTGATTAAGCTTATGCCTGCATCCTTCTATTAGGATGGAGTGTATAACTTTAATCCTAAGTGTTAAACCCTTAATGTGTTTAACTCCCTTAATCAATCCACTTAATAATCATCAAGACATCACACTTGTAACTTGGGCCTTGCATTAGGGTTCTAATTCTTCCTTAAATGGTTAAGGACTAACCCTAGTGTTAATGGACAAGTCCCCCTCAAGTTGTCTTACAAACCATAAAATTCACTTCATCATATCATTAAATAAAATCCACTTAATCAAAGGCTTGTTATGTCATGAGTTTAATCCCTAATCATGGATTAAGTTGAGGAGCTTTCCTCAGCTTAAACATTCTCATCTATTATCCTTCTTTTAGGATGGTGTAATGAGTCTGTTTAATCCTTGATTATGGCTTAATCTCATTACTTAACACTAAACAAAAACACCAAAAACATCTAAATAACCACAAGTAGGTTAATGATCTTAATCCTACACCAAAGATGATTAAGTGTGAGAATCTGACTTCACACTTAAGGTATTCTCATTACCCCTAATCAGAGGGAGGATGTGATGAGTTTACTAACCCATTGGTTCAGGCATAAGCTCATTAACTCATGACAAACTTTCAAAAGCAATAAAAGACTGAAAACTCAAAAACAAACAATAATCGTCTCCTTCGGGATTCTTTTCTCATCTCATTCACTCATAAACGAGAACTCGCTTCTTCCGTCTAATGCAAGACAGTTTGCACCTGAGCCAGACAGGTCATACACTTGAGCATAGGCAAGTAAGCAGTTCACAAGTCAATTTATCTTTCAGTCTCTTTGGGTCGAACTACGGTGTTCTGACTTCCTCATTGCACGAGAGGATACGTAGGCATAACTTAACTGTTATCGAACAAAAGTCTCTGTACATTCCCCCTCCTTCCAGCATTATTCTTTGAGCCTCATGATCTTGAGCATCTTATTCTTGTTCTTACACTGACACTTCTTTTATACACTTCATTTCTTTTACACTGACACCTGTACATCTTCTTCCAGCTATTTTATACACAAATTGCACTGACACTACCCCTTTAAAACCCAAATCTTTTAAGCGTGGATCCCGTCGAGTACGACGGACAATCTGGGTGCTAATACCTTCCCAGGTTGCAACCAACCCCCTTTCTCAGTCTCTCTGGTTCGCAACCGTCTTATCCATATCTTTCTTAGGTCTATGCAGCATTGCCTTTCCTTCGGGATAAAAATGCCTAGCTGGCGACTCTATTCATTCCCTGTGAGTTCACTCCTGTGTGTTCTCGCACCTCCTTTCGCCGACCGTTCGTGTCTGTACCATATTTGAGCCCAGTCTCATTTATCGGGAGCGACAGGTCAATACGAGGTTAGCCCCGTTCATTGTTGCTAGTTCCTCCTGTTCCAAGATGAGGTTCCTCAGGAGTTTATCTTACCACCAGCTCTCTTAACCTTTCTTGACTCTGGGCTAAGCCAGTCATCACTTCCATAAACTGAGACATTTGATTTCTCATCTCTACTCTCTCATTGACCATCTGATTTCTGACCTCAGTCAGGTCCTGCTGTACTTGCTCCATCTGAATGCCGGGAAGGTTGTTACGAGTCGGGTACCGGTGCGTGCGGTTGACAGGGAACACTCGGCGACGAGCAATGTTTCCTGGGATCACAACAAAGTTAGAAACAAAAATAATAACAAAACCTACAAAAAAAGACAAAGTTAGTATGCAACGCAGTATGCTTATTTGTTTTCCAAGGTATCCGGTTTGGTTCTTGGTTTTGACCTTTCCAGTCCTCGAGGAAGAGGCTTGATGTTGTTGAGAGAAAACCCAAATGAGAACAAACTAAAATATATTACACATGGTGAACAATACATAGTTTGTTTTACAATACATGCCCATGGAGGGTCAAAATACAACAAAAGGAAAAGTACATCAAATGGAAACAATCAACAAGCAAAGAATCAGACATCCAGTCCAAACTCATCTTCTCTGACCTCCTTCAGGAGTGCCTCAGTCATTGGACCAGCTGGGTGCTCTGTAATGGTCCTAATAAGGAGGTTCCTGGTAGCAATGGCAGTAGTCAGCTTCTTATGCATGTCCTGGTCCTTTGATCTCTTCAATCCTGCTCTAAGCTTCAACTCTGATATCTCTTTCTGAGCTGCCAACAACACTTCCTGTTGTTTCTTCTCATTGGCCTCTAGCTGTTCAATCTTGGCTTGAGTCTTCTGGTCTTCTTGCGTACGGGCTTCGGTGATCCTGACCCATCTAGCCTGACTCTCTTGCAGATAGTGCTCAGCCCAACCCTACTGAATCTTGGCCTCTTTACAAGCATTCTTCAATATCTGTTCCCCAGCCCTTGCTTTCCTTATGTAGTCTTCTGTCTTCTCAATTTTGGCAAGATGCTCCATCCTGAGCTTTTCCAATCTCTCAATGTCTAGACGACCATCACTTCTTTCCCAAAGAGTCTTCTTCAAGGCCTGAGATAGCTGCTCATTCCTTTCCTTCAACTTTTCAAATTCCTCCAGGCTAACTGTTGCTGCAGGCTGTACTGTAGATGGTCCAGGTATGTCTTCTAAGGTGAAAGGCATCCTGGTAATCTGAGCTCTAGTACGGGACCAGTCATAATACTGAGCTGAAGCAACATTATTACATTTTCCAAGAATAGCTGCCCCTTTTGTCTGGATGTTGTCCCAAGTCCAGGCAGCTTGCCTGACAACAGCTGAATTAGGTTGCACTTCACAATATAGGGTCTCAGCTAAATCCTGTCCTCTGGGAGGGTGAACTAAGGCATAGCCTAGTTGTCTCTTAAATAGTAAAGGATTGTAGTTGATGCAACCCTTCACTCCTATCAGAGGTACATTTGGGTATTGTCCATAGCTGGTGATGATGTCTTTGCCCTTGGTGCTCTGGGTGCACCATCTGATATCATCTGAAGTCAAGGCAATGAACCTCTTGGCCCAATTCTTCTGCTGGTGGGGATTTAAGAAAGTATCTGACTTAGGCAGGTATCTGAGCAGCCAGGTGTAAAACAAAGGAGCACAACATCTTACCAACTTCCCCCTTTGTTTCTCATTCCTCTGATGAATGGAGTAGTAAAAATCTCCTAGCAGTGTGGGTACTGGGTTCTTCAGGAGAAACAGATGGATGGCATTCTTGCTGACAAATTTGGGCTCATCTGCAAACAGTATAGCCCCATATATGCTGAGGGCTAACAGTGCACAGACTGCCCTCCACTCCCCCAATGAAGCCTTCAGGATGGCCTGAGAAATCAAGAAGTCCAAATGCAAACCAGGAATCCCAGCTTTTGTTGTCATACTTTGCTCAATAAGGGCAGACTCCAAGTACAGTGCCCTTGCTATCTCTTCATTTCTGGGAGCAGTCATCTCTGGGTTGAAAGGGATTCCACCTCTGATAGGTACTCCAATCAATGAAGAAAACTCTTCCAGTAGAGCCCCTAGCTGAAAGTCTGGAAAGGTGAAACATCTCAAAGGAGGGTCATAAAACTGCAAGCATGTGTGGATCATGCTCCTCTGAGAAGGGTCAAGGTCCATAACCATGTCCAGGATACCTCCATAGTGTTCTCTAAATAGTGGGATGTAGTCAGGTGTGATAAGTGACTGGAACTTCCTGATACCAGTCAACACAGGCTCAAAAAAGTGGTAGGATATGTTGCTCTTCCCGGGAGTAGCCATGAGTGTTGCTGAAGAAGCTGAGGATAAGTGCTGATGAAGATCACAGACTAAGATGCTGAAGGTGGACCACTGACAGACTGGTGCTGGTGAGGGTGGAGATAACTGAAGCAGATAACTGATGAAGACAGCTGAAGCAGAGGTCTATGTAGAAGAAGGGGTCAAAACCAAAACCAAGATACAATGAAATGGATACCCTGAAAAGCAAATAAACAAATGTTAAATGATGCAATGATGATATATGAAAATGATATGCAAGGGTTTGTGATCAAGAACTGGATCTGATTATCTGTCTTGATATAAGGCCCATGTATGTTCAAAAGTCCAGATGGAGGCTTAGAAATCCAGTAACCAAGGTAGGGGACTCAAATAAAGAGTCACATGTCCAGGGTTAATCACAAGAACTGTCCAAAGTGGAGTACTCTTAAAAAAACCTGTAACAGGGTATGATGTGGCCAAAGGGTTCCTGCAAACCTGTAAACAGCCTAACCCCCTCACAGGTAATGTTCTAGAACAAGGATCCTCAGACTTGGATCAGTTATGAGAAGTGTAAACACTTATAACCCGGAGGTACAGTGTTTACAATAACCATAAAAGATCCTCCTCTAATTCACCTCAGCTTCTGAAGGTCATAATAGAAGGTCATCCAGACTTAGCAGGCTTCCCAGATAGCCCTAGTACTACAGGAAATCTGTAGCACAGAGTTCTCAAAAAGAAACCCACATCTGAACCGTGTTTCATATTCCCGCACCAGACCAAAATGGAATGGGAAAGAACATGAACCACTCTAGCCTAGGTGTCACTCAGGTCCCAGGTATAGGACCTTAAACTCTCAATGGAACCCCACCCATCAAAACAGCAAACCAGATCCAGCAAATGACAGTATGAAATATGCAAAATTGTAAAGAAAGCAACAAATAAAGCTGTACATAAAGCAGTAAATAAAGCAAAATAAATAGACACACATAGCACATAACACCCCAGTAAACACAAATCAAACAAGCGCTAGGAGGAACCCACAAAAAGAACCAGAAGCCCTGGTTGCAGTATAAGGTTCCCCAGCATAGTCGCCAAGCTATCGCTCCAACCAAATGACACAGGGCCAAGAGGGGTACAGACGCGAACAGTCGGCGAGAGGGAGAACACAAGGGTGAACTGAAAAGAGTTGCCAGCTAGGCATTTTTATCCCGAAGGAAAGGTAATGCTGCATAAACCTAAGAAAAGATGGATAAGACGGTTGCGAACCAGAGAAACTGAGAAAGGGGGTTGGTTACAACCTGGGAAGGTATTAGCACCCAGATTGTCCATCGTACTCGACGGGATCCACGCTTGAAAGATTTGTGTTTTAAAGGGGTAATGTCAGTGCTATTTTGTGTGCAAAAGCTGGAAAAGAATGCAAGTGTCAGTGTAAAAGAAATGTGAATTGAGACAAGAGAGTGTCAGTGTAAGAAGAGAGTATGAAGCTCAAGATTATGAGGCTTAAAGAATAATGCTGGAAGAGGGGGGATGTACAGAGACTTTTGTTCGATAACTGTTAAGTTATGCCTACGTATCCTCTCATGCAATGAGGAAGTTAGAACACCATAGTTCGACTCAAAGAGACTGAAAGGTAAATTGACTTGTGAATTGCTTACTTGTCTATGCTCAAGTTTATGACTTGTCTGGCTCAGGTGCAAACTGTCTTGCATTAGACGGAAGAAGCAAGTTCCCGTTTATGAATGAGTGTGATGAGAAAAGAATCCCGAAGGAGACGATTATTGTTTGTTTTTTATGTTTTCAATCTTTTATTGCTTTTTGGAGTTTGTCATAAGAAAATGAGCTTAAGCCTAAACCAAGGGTTAGTAAACTCATCACATCTTCCCTCTGACTAGGGGTAATGAGAATACCCTAAGTATGAAGTAAACACCTCACACTTAATCACCACGATGTAGGATTAAGATCATTAACCTACTTGAATTTATTTAGATGTTTTTGTTGTTTTTGTTTAGTGTTAAGTAATGAGTTTAAGCCATAATCAAGGATTTAATGGACCCATTACACCATCCTAATAGAAGGATAATAGATGAGAACATTTAAGCTGAGGAAGGCTCCTCAACTTAATCCATGATTAGGGATTAACCTCATGACAAAACAAAACCCTTATTAAATGGATTTTAGTTAATGATAGGATTAAGAAATGGATTTTATGGTTTGTAAGACAACTTGAGGAGGACTTGTCCATTAACACTATGGTTAGTCCTTCTTAACCAATTAAGGAAGAATTAGAACCCTAATGCAAGGCCCAAGTTACAAGCTTGTTGTCTTAGTGATTATTAGATGGATTGATTAAAGGATTTAAACACATTAAGGGTTTAACATTTAGGATTAAGGTTATACACTCCATCCTAATAGAAGGATACAGGCATAACCTTAATGACAAAGCCTTAAAACCTTTAAGGTTTAGTCCTTGATTAAGAGATGAGAAGAGAAGACACAAAGATGACACAAAGGTAAAACTAATGAGGGGACTAATCAAACCCTAATTGTGATCATGCTTGGGTGTTCCTAGGGTTTGTGAAGCTTGCAAGAAGATCTTCAAGGAAAAGCCACCAAGGAAGAAGCAGGATGGAAGGAAAAGAAGCAGCAAGAAGCAAAACAACTTACTTCACTTAAGAAGATAAGTTGCTTTAGGAAAGAAAGAGGAGAAGGAGCATGAATGAGCAAGCTCACTCTAATTCACAAGTAAAAATGCAGCAATGATACATAAAAGGGATGAGAAGAGATTATGAGAAGTGAAGGAAAATTCACTTCTCAAACACTTACCACCTGAAAAGTTTGCAGAAGGAAATGAAATGAAATGAAAATGAGATGAAATGCAAAGATGGAAGCCAAAGTCAGAAGCATATCAAGATCTAAATGATGCTAAGAAATGATACAAATGGTTGTCATGAGATGTGGATGATCATACAAGTAATGAAAATGCGAATGAATCAACATGAAAGAAGCATGGAAGATCATGAATGCATATTACATCAAATGAAGGCAAAAGCATGGAAAATGGATGATGCAATGATCAAACATGATTCTAATATGTCTTAAGATGTCTCATATGTCATTTGGATGCACAAAATGTCATGGAAAGTTCATGTATGCAAGCATATGAAGATGGATGCAACTGAAGGCAAAGATTAGGGTTTATGTACAAGATGCAATGAGAAATTCAAAATCAGAAGCAAAACATGAGATAAAAAAATTGAAAATGGGACAAAGGTACCCTAAACCTATACAAGTTCACTACCCAAAGGGGAAGGTCAGAAGATAAACCCTAAAGGACTTATGATTTTCCTAAATTTCTAGGGTTTTAAGGGTGATCCTAAAGGAAAAATGCCAAACAAATGGAAAATGAAAGATAAAAATGAAACAAAAATGTTTTTGGATGCTTGAAAGTATTCTTAACATAATGCAAAAAGAACCATTCACAAACTCAACTTGGATCAAAAGTTATGAATTTTTGAAGTTAGGGTTAAAAATATTCAAATTAAAGAACCCTAATTCAAATGAAAATTGTCAAAGTATGATCAAAATCAAAAAGAAATTAGTCTTGTGAGTTTGTAAATGTTTCTAAATGTTTTAAAATGCTCTCTGAATTTTTTTTGTGATTTTTAAATACCTAAATTCATTTTTAATTAATTAATTTCCATTAACTAATTAAAAATAAACATTTAAATGATTTAAAAATAATTTTTAATGCAAAAAATAAAAATAAAAATATTTTTGGGTTCTGAAAATTAATAAAAGCTTGAATAAAAATTTCCAGAATTTTTGAAGTATTTTTGCTATTTTAAATAAGATACACAAATAAAATAGAAAGAAAATGAAATAAAATTAATTAAATGAGAAGTATGTGCAAAGGAGGGTTGAGATTCACTCTGGGCCTATGAGGTTTTACTGCGCGCAAGATCCAATGGACACAATTCAAGCTAGGCTAATCCTATTTAATTAATATTTAATCCAAAAATTAAAATTAATCAAGCAATCTGGGCCACACAACGCGCGCGGGAGGGATTGATCTAAGGGCCTACATTCAAACCTGGAGCCCTAACCCTAATTATCATTAATGACTTTCAGGTGGCCGGAAATGACCTCCGGCTATCTTCTCCGGCCACACCTCACCTGAGAATTTCCTAAAACACTCCCTAGGCCATTTCTAGAGCTCTAAAGCTCCAGATTGCTTCCTCTCTCCATCCTAAACTCATCCCTGACCTCAAACCTCATTTATTTTCACTCACCAGCAAGATTCGAAGCAAAATATAAAAATGGCAGAAATTTCAGACAAGTCATACATGCTCAATTCTTCATCATTTTCAAAAATAAAAGGTTCAGTGTGTTCAGGGGAGCAAGCTTAAGCATTTAGAAACTTAAAACAAGAGTTCTGGAAAAATAAATTCCATGGCTACCTGAAACGAAGCTTTCAACCCAAGAGCTTTCTGGCTGTCTTCTTGCTTCCAATCACCTCCAATGATCTTCCTCAAGAGTTTGCAATGCTTGGTTAGAGTTTATATGGCATCTATGTGAAGTTTGCTGAAGCTCAGGTCAAGGATGGTGAAAATCGTATTTTTGATATGGGGTGTTTAAAGGCAAAATGAAGGGTGGGAAATGATCAGTGATGAATGTGGAGTTGAATGGTGGAAAAAGTTTGGAGTTTTGTTGGCTGAGCTATGAGTTTCAAAGAGAAATGCCAAAGGGGAAGTTTTGATGAATGCTGAGTTGTGGGAGGATTCAGGTTGTGTTGTTGTATGAAATGGCTTGCTTGAGGTCCACATCACATGTTCTGATTGGGCAGAGAGTTGGAGCAGTGTGATTGGTATGGCTCATTTTGCAAAAAGTCAAGAAAGTTGTCCTTGGAGGTATGGGCTCATGGCAGGCAAAGGACAAAGGGGTGTCTTGCGCAGCTGGCTTTAGGGAGGTTCATGGAATTCAGATTGAGGCAAGATATCAAGTGGAATGAAGTTTGAGGGTGGTTTTGCAATTTGTGAAGGTTTTGGCCCCTTTTGAAATACTTGATGATCAAGGCATGAAACTTGAGATTTCTTTGGGCAATTCTGAATTATAGGTCATGTATGATGTTTGTGTAATGGTTAGAAGTCACTTTGAGGCTACAAATTGGTTTGCCATGAGTTTTTGCAAGTTTCCCTCTTTGGTACATAAGTGATATTTTGTGATTTTTCCCAACTTTGCAAGGCCATAACTTGAGTTCTATGATGAATTAGATCAAGTACTTGTACTTTTTGAAAAGGGAATGATCCAATATACAACTTTCATTACCAAGAACTTTTCATTTGAAGCATTTTTGAATCAAAAAGCGGAGGTTGAAAAACTTTCCCAAAATGGCAAGTTTGCATTACAAGTCACTTTCCCAAAATGGCAACTTTGCAAATGGCTTGAAATTCTTCAATTTTGTGAACTTATAACCTCTTCTAAGACTAAATAAATATCATATACACCCAAAATGATGGAGAAGACCCTTTGGTTGGATGATAGGGGGCCTCAGATGCCCTGATTTTGCACTGACTTGTTCAAGAAGTCATCTATTGATCAGATGCCTTCCCCATTGAATTTCTTCAAGAAAATTGGTATGCATGATCCTCATATCATATAGAGACCAATAGAAATAAGAATGACCAAAAAATTTGGAGTTATGGCCTCTGAAACCAAAACCCTAATTTTAGGTCATCTGTGCAGTTAAGCTTGGCTCTGCTTCCATGCCTTTCTCAGTTCTTGTGATTTTCTGACTTTCTTGATCTTGGGAGGATATAATATGATTCTTGAACATAAATGGACCCTCTTGAGATGATTTAAGCCCTTTGGAGTGGCTCAGATAGCTCATGGATTGCTCAGATCACAAACCCTAGATGCAAATGACTTTGAACCAATGCAGTGAAGCAAAAATGCAATATGAGATGATATGATTGAACTTATGCAAATGAAAAGAATCACAAGCCATGGTGAAATGAGTGAGGGAAAATTTGGGGTGTTTACAATTAGGTGGGGGTTAGGGTTGTTTAGAAGGAAGATTATGGCCAAAAGCACTTATTTCAAAAGTATTTTTCACTTTCTGTTCAGCGTTAACCGGTTAACGGTTTGGTTAACCGGTTAACGCATACATTTTTTGCCAAATATAGTGATGTTTGGGGTCCGTTAGCGGGTTATCCGTTTGGTTAACCGGTTAACGCTGTTAGTTTTTGGTTTTTTAGCTTATTTTCTTGCTCAGTCTTGCTTCCTAGTGCTTATAAGGTTCATGTATGTTTAGGTATTGATTTTAGGGAATTTTTGGGTCTATTTCCAGTAGCCAATTCATTTGTTTCGAGTCGTTTCGACATGATTCGGCTCACTTTTCCATGTTTTGTGTTAAATGTGTAAATGTGCTATAATTGATTATTGATGTGTATTGCTAATCTTTAATCATTTGTTTCACATGTTAAGTGCTTGCTTAAATTCAACATATGCTTCATGATTATTGTCTTTGCTTGCTTGATTGATAAATGATTAAATGCCTTGTGTTGATTTTTGCTCAAAAGTGATTAAATACTTTACATGTTCATGCAAGTTTCTTGTGCTTAATTGATCATATCTTAACATGAGTTCAATTCTGATTTTTATGCAATACATGTGAAATAATTGATGCTTGTAATGATACTTGTTCAATCTCATGATAAAATGCTTATTTTGTGCAATATGGAAAAGTGTGGTTATTCTTGTTGATCATTGTTCCTTTTAATCAAATAAATGATGTAAATAAATTCACATGTTTGAGTTCATTTTGTGATATGTTTATATCCATGTTAATTCACATTAATGTGTTGTTTATCATTCACTTTGTGCGCATAAATGAAAAAGATCAAATCTGCCCCATGTTTTCATAGCTGTTTGTTAATATAAGTCTTGTAAAATACATGTTGTTTGTTATGTTTGCGTGTTGTACGTGACTTTTTACACCTACTTTTATGATGTATGCTGGTTGTAAAAGGTTGCTTTGTGTTATGCATTGTTTTGATAGCTGCTTTTAGTTTAGGGGTTGTAGTAGGTGTTGAATTTTTGTTTTAGCATTTTTTTAGTTCTCTAGAATTAAGATAGAGTTTAGATAGAGTCCTAGAGTTATTAGGATTTAATTGGTGTATGTTTGCTTTATAATTTTTAATAAAATGCACACTAATATTTGTTTTGTAGGGAGGGAAAGATATGTTTCCCTACACCTTATCCTTTTATTTTATATTTATGCATTTTCTTTATGCATTTAATTCACCTTTTACTTCCATATTTGTTGTTGGTAGGGTTCCCCTTTGTTAGGACCAACTTATCTTCCTTAGGAAGTAAGTTGCATCTTTTTTCTTCTCTCTTTTCCTTTTGCTCTTTAGGATTAGAAATGCCTCACTCACCATTAGGACCACCATTTTAATAAATAACTTAGGGTTGTGCCTTTGTTCCCCTTAATTTATGTCCTTTTCCGATTTGAGTCTTCCTTCTCATCTTCAAACAAAATCCAAAAAGACTTAATAAATGCATGAAAGGATCCCTTGTGTATAGCCTTATTCCATGGGGCACTTACATTCATTCCATCTTGGAATAGTGTAAGCTTGTCTAGCATGATGTACAAGTCTCATCAAGGTTTTTTTTCACAAAGATACATTCATGGAAACATAAAAGATACTTCTTTACAAAAGCAACAAAAACACTTAATAAAGTTCAACAAGCTAGTGAACTTAGACCCCAATTCATTGAAACAAGTCTTGGATAAATTCTCCTTGCTTGGTGTGCTTGTTCTATTATTCCATCTTGGAATGTAGTAGCAAGTACACATTCCATGGAAAAGAGTTTGAATTCACTTCCTTGTGCAAAATTCATACAAAACTCTTAAAAGTCAAATAATAAACAATAAGCGACTATCCTACGGGAACTTCTTTTCTCATCTCATTCATTCTGAACGCGAACTTGCGACGACTTGTCTCGCATGCAAGACAGTAAACACACTTGTACCAGATGAGCTTGCAACACCTAAGTATAGACATACACAGTTCCAGCATAAAAACACAAACAAATAGTTCCCGCATTAGTTAGGCAAAATACGTCGACTCTGATCCTCATTATCCCGATGAGGTACGTAGGCAGCGGGGTAGGGCCCGTTCGAGCACATTCTTTATTTCCCCTACATTTTCTTTCTTTTCATTCTCTCTTTTCCATTTCTCATTTCCATTCCCATTCCAGTTAGCAGTTCATTTGTTCAGCATCAGTTATATTTTTCTCACCCTTTGAAACAAACAAACAAGCGTGGATCCCGTCGGGTACGGCGGACAATCTGGGGTGCTAATACCTTTCCAGGTCGTAACCGACTCCCGAACCCAGATCATTGGTTCGCAGGACCTTGTCTTTTCCTTCTTTCTTAGGTTTGTGCAGCATTACCTTTCCCGTTCCTTCGGGATAAAAATTCATGAATGGCGACTCTACCTTTTCCGCGCCATTTTCGCGTTTGTACTAGGATGAAAATCCCGAGAGCGACAACATGTTATTCCTTTAGCAATTGTTGGCTTATTCATATATTCCAGAATCTTTCCATATTCTCTTTTGAAGTCATCAAGAACTTTATCATTCATAAGGCTGATCAACTTCTGAATACCCTTTGTCTCTGGTTGCGGGAAAGTATAGTGAACATTCTTCTTCCTTAGAGTCTCCATCTTGAAGCAGCAATGTGACCGGGAATCGGAAGTAATATGAACCCTGAGAATAAAAAGAGCACATATGATTAATGATTTCATGATGTGTAAACACCCCAAATTTTCCCTCACTTTTTATCACACCATGGCATGTGATCTTTCATATTGCATTTGCATAAGCATATCATCTCACATTACATATTTGTTTCACTGCATAAGTTGCACAATTAGGGTTTGTAATCAGGAGAATCCAAGAAGTGATATGAGCCATCTCAAAGGCCTTGAAGCTTGTCAGGGAGTTCCATGTGTGTTCCATGATCATAATATGCTCCCTAGGGTTCTTAAAAGTCAAGAGATCACAAAGCATTGCAAAGGCATAGAAGCAGATTGGGCAGTTTCTACACAAATGACCTAAAATTAGGGTTTTGGGTTTGAGGCCCCTAATCTAATTTTTTTTGTCATTATTGATTCTAATGTTCTTAATATGTTATAAGGAGTGTGTGTACCAAATTTGATGAATAAATTCATTGTGGAAGTCATTTGATCAACTGGTAACTTATTGTGCAAGAAACGTCAGAATCAACGCATATGAGGCCACCACCAATGGTACCAAAGGGTCATCTTCATCATTTTTAGGTTCTATGATCTTTATTTGATCTTAGAAGTGGTTAGAAGTTCACAAGATTGAAGAATTTCAAGCCATTTGCAAACTTTCCATTTTGGGACATGACTTGTAATGAAAACTTTCCATTTTGGGAAAGATTTTCAACCTCCTCTTTCTTGATCAAAAAGGCTTCAAATGAAAAATATTTAAACATGAAAGTTGTAGATTGGATCTTCCCATTTTCAAAAAGTACAAGAACTCCTCTTGATTCATCCTAGAACTTAAGATATGATGTTTCAAAGTTGGGAAAAATCTTATAATTTTCAAGTATGTGCCAAAGAGAGATGTTTGCAAAACCAAGTTTAAGACTTCTTATGACCTCTAATTGATCTCTAAGAATCATAACATGATAATGCAACATATTTGACCCAAACTCATGCCTTGCTTCACAAGTTTTCATGGCTCAATTTTCACAAAATTTCCAAAGAGGGAAAATGCAAAACATATGATATCTCATGATCCAAGTGTTGCAGATCCTCAAACTCAATCCAATGGCTCTGCATAAACTCAGTTGAGGAAAATCCATCCCTTAGATCAGCTTTGTCCCATGTCATACCTCCTATGATACAACATTGACTTTTTTGCAAAATCAATCATACCAATCACACTATGCCACCACCAACTCTCTAGCCAATCAGTACATCTTATGCAAACCCTAAAGACCTCATTTCACACAACGCACAAGCCTGAAACATCCACACATTCAGATTGCACAAAATTTCCATAGAACTTCATCTCTTCGAATCTCCCTCTTCAGCCAACAAAACTCACTAATTCTTTCATTAACCATCTCCACATGACCTAAGGAACAAATCCCAACCATCAAAATGACTTGAAACCTCATAAACCAAAGACACGATTTCTGCCACACCAGAACCAAACATCACAAACTAGCCATTATAAACTCCATCTAAGCCTTTTAGAAGCACAATGGGATCCATTGGAGTGGTTTTGCAAAAGAGAGGAGGCCAGAAAGCACCAAACTGAAAAGCTTCATCTCAGGTAGCTCACTCAAACCTTTTTTCCAGAACATTCTTTTTAAGTTACAAATTGATTCTACATGATGTGTTGATATTTGTGATGTGTTTGGTTTTGAAAATGAGTGGAAAATAAACATGTATTGATCTTCTGAAACTTTGACCGTGAAACTTTTGCTTCGATTCTCCTTTTTGGTGTATTATAAATGGATTTTGTTGTTGGATTCGTGTCTAAACTCAAAAACATTTTTATTTTTAATTTTTGCATTAAAAATGTATTTTTAAATCATTTAAATGTTTTATTTATTTAATTAATTGATTTTAATTAATTAAAAATACATTTAGGTATCTAAAAATCACAAAAAAAAATCATGAAGCATTCTCATACATTTAGAACAATTTACAAACTCACCATAAAAATTTATTTTTAGGTTTGATCATGTTTTCATAATTTACGTTGAATTAAGGTTTCTAAAATTGCATATTTTCTAACCCTAACTTGAAAAAATCATTTATGATCAACCATGATGAGTTTGCATTTGGTTATTTTTGCATTGTTTCATACTTTGCATTTTTCCTTAAGAATCAGCCAAAAACCCTAGTTAACTTAGGAAATTCATAACTTCCTTTAGGTTTAGCTTCTGACCTACATCTTTGGGGAGTGATCTTGTGTATGTTTAGTGTTTGTTTGAGTTTATTTTCAAATTTTTATCATGATATATGCTTCTGTTTAGGTCATATGCATCTCATACATTCATAAAACCCTGATTTTCTATGCTCATTTGCATTCACCATTGCATATCATCATCATAAGAACTTGTCATGCCATTCCAAGAACTTGTATTCCATCTTAGACATCTTAAGACATGTTTGAACATTGCTTGATCATTTTTTCATTCATTGGGTATGCTTTACATTCATTGCATTTCATGTTTATCCATGTGTCTTCAAGCTTCTATCATACCATCTTTGTATCTCATCCTTTGTATGATCATTCATATGCATCATGTATGACTTTGCATCATCTCATGACACATTTACATTGCATGATTTCTTCTGGTCTTGGTCATTGCATCATTACTTGTTGCATTTCATTTCATTTATTTCCTTATGCATCTCACACTAACATTTCAGGGGCTTATGGTAAGTTGTTTGGGATGTGGATTTGCCTTCACATCCCACCTCTTCTTATCTCTTCATATGCATTCTTTATTTTTCTTTGAAGTGAACTTGCTTCACTTATGCTCCTTTGCTCTTATCTCTTTCTTTTAGGTTACTTATCTTCTCTAGGAAGTAAGTAACCTATTCTCCTTTATCTTCTCTTTTCATCTGCTTCTCCTTCCTTGGTGGCCATTTAAAGATCTTTCTTTAAGCCTCACAAACCATAGGAACATCCAAGCATGATAATTTTAGGTTTGTACATAGTCTCCCCTAGTCTTTTACCTTTGAGTCTCCTTGAGTCTCTCTTCTCATCTCATAATCAGAGGCTAAACACTTAAGGCTTTAGGACTTTGAATTGGGGTTATGCTTGTATCCTTATCTTAGGATGGAGTGTATAACTTTAATCCTTAGTGTTAGACCTTTAATTTATTTACACCTCTTAATTAAAGCACCTAATAACTATTAAGACTTAAGATTGTAACTTGGGCCTTATATTAGGGTTACATCTCTTCCTTTTGGTTAAAAGAGACTAACCCTAGTGTTTAATGGACAAGTCTCCCTCAGGCTAGTCTTACAAACTTAAAACTCACTTCTTAATCTCACCTTTTAATTAAAATACACTTAATAAAGGCTTGCTATCTAATGAATTTAGTCCCTAACCATGGATTAAGTTGAGGTATCTTCCTCAGCTTAAGTGTTCTCATCTATCATCCTTCTCTTAGGATGGTGTAATGAGTTCACTAATCCTGATTAGAGATTAAACTCATTACTTAACACTAAACAAAACCCAAAAATATCTTAATAATCACAAGTAGGTTAATGTTCTTAATCCTATATCATCATGGTAATTAAGTTGAGATGCTTATCTCACACTTAAGTAGGCTCATTATCCCTAATTAGGGAGGATATAATGCGTTTACAAACCCTTGATTAAGGCTTAAGCTCATTATCCTATGCAAAACACCAAAAACAATAAAAAACTGAAAACACAAAAAACAAACAATAAACGTCTCCTCCGGGATTCTTTTCTCATCATACTCACTCTGAAAACGAGAACTCGCTTCTTCCGTCTAATGCAAGACAGTTAGCACTCGAGCCAGACGAGTCACACACTTAAGCATAGACAAGTAAGCAATTCATAGCAAAATCATCCCAGTCTCTCTGAGTCGAACTACGGTGTTCTGATTTCCTCATTGCACACGAGGATACGTAGGCATAACCTAACGGTTATCGAACAAAAGTCTTTGTGTCTCCCCCCTCTTCCAGCTTTCTTTTCTAAGCCTTAGTCTTGAGCATTTCACCATTTCTTTTGCACTGACACACTGTATTTTCCTCCCTAGCTTTTTATGCACAGTCAACACATACACTACCCCCTTTAAACACAATCAAGTAAGTGTGGATCCTGTCGAGTACGACAGACGATCTGGGTGCTAATACTTTCCCAGGACGTAACCAACCCCCTTTCTCAGTTTCTTTGGTCCGCAATCGTCTTATCCATACCCTTCCAGGTTTATGCAGCATTACCTTTCCTTCGGGATAAAAATGCCTAGCTGGCGACTCTATTCAACCTCAACCTCCAACATCGCCTACCGTTCGCGTCTGCACCGGGACGAGAGTCCGGGGAGCGACAGCTTGGTGACTCTGCTGGGGATAGATCTTTGCAACCAGGGCTTCTGGTTCTCTTGTGTTTTTATCCTAGCATTTGTTTGTTTGTGTTTACTGGGGGTGTTATGTGTTATGTGTGCTTTTGTTTTTGCTTTATTTATTGCTTTCTGCACAACTTTATTTACTACATTTACTTTATCGCTTTCATTTACCTGCTTTATGCATTTCATTTTATTATCATATCATCTATGTTAGTTCGCTGGTTTGCTTTGGTGGGAGGGGTATTCCAGTGAGAAAGGTCCAACACAAAGGCCTGAGTGACAGACATAGGATTAGAGTGGCTTCATATTCTTTCCCATTCCATTTCGGTCTGGTGCGGGAATATGAAAACACAGTTCAGACATGGGTTTCTTCTTGAGAACTTTGTGCTATGGATTTCCTGTAGTGCTAGGGCTATCTGGGAATCCTGCTAAGTCTAGATGACCTTCAGCATCTGAGGTGAATTAGAGGAGGATCCTTTATGATTAGGGTAAACATTGTACCTCTGGGTTATAAGTGTTTACACTTCTCATAATAGATCTGAATCTGAGGATCCTTGTTCTAGAACAATACCTGTGAGTGGGTGGGGTTGTTTACAGGTTTGCAGGAACCCTTGGCCTCATCATACCCAGTTACTAGATTTTGTTTTAAGGTTACACTACTTTGGACTGATCCTTTGAAACCCTGGACAAGTGACTCTTTATTTGAGTCCCCCACATGGTTATTGGTTCTCAGACCTTCATCCGGATTTCTGAACACTCATGGACCCTACCAAAATCAACTAACAATCCAGCACCTGATCACAAACCCTTTCATATCATTTAGCATACATCATATTGCGTCATTTAACATTTGTCCATTTGTTTTACAGGGTATCCACATCTTCTTTGGTTTGGTTTTGACCGTTCTTCTGCTCAGATATCTGCTTCAGCTATCTTCTTTAGTTACCTTCATCAGCACCCATTGTCAATATGGATTCAACCAGGAAGAACAACATCACCTACCACTTCTTTGAGTATCCCCTGGTAGGCATCAGGCATATACAAGCTCTTATCACTCCTGATCATGTTCCCTTATTTAGGGAGCATTATGGTGGGATCCTGGACATGATCATGGACTTGGATGCATCATAGAGGAGCATGATTCACACCTGTCTTCAGTTCTATGACCTTCCTCTATGTTGCTTCACTTTCTCGGATTTTCAGATAGGCCCTCTACTGGAAGAGTATTCTATGTTGTTGGGTCTCCCTATCAGAAGAGGAATCCCTTTCAACCCTGAGATGACTGCTCCTAAGAATGAAGACATAGCCAAAGCTTTACATTTGGAAGCCACCATCATTGATCAGCATATGACTTCCAAAGTTGGAATCCCAGACCATCATCTGGATTTCTTGATCACTCGGGCTACAAAGCAAGCTGCAACAAGGAATTGGGAAATTGTATGTGCTCTCCTAGCCCTCAGCATTTATGGTGTCATCTTGTTTGCAGACGAGCCTAAGTTTATAAGCAAGAATTCCATCCACATCTTCATGCTCAAGAACCCAGTAACTACCTTGTTAGGAGATTTCTGTTATTCAGTGCATCAGAGGAATGAGAAGCAAAGGGGAAGACCGGTGAGATGTTGTGCACCTCTTTTCTAAAATTGGTTGATGAAACATATGCCGAAGACGGAAGCTTTCCTGAATCCATATCAGACAAGGAATTGGGCTAAGAGGGTGATTGCCCTTACTTTAGAAGATATCAGATGGTGTACTCAGAGCACCAAGGGCAGGGACATAATTATAAGCTGTGGACAATATCCTAATGTACCTCTTATTGGAGTAAAGGGTTGCATCAACTACAATCCTTTACTTTTCAAAAGAAATTTGGGATATGCGTTGATACATCCACCAAGGGAGCAGGACTTAGAAGAGTCTCTTTATTGTGCCTTTCAGGACAATCATGCCATTGTCCGACAAGCAGTCTGGGCTTGGGACAACATACAGACTAAAGGGACTGCTATTTTGGGGAAGTGCAACAACATAGCTTATGCTCAATACACTGAATGGTCTCGCATCAGAGGACAAGTTACTCGTATGCCATTCACCCTGGAAGATGTGTCAGGGCCATCAGTAGTAGAGCCCGTAGCCACGACAAGTCTGGAGGAATTTGAAAAGTTGAAAGAGAGGAATGCCCAGGTTTCTGAAGCTCTGAAGAAGACCCTTTGGGAAAGGAATGATATTCGTCTGGACAATGAAAGGTTAGAGAAGCTTCGTATCGAGCATGTGACTAAGATAGAGAAAATAGAGGACTTCATTAGAAAATCCCGAGAAGGAGAGTTCGTATTGAAGAATGCTTGCAAAGAAGCCAAGATTCAGAAGACCAGAGCTGAACACTATCTGGAAGAGAGTCAGGCTAGATGGATAAGAATAACTGAAGCTCATTTGGAAGAAGATCAGAAGACACATACTAAGATAGAGCAGTTGGAAGCCAATAAGAAGAAGAGTCAGGAAGCCCTGTTGGCAGCACAGAAGGAAATCTCCGGACTAAAACTCCGGGCGGGGATGAAGAGATCAAAAGAACAAGATAAGTACTAGAAGATGACAAGTGCCATTGCAACCAGAAACCTTCTTATCAGGACCATCACAGAACACCCAGTTGGGCCAGTGACTGATGCTCTCCTGAAGGAAGTCAAGGAAGATGAATTTGGGATGGATGTTTGATTTCTCTTTTACTTGTATTTTATTTTGGTTGTACTTTAATTCTCCATGGTGATTTTGTTTGTATTCTTGACATGATTGTATTCTGGCCCACCATGGGAACTTGTTGTAATCATAAACTTTGTATTTTGGCATTTTGTAATGTTATGGTTTATGTGTTACCTGGATTTTCTCTTGGGCTTCGTTTGCTTTAACATCTCCATCATTCCCAGAGGTCTGGAAGGTCAAAACCAAAGAACCAAACCAGATACCCTCTGAAGACAAATAGACATGCTGCATTGCATACTAACTTCATATTCTTTGTGTTGCAGGATTTTTGTTGTTATTCTCACTTTGCTGCTTGTTTCTGGAAATATTGCTCGCAGGAGAGTCTTTCTCGTCAATCGCATCCATCGGTATCCGACCAGAAACAACCTTCCGAGCTTACAAATGGATCAGTTACAGTAAGAACTGAAAGATGTGAGGACTCAGATGACTGATGTGAGGACAGAAGTAAGAACCCAGATGAATCATTTCATGGCTGTGATGACTGGGCTAACACAGATCCAGGAAAGATTGAGGGAGTTAGTCGAGCGGAAAACTCCAGAAGATAACCATGCAGGTACTGGGGGTACAAGTAACAACGCGCGTGATCAGCCGCAAACAAATCCACCAGAGTTTGGGCTCCACATTAACTCTGAAGTCAATGTTATTGGAAATACCCAGAGAAACACTGGAGATCGTGTTCTATAGGAAGATCCTCAGGACGACCAGTTTACAGTGTTAGGTGTTGGGGCTGATGAAGTTTATGATCATCGACTAAGCGAAATATCTGAGAAGATGAGATCTTTGGAATCCCAAAACTCTTTGGGATTTGATGTGATGGATATGGGTTTAGTGGAAGGAGTCAGGATTCCTCACAAGTTCAAACCTCCTTGCTTTGAGAAGTATAACGGTACCTCCTGTCCTCGTACCCATCTTCAATCTTTTCTGGGGAGATTGAAAGCGTATATCATGGATGAGAAACTGTGGATGTTTTACTTCAAAGACAGTCTAACCGGGGCATCCCGAGAGTGGTATTCTCACCTATCTAGGGCTACAGTCAGAAACTGGAAGGACTTAGCCGAGGCCTTTATACGCCAATATCAGTACAACCTGGATATGGCACCTAATAGAACTTTGTTGATGGGTATGTCTCAATCCTCAAAAGAAGGTTTCCGGGAATATGCCCAAAGGTGGAGACAACTTGCTGCTAATGTCCAGCCACCTATGTCTAAAAGAGAAATGGCAAACATATTTATGAACACCTTACAGGGTACCTACATTGATCGGCTTGCTACTTTCTCTTTTACCAGTTTTGCTGATGTGGTTATAGCTGGTGAGAGAATTGAATGTCTTTTGAAGATGGGTAAGATCTTTGACAACGATGTCGGCTCCAGTAATGCAAAGAAACCTTTCTCAGGACCTAGAAGAACAGGTGAAACCAACTCAGTTCATATGGGCAGAGGTAGACCCTAATACTTGCAAAGATCAGTGGCCGCAATCACTATCCCTACTCCAGCACCCCAACAACAACACTTCCCACAACAATAACAGTTCCCGCAACAGCATAGATCTTATAACAATAACAATCAACAACAGCATCCATTTCAGCAAAGGACTTCACAAATCAACAGGGTTATCGATCCCATCCCGATTCCCTATGCAACTCTACTTCCATAGTTATTGAAGCTCAACCTGATTGAATTGAGAACCCTGACTCCACCCGATCCTTTGAATCTTCCAAGGAACTATGATGTCAACGCCAGATGTTCCTTCCACTCCAATGCACCTGGCCATACAACAGAGAAATGTAGGGCATTGCACATGAAATTCTAAGATCTGATTGATTCCAAAGCTTTGAATTTTGCACATCCACCAAATGTCACAAAGGATCCAATACCAAATCACGGCGGGACGAGGATTAATGCCATTAAAGAGGACCAACCATTTATTCTTATTGATGACATTGCAAACATTCAAACACCGTTAGCCGAAGTGAAAGTTTAGTTATTGAAGTGCCAAGTGTTTCCGGGTTGTGAGGCCCATTGTGAAGTGTCGCTCCCGATAAGTGGACATAGGCCCGGATAAAGGTACAGACGCGAACGGTCGGCGAGAGGGACAATGAGAACACACAGCAGTGAACTCACTGGAGATGAATAGAGTCGCCAGCTAGGCATTTTTATCCCGAAGGAAAGGCAATGCTGCATAGACCTAGAAAAAAGATGGATAAGACGGTTGCGAACCAGAGAGACTGAGAAAGGGGGTTGGTTACAACCTGGGAAGGTATTAGCACCCAGATTGTCCGTCGTACTCGACGGGATCCACGCTTAAAAGATTTGTGTTTTAAAGGGGTAGTGTCAGTGCAATTTGTGTATAAAGAGCTGGAAAAAGGATGTACAGGTGTCAGTGTAAAAGAAGTGAAGTGTAATAAGTGAAGTGTCAGTGTAAGGAAAGAGTATGCTCATGATCATGAGGCTAAGAGAATGATGCTGGAAAGAGGGGGAATATACAGAGACTTTTGTTCGATAACTGTTAAGTTATGCCTACGTATCCTCTCGTGCAATGAGGAAGTCAGAACACCGTAGTTCGACCCAAAGAGACTGAAAGATGAATTGACTTGTGAACTGCTTGCTTGCCTATGCTCAAGTGTATGACCTGTCTGGCTCAGGTGCAAACTGTCTTGCATTAGACGGAAGAAGCAAGTTCTCGGTTGTGAGTGAATGAGATGAGAAAAGAATCCCGAAGGAGACGATTATTGTTTGTTTTTGAGTTTTCAATCTTTTATTGCTTTTGAGAGTTTGTCATAAGTTAATGAGTTTAAGCCTAAACCAATGGGTTAGTAAACTCATCACATCTTCCCTCTGATTAGGGGTAATGAGAGTACCTTAAGTGTGAAGTCAGATTCTCACACTTAAACACCTTTGATGTAGGATTAAGATCATTAACCTACTTGTGATTATTTAGATGTTTTTGGTGTTTTTGTTTAGTGTTAAGTAATGAGGTTAAGCCATAATCAAGGATTAAACAGACCCATTACACCATCCTAATAGAAGGATAATAGATGAGAATGTTTAAGCTGAGGAAAGCTCCTCAACTTAATCCATGATTAGGGATTAAACTCATGACAAAAAAAAACCTTTATTAAGTGGATTTTATTTGGTGATATGATGAAGAAGTGATTTTTAGGGTTTGTAAGACAACTTGAGGGGGACTTGTCCATTAACACTAGGGTTAGTCCTTCTTAACCAATTAAGGAAGAATTAGAACCCTAATGCAAGGCCCAAGTTACAAGTGTGATGTCTTGATGGTTATTAAGTGAATTGATTAAGATATTTAAACACATTAAGGGTTTAACACTTAGGATTAAAGTTATACACTCCATCCTAATAGAAGGATGCAGGCATAAGCTTAATCACAAAGCCTTAAAGCCTTTAGGGTTTAGTCCCTGATTATGAGATGAGGAGAGAAGACTCAAAAGAGACACAAAGGTGAAACTAATAGGGGAGACTAATCAAAACCCTAATCATTATCATGCTTGGTTGTTCCTAAGGTTTGTGAGGTTTGCAGGAACAACCTTCAATGGAACCATCAGGAAGCAGATGAAAGGATCAAGAGAAGCAAAGTGACTTGCTTCATTCAAGAAGTCAAGTCACTTGAAGAAAGAAAGTGGGAAGAAGAAGAATGAGCAAGCTCAAACTCAAACACATACAAAAATGCAGCATGGATGCAAGAGAGATGAAAAGAAAAGTTATGAGAAGTGAAGGCAAATTCACTTCTCAAAGTCACTTACCACCTGAAAGGTTAGAAAAGAAATGCAATGCAATGCCAAATATGATGAAATGACATGATGAGAAACAGAACCAGAAGCAATTACATGATGCTAATGATGCTATGAGATGCTACAAACATGATGCAGCACATGGAAATGATCATACAAGTTTATGGATGCAAATGGAGTAAGTTAGGAAGCATGGACATACATGAAAAGTTATGAAGTGCACATGGCATACAACATGGCAAATACATGATGCAATGATCAAACATGCTTTCAATATGTCTTATGATGTCAAATGAAACACATGGAGGCATGGAATGTCATGGCAAGTCATGTTATGCAGGAGAATGCAAGATGGATGCATATGAAAGCCCAAACTAGGGTTTATGAACAATACATCAAACAAAAATCAAAACCAGAAGCAAACAACATTATAAAAAATTGAAAATGCATTCAAAGGATCCCTAAACCTATACTAACTCACTGCCCAAAGGAGAGGTTTCAACTCCTAACCAAGTTCAAGTTATGATTTTTCTAAGATTTCTAGGGTTTTAGGGTTCCTAAACAAGAAAATTATCAAACAAATGGAAAATGAAAGATCAAATCATGGCCATTTAATCTCACAAACTACATGCTAAACACAATGCAATGCAAAAAGAATCAATGTCCAACTCTTCATGATTAGGCAGAAATGATTTTTTGAAGTTTGGATCAAAATAATGCATCAAAATGATTTTAATTCAATGAAAAATTTTCAAAATGCATCAAGATCAAAAAATAAATTTGGTTTGAAGGTTGGACAATGTTTCTAAATGTCTTAAAACATTTCATGAATTTTTTGGTGATTTTTAAATACCTAACAGTATTTTTAATAAATTAATTTTCATTAATCAATTAAAAATAAACTTTTAAATATTTAAAAATACTTTTTTAATGCTAAAAATGAAAATAAAAATATTTTTGTGTTTTAAAAATTAATGAAACTTTTGACAAAAAGTTTCATAATTTTTAAAACAATTTTGCTATTTTAAATAAATTAGACAAATTAAATGAAATAAATATGAAAATAAATAAATTTAAAACTGAAAAAAGTAAAAGTAATCAGATCCAACGTGTGGGATTCAAACTGGCCTGCGCGCGAATTGACCTGGCGCCAAATCCTACGGCCAAAATTCAAACTCAGCTAATTAATGTTTAAACCCTAATCCTGCCGTTAAACACCCTCAGGTGACCGGAACAGTGTTCCGGTCATCTTCCCCGTTCACCCCAAAAATCAATCTCTCTCTCCAGGCCATTTTAGGAGCTCTAACTCTCCAGAAATCATCTACTAACTATCCTAAGCACGAATCCAGCATCAAATCATGTTTAAACTCAAACACAAACAAGAATCGAAGCAAAGAAATTTCTAGGTCAAACTTTCAGAACACCATAACATACTCATTTCTTGCTCATTTTCAAAAGTAAATAGATCCCAATGATCAGTGCAACATACAAAGCAAGATTCTAACAAGAAAATGGAGTTCTGGAAAAAAAGTTCATGGAGTCACCTGAGATGGAGCTTTTGATTCAGGAGCTTTCTGGATGGTTCTTTGGCTCAAACAGGTCCCAATGATCCCCCTTTGAAGCTTTGGATACTTGGTTGGAGTTTAAACAGCCTCTTGAGTGAGTTTGCAGAAGCTCTGACCAAGGGAGTGTGAAAATCGTGTTTGTGATATGGAGGGTCTCAGGCCAAAACAATGGTTGGTTTCTGGTCAGTGAAGCAAGGTGAGTTGATGTGTGGAATTTGTTTGAGTGTTTATGGCTTGTGGAAACAGATTCGAAGGGTTTTGCTCTTGGGAGTGAAAATGGAGAAATGGTGTTCTTGCCTGGTTCAGGCCTAAGTCTTGCTGGTTTTGGCTTAATGAAGCAAGGTGAGTTGATCAGTGGATTTGGTTCTTGTGTTTGTGAGCTGTGGAGACAGATTCGAAGAGAAATGCAAAATGGAGTGAGTTTGTGTATGTCTTGCTAGGGCTTGTTTCAGGCTGGCTCCTTGTATGAAATGGCTAGCATTTGCTTTGCATAAAAGACTCCTATTGGTCAAATGATGTGACCTGGCCTGCTGTGATTGGGATGTTCACTTTTGCAAAATGTCAACTTTGGTGTAAGAGAGGCATGGGTTGAACCATAGGCTAGTACAAGCATGTGGGCTGGTGCAGCATGGTGTGGAAGAGAGGCTAGGAAGGTTCAGCATGCTAGGCACCAAGTGGGTGAAGTGTGATGAGTGGTTTTGCAACTTGCTTACTTTTGAAACCTCATGAAAATCTCTTGTTTTGCCAACCATGAACATGTGATCTTTTGGTTCAATTCTGATTTTTAGAACTCATGTGATGTTTGTGCATTGGTTTGATGTGAACTAGAAGTCACAAATGGCCTTGATACATGATTTTGCAAATTTTCCAATTGGTGCATATCTTGAAAATTAGTGATTTTTGCCAACTTTGTCACACCATAACTTTTGATCCAAAATGAATTAGGTCATGTTCTTGTACTTTTTGAAAAGGGAAAAATGTATTCTACAACTTTCATGACCAAAGTTTTTTCATTTGAAGCATTTTTGGATCAAAAAGCAAGGTTTGAAAAGTGACCTAGATTGACAAATTCCTTAAAAGTCAACCATGCCCTAAAAAGTCAACTTTGCAAAAACTTCAAATTCTTGATTTTTGTGAACTTCAACCCTCTTCCATGATCAAATAAAGATCATATACACTCAAAATGATGAAGATCACCCCTTGGTTGGGTCATTGGGGGCCTCAGATGCCCTGATTTTGCACTAACTTGTCCAGAAAGTCAACCTTTGATCAGATGACTTCCCCATGGAATTTCTTCATGAAAATTGATATGCATACTCCCTATACCATATAGAGACCAATGGAAACAAGAATGACCAAAAAATTTGGAGTTATGGCCTCTGAAACCAAAACCCTAATTTTAGGTCAACTGTGCAGTCAAACTTGGCTCTGCATCCATACCAATCCCAGTTCTTGTGATTCTTTTGCATTTTTGACTTTGAGAGGATGTAATATGATATAAGAACACTCATGGATCCCTTTGAAGTGATTGATAGCCTTTGGGAGTGGCTCAAGAGGCTCTTGGACTGCTCAGATCACAAACCCTAGGTGCAGATGACTTAGAAACTATGCAGTGAATCAAAAATGAGATATGAGATGATATGATTGTGTTTATGCATATGAAATGATCACAAGCCATGGTGTGAATGGGTGAGGGCAAATTTGGGGTGTTTACAGCTGCCCCTATTCAAACATGAGTTAGCTGTGCAGGATGTAAGCTATGGCTTAACAGGCAAACAAGATAACTTGTGGTTGAATACCAAAGACAGTCCAAAATTTGCACTCACAGAATGAAGAAGAAAAGGGATATAGATTGTAAAAGGAAAATAAAGTATATTGTAAAGTGTGGGCGACGGAGGACGACCGTCGAGCAGAGGACGACTGCTGGGTAAATAGCAATGACGGGGACGGCCGACATGCTGGGGATAAAAGGTAAAGCTAAGACGGGGACGGCCGACTAGCTGGGAAGAATAAAATCATGATGGGGACGGCCATCAAGATAAAGTTGTAAGATTCTCTGGGAATTGGTGAAACATGACGGGGACGGCCATCAAGTTCATAAAGTAAAGTAAACAACGATGGGGACGGCCATCGGGCTTAAAAGAGAAAAGGGACCACGACGGGGACGGCCATCGGGTTAAAGAATAAATGAAATAAACAGATGATGAGGTACGGTCATCAAAGGTGAAGGACGATCACCTAGCAGGGGACGGCTGCTCTGTTGGGGTTAAGATGAGGGACGGTCATCTTAAGCGGAGGACGACCACCAGGCAGGGTACGGTGTCGAAAATATCGCGACATAGGACGAATGCCGGATAAAAGGTCAACGATGGGGACGGCCATCGGACGAGCATGATGGAGGACGACCATCAAGAGGTGGAGGACGACCACCTAGCAGGGGACGGCTGCTCTCGAGGTTTCTCATGACACAGGACGAGTGCCAGATAACCAAAAATCAACAATGGGGACGGCCATTGGATAAAATGATGAAGGACGATCATCAAGAGGTGGAGGACGACCACCTAGCAGGGGACGACTGCTAAAAATCAACGATGGGGACGGCCATCGGATGAGCATGATGGAGGACGACCATCAAGAGGTGGAGGACGACCACCTAGCAGGGTACGGCTGCTCTCAGGGTTTACCATAACACAGGACGAGTGTCAGATAAAAGGGAAGATTTGCTTTGTTGGTGATCTACTGGGGAATAGTAAACACGGACAAGTGTTTACAACCAAGAGAAGAAAGCATAAGTGTTTAGGTGTTGTGTATAGATTAAAAATGCGGACGAGCATCCTTAAGACTACGATACGGACGAGTATCGGGTAGAAACAAACTGACACATGTTCAAAGATGATGATACGGACGAGTATCAACGGGTTAACAAAGAACACGGACGAGTGTTGAATCTGAGGGGACTCCTTGGGGATAGTAGACACAGACGAGTATCTATATCCAAGAAGACAAAAGTGTTTGACACGGTGTATGGATTAAAGATACGGACGATCATCCTTAAGACTATGATACGGACGAGTATCATGTAGAAACAAACATTTGATGCATATTCTGAGATGATGGTACGGACGAGTACCAACTGGTTAACAAAGAACAAGGACCAATGTTCAATCTGTGGGGATATAAATGGCATATATGAGATATGGACGAGTATCTGTATAAGTGTAACATGAGTAGTGAGTATGAGTTTTGTATGGATGAGTGTTTATCTGCTGGGGAGGGTGACACGGACGAGTGTCAAAAGGAGAAAAGTATGATATCAACAAGTATATGGGCTGTAAAAGTGTAAGCGACTGCGCTGGGGATATGACACGGACGGGTGTCAAGGAATTGTATATATACAAGAGTATCCGTGAGTGCAAAGGGGATGTCCTTGGCTTTCTGCTGGGGTGTGACACGGACGGGTGTCAGGACGTATCTATAATACGGGTGATCTTGTTTGTAAAGGATATTCAGGCGACTTTACTGGGGAGTGATGACACGGACGGGTGTCAACTGGTGTTTGTGAATTGTGAGGCAAACTGCTTTTGCTGGGGACCCTGGTGGGGATTTTTGTACATTGTTGATGAATGGTTATTATTCACAAGAGTCCGATTCACAACATGGCTTATGATTATGCTATGTGTTTGATTTTTGCCGTAATGCTCCGTATTTGATGGAATGCTACGCTTTGTAGGTGAATATGATGCGAATGCTATGATTATGCAAAAGGTACCAAACTGGGATTCGGATCCCGTTGCTGCGAAGATCTCTGGCTGATCTGTTTGAAATGGACCTCCCAGCTGGGGATGAGATCATTGATAGATCTGGTGAGATGTATTTGCTTGGGGATCTAGGTCACTGATTGACATATCCTTGTAATATGGGACCCAGCTGGGGTTTGTAGAAGCTTTCCGTACTCTGTTGTGACTCCTTCATGCGTTGCTCTTCTGGATAGAGGCTGAAATTCTGTGGGGAAATGGTTCCCTGACTTTTGTATTTTGCTGAGGAAGAATGATTGGCACTACGGCTGGGGAAATTGACAAGTGGCAACTAACTGGGGAGAGTTGTTGGCAACTCAGCTGGGGGGAAAAACCTCTGGTGCCAAGAGTGAGTGTTGATTTGCCAGCTTGCTGAGATGTAGCTTGCATGCCCCAAGCTGCGTTCTGGATACCTGCAATCCTGCAAAGATAGAGAAACGCACAAGCGATCCCGAGGTATCCTTTACTGGATTCCGTCATAGGAGTTTAGACACTTTTGACAGTAAGTATATTCCCTGCAAGCACGTGTTTTTGAAGAAAAATATTTGTACTTATGCAATCAGTTTTTAGAGACATCAGACATTCTTTGCAAAAAAAAATGTACAAGACGAAACATGACTGAAAAATCTGATTTTATTAATTCAAATGCCCTGAATTGGCGAGATACAGTCAAGGAAACATATCTCCTGAAATGAGGAGATTGTTACAAATTGAGAAACAAAGTGCTGGCGATGTTGACGACGCTTTAAGGAGCTTCCTCTTCTGCTATGACTCGTATGACTTTTGACGTTCTTCTCGTCTTGCTTTCTGAAGAAGGCTGATTCTGATTGAAGCTTGATCCTTTCGAAGCTTAACAGGTTGTAGGCGATACAGACGAATTCAGAATGCAGTTGTTCGCTTATTCCCTTATTTTGCATGGATCGCCCTTTCGGGTTTTCAATCCATCGGGATACCCATTTTTGCCTGAGTTGTCCAATGCGGCTTTTCAACTCAGCGGGTGTACACATTTTTTATTTATTTTCCCTTACTTTTGCCCGAGTCTTTTATTCTGTTTTTGACTCGCCGGGATGCCCTATTTTTGCCTGGACTTACATTCTGTTTTTATGTCCAGCGGGTCGTTCTATGCGAAGTATTTTTTAACTGCATCTGAATTCACAGGTGTAAACACCCCAAATTTGCCCTCACCCATTCACACCATGGCTTGTGATCATCCTCATATGCATAAACACAAACATATCATCTCACATCTCATTTTTGATTCACTGCATAGTTTCTAAGGCATTTGCACCTAGGGTTTGTGATCTGAGCAACCTCAGGGCATCTTGAGCCACTCTAAAGGCCACCAATCAACTCAAAGGGGTCCAGGTGTGTTCTTATATCATATTACATCTCCTCAAAGTCAAAATGCAAGGGAATCACAAGAACTAGGGTTTTGAGTGGATGCAGAGCCAGGTTGAACTGCACAGTGGATTGGAAATTAGGGTTTTGGTTTCAGAGGCCATAACTCCAAATTTTTTGGTCATTCTTGTTTCCATTGATCTCTATATGGTATAGGGAATATGCATATCAATTTTCATGAGGAAATTCCATGGGGAAGTCATCTGATCAAGGTTTGACTTTTCAGACAAGTCAGTGCAAAATCAGGGCATCTGAGGCCCCCAATGACCCAACCAGTGGGCGATCTTCATCATTTTGAGTGTATATGATCTTTATTTGATCATGGAAGAAGGTTGAAGTTCATAAAAATCAAGAATTTAGGGTTTTTGCAAATGTTGACTTTTTGGGCATAGTTGACTTTTCAAGAATGCATCATTTTAGGTCATTTTTCAAGCCATGATTCTTGATCCAAAAGTGCTTCAAATGGAAAAACTTTGGTCATGAAAGTTGTAGATCTCATCTTTCCCTTTTCAAAAAGTACAAGAACATGATCAAACTCTTCTTGGATCAAAAGTTATGGCAATGCAAAGTTAGCAAAAATCACTTATTTTCAAGATATGCACCAAGTGTGAAAATTGCAAAATCATGTGCTAAGTCAAATTGCAACTTCTAATTCATTTCAAACCAGCACATAAACATTCTCTAAGGCCTAAAAATCAGATTTGAACCAAAGATCACATGTGTTTAGTTCATGTAACAAGGCATTTTTCATGAGATTTCAAAAAAGGCCACAAGTTGCAAAACTCATGATCACATCTCACCAACTTGAGGCATTGGCTGCTGAACCAAGCTAGCTTCATACACACACCATGCTGCGCAGCCCCTATGCCATGTACTTGCCTAGCACTTCACCATACCTCTCTTACACAATTTTTGACTTTTTTGCAAAAGGCAACTTACCAATCAATAAAGCACATGTCCAATCAACTGACCAATGAGAGAGAGTTATGTGGACAATTTGCAAGCCATTTCATGTACAAGGCAAGGCTGAAGCTCATTCATTGAGGACATTCACAAAAACACACCACATTGCAACTTGCTTCGAATCTGCCTCCACAGCTTGCAAACACTCAAACCATTTCCTCCTTTCAACTCACCATGTATCATTGAGTAGAAACCACCAAGAACACAAGCCTGAAACAGCCAGAACATCCCACTGCCATTCTTCACCTCCATTTGCAGTTCCATTCGAATCTTCCACCCTAGCTCACAAACACACAAACAAACACCATAGACCTTCTCCATACATCATCAGGACCATAAACAACCCCTCACAATGACCTGAAAGTGCCTATTTCACCATTGCCATTTCTGATCAAGCTTGAGCAGAAGCTGTCGAATCTCACTATCCAGCCAACTTAAACTCTCATTGAGCATTCAAACACCTTCTGGGGATCAAGTGGAGTGGTTTTCACTGAAAGAAGAGGCCAGAAAGTTCTCAAGTTGAAAGCTCCAAATCTCAGGTAGCTCGAAAATTATTTTTTCCAGAAATCATTTCTTTTGTTCCAAACTTGTTCTTTGTGTTATCCTGATCATGAATATGTCTTTGGTTTTTGAAATGGTGATGAAATAAGCATTTAATTGAACTCTGAAACTGGTTTGCCCTAAAACTTGTTCTGTTCGATTTATGGTTTTGAGGAAGAAGAAATTTGTTTGGACTTAGGGTTTTAGCTCAGGGGGTCATGGGGATCATTTTGGTGTGCTTAGTTTTCATTTTCGTTACGTTTTAAGGGAGTTGGGGAGTTTTCAGGTGAGAAGCTGGCCGGAGAAGACGACCGGAAGTCTTCTCCGGCAGCCTGAGTCATTAAACCCTAATCTCAGGTCATTAATGTTAGTTTGAATTTGGACCATTGATTGCGTTGAATTGTTTGACTTCCCGCGCGCATGAAAGGCCAGGATCTCTTCATTAGCCCTAATCCACATATTTAGCTTTAATTAATTCGTAATTAAATTAATTAAGTCAGGTGCAATCCACGCCCTCCATTCGCGCGCCAGTCAACCATTTTGAATCCAGAGTCCATCCTGGCCATCCATCCTGATTACTTTTTATTTTATTTGTTTTTATTTCATTTTATTTCATTAAACTTGCATAATTATTTTAAAATAGTTAAAAATTCTTAAAAATTATGAAACTTTTTCCTAAAAGTTTTATTAATTTTTAAGACCCAAAAACATTTTTATTTTATTTTTATCATTAAAAAAGCATTTTTAAAAATTTAAAAGATTATTTTTAATTGATTAATGGGAATTAATTAATTAAAAACACTTTTAGGTATTTAAAAATTACACAAAAATTCATGAAATGTTCTAAGACATTTAGAAACATTGTCCAACCTTCAAACCAAATTTCTTTTTTGATCTTGATGCATTTCAAGAATTTTTCATTGAATTAAATCATATTTTGTGCATTATTTTGATCATGGATTCAAAAATTCATTTCTGCCTATTGGAGAAGGTTGAGGCATTGATTCTTCTTGCATTGTTTTATGTTTGGCATGTAGTTTCTAGGGTAAAATGGCCATGATTTGATTCCTCATTTTCAATTTGTTTGGCATTTATTTTGTTAAGAACCCTAAAAAACCCTAATAACTTGTAAAATTCATAACTTGAGTTTGGTTGAGAGTTGAGAGTTCCCCTTTGGGCAGTGGTTCATGATAGGATTAGGGTGTCTTTGGGTAGCATTTTCCATTTTTTATCTTAGGGTTTGTTTCTGTTTTGAGTTTTTGTTTGATGTTTGATTCATAAACCCTAATTTGGGCTTTCTCTTGCATCCTTCTTGCATTCTCTTGCATAACATGACTTGTCTTTGCCTTTTGTGCATTCTTGTGATCCATTTGACATCTTAAGACATTTAGAAAGCATGTTTGATCATTGCATTGCATATTTGCCATGTCATTTGTCTTGTATGATTCATAACTTTTCATGTTCATTCATGCTCCTTAACTTGCATCATTTGCATTCATAATCTTGTATGAACATCTCCATGCCTTGCCTCATGTTTGCAGCACCTCATAACATCATAATCATCATCAATATGCTTCTGGTTTTGCTTAGCATCATGCCATTTCATCTCATCTTGCATTGTTTTGCATTTCTTTCTAACATTTCAGGTGGTAAGTAAACTTGGGAAGTGAATTTGCCTTCACTTCTCATAACTTTTCTTTTCATCTCTTTTGCATCCATTGCTGCATTTCTATTTGTGTTTGAGATTGAGCTTGCTCATTCTTGTTCCTCCCACTTTCTTTCTTCAAGTGACTTGACTTCTTGAATGAAGCAAGTCACTTTGCTTCTCTTGATCTTATTCATCTGCTTCCTGGTGGCTCCTCTGAAGATTGTTCTTGCAAACCTCACTGACCTTAGGAACAACCAAGCATGACAATGAATTAGGGTTTTGATTAGTCCCCCACAGTTTTACCTTTGTGTCTCTCTTTGAGTCTCCTCTTCTCATCTCATAATCAGGGACTAAACCCTAAAGGCTTTAAGACTTTGTGATTAAGCTTATGCCTGCATCCTTCTCTTAGGATGGAGTGTATAACTTTAATCCTAAGTGTTGAACCCTTTATGTGTTTAAATCCTTTAATCAATCCATTTAATAATCATCAAGACATCAAGCTTGTAACTTGGGCCTTGCATTAGGGTTCTAATTCTTCCTTAAGTGGTTAAGAAGGACTAACCCTAGTGTTAATGGACAAGTCCCCCTCAAGTTGTCTTACAAATCATAAAAATCACTTCATCACCATATCATTAAATAAAATCCACTTAATCAAAGGCTTGTTTTGTCATGGGTTTAATCCCTAATCATGGATTAAGTTGAGGAGCTTTCCTCAGCTTAAACATTCTCATCTATCATCCTTCTTTTAGGATGGTGTAATGAGTCTGTTTAATCCATGATTATGGCTTAACCTCATTACTTAACACTAAACAAAAATCACCAAAAACATCTAAATAATCACAAGTAGGTTAATGATCTTAATCCTACACCATAGATGATTAAGTGTGAGAATCTGACTTCACACTTAAGGTATTCTCATTACCCCTAATCAGAGGGAAGATGTGATGAGTTTACTAAATCCATTGGTTTAGACTTAAGCTCATTAACTTATGACAAACTTTCAAAAGCAATAAAAGACTGAAAATACAAAAACAAACAATAATCGTCTCCTCCGGGATTCTTTTCTCATCTCATTCACTCATAAACGAGAATTTGCTTCTTCCGTCTAATGCAAGACAGTTAGCACCTGAGCCAGACAGGTCATACACTTGAGCATAGACAAGTAAGCAGTTCACAAGTCAACTCACCTTTCAGTCTCTTTGGGTCGAACTACGGTGTTCTGACTTCCTCATTGCACGAGAGGATACGTAGGCATAACTTAACAGTTATCGAACAAAAGTCTCTGTATATTCCCCCTCCTTCTAGCTTCATTCTTTAGCCTCATGATCTTGAGCATTTCACTCCTTTCTTGCACTGACACTTTCATACTTCACATCACTTATACACTTTGCACTGACACCTGTACATCCTTTTCCAGCTATTTTATACACAAATTGCACTGACACTACCCCTTTAAAACACAAATCTTTTAAGCGTGGATCCCGTCGAGTACGGCGGACAATCTGGGTGCTAATACCTTCCCAGGTTGTAACCAACCCCCTTTCTCAGTCTCTCTGGTTCGCAACCGTCTTATCCATCCTTTTCTAGGTTTATGCAGCATTGCCTTTCCTCCGGGATAAAAATGCCTAGCTGGCGACTCTATTCATCTCCAGTGAGTTCACGGCTGTGTGTTCTCATTGTCCCTTTCGCCGACCGTTCGCGCTTGTACCTGGATGCAAATCTTTGGGAGCGACAGCTTGGCGACTCTGCTGGGGACTTATACTGCAACCAGGGCTTCTGGTTCTTTTTGTGGGTTCCTCCTAGCGCTTGATTGATTTGTGTTTACTGGGGTGTTATGTGCTTATTTGTGTTTGTATATTTGTATTTATTTTTGATTTATGTACAGTTTGCTTTACTACTTTCTTTATTGCTTTGGCATTATATCATAATTGTCATACTGTACTGCTGGCTGGATCTGGTTTTTTTGTTTTGGTGGGTGGGTGTTTCATTGAGAGTTAATATCCTATACCTGGGATCTGAGTGACACCTAGGCTAGAGTGAATCATATTCTTTCCCATTCCATTTCGGTCTGGTGCGGGAATATGAAACACGGTTCAGATATGGGTTTCTTCTTGAGAACCCTGTGTTGCAGATTTCCTGCAATGCTAGGGCTATCTGGGAAGCCTGCTAAGTCTGGATGACCTTTTAGTATTGACCTTCAGAAACTGAGGTGAATTAGAGGAGGAATTGTTATGGTTATTGTAAACACTGTACCTCCGGGTTAGAAGTGTTTACACTTCTCATAACTGATCCAAGTCTGAGGATCCTTGTTCTAGATCATCACCTGTGAGGGGGTTGGGCTGTTTACAGGTTTGCAGGTACCTTAACCTCAGAATACCCTGTTACTTTGACTTTGTTAAGAATGCTCCATGTTGGACAGTTCTTGTGATTCTAAAACCCTGGACATGTGGCTCTTTATTTGAGTCCCCCACCCTGGTTACTGGATTTATAGACCTCCATCTGGAATTCTTGAACACACATGGACTTATACCAGGGCATTTTGATCAGATCCAGCTCAGTCACAAACCCTTGCATTTCATTTGCATACATACCCATTGCATCATATTAACATTTGCTTATTTGTGTTTCAGGGTATCCACTTTCATCTGGTTTTGGTTTTGACCCCATCTGCTATATTGGCCTATCTCCACCAGCACTTGCTTCAGCCTGTCAGCCCTATACTTCAGTTACTTGCACTAGCCAGCCAGTGGCCCACTCCTCAGCATCTTCATCAGCACTTATCCTACTCAGTCCTCAGCATCATGGCTCCAAAGAAAAGCAATATCACTTATCATTTCTTCCAACCAGACTTATCAGACATCAGGAGGATCCAAACCCTGATCACTCCAGATCACATACCCTTGTTCAGGGAGAGTTATGGAGATATACTGGACATGGTTATGGATCTGGACCCTTCACAGAGGAGCCTCATCCACACCTGCATTCAGTTTTATGACCCCCCATTGAGATGTTTCACCTTTCAAGACTTTCAGTTGGGTCCTCTTTTGGAAGAATACTCATCTTTGATTGGTCTGCCTATCAAGAGGGAAATCCCTTTCAACCCTGAAATGGTCTTTCCCAGCAATGGAGAGGTGGCAAGAGCTATGCACCTGGAGCCTGTTTTGATTGAACAACATATGACCTCTAAAGCTGGGATCCCTGGATTTCATCTAGATTTCATGATTTCTCAAGCTAGTCTGAAAGCCTCCCTGGGGGAGCGGAAAGCTGTTTGTGCTCTGTTGGCCTTAAGTGTATATGGAATTGTGTTGTTTGCAGATGAGCCACGATTCATCAGCAAGAATGCCATCCATTTGTTCATCCTGAAGAACCCAGTGCCAACTTTGTTGGGTGATCTCTATTACTCAGTACATCAGAGGAATGAGAAGCAGAGGGGAAGATTGGTGAGGATTTGTGCTCCATTATTCCATGCTTGGCTTCTTAAACATCTACCCAGGACAGATGCATTCCTAAATCCTCATCAGCAAAGCAACTGGGCTAAGAGGCTCACTACTCTCACTCCAGCAGACATCAGATGGTGTGCTCAAAGCACCAAGGGCAGAGATATCATTACAAGCTGTGGGCACTTTCCCAATGTGCCTTTAATAGGGGTCAAGGGAAGTATCAATTACAACCCTCTACTGTTCAGGAGGCAATTAGGCTATGCACTGGTCCATACTCCCAGGGAGCAAGACTTGGTTGAGACCCTCTACTGTGAGAACAAGATTAGTCTGGCAACTGTTAGGCAGGCTGCCTGGGCCTGGGATCATGTTCAGACTAAGGGAATCACCATTCTGGGGAAGTGCAATAATGTGGCATCAGCACAATATTATGAGTGGTCCCATGCTAGGGCCCAATTCTCTGGAATGCCCTTTACCATAGAAGACATGCCTGAGTCATCTTCAGCACCACCCCCTGCCACTATCAGTCTGGAGGAGTTTGAGAGCTTGAAGGAAAGAAATGAGAAGTTAACCCAAGCCTTGCAGAAGACCCTCAGGGAGAGGAGTGAAGGTGTGAGGGAGATTGAGAGATTGGAGAAATTGAGAGTGGAACACTTGACCAAGATTGAAAAGTCTGGAGATTATATCAACAAGTCCAAAGCTGGTGAGCAGATTTTGAAGAATGCTTGTAAAGAAGCCCAGTTCCAAAGAGCAAGGACAGACTTGTATTTGAAAGAGAGTCAAGCCAGGTGGGTCCGGATCACTGAGGCCCGTACTCTAGAAGACAAGAGAGTTCAAGACAAGATGGAACAGATGGAAAAAGCCCTGGCAGCAGCCCAGAAGGAAATATCAGAATTAGAAATCAGAGCTGGAGTGAAGAGGTCTAAGGACCAAAGTCAGAACAAGAAGTTGACTGCAGCTGTTGCAACAAGAAACCTTCTCATCAGAAATCTTACGGAGCGGCCGGCTGATCCTGTGACCGAAGCACTTCTTAAGGAAGTTCGTGAGGACGAGTTTGGCCTTGGAGTTTGATCATTTGCTTGTTGTTATCCCTATTCCATGTACTTTTGCTTTTTTGTGATGTATTTTGACCCCTTAGAGGGCTGGTGTTGTAAAATGAACAAGTTGTATTATTTCATCTTATGTAATATATTTGTGTTGGTTTCTATCTGGGTTCACTTCAAAAGCAACTTCAACAGCATCATCTTCAAGGGTCTGGAAGGGTCAAAACTGAAGGCCAAACCGGATACCTTGAGAACAAATAAGCATAACTGCATTGCATGCTAACCCTTTTGTTTGTTTTGTAGGTTTTTGTTTTGTTGTTGCTAACCTCTGTTGTGATGTTCAGGAATTATTGCTCGCCGCCGGGTATTTCCCCTCAACAGGCCACACAGGTACCCAACTAGAAACAACCTTCCGGGAATTCAGATGGATCAGATGCAGCAGGACCTTACGGAGGTCAGAAACCAGATGGCCAACGAAAGGTTGGAGATGAGAACTCAGATAACACAGTTCATGGAAGTAATGAACAATTTAGCTCAAAGCCAGGAGAGGCTCAGGGCTTTGGTAGAAGGGAGGAATCAAGATGAGCCCCATGTGGGGACTGCCGGCACAAGTAACAATGAACGGGTGCAACCCCATGTTAACCCTCTTGTGTTTGGCCCACATCTACATCCTGAGATTAACATTCCTGCAAATGTTCAAGGAACAGCCACTGCAGCCAGAGTACTTCAAGAAGATCCTCAGGAGGACCAATTTACAGTAATGGGTGCTGGAGAGGAAACTTATGATAGACGGTTGGAAGAAATAGCTGAGAAGTTGAGGTCCTTAGAGTCTCAAAATTCTTTGGGGTTCGACGTCATGGACATGGGTTTGGTAGAAGGGGTCAGGATCCCCCATAAGTTCAAACCTCCTTGTTTCGAAAAGTATAATGGGACTTCATGCCCCCGGACTCATCTACAATCATTTCTGGGAAGGCTGAAGGCCTATACAATGGATGAGAAACTTTGGATGTTCTACTTCGAAGACAGCTTGACTGGAGCATCAAGGGAATGGTATTCCCACTTGACAAGGGCAAATGTAAGATGCTGGAAGGACCTGGCAGAGGCCTTCATCCGCCAGTATCAATACAACTTAGACATGGCACCCAACAGGACTCTCCTAATGGGAATGTCACAGTCATCTAGGGAGAGCTTCAGAGAATATGCTCAAAGATGGAGACAGCTTGCTGCTGCTGTCCAGCCACCTATGTCTGAGAGAGAAATGGCAGACATGTTTATGAACACTCTCCAGGGAACGTATATTGACAGGTTGGCTGCTTTCTCCTCCACTAGCTTCGCAGATGTTGTCATAGCTGGGGAGAGAATTGAAAGCCTGTTAAAAATGGGTAAGATCTCTGACAACGGTGCAAGCTCGTCCAGTGGTACAAGAAAGCCTTTTGCAGGCCCAAGAAGAACTGGCGAGACCAATGCCATTCACACCAACAGGGGTAGGCCCCAATATGTTCATAGGTCAATAGCAGCAGTCACCATCCCTGCTCCAGCTCATCCTCAACCTGTCTATCAACCTCCTCAGCAAAGCTATCAACAACAACCTCAGTACCATCAGCAAAATCAGTATCCTCCAAGGAATTACAACAACAGCAACACCAACAACAACAGTCAACAAAGGCCATTCCAACAGAGGCCATCCCAAGCTAACAGAGTGATCGATCCGATCCCAATGCCATATGCTGCCTTGTTGCCACAACTTCTGAAACTCAACCTAGTTGAGCTAAGAACGTTGGCACCTCCGGATCCCAACAGTCTACCAAGAAACTATGACTCCAATGCTAGGTGTGCTTTTCACTCGAACGCACCTGGTCACAGCACAGAAAAATGCAGGGCTCTGCATATGAAGGTACAAGACTTGGTAGACTCCAAGGCTCTGAATTTTGCACCTCCGCCCAATGTCAATAAAAACCCAATGCCAAACCATGGTGGTCCTCGAATTAACGCTATTGAAGAAGACAGACCGTCTTATTTAATAACCAGTGTGGATCAGATCCGGACACCATTGGTGGAAATCAAAGCTCAACTCCGTGAAAACCAGATATTTCCAGGGTGTGAACTAGGGTGTCCCTACTGCAATATTTCATGGAACAGGTGCGAGGACCTGAGGAATGGCATTGACAGCCTTATTCAGAGTGGCCTGCTACAGATCACTACATCATTTCCGACAAATCCGACAACTTCATCAACAACGGTTCCAGAACCTCCTACAAATGCAGCAACTATTGTTCCCGACAATTCATCAGCAACATCAACAAGTACTTCACCTGTCCTTCCAAATGATCAGTTTTCAACAGTTTCTCCTGCTACAACTTCAGTTTCATTCCATTTCGAATCTCCATCAACAACAACATCAGTCCTTCCAACAATACCTCCTACAACACCAGCAATCAATCATGAAGATGTCTCTACTGTTACCATATTCTACGATCCTGAAAATAATTCCGCCTACCATTCAGAAGGTGCTGCTCCCGCCAGAGCACCAGTTACAATCTTTTATGATCCACAAACAATAACAGTCCCTTCAGCAGCAGCAATCAGTCCGGTCACTGTCACGGTGCCTGGACCAGTACCATATGAGAGCAACAGGGCCATCCCTTGGCACTATGGCTCTGACTTGTATTGCGAAGGAAAAAGAATCACTCTTGAAACATCAGCACCTGCACCACAAGTAGATAATGTGGGGGGAGGCGGAGGCTTCACTCGAAGCGGACGTCTCTTTGCTTCACAAGTTCAAAGACCTACAGCCGAAGCAGAAGCTGCTGCCAAGGCAAAAGGAAAAGGCCCGGTGCAGGAGGATCCAGCTGCCAAAGAAACCCTGAAGACTCCGTTCGATCAAGAAGTTGATGAGTTTATGAGAATCATCAAAAAGAGTGACTACAAAATTGTGGATCAACTTCACCAGACGCCATCCAAAATCTCTATCCTCTCACTGCTTATATGCTCCGAAGCCCATCGGAATGCACTACTTAAAGTCCTGCACGCAGCTTACGTGCCTGAGGAGATTACTGTCAACCAATTGGAAACCGTGGTTGGAAATGTTACTGCTAGCAATGGGCTAGGGTTTACCAATTCTGACTTGACAGCGGATGGCCGCAACCACAACAAAGCCTTGCACATAACCATGGAATGCAAAGGAGCTGTCCTTTCTCATGTGCTGGTGGACACAGGTTCTTCCCTGAATGTCTTACCAAAGAAGGCTCTGGTGAAGTTAGAATATGATGGATTAGCATTGAGACCCAGCAACCTGGTGGTACGAGCCTTTGATGGCTCTAAGAGATCGGTTCTGGGAGAGATTGAGCTGCCCGTGACAATTGGCCCACAGACCTTTAAAACTATCTTTTTTGTGATGGACATTCAGCCCGCCTACAGCTGTTTGTTGGGTAGACCCTGGATTCACGCCGCCGGCGCAATAACGTCTACCCTTCACCAAAAGTTAAAATATGAGTGGGAAGGCCAAGTTGTCACAATCTGTGGGGAAGAGGATATTTTTGTTAGCCATCTGGCTACGTATAAATACATTGAGATGGATGGAGAGATCCATGAGACAATGAGCCAAGGTTTTGAGGCCTTGAATGTCAATGAGGCATCTGCTGTATCTGGTACTCCAATGTCGTCATACCAACAAGCCCGGAAGGTTGTTGAGGAAGGAACTGCCCAAGGCTGGGGCAAACTGCTATCGGTGGAGAAAAAAGAAGACAAGTTTGGGTTGGGTTACAGACCAACTCAACATCAAGCAAAGGCTGCTGAAGAGCCTGGTTTTGTCAGTGGGGGGATGCTCACCCCCGATGCTATCAACTGTTTGGAAGACGAGCTGGAAGAGGAGCGCAATCTGGAGAATTGGATTCGTCCAAAGATCCCGGGGAGCAGTGTCTCGAACTGGTCTTCCCAGGAAATTATAAGAGTTACTCATGCAGAGTAATTATTATTTCCTGTATATTTTTATAGCATGCATCAAAGTCTTGCATCTTGCCCAAGATGACAAGACTCATTTTGTAATCAGGGCCATCTGTACTTTTGTGCAAACAAGATTAAATTAATGAAATATCAGACATCTTTTTGCAAACGAGTCTTTTTCTTTTCTGTTCACTGTTTTTCCATTTTTTTCTTTTTGTACAAAAATAAATGGCGGTGTTTTCAAAATGGCAACTTCATTTCACTTTTTTCTAAAGCAAGATTAAAATCAATCACTAAAATGAACAAACTTAACCCTTGCAGAGAGTGCCTTCCTGACAGCACCGACAACAGCACGGCTATGACATCGTATGACTTTGACAATCCAATCAATCAAGCTGATGAAGGGGTTGATGAAGAATATGAGCTTCCTGAAGAGCTAGCCAGGTTGTTGAGACAAGAGGAAAAGGTTATTACTCCTCACCAGGAGGAGATTGAGGTGATCAATCTTGGTACAGATGAAGACGTGAAAGAAGTTAGAATCGGGGCCCGCCTGCAAGACTCAGTGAAGAGACGACTGATAGATCTGCTTCAAGAGTATGTTGACGTGTTTGCTTGGTCGTATCAAGATATGCCAGGGTTGGACACCGATATAGTCGTGCACAAGCTGCCTTTGAGGGAAGAATGCCCACCAGTTAAACAGAAGCTGCGCCGAACTCGCCCAGACATGGCTATGAAAATCAAAGAAGAGGTACAAAAGCAGTGGGACGCCGGGTTCCTTGCTGTAACTAGCTACCCGCCGTGGGTTGCTAATATAGTGCCTGTGCCTAAGAAGGATGGCAAAGTAAGAATGTGTGTTGACTACCGGGATCTGAATAGAGCCAGCCCGAAAGATGACTTCCCATTACCTCACATTGATGTATTGGTGGATAACACGGCTCAGTTCTCGGTATTCTCCTTCATGGATGGATTTTCAGGCTATAATCAGATCAAGATGTCACCTGAAGACATGGAGAAGACAACATTTATCACACCCTGGGGCACGTTCTGCTACAAGGTAATGCCATTTGGACTAAAGAATGCTGGTGCAACATATCAACGGGCTATGGTGACATTATTCCACGATATGATCCATAAGGAAATCGAGTGTTATGTGGATGACATGATTGCCAAGTCCCTTACAGAGGAAGGTCACCTGGTGAATCTGTTGAAGTTGTTCAAGCGACTGAGGAAGTACCAACTAAAGCTGAACCCCAACAAATGCACATTCGGGGTGCGATCCGGTAAGCTGCTGGGCTTTATTGTAAGCGAGAAAGGGATTGAAGTTGACCCTGATAAAGTCAAAGCTATTCAAGAAATGCCTGCACCGAAAACTGAGAAAGAAGTTCGAGGGTTCTTGGGTCGGTTGAACTACATTTCAAGGTTCATATCTCACCTTACAGCGACCTGTGAACCTTTGTTCAAGCTGTTAAGAAAGGAACAAACGGTCAGGTGGAACGAAGATTGCCAGAAGGCTTTTGACAAGATCAAAGAATATCTGCAAGAACCTCCAATCCTTATGCCGCCAGTTGAAGGAAGACCTCTGATAATGTACTTGACAGTATTAGAAGAATCAATGGGGTGTGTGTTGGGCCAGCATGACGAGTCTGGTCGAAAAGAGTATGCAATATACTACCTAAGCAAAAAGTTTACCGACTGTGAACAACGTTATTCACTGCTCGAGAAAACTTGCTGTGCTTTAGCGTGGGCTGCTCGCCGACTGAGACAGTATATGTTGACCCACACTACCTTACTAATCTCAAAAATGGATCCAGTTAAGTACATTTTCGAGAAGCCAGCTCTTACCGGACGGGTTGCAAGATGGCAGATGATTCTCACAGAATACGACATACAGTACACATCTCAGAAAGCCATCAAGGGCAGTGTACTATCTGAATATCTGGCTGAGCAACCCATTGATGACTACCAACCTATGAGGTTTGACTTCCCTGATGAAGACATCATGTTCATAAAAGCAAAAGATCACGAAGAGCCTATTCACACTGAAGGGCCTGACCCGGAAGAAGAATGGACTATGATGTTTGACGGGGCTGTTAACATGAATGGTCGTGGTGTTGGTGCAGTACTCATTACACCCAAAGGGGTTCACATGCCTTTCTCGGCAAAACTCACTTTCAACTGCACTAACAACGAAGCTGAATACGAAGCTTGCATTATGGGTCTTGAGGAAGCCATTGACCTCAGGATCAAGACATTGACCGTATTCGGAGATTCAGCTTTGGTAGTCAATCAGACCAACGGAAAATGGTATACACACCAAGATCATCTGATACCTTACAGGGATTATACAAGGAGGTTACTGACTTTCTTCACAACAGTCAAGCTTGAGTATATCCCTCGGGACGAGAATCAGTTTGCGGATGCTCTTGCTACCATTTCATCCATGATCAAAGTTCAAACGGCTAACTTTGTACCCCAGATTTCAGTGTCTAGACTTGATAGACCAGCATATGTATTTGCAGCAGATGTTGTCAAAGATGATAAGCCTTGGTTCCATGACATTAAGTGCTTCTTGGAGGATCAAACATACCCGCCTGGGGCATCTTCCAATGATAAGAAGACTTTAAGAAGGCTTGCTGGTAGTTTCTTTCTGAACACTGATGGGTCTTTATACAAAAGGAACTTTGATATGGTACTCCTCAGATGTGTTGACAAGACAGAAGCAGATTTGTTGATACATGAAGTGCACGAAGGATCTTTTGGTACCCATGCCGGAGGGCATGCCATGGCTAAGAAATTGTTAAGATCAGGCCATTATTGGATCACAATGGACGCAGACTGTTGTGCTTACGCCAGAAAATGCCATAAATGCCAGATCTATGCAGATAAGGTGCATGTACCTCCCAATCCTTTGAACATCATGTCTTCACCATGGCCCTTTGCTATGTGGGGCATTGATATGATCGGCAAGATTGAGCCAACTGCTTCGAATGGCCACAGATTCATCCTGGTCGCCATCGACTATTTCACCAAGTGGGTTGAAGCAGCCTCATATGCAAACGTTACAAGACAAGTGGTAGCCCGATTTCTGAAGAGAGATATCATCTGTCGGTATGGAGTGCCCGAGCGAATCATTACTGATAATGGTTCCAATCTAAACAACAAAATGATGGCAGAGCTGTGCCGGGACTTCAAGATCCAACACCACAATTCTTCTCCTTACAGGCCAAAGATGAACAGCGCTGTTGAGGCAGCGAATAAGAATATCAAGAAGATTGTGCAAAAGATGGTAATCACCTACAAAGATTGGCATGAAATGCTACCGTTTGCCTTGCATGGGTACCGCACTTCAATCAGAACGTCCACTGGGGCAACACCGTATCAACTTGTGTATGGTATGGAAGCGGTCCTACCTGTTGAGGTTGAACTACCCTCGTTACGGGTATTGATGGATGTTAAACTGAGTGAAGCAGAATGGGTTCGGTCCCGATTCGAACAACTGAGTCTGATCGAAGAGAAAAGATTGGCTGCAATCTGTCATGGGCAGTTATATCAGAAGAGAATGAAGAAGGCCTTCGATCAGAAAGTCAGGCACCGAGAGTACCAAGTAGGGGATCTTGTGCTGAAAAGAATCCTCCCTCCTCATACAGACCACAGGGGCAAATGGACTCCAAATTATGAAGGACCATTCGTTGTAAAGAAAGTTTTCTCTGGTGGGGCACTGATGCTCAGCACCATGGATGGTGAAGATTTCCCATCCCCTGTGAATTCAGATGCAGTTAAAAAATACTTCGCATAAAATGACCCGCTGGACATAAAAACAGAATGTAAGTCCAGGCAAAAATAGGGCATCCCGGCGAGTCAAAAACAGAATAAAAGACTCGGGCAAAAGTAAGGGAAAATGAACAAAAAATGTACACCCGCTGAGTTGAAAAGCCGCATTGGACGACTCAGGCAAAAATAGGTATCCCGATGGATTGAAAACCCGAAAGGGCGATCCATGCAAAACAAGGGAATAAGCGAACAACTGCATTCTGAATTCGTCTGCATTATCTGCAACTTGGTAAGCTACAAAGGATCAAGCTTCAATCAGAATCAACTTTCTTCAGAAAGCAAGACGAGAAGAACGTCATTGTCATACGAGTCATAGCAGGAGAGGAAGCTCCTCAAAGCGTCGCCAACACTGCCAGCTTTTTGTTTCTCAATTTGTAACAGTCTCTTCATTTCAGGAGATATGTTTCCTTGACTGTATCTTGCCAATTCAGGGCACATGAATTAATAAAATCAGATTTTCGGTCATGTTTCGTTTTACATTTATGTTTTGCAAAGAGTTGTCTGATATCTCTAAAAATACAATTGCATAAGTACAAATGCCTTTCTCTAAAAATAAAAACACATGCTTACAGGGAATGTGATTATTCTCGAAAGTACTTAACTCCTATGACGGAATCCGGTAAGGGATACCTCGGGACCTTTTGTACGTTTCCTTACCTTTGCAGGTTTGCAGGTATCCAGAACGCAACCTGGGGCATGCAAGTTACGTCTTAGCAAGATGGCGAATCGTTATCAACTCGGTCTATCTTCCACGTGGCACTGGAAGGTGCCCATTTCCCCAGCGAAGTTGCCAAATCAACATGCACTCAATCTTAGCATCTGAAATGCTCTATCCCCAGCTGAGTTGCCTCTCACAATTCCCCAGCCGAGTTGCCATTTCATCCTCAGCCGAGTACAGGAGTCAAGGAATCATCTCCCCACAGAATCTTCAGCCTCTATCCAGAAGAGCAGCGCATAGAAGATCACAACAGAGTGAAGAAAGCTTCTACAAACCCCAGTTGGGTCCCGTATTACAAGGATATGTCAACCAGTGACCTATGCCCCCAAATGAATACATCTCACCAGATCTACCAATGATCTCATCCCCAGCTGGGAGGTCCATTTCAAACAGATCAACCAGAGATCTTCGCAGCAACGGGATCCGAATCCCGGTTTGATATCCTTGCATAATCATAGCATCCGCATCATATTATCCCCTCAGAGCGTAGCATTCCGTCTAATACGGAGCATTACGGCAAAAATCAAATGCATAGCATAATCATAAGTCATGTTGTGAATAGAACACCTGTGAATAATAACCGTTCATCATCATTATACAAAAATCCCCACCAGAGTCCCAGCAAAAGCAGTTGCCTCTCCAATCACCAAACACCAGTATATATTTCGGACACCCGTCCGTGTCATCACTTCCCCAAACAGGTTGCCTGAATACACTTTACAAACAAAATCACCCGTACTACAGATACTTCCTGACACTCGTCCGTGTCAAATCACCAGCAGAAAGCCAAAGACATCCTCTTGGCACTCACATATACTTATATATACACTTTCTCGACGCCCGTCCGTGTCATATCCCCAGCGCAGTCGCTTACACCTTTACCACCCATATACTTGATAATGCTACTTTTCTCTTTTGACACTCGTCTGTGTCACTCTCCCCAGCAGATAAACACTCATCTATATATACTCTTACTACTCACTTATACAGATACTCATCCGTATCTTGTATACACCACTCATCTCCCCACAGATTCGACAATAGTCCTTGTTCTTTGGTAACCAGTTGGTACTCGTCCGTACCATCATCTCAGAACATTGCGTCTAGTGTTTGTTTCTACGTGATACTCGTCCGTATCATAGTCTTAAGGATGCTCGTCCGCATCTTTAATCCATACACTGTGTCAAACACTTGTGTCTTCTTGAATATAGATGCTCGTCTGTGTCTATTATTCCCCAGAAAATTCTTTCAGATTCAACACTCGTCCGTGTTCCTTGTTAACCAGTTGATACTCGTCCGTATCATCATCTCTGAACACGTGTCAGTTTGTTTCTACATGATACTCGTCCGTATCATGATCTTAAGGATGCTTGTCCGCATCTTTAATCTATACACAATACCAAACACTTATACCTTTTGTTTCTTGGATGTAAACGCTCGTCCGTGTTTACTATATCCCCAGTAAATCACCAACAAAGTTTCTTTTATCTAACACTCGTCCTGTGTTATGATACCTTTGAGAGCAGCCGTACCCTGCTGAGTGGTCGTCCTCCACTTCTTGATGGTCGTCCTCCATCATGCTCATCCGATGGCCGTCCCCATCGTTGATATTTAGCAGCCGTCCCCTGCTAGGTGGTCGTCCTCCACCTCTTGATGATCGTCCTTCATCAACTTTATCCAATGGCCGTCCCCATTGTTGATTTTGGTTATCTGACATTCATCCTATGCCATGATAAACCTTGGGAGCAGCCGTACCCTGCTGAGTGGTCGTCCTCCACTTCTTGATGGTCGTCCTCCATCATGCTCGTCCGATGGCCGTCCCCATCGTTGACCTTTTCTATCCGATGGCCGTCCCCATCGTTGATATTTTCAGCAGCCGTACCCTGCCAGGTGGTCGTCCTCCACCTTTGATGGCCGTCCCCATCATATTTCTTTTATACCCAACAGAGCAGCCGTCCCCTGCTAGGTGATCGTCCTTCACCTTTGATGGCCGTACCCCATCATCTGTTTATTCTTTAACCCGATGGCCGTCCCCGTCGTGGTCCCTTTTCCTTTTAGCCCGATGGCCGTCCCCATCGTTGGTTACTTTACCTTTATGAACTTGATGGCCGTCCCCGTCATGTTTTATTAATCCCCAGAGAATTTTACAGCTTTATCTCGATGGCCGTCCCCATCATGATATCTTACTTTTTCCAGCTAGTCGGCCGTCCCCGTCTTAGCTCTACCATATACCCCAGCATGTCGGCCGTCCCCGTCATCGCTCTTTACCCAGCAGTCGTCCTCTGCTCGACGGTCGTCCTCCGTCGCCTACACTTTACAATATACTTTATTTTTCTTGTACAATCTATATCCCTTTCCTTCTTCATTCTGTGAGTGCAAATTTTGGACTGTCTTTGATATTCAACCACAAGTTATCTTGTTTTCCTGTTGAGCCGTTGCTTGCATCCTGCACAGCTAACTCATGTTTGAATAGGGGCAGCTGTAAACAACCCAAATTTGCCCTCACCCATTCACACCATGGCTTGTGATCATCCTCATATGCATAAACACAAACATATCATCTCACATCTCATTTTTGATTCACTGCATAGTTTCTAAGGCATTTGCACCTAGGGTTTGTGATCTGAGCAACCTCAGGGCATCTTGAGCCACTCTAAAGGCCACCAATCAACTCAAAGGTGTCCAGGTGTGTTCTTATATCATATTACATCTCCTCAAAGTCAAAATGCAAGGGAATCAAAAGAACTAGGGTTTTGAGTGGATGCAGAGCCAGGTTGAACTGCACAGTGGATTGGAAATTAGGGTTTTGGTTTCAGAGGCCATAACTCCAAATTTTTTGGTCATTCTTGTTTCCATTGATCTCTATATGGTATAGGGAATATGCATATCAATTTTCATGAAGAAATTCCATGGGGAAGTCATCTGATCAAGGTTTGACTTTTCAGACAAGTCAGTGCAAAATCAGGGCATCTGAGGCCCCCAATGACCCAACCATTGGGTGATCTTCATCATTTTGAGTGTATATGATCTTTATTTGATCATGGAAGAAGGTTGAAGTTCATAAAAATCAAGAATTTAGGGTTTTTGCAAATGTTGACTTTTTGGGCATAGTTGACTTTTCAAGAATGCATCATTTTAGGTCATTTTTCAAGCCATGATTCTTGATCCAAAAGTGCTTCAAATGGAAAAACTTTGGTCATGAAAGTTGTAGATCTCATCTTTCCCTTTTCAAAAAGTACAAGAACATGATCAAACTCTTCTTGGATCAAAAGTTATGGCAATGCAAAGTTAGCAAAAATCACTTATTTTCAAGATATGCACCAAGTGTGAAAATTGCAAAATCATGTGCTAAGTCAAATTGCAACTTCTAATTCATTTCAAACCAGCACATAAACATTCTCTAAGGCCTAAAAATCAGATTTGAACCAAAGATCACATGTGTTTAGTTCATGTAACAAGGCATTTTTCATGAGATTTCAAAAAAGGCCACAAGTTGCAAAACTCATGATCACATCTCACCAACTTGAGGCATTGGCTGCTGAACCAAGCTAGCTTCATACACACACCATGCTGCGCAGCCCCTATGCCATGTACTTGCCTAGCACTTCACCATACCTCTCTTACACAATTTTTGACTTTTTTGCAAAAGGCAACTTACCAATCAATAAAGCACATGTCCAATCAACTGACCAATGAGAGAGAGTTATGTGGACAATTTGCAAGCCATTTCATGTACAAGGCAAGGCTGAAGCTCATTCATTGAGGACATTCACAAAAACACACCACATTGCAACTTGCTTCGAATCTGCCTCCACAGCTTGCAAACACTCAAACCATTTCCTCCTTTCAACTCACCATGTATCATTGAGTAGAAACCACCAAGAACACAAGCCTGAAACAGCCAGAACATCCCACTGCCATTCTTCACCTCCATTTGCAGTTCCATTCGAATCTTCCACCCTAGCTCACAAACACACAAACAAACACCATAGACCTTCTCCATACATCATCAGGACCATAAACAACCCCTCACAATGACCTGAAAGTGCCTATTTCACCATTGCCATTTCTGATCAAGCTTGAGCAGAAGCTGTCGAATCTCACTATCCAGCCAACTTAAACTCTCATTGAGCATTCAAACACCTTCTGGGGATCAAGTGGAGTGGTTTTCACTGAAAGAAGAGGCCAGAAAGTTCTCAAGTTGAAAGCTCCAAATCTCAGGTAGCTCGAAAATTATTTTTTCCAGAAATCATTTCTTTTGTTCCAAACTTGTTCTTTGTGTTATCCTGATCATGAATATGTCTTTGGTTTTTGAAATGGTGATGAAATAAGCATTTAATTGAACTCTGAAACTGGTTTGCCCTAAAACTTGTTCTGTTCGATTTATGGTTTTGAGGAAGAAGAAATTTGTTTGGACTTAGGGTTTTAGCTCAGGGGGTCATGGGGATCATTTTGGTGTGCTTAGTTTTCATTTTCGTTACGTTTTAAGGGAGTTGGGGAGTTTTCAGGTGAGAAGCTGGCCGGAGAAGACGACCGGAAGTCTTCTCCGGCAGCCTGAGTCATTAAACCCTAATCTCAGGTCATTAATGTTAGTTTGAATTTGGACCATTGATTGCGTTGAATTGTTTGACTTCCCGCGCGCATGAAAGGCCAGGATCTCTTCATTAGCCCTAATCCACATATTTAGCTTTAATTAATTCGTAATTAAATTAATTAAGTCAGGTGCAATCCACGCCCTCCATTCGCGCGCCAGTCAACCATTTTGAATCCAGAGTCCATCCTGGCCATCCATCCTGATTACTTTTTATTTTATTTGTTTTTATTTCATTTTATTTCATTAAACTTGCATAATTATTTTAAAATAGTTAAAAATTCTTAAAAATTATGAAACTTTTTCCTAAAAGTTTTATTAATTTTTAAGACCCAAAAACATTTTTATTTTATTTTTATCATTAAAAAAGCATTTTTAAAAATTTAAAAGATTATTTTTAATTGATTAATGGGAATTAATTAATTAAAAACACTTTTAGGTATTTAAAAATTACACAAAAATTCATGAAATGTTCTAAGACATTTAGAAACATTGTCCAACCTTCAAACCAAATTTCTTTTTTGATCTTGATGCATTTCAAGAATTTTTCATTGAATTAAATCATATTTTGTGCATTATTTTGATCATGGATTCAAAAATTCATTTCTGCCTATTGGAGAAGGTTGAGGCATTGATTCTTCTTGCATTGTTTTATGTTTGGCATGTAGTTTCTAGGGTAAAATGGCCATGATTTGATTCCTCATTTTCAATTTGTTTGGCATTTATTTTGTTAAGAACCCTAAAAAACCCTAATAACTTGTAAAATTCATAACTTGAGTTTGGTTGAGAGTTGAGAGTTCCCCTTTGGGCAGTGGTTCATGATAGGATTAGGGTGTCTTTGGGTAGCATTTTCCATTTTTTATCTTAGGGTTTGTTTCTGTTTTGAGTTTTTGTTTGATGTTTGATTCATAAACCCTAATTTGGGCTTTCTCTTGCATCCTTCTTGCATTCTCTTGCATAACATGACTTGTCTTTGCCTTTTGTGCATTCTTGTGATCCATTTGACATCTTAAGACATTTAGAAAGCATGTTTGATCATTGCATTGCATATTTGCCATGTCATTTGTCTTGTATGATTCATAACTTTTCATGTTCATTCATGCTCCTTAACTTGCATCATTTGCATTCATAATCTTGTATGAACATCTCCATGCCTTGCCTCATGTTTGCAGCACCTCATAACATCATAATCATCATCAATATGCTTCTGGTTTTGCTTAGCATCATGCCATTTCATCTCATCTTGCATTGTTTTGCATTTCTTTCTAACATTTCAGGTGGTAAGTAAACTTGGGAAGTGAATTTGCCTTCACTTCTCATAACTTTTCTTTTCATCTCTTTTGCATCCATTGCTGCATTTCTATTTGTGTTTGAGATTGAGCTTGCTCATTCTTGTTCCTCCCACTTTCTTTCTTCAAGTGACTTGACTTCTTGAATGAAGCAAGTCACTTTGCTTCTCTTGATCTTATTCATCTGCTTCCTGGTGGCTCCTCTGAAGATTGTTCTTGCAAACCTCACTGACCTTAGGAACAACCAAGCATGACAATGAATTAGGGTTTTGATTAGTCCCCCACAGTTTTACCTTTGTGTCTCTCTTTGAGTCTCCTCTTCTCATCTCATAATCAGGGACTAAACCCTAAAGGCTTTAAGACTTTGTGATTAAGCTTATGCCTGCATCCTTCTCTTAGGATGGAGTGTATAACTTTAATCCTAAGTGTTGAACCCTTTATGTGTTTAAATCCTTTAATCAATCCATTTAATAATCATCAAGACATCAAGCTTGTAACTTGGGCCTTGCATTAGGGTTCTAATTATTCCTTAAGTGGTTAAGAAGGACTAACCCTAGTGTTAATGGACAAGTCCCCCTCAAGTTGTCTTACAAATCATAAAAATCACTTCATCACCATATCATTAAATAAAATCCACTTAATCAAAGGCTTGTTTTGTCATGGGTTTAATCCCTAATCATGGATTAAGTTGAGGAGCTTTCCTCAGCTTAAACATTCTCATCTATCATCCTTCTTTTAGGATGGTGTAATGAGTCTGTTTAATCCATGATTATGGCTTAACCTCATTACTTAACACTAAACAAAAATCACCAAAAACATCTAAATAATCACAAGTAGGTTAATGATCTTAATCCTACACCATAGATGATTAAGTGTGAGAATCTGACTTCACACTTAAGGTATTCTCATTACCCCTAATCAGAGGGAAGATGTGATGAGTTTACTAAATCCATTGGTTTAGACTTAAGCTCATTAACTTATGACAAACTTTCAAAAGCAATAAAAGACTGAAAATACAAAAACAAACAATAATCGTCTCCTCCGGGATTCTTTTCTCATCTCATTCACTCATAAACGAGAATTTGCTTCTTCCGTCTAATGCAAGACAGTTAGCACCTGAGCCAGACAGGTCATACACTTGAGCATAGACAAGTAAGCAGTTCACAAGTCAACTCACCTTTCAGTCTCTTTGGGTCGAACTACGGTGTTCTGACTTCCTCATTGCACGAGAGGATACGTAGGCATAACTTAACAGTTATCGAACAAAAGTCTCTGTATATTCCCCCTCCTTCTAGCTTCATTCTTTAGCCTCATGATCTTGAGCATTTCACTCCTTTCTTGCACTGACACTTTCATACTTCACATCACTTATACACTTTGCACTGACACCTGTACATCCTTTTCCAGCTATTTTATACACAAATTGCACTGACACTACCCCTTTAAAACACAAATCTTTTAAGCGTGGATCCCGTCGAGTACGGCGGACAATCTGGGTGCTAATACCTTCCCAGGTTGTAACCAACCCCCTTTCTCAGTCTCTCTGGTTCGCAACCGTCTTATCCATCCTTTTCTAGGTTTATGCAGCATTGCCTTTCCTCCGGGATAAAAATGCCTAGCTGGCGACTCTATTCATCTCCAGTGAGTTCACGGCTGTGTGTTCTCATTGTCCCTTTCGCCGACCGTTCGCGCTTGTACCTGGATGCAAATCTTTGGGAGCGACAACAGGGGACGGGAAATCTTCACCATCCATGGTGCTGAGCATCAGTGCTCCACCGGAAAAAACTTTCTTTACCACAAATGGTCCTTCATAATTTGGAGTCCATTTGCCCCTGTGGTCTGTATGAGGAGGGAGGATTCTTTTCAGCACAAGATCTCCTACTTGGTACTCTCGGTGCCTGACTTTCTGATCGAAGGCTTTCTTCATTCTTTTCTGATACAGCTGCCCATGACAGATTGCAGCCAATCTTTTCTCTTCAATCAGACTCAGTTGCTCGTATCGGGACCTAAACCACTCTGCTTCGTTCAGTTTAACATCCATCAGTACCCGTAGAGAGGGTAATTCAACTTCAACTGGTAGGACTGCCTCCATACCATACACAAGTTGATACGGTGTTGCCCCAGTGGATGTTCTGATTGACGTGCGGTACCCATGCAAGGCGAAAGGTAGCATTTCATGCCAGTCTTTGTAGGTGACTACCATCTTCTGCACAATCTTCTTGATATTCTTATTAGCTGCCTCAACAGCGTCGTTCATCTTTGGCCTGTAAGGAGAAGAATTGTGGTGTTGGATCTTGAAGTCCCGGCACAGCTCTGCCATCATTTTGTTGTTCAAGTTGGAACCATTATCAGTAATGATTCGCTCGGGAACTCCATACCGACAGATGATATCTCTCTTCAGAAATCTGGCTACCACTTGTCTTGTAACATTTGCATATGAGGCTGCTTCAACCCACTTAGTGAAATAATCAATGGCGACCAAGATGAATCTGTGGCCATTTGAAGTAGTCGGTTCAATCTTGCCGATCATGTCAATGCCCCACATGGCAAAGGGCCATGGTGAAGACATCACGTTTAGAGGATTTGGAGGCACATGCACCTTATCTGCATAAATCTGGCATTTATGGCATTTTCTGGCGTAGGCACAACAGTCTGCATCCATTGTGATCCAGTAATATCCTGATCTTAGCAGTTTCTTAGCCATGGCATGTCCTCCAGCATGGGTACCAAAGGATCCTTCGTGCACCTCGTGCATCAACAAGTCTGCTTCTGTCTCATCAACACATCTGAGGAGTACCATATCAAAGTTCCTTTTGTATAAAGACCCGTCAGTGTTCAGAAAGAAACTACCAGCAAGCCTTCTCAAAGTCTTCTTATCATTGGAAGATGTCCCAGGTGGGTATGTTTGATCCTCCATGAAGCATTTAATGTCATGGAACCAAGGCTTATCATCTTTGACAACATCTGCTGCAAATACATATGCTGGTCTATCGAGTCTGGACACTGAAATCTGAGGTACAAAGTTGGCAGCTTGAACTTTGATCATGGATGAAATGGTAGCAAGAGCTTCTGCGAACTGATTCTCGTCCCGAGGGATATACTCAAGCTTGACTGTTGTGAAGAAAGTCAATAACCTCCTTGTATAATCCCTGTAAGGTATCAGATGATCCTGGTGGGTGTACCATTTGCCGTTGGTTTGATTGACTACCAAAGTTGAATCTCCGAATACAGTCAATGTTTTGATCCTGAGGTCAATGGCTTCCTCAAGACCCACAATGCAAGCTTCGTATTCAGCTTCGTTGTTAGTGCAGTCGAAAGTGAGTTTTGCCGAGAAAGGCATGTGAACTCCTTTAGGTGTAATGAGTACTGCACCAACACCACGACCATTCATATTAACAGCCCCATCAAACATCATAATCCATTCTTCTTCCGGGTCGGGCCCTTCAGTGTGAATAGGCTCTTCATGATCTTTTGATTTTATGAACATGATGTCTTCATCAGGAAAGTCAAATCTCATAGGCTGATAGTCATCAATGGGTTGCTCAGCAAGATATTCAGATAGTACACTGCCCTTGATGGCTTTCTGAGAGGTGTACTGGATGTCGTATTCTGTGAGAATCATTTGCCATCTTGCAACCCGTCCGGTGAGAGCTGGCTTCTCAAATATGTACTTAACTGGGTCCATCTTTGAAATTAATAGAGTAGTGTGGGTCAACATATACTGTCTCAGTCGGCGAGCAGCCCACGCTAAAGCACATCATGTTTTCTCGAGCAGTGAATAACATTGTTCACAGTCGGTAAACTTTTTGCTTAGGTAGTATATTGCATACTCTTTTCGACCAGACTCGTCATGCTGGCCCAGCACACACCCCATTGACTCTTCTAATACTGTCAAGTACATTATTAAAGGTCTTCCTTCAACTGGAGGCATAAGGATTGGAGGCTCTTGTAAGTACTCCTTGATCTTGTCAAAAGCCCTTTGGCAGTCTTCATTCCACCTGACCGTCTGTTCCTTTCTTAACAACTTGAACAAAGGCTCACAGGTTGCTGTGAGGTGAGATATGAACCTTGAGATGTAGTTCAATCTACCTAAGAACCCTCGAACTTCTTTCTCAGTTTTCGGTGCAGGCATCTCTTGAATAGCTTTGACTTTATCAGGGTCAACTTCAATCCCTTTCTCGCTTACAATAAAGCCCAGCAACTTACCGGATCGCACCCCGAATGTGCACTTGTTGGGGTTCAGCTTCAATTGGTACTTCCTCAGACGCTTGAATAACTTCAGTAGATTCACCAGGTGATCTTCCTCTGTAAGGGACTTGGCGATCATATCATCCACATAACATTCTATTTCTTTATGGATCATATCGTGGAATAATGTCACCATAGCCCGTTGATATGTTGCACCAGCATTCTTCAGTCCGAATGGCATCACTTTGTAACAGAACGTGCCCCAAGGTGTGATGAAGGTTGTCTTCTCAATGTCTTCAGGTGACATCTTGATCTGATTATATCCTGAAAATCCGTCCATGAAGGAGAATACCGAGAACTGAGCCGTGTTATCTACCAGTACATCAATGTGAGGTAATGGGAAATCATCTTTCGGGCTAGCTCTGTTCAGATCCCGATAGTCAACACACATTCTTACTTTGCCGTCTTTCTTAGGCACAGGCACTATATTAGCAACCCACGGCGGATAGCTAGTTACAGCAAGGAACCCGGCGTCCCACTGCTTTTGTACCTCTTCTTTGATTTTCATAGCCATGTCTGGGCGAGTACGGCGCAACTTCTGTTTGACCGGTGGGCACTCTTCTCTCAAAGGCAGCTTGTGCACGACAATGTTGGTGTCCAACCCTGGCATATCTTGATACGACCAAGCAAACACATCCACATATTCTTGAAGCAGATCAATCAGTTGTCTCTTCACTGAGTCTTGCAGGCAGGCCCCGATTTTAACCTCTTTCACGTCTTCATCTGTACCAAGATTAATCACTTCAACCTCCTCCTGGTGAGGAGTAATAACCTTTTCCTCTTGTCTTAACAACCTGGCTAGCTCTTCAGGAAGCTCATATTCTTCTTCAACCCCTTCATCAGCTTGATTGATCGGATTGTCAAAGTCATACGAAGTCATAGCCGTGCTGTTGTCGGTGCTGTCAGGAAGGCACTCTCTGCAAGGGTTCAGTTTGTTCATTTTAGTGATTGATTTTAATCTTGTTCAAAAAAGGTGAAATGAAGTTATCATTTTGAAAACATCGCCATTTATTTTTTGTACAAAAAGAAAAATGGAAAAACAGTGAACGAAAAGGAAAAAGACTCATTTGCAAAAAGATGTCTGATATTTCATTGATTAATCTCGTTGCACAAAAAGTACAGATGGCCCGATTACAAAATGAGTCTTGTCATCTTGGGCAAGATGCAAGACTTTGATGCATGCTATAAAAATGCAGGAAATAATAATTACTCTGCATGAGTAACTCTTATAATTTCCTGGGAAGACCAGTTTGAGATACTGTTCCCCGGGATCTTTGGACGAATCCAATTCTCCAGATTGCGCTCCTCTTCCAGCTCGTCTTCCAAATTGTTGATAGCATCAGGGGTGAGCATCCCCCCACTGACAAAACCGGGCTTCTCAGCAGCCTTTGCTTGATGTTGTTGAGTTGGTCTGTAACCCAACCCAAATATGTCTTTCTTCTCCTCCACAGATAAAACCTTGCCCCAGCCTTGGGCAGTTCCTTCCTCAACAACCTTCCGGGATTGTTGATAAGATGACATGGAGATCCCAGATACAGCAGATGCTTCATTAACATTCAGGGCCTCAAACCCTTGGCTCATTGTTTCATGGATCTCCCCATCCATCTCAATATACTTATAAGTAGCCAGATGGCTGACAAATATATCCTCCTCCCCACAGATAGTAACAACTTGGCCTTCCCACTCAAATTTTAACTTCTGGTGAAGGGTAGACGTTACTGCGCCAGCGGCATGAATCCATGGTCTACCCAACAAACAGCTGTAGGCAGGCTGAATGTCCATCACATAGAAGATCGTTTTAAAGGTTTGTGGGCCAATTGTCACAGGTAGCTCAATTTCTCCCAGCACCGATCTCTTAGAACCATCAAAGGCTCTTACTACCAGGTTGTTGGGACGCAATGCTAATCCTTCATACTCTAGCTTCACCAGGGCCTTTTTCGGTAAGACATTAAGGGATGACCCTGTGTCTACCAGCACATGGGAAAGGACTGCACCTTTACATTCCATGGTGATGTGCAAGGCTTTGTTATGGTTGCGGCCTTCCGTTGTCAAGTCAGTATTGGTGAACCCCAGCCCATTGCTAGCAGTAACATTTCCAACCACGGTTTCCAACTGATTGACAGTGATCTCTTCAGGCACGTAAGCTGCGTGCAAGACTTTGAGTAGTGCATTCCGATGGGCTTCGGAGCACATAAGCAATGATAGGATAGAGATCTTGGATGGCGTCTGGTGAAGCTGATCCACTATTTTGTAATCACTCTTTTTGATGATTCTCATGAACTCATCAACTTCTTGATCGAATGGTGTTTTCAAAGTTTCCTTAACTGTTTGATCTTCCTGCACCGGGCTCTTTCCTTTTGCCTTGGCAGCAGCTTCTGCTTCGGCAGTGGGTCTTTGAATTTGTGGCGCAAAGAGACGTCCGCTTCGAGTGAAGCCTCCGCCTCCTCCCACATTGACTATCTGTGGTGCAGGTGTTGATGGTTCAAGGGTGATTTTCTTTCCTTCGCAGTATACGTCAGAGCCGTAGTGCCAAGGGATGGCCCTATTGCTTTCATAAGGTATGGGTCCAGGCACCGTGACAGTGACTGGACTGATGACAGCTGCAGAAGGGACTGTGATAGTTTGCGGATCATAATAAATTGTGACTGGTGCTCTGGTGGGAGCAGCACTTTCTGAGTTGTAGGCAGAGTTGTTTTCAGGATCATAAAATATTGTGACGGTTGAGACATCTTCAGAGTTCGTTGCTGGAGTTGTAGGAGACATTGTCGGAAGGATGGATGTTGTTGTTGTAGGAGATTCAAATTGGAGTGGTGCTGAAGTTGTAGAAGAAAAATTTGTTGATAACTGATCAGTTGAGATGATAGATGAAGTACTTGTTGATGAAGCCGAAGAATTGTCAGGAACAATGGTTGCTGCAGTTGTAGGAGATACCGGTACTGTTGCTGATGAGATTGCTGGATTTGTTGGAAATGATGTGGTGATCTGAAGTTGGCCACTCTGAATGAGACCATCTATGCCATTCCTCAGGTTATCGCACCCATTTACTGAAATATTGCAGTAAGCACACCCTAACTCACACCCCGGGAACATTTGACATTCGAGGAGCTGAGCCTTAATCTCTACCAACGGCGTCCGAATCTGACCCACACTGGTTATTAAATAAGACGGCTTGTCTCCTTCAATAGCGTTGATTCTGGGACCACCGTGGTGTGGCATAGGATTTTTGTTGACATTGGGTGGTGGTGCGAAATTCAGGGCCTTAGAGTCTACCAGGTCTTGTACCTTCATGTGTAAGGCTCTGCACTTTTCTGTACTATGGCCAGGTGCATTCGAATGAAAAGCACATCTGGCGTTGGAGTCGTAATTCCTGGGTAGACTGTTGGGATCTGGAGGTGCCAATGTCCTTAGCTCAACTAGGTTGAGTTTCAGGAGTTGTGGCAGCAATGTAGCATATGGCATAGGGATCGGATCGATCACCCTGTTGGCTTGAGATGGCCTCTGTTGGAATGGCCTTTGCTGGTTATTGTTGTTGGTGTTGCTGTTGTTGTAATTTCTCGGAGGATACTGATTTTGTTGGTGGTACTGAGGTTGTTGCTGATAGTTTTGCTGCGGAGGCTGATAAGCTGGTTGTGGATGAGCTGGAGCGGGAATGGTGACTGCTGCCACAGATCTATGCACATATTGGGGCCTTCCCCTGTTGGTGTGGATGGCATTAGTCTCACCAGTCCTTCTTGGGCCTGTAAAAGGCTTTCTTGCATTACTGGATGAGCTTGCACCGTTGTCTGAGATCTTTCCCATCTTCAATAGGCTTTCAATTCTCTCCCCTGCTATGACTACATCTGCAAAGCTGGTAGATGAGAAGGAAGCTAGCCTATCAATGTAAGTCCCCTGAAGGGTGTTCATGAACATATCAGCCATCTCCCTTTCTGACATAGGTGGCTGGACAGCAGCAGCAAGCTGTCTCCATCTTTGAGCATACTCTCGGAAGCTCTCTCTAGATGACTGTGACATTCCCATCAGGAGGGTCCTGTTGGGTGCGATATCCAGATTATACTGATACTGTCTGATGAAGGCCTCTGCCAGGTCCTTCCAGCATCTAATAGTCGCTCTTGTCAGATGGGAATACCATTCCCTCGAAGCTCCAGTCAAGCTATCCTCAAAATAGAACATCCACAGCTTCTCGTCCATGGTATAGGCCTTTAGCCTCCCGAGAAAAGATTGTAGATGGGTTCGGGGACAAGACGTCCCATTATACTTCTCAAAGCATGGTGGCTTAAACTTGTGGGAAATCCTGACCCCGTCTACCAAGCCCATATCCATAACATCAAAACCCAAAGAGTTTTGAGACTCTAAGGATCTTAATTTCTCAGCTATCTCATCCAACCTCCTGTCATAAGCTTCTTCCCCAGCTCCCATCACTGTGAACTGGTCTTCTTGAGGGTCTTCTTGCAGTACCCTCCCTGCTGTGGCAGTCCCTTGTATATTGACAGGAATGTTGGCCTCTGGATGGAGGTGGGGTCCAAAGACTGAGGGATTGACATGAGGTTGGACTCTTTCATTGTTGCTAGTCCCAGCAGTCCCCGGCTGATGATCTTCCTGATTTCTCCCTTCCACCAGTGCTCTGAGCCTCTCCTGGCTTTGGGCCATGTTGTTCATTACCTCCATAAATTGTGTCATTTGAGTCCTCATTTCCAACCTCTCGTTGGTCATTTGGTTCCTGACCTCTGTAAGGTCCTGCTGCATCTGATCCATCTGTATGCCCGGAAGATTGTTACGGGTTGGATATCGGTGCAGACGGTTGAGGGGAAATACCCGGCGTCGAGCAATAGTTCTTGAACATCACAACAGAGTTAGCAACAATAAAACAAACACCTACAAAACAAACAAAGGGTTAGCATGCAATGCAGTATGCTTATTTGTTTTCAAGGTATCCGGCTTGGCATTCAGTTTTGACCCTTCCAGACCTTTGAAGATGATACTGTTGATGTTGCTTTCGAAGTAAACTCGGATGAAACAAACTAATACATATATTACAAAAGGCCACTGGTACATAGTTTGTTTACAAATACAAGCCCTCAGAGGGGTCAAAATACATAAAAGTACATGGAATGAAAACAACAACAAACAAATGGTCAAACACCAAGACCAAACTCATCCTCCCGAACTTCCTTGAGAAGTGCTTCGGTCACAGGATCAGCCGGACGCTCCGTGAGATTCCTGATAAGGAGGTTCCGGGTAGTAACAGCTGCAGCTAGCTTCTTGTGTTGACCTTGGTCCTTTGACCTCTTCACTCCAGCTCTGATCTTTAGCTCTGATATCTCCCTCTGGGCTGTTGCCAGGGCTTCTTGTTGCTCTTTTGCACTAGCTTCCATCTGCTCTATCTTGTCTTGGACCCTCTTGTCCTCCAGAGTACGAGCCTCGGTGATCCTGACCCACCTAGCCTGACTCTCCTTTAGATACAAGTCTGTCCTGGCTTTCTGGAACTGGGCTTCCTTGCAAGCATTCTTCAGGATTTGTTCTCCAGCCCTAGACTTCTTAATGTAATCTTCAGACTTCTCAATCCTAGCCAGATGCTCTTTCTTTAACTTTTCCAACCTTTCAATATCCAATCTTCCATCACTCCTCTCATAGAGGGTCTTCTGCAAAGCTTGAGTCAACTTCTCATTTCTCTCTTTCAACTTCTCAAATTCCTCTAAGCTGACAGTTGCTGGAGGTGGTGTTGTGGAAGGCCCAGGCATATCTTCAATAGTAAAGGGCATCCCAGAGAATTGAGCCCTGGCATGGGACCAATCATAGTATTGTGCTGATGCCACATTATTACACTTCCCCAGAATGGTTACCCCCTTAGTCTGCACATTGTCCCAGGCCAAGGCTGCCTGCCTAACAATAGCCAGATTAAGCTTGTTCTCACAATAAAGAGTCTCAACCAAGTCCTGTGCCTTAGGAGTGTGGACTAGTGCATAACCCAGTTGTCTTTTGAACAGCAGAGGGTTGTAATTAATACTACCCTTAACTCCTATTAGGGGCACATTGGGAAAATGCCCACAGCTGGTGATGATATCCCTGCCTTTTGTGCTTTGAGTGCACCACCTGATATCAGCTGAAGTTAGAGTAGTAAGTCTTCCAGCCCAGTTTTTCTGCTGATGAGGGTTCAAAAATGCATCTGTCCTGGGCAAATGCCTGAGAAGCCAAGTATGGAACAAAGGAGCACAGCACCTCACTAATCTTCCCCTCTGCTTTTCATTCCTCTGATGCACTGAATAGTAGAGATCCCCCAATAAAGTTGGCACTGGGTTCTTCAGGATGAAAAGATGGATTGCATTCTTGCTAACAAATCGAGGCTCATCTGCAAATAATATGATCCCATATATGCTCAAGGCCAATAAAGCACAGACTGCTTTCCACTCTCCTAAAGAAGCTTTCAGGGTAGCTTGAGAGATCAAGAAATCCAGATGCAGGCCTGGGATTCCAGCTTTAGAAGTCATATGCTGCCCAATCAGGACTGGTTCCAGATGCATTGCCTTTGCTACCTCTTCATTACCAGGAAAGACCATCTCAGGGTTGAAAGGGACTCCACCTCTGATAGGTATACCAACTAATGATGAGTATTCTTCCAATAAGGGGCCCAACTGAAAGTCCTGAAAAGTGAAACATCTCAGTGGGGGATCATAAAACTGAAGGCAAGTGTGGATCAGGCTTCTCTGTGAGGGGTCCAGATCCATAACCATATCAAGTATATCTCCATGGTGTTCCCTGAACAGTGGTATATGGTCTGGAGTGATCAGGGTCTGAATCCTCCTGATGTCAGCTAACTCTGGCTGGAAGAAGTGGTAGGTGATGTTACTCTTTTTAGGTGCCATGATGTTGAGACTGAGTAGAGACAAGTGCTGATGATGATACTGAAGAATGGGCCACTGATTGGCTGGTGCAAGTGACTGAAGTAGATAGCTGATAGCTGAAGCAGGTGCTGATGAAGATAAGTCAATACTGCAGATGGGGTCAAAACCAAAACCAAATGAAGATGGATACCCTGAAACACAAATAAGAAAATGTCAATATGATGCAATGATTATGTATGCAAATGATATGCAAGGGTTTGTGACTGAGCTGGATCTGATCAAATGCTCTGATAGAAGTCCACGTGTGTAAGAAATCCAGATGGAGGTCTATAAGTCCAGTAAACAAGGTGGGGGACTCAAATAAAGAGCCACATGTCCAGGGTTTAGAATCACAAGAACTGTTCCAACATGGAGTATTCTTAATCATATCAAAGTAACAGGGTATTCTGAGGTCAAGGTACCTGCAAACCTGTAAACAGCCCAACCCCCTCACAGGTGGTGTTCTAAAACAAGGGTCCTCAGACTTGGATCAGTTATGAGAAGTGTAAACACTTCTAACCCGGAGGTACAGTGTTTACAATAACCATAAAAGTTCCTCCTCTAATTCACCTCAGTTTCTGAAGGTCAATACTAAAAGGTCATCCAGACTTAGCAGGCTTCCCAGATAGCCCTAGCATTGCAGGAAATTTGCAACACAGAGTTCTCGAGAAGAAACCCATATCTGAACCGTGTTTCATATTCCCGCACCAGACCGAGATGGAATGGGAAAGAATATGATTCACTCTAGCCTAGGTGTCACTCAGGTCCCAGGTATAGGACCTTAAACTCTCAATAGAACACCCACCCACCAAAGCAAACAAACAGATCCAGCCAGCAGCACAGTATGACAATATGATATAATGCAAAGCTATAAAGAAAGCAGTAAACAACTGTACATAAAGCAAAAATAAATACAAATATACCAACACAAATAAGCACATAACACCCCAGTAAGCACAAATCAATCAAGCGCTAGGAGGAACCCACAAAAAGAACCAGAAGCCCTGGTTACAGTATAAGGGTCCCCAGCAGAGTCGCCAAGCTATCGCTCCCGATAAGTGGACATAGGCCCGGATAAAGGTACAGACGCGAACGGTCGGCGAGAGGGACAATGAGAACACACAGCAGTGAACTCACTGGAGATGAATAGAGTCGCCAGCTAGGCATTTTTATCCCGGAGGAAAGGCAATGCTGCATAGACCTAGAAAAAAGATGGATAAGACGGTTGCGAACCAGAGAGACTGAGAAAGGGGGTTGGTTACAACCTGGGAAGGTATTAGCACCCAGATTGTCCGTCGTACTCGACGGGATCCACGCTTAAAAGATTTGTGTTTTAAAGGGGTAGTGTCAGTGCAATTTGTGTATAAAGAGCTGGAAAAAGGATGTACAGGTGTCAGTGTAAAAGAAGTGAAGTGTAATAAGTGAAGTGTCAGTGTAAGGAAAGAGTATGCTCATGATCATGAGGCTAAGAGAATGATGCTGGAAAGAGGGGGAATATACAGAGACTTTTGTTCGATAACTGTTAAGTTATGCCTACGTATCCTCTCGTGCAATGAGGAAGTCAGAACACCGTAGTTCGACCCAAAGAGACTGAAAGATGAATTGACTTGTGAACTGCTTGCTTGCCTATGCTCAAGTGTATGACCTGTCTGGCTCAGGTGCAAACTGTCTTGCATTAGACGGAAGAAGCAAGTTCTCGGTTGTGAGTGAATGAGATGAGAAAAGAATCCCGAAGGAGACGATTATTGTTTGTTTTTGAGTTTTCAATCTTTTATTGCTTTTGAGAGTTTGTCATAAGTTAATGAGTTTAAGCCTAAACCAATGGGTTAGTAAACTCATCACATCTTCCCTCTGATTAGGGGTAATGAGAGTACCTTAAGTGTGAAGTCAGATTCTCACACTTAAACACCTTTGATGTAGGATTAAGATCATTAACCTACTTGTGATTATTTAGATGTTTTTGGTGTTTTTGTTTAGTGTTAAGTAATGAGGTTAAGCCATAATCAAGGATTAAACAGACCCATTACACCATCCTAATAGAAGGATAATAGATGAGAATGTTTAAGCTGAGGAAAGCTCCTCAACTTAATCCATGATTAGGGATTAAACTCATGACAAAACAAAACCTTTATTAAGTGGATTTTATTTGGTGATATGATGAAGAAGTGATTTTTAGGGTTTGTAAGACAACTTGAGGGGGACTTGTCCATTAACACTAGGGTTAGTCCTTCTTAACCAATTAAGGAAGAATTAGAACCCTAATGCAAGGCCCAAGTTACAAGTGTGATGTCTTGATGGTTATTAAGTGAATTGATTAAGAGATTTAAACACATTAAGGGTTTAACACTTAGGATTAAAGTTATACACTCCATCCTAATAGAAGGATGCAGGCATAAGCTTAATCACAAAGCCTTAAAGCCTTTAGGGTTTAGTCCCTGATTATGAGATGAGGAGAGAAGACTCAAAAGAGACACAAAGGTGAAACTAAGAGGGGAGACTAATCAAAACCCTAATCATTATCATGCTTGGTTGTTCCTAAGGTTTGTGAGGTTTGCAGGAACAACCTTCAATGGAACCATCAGGAAGCAGATGAAAGGATCAAGAGAAGCAAAGTGACTTGCTTCATTCAAGAAGTCAAGTCACTTGAAGAAAGAAAGTGGGAAGAAGAAGAATGAGCAAGCTCAAACTCAAACACATACAAAAATGCAGCATGGATGCAAGAGAGATGAAAAGAAAAGTTATGAGAAGTGAAGGCAAATTCACTTCTCAAAGTCACTTACCACCTGAAAGGTTAGAAAAGAAATGCAATGCAATGCCAAATATGATGAAATGACATGATGAGAAACAGAACCAGAAGCAATTACATGATGCTAATGATGCTATGAGATGCTACAAACATGATGCAGCACATGGAAATGATCATACAAGTTTATGGATGCAAATGGAGCAAGTTAGGAAGCATGGACATACATGAAAAGTTATGAAGTGCACATGGCATACAACATGGCAAATACATGATGCAATGATCAAACATGCTTTCAATATGTCTTATGATGTCAAATGAATCACATGGAGGCATGGAATGTCATGGCAAGTCATGTTATGCAGGAGAATGCAAGATGGATGCATATGAAAGCCCAAACTAGGGTTTATGAACAATACATCAAACAAAAATCAAAACCAGAAGCAAACAACATTATAAAAAATTGAAAATGCATTCAAAGGATCCCTAAACCTATACTAACTCACTGCCCAAAGGAGAGGTTTCAACTCCTAACCAAGTTCAAGTTATGATTTTTCTAAGATTTCTAGGGTTTTAGGGTTCCTAAACAAGAAAATTATCAAACAAATGGAAAATGAAAGATCAAATCATGGCCATTTAATCTCACAAACTACATGCTAAACACAATGCAATGCAAAAAGAATCAATGTCCAACTCTTCATGATTAGGCAGAAATGATTTTTTGAAGTTTGGATCAAAATAATGCATCAAAATGATTTTAATTCAATGAAAAATTCTCAAAATGCATCAAGATCAAAAAATAAATTTGGTTTGAAGGTTGGACAATGTTTCTAAATGTCTTAAAACATTTCATGAATTTTTTGGTGATTTTTAAATACCTAACAGTATTTTTAATAAATTAATTTTCATTAATCAATTAAAAATAAACTTTTAAATATTTAAAAATACTTTTTTAATGCTAAAAATGAAAATAAAAATATTTTTGTGTTTTAAAAATTAATGAAACTTTTGACAAAAAGTTTCATAATTTTTAAAACAATTTTGCTATTTTAAATAAATTAGACAAATTAAATGAAATAAATATGAAAATAAATGAATTTAAAACTGAAAAAAGTAAAAGTAATCAGATCCAACGTGTGGGATTCAAACTGGCATGCGCGCGAATTGACCTGGCGCCAAATCCTACGGCCAAAATTCAAACTCAGCTAATTAATGTTTAAACCCTAATCCTGCCGTTAAACACCCTCAGGTGACCGGAACAGTGTTCCGGTCATCTTCCCCGTTCACCCCAAAAATCAATCTCTCTCTCCAGGCCATTTTAGGAGCTCTAACTCTCCAGAAATCATCTACTAACTATCCTAAGCACGAATCCAGCATCGAATCATGTTTAAACTCAAACACAAACAAGAATCGAAGCAAAGAAATTTCTAGGTCAAACTTTCAGAACACCATAACATACTCATTTCTTGCTCATTTTCAAAAGTAAATAGATCCCAATGATCAGTGCAACATACAAAGCAAGATTCTAACAAGAAAATGGAGTTCTGGAAAAAAAGTTCATGGAGTCACCTGAGATGGAGCTTTTGATTCAGGAGCTTTCTAGATGGTTCTTTGGCTCAAACAGGTCCCAATGATCCCCCTTTGAAGCTTTGGATACTTGGTTGGAGTTTAAACAGCCTCTTGAGTGAGTTTGCAGAAGCTCTGACCAAGGGAGTGTGAAAATCGTGTTTGTGATATGGAGGGTCTCAGGCCAAAACAATGGTTGGTTTCTGGTCAGTGAAGCAAGGTGAGTTGATGTGTGGAATTTGTTTGAGTGTTTATGGCTTGTGGAAACAGATTCGAAGGGTTTTGCTCTTGGGAGTGAAAATGGAGAAATGGTGTTCTTGCCTGGTTCAGGCCTAAGTCTTGCTGGTTTTGGCTTAATGAAGCAAGGTGAGTTGATCAGTGGATTTGGTTCTTGTGTTTGTGAGCTGTGGAGACAGATTCGAAGAGAAATGCAAAATGGAGTGAGTTTGTGTATGTCTTGCTAGGGCTTGTTTCAGGCTGGCTCCTTGTATGAAATGGCTAGCATTTGCTTTGCATAAAAGACTCCTATTGGTCAGATGATGTGACCTGGCCTGCTGTGATTGGGATGTTCACTTTTGCAAAATGTCAACTTTGGTGTAAGAGAGGCATGGGTTGAACCATAGGCTAGTACAAGCATGTGGGCTGGTGCAGCATGGTGTGGAAGAGAGGCTAGGAAGGTTCAGCATGCTAGGCACCAAGTGGGTGAAGTGTGATGAGTGGTTTTGCAACTTGCTTACTTTTGAAACCTCATGAAAATCTCTTGTTTTGCCAACCATGAACATGTGATCTTTTGGTTCAATTCTGATTTTTAGAACTCATGTGATGTTTGTGCATTGGTTTGATGTGAACTAGAAGTCACAAATGGCCTTGATACATGATTTTGCAAATTTTCCAATTGGTGCATATCTTGAAAATTAGTGATTTTTGCCAACTTTGTCACACCATAACTTTTGATCCAAAATGAATTAGGTCATGTTCTTGTACTTTTTGAAAAGGGAAAAATGTATTCTACAACTTTCATGACCAAAGTTTTTTCATTTGAAGCATTTTTGGATCAAAAAGCAAGGTTTGAAAAGTGACCTAGATTGACAAATTCCTTAAAAGTCAACCATGCCCTAAAAAGTCAACTTTGCAAAAACTTCAAATTCTTGATTTTTGTGAACTTCAACCCTCTTCCATGATCAAATAAAGATCATATACACTCAAAATGATGAAGATCACCCCTTGGTTGGGTCATTGGGGGCCTCAGATGCCCTGATTTTGCACTGACTTGTCCAGAAAGTCAACCTTTGATCAGATGACTTCCCCATGGAATTTCTTCATGAAAATTGATATGCATACTCCCTATACCATATAGAGACCAATGGAAACAAGAATGACCAAAAAATTTGGAGTTATGGCCTCTGAAACCAAAACCCTAATTTTAGGTCAACTGTGCAGTCAAACTTGGCTCTGCATCCATACCAATCCCAGTTCTTGTGATTCTTTTGCATTTTTGACTTTGAGAGGATGTAATATGATATAAGAACACTCATGGATCCCTTTTAAGTGATTGATGGCCTTTGGGAGTGGCTCAAGAGGCTCTTGGACTGCTCAGATCACAAACCCTAGGTGCAGATGACTTAGAAACTATGCAGTGAATCAAAAATGAGATATGAGATGATATGATTGTGTTTATGCATATGAAATGATCACAAGCCATGGTGTGAATGGGTGAGGGCAAATTTGGGGTGTTTACATGAAGCTTGCAAGATTTCTGCCAACGGTTGTGCAAATCTGAAGATTGGTATCAGCAGTCTTATCAGAGAAGGCATTCTACAGATCACATCAATAGTTCTGTCTTCTACAACTTCAACAAACATCTATCCTACAACACCAGCAAATACCATTTCAAAGGAATCTCCTTCAACATCAATAAACATTATCTCAACAGAGTCTTCTACAACAACAACAACCATCAATGAAGACATCTCAACAGTCACCATTTATTATGACCCAGCAACCATTCATGTTCCGAATTCTTTTGACAACAACTCACATCAACATCAACATCAACATCAACAACTCCTTGCACATGTGTCATATCAAATCAGACCTCCTGTCACAATCTACTATGATCCTCAGACTGTTATAACTCCTTCTTCCGCAACAATCAGTTTGGTTACCATCACGGTACTTGGACCAGTTCCATATGACAGCAGTAGTGTCGTGCCTTGGCACTATGGCTCAGATCTATATTGCAACGGAAAGAGAGTCACTCTTGATTCTTCTACACCACAAATTGACAATGTAGGGGGAGGAGGACGCTTCACTCGAAACGGATGTCTCTTCGCTTCACAGGTTCCTAGAGTTAATGCTGAAGCAGAAGCTGCTGCCAAAGCCAAAGGCAAGAGTGTGGTACCTGAGGATCCAATTGCTAAAGAAGCTCAGAAGACATCCTTTGATCAGGATGTAGACGAGTTCATGAGGATTATCAAGAAGAGTGACTACAAAGTTGTTGATCAGCTCCACCAGACACCCTCCAAGATCTCCATATTATCTCTTCTTATATGTTCTGAAGCTCACAGGAACGCACTTCTCAAAGTCTTGCACACAGCTTACGTGTCTGAGGAGATTACAGTTAATCAGCTAGAAACGGTGGTTTCAAACGTCAACACTAGCCACGGGCTAGGTTTCACCAATACTGATCTGACTACGGAGGGCCGTAATCACAATAAGGCTTTACATATCAACTTAGAGTGTAAAGGTGTTGTACTTTCTCATGTTTTGGTTGACCCTGGGTCATCTCTCAATGTTCTCCCAAAGAAAGCCTTGGTCAAGTTGGAGTATGATGGTCTTGCACTCCGTCTGAGTAACCTAGTTGTGAGAGCCTTCGATGGTTCTAAGAGATCGATTCTCGAAGAAATAGAGTTGCACGTGGTAATTGGCCCACAGATTTTCAAAACGACCTTCTATGTGATGGACATTCAGCCTGCCTACAGCTGTTTGTTGGGTAGACCTTGGATTTACGCTGCTGGTGCAGTAACGTCTACCATTCACAAGAAGTTGAAATACGAGTGGGAGGGCCAAATTATCACAATTTATGGAGAAGAAGACATCTTCGTCAGTCACCAGGCTACGTACAAGTACATTGAGATGGATGGAGAGATCTATGAGACAATGAGTCAGGGTTTTGAAGCTCTTAATATCAATGAAGCAATAGCTGAAGTGTCAGGTGCTTCAATTTCTTCTTATAAACAGGCTCGGAAGGTTGTTAAAGACGGAAATTCCCAGGGCTGGGGCAAGCTGCTGCAAGTTCAGATCAAAGAAGACAAGTTCGATTTGGGTTACAGACCATCCTGACAAGCTCAAGGGGAGGTTGTCGAAGCTCCCAAGTTTGTGAGTGGGGGAATGCTGACCCCGGATGCTATCAACAATGTGGAAGACGAGGCTGAAAGCGACTATAACCTGGAAAGCTGGATTCGTCCAAGAGTCCTAGGCCAACAAGTCCTCAACTGGTCTTCCCAGGAAATTATAAGGGTTACTGTTGCAGAGTAATTATTATTTCCTGTTTAAGCATGCATCAAGTCCTGCATCTTTCCCAAGGTGTCAGGACTCATTTTGTAATAGGGCCATATATGTATTTTGTGCAAATTGAATATTAATGAACAATAGACATCTTTTGCAAACAATCTTTTTTCGCTCATTGTCTTTCATTTTTCTTATTTTCGCACAAAACAATAAATGGCAATGTTTTCTTAATAAACTTCATTCACTTTTTCTAAATAAGATAAAATCAATCACTAAAATGAACCAAATCTCAACCCTTACAGTGATAGCCTTCCAGAATGCACCAACAACGACATTGTTATGACCTCGTATGACTTCGACAATCTGATTAATCAAGCAGATGAAGGGGTTGATGAAAACTATGATTTTCCTGAAGAGTTAGCCAGGTTGTTGAGACAAGAGGAAAAATTGATTGCTCCTCATCTGGAGGAGGTTGAGACTATCAATCTTGGTACCGAGGAAGATATGAAAGAGGTAAAGATCGGGGCCAGTCTGCAAGCTTCAGTAAAAGAACAGTTCATCAGTATGCTTTGAGAATATGTCGACGTGTTCGCTTGGTCTTATCAAGATATGCCAGGCTTGGATACAGATATTGTCGTACACAAGCTGCCATTGAAAAAAGATTGTCCGTCAGTTAAACAGAAATTGTGCCATACTCGCCCGGACATGGCCATGAAAATTAAGGAGGAAGTACAAAAGTAGTGGGACACCAGTTTTCTTGCTTTAACTAGTTACCCGCCGTGGGTGGCTATCATTGAACCTGTACCTAAGAAAGATGGCAAGGTGCGTATGTTTGTCGATTACCGGGATCTGAACAGAGCTAGCCCGAAAGATGATTTCCCGTTACCTCACATTGATGTATTGGTGGACAACACAGCTCAGTTCTCGGTATTTTCCTTCATGGACAGATTTTCTAGATACAATAAGATCCAGATGTCACCTGAAGACATGGAGAAGACGACCTTCATCACACCTAGGGGCACGTTCTTCTACAAGGCAATGTCGTTTGGTCTGAAGAACGCTGGTGCAACATATCAACGGGCTATGGTAACATTATTCCACGATATGATCCATTAGGAAATCGAGTGTTATGTGGATGATATGATTGCCAAGTCCCTCATTGAGGAAGATCATTTGGTGAATCTACTGAAACTGTTTAAGCGTCTGAGAAAGTATCAATTGAAGTTGAACCCCAACAAGTGCACATTCGGGGTACGTTCTGGTAAGCTGTTGGGTTTTATTGTTAGCGGAAAAGGAATTGAGGTCGATCCCGATAAAGTCAAAGCTATTCAGGAAATGCATGCACCTAAGAATGAGAAAGAAGTTCAAGGGTTCCTAGGTAGATTGAACTACATCTCAAGGTTCATATCTCATCTCACTGTAACCTGCAAACCCTTGTTCAAATTGTTAAGAAAAGAGCAAACAGTCGGGTGGAACGATGACTGTCAGAGAGCTTTTGACAAGATCAAAGAATATCTGCAAGAACCTCCAATTCTCATGCCTCCAGTTGAAGGAAGACCTCTAATCATGTACCTGAAAGTATTAGAAGGGTCAATGGGGTGTGTGTTGGGCCAGATGACGAGTTTGGTCGAAAAGAGTATGCAATATACTACCTAAGCAAAAAGTTTACCGACTATGAACAACGTTATTCACTGCTCGAGAAAACTTGTTGTGCTTTAGCGTGGGCTGCTCGCCGACTAAGACAGTATATATTGACTCATACTACCTTATTGATCTCAAAGATGAATCCAGTTAAATACATATTTGAGAAGCCAGCACTTACCGGAAGGGTTTCCAGGTGGAAAATGATTCTAACAGAATATGAAATTCAGTACACCTCTCGGAAAGCCATCAAGGGCAGTGTATTGTCTGACTATCTGGCTGAGCAACCCATTGACGATTACCAGCCTATGAAATTTGACTTCCCTGATGAAGACATCATGTTCTTAAAAGCAAAAGATTGTGAAGAGCCAGTTCACACTGAAAGGCCTGATCTAGAAGAAGCATGGACTATGATGTTTGACGGGGCAGTTAATTGCAACGGTCGTGGGGTTGGTGCAGCGCTTATTACACCCAAAGGAGTTCATATGCCTTTCTCAGCAAGGCTCACCTTTGCCTGCACTAACAATGAAGTAGAATACGAAGCTTGTATCATGGGTCTTGAGGAAGCAATTGACCTCATGATCAAAACCTTGAATGTATTCGGAGATTCAGCTTTGGTAATCAACCAAACCAACGGTAAGTGGTACACTCACCAAGAGCATTTGATTCCCTACCGGGACTATACGAGGATATTGTTGACCTTCTTCACAATGGTTAAACTTGAATACATCCCTCAAATCAGAATTAGTTTGCAGACGCTTTGGCTACCATTTCATCCATGATCAAAGTACTAGTCACCAATTATGTACCTCGGATTTTGGTATCCATACTGGACAGACCGGAAAATGTATTCTCTGCGGACACTGTCACTGATAATAAGCCTTGGTACCATGACATCAAATGCTTCTCAGAAACTTATACAAACCCACCTGGGGCATTGTCAAACGATAAGAAAACATTAAGAAGGCTAGCCAGTAGTTTCTTCCTCAATACTGATGGTTCTTTGTACAAGCGGAACTTCGACATGGTCTTGCTCAGATGTGTTAACAAGAAGGAAGCATACCTACTGATGCACGAAGTACATGAAGGTTCTTTCGGTACCCATGCTGGAGGACATGCAATGGCAAAGAAGTTATTAAGATCAGGTTACTATTGGATCACAATGGATGCAGACTGTTGTGCCTATGCCAAAAAATGCCACAAATGCCAGATCTACGCAGATAAAGTGCATGTGCCTCCGAATCCGTTGAATGTAATGTCTTCACCTTGGCCCTTCACCATGTGGGGCATTGATATGATTGGAAAGATTGAACCGACTGCTTCAAATGGTCACAGATTCATCCTGGTAGCCATTGATTACTTCACCAAATGGGTTAAAGCAGCTTCGTATGCAAATGTCACCAGGAAGTGGTAGCTCGATTTCTGAAAAAGGATATCATCTGTCGATATGGAGTTCCCGAGCGAATCATTACTGATAATGGTTCCAATTTAAACAACAAGATGATGGCATAACTTTGTCGGGACTTCAAAATTCTACATCGCAACTCTTCTCCTTACAGGCCAAAGATGAATGGCGTTGTTGAGGCAGCTAACAAGAAAATTAAGAAGATTGTGCAAAAGATGGTAGTCACCTACAAAGACTGGCACGAAATGCTACCATTCTCCTTGCATGGGTACCGAACCTCTATTAGAACGTCTACTGGGGAAACACCTTATTAGCTTGTGTATAGTATGGAAGTTGTCCTACCTGTTGAAGTTCAACTACCCTCCTTACGGGTAATGATGGATGTGAAACTGGATGAAGCAAAATGGGTCCGATCTCGATATAATCAACTGAGTCTGATTGAAGAAAAGAGATTAGCAGCCATCTGTCATGGGTAGCTATATCAAAAGCGAATGAAGAAAGCCTTCGATTAGAAAGACAGACCTCGGGAATACCAAGTGGGAGAGCTTGTTCTGAAAAGACTTCTTCCACCTCATACAGACCACAGGGGCAAATGGACGCCAAACTACGAAGGCCCATTCATAGTAAAGAAAGTTTTCTCTGGTGGGGCACTGATGCTCACTACTATGGATGGTGAGGACTTCTTATCTCCTGTGAATTCATATGCAGTTAAAAAATACTTCGCATAAAAGACCCGCTGGACATAAAAACAGAATGTAAGTCCAGGCAAAAATAGGGCATCCCGGCGAGTCAAAAATAGAATAAAAGACTCGGGCAAAAATAAGGGTAAAATTAAATAAAAAATGTGTACACCCGCTGAGTTGAAAAGCCACATCGGACAGCTCAGGAAAAAATGGGTATGCCGGTGGATTGAAAACCCGAAAGGGCGATCCATGCAAAATCTAGGAAAAATCGAACAACTACATTCTGAATTCGTCTGTATCACTCACAACATGGCAAGCTTCGAAAGGATAAAGTGTCGGTCATAATCAACCTTCTTCAGAAAGCAAGATAAGAAGAACGTCAAAGTCATACAGGTCATAGCAAAGGAAGCTCACTGGAGCGTCAACTTCAACATTGCCAACACCTTTATTTTCTCAATTTACAGCAATCTCCTCCTTTCAGAGATTCAGTTCTTAATTGTACTTGCCTATTCAGGGAACACAAATCAATAAAATCAGAATATTCAGTCACACTTTGTTTTGTACATTTTTTGTTTCGTTTGCAAAATGTCCAAAGTTCATAATACAACACTTGCATGAAAACATATAAGCCATTTTCCATATATGCTTACAGGAAATATGCACTCTTGAGCAAATCTAACGGAATCCGGTTGAGGATACCTCGGGATACTTGTGCGTTTCTTTTTAACAGGTTGCAGGTACTCAAGATAGATAATCTCACAACATGGGGTACATAAAGTCTCGTATCCCCAGCCAAGTCAGCAATCACCTCATCAGCAGGGTTACTTGATAGGAGTTTTCCCTCCCACGAGGTTGTCATCCCCTCAGAGGATCCTTCGAGAAACTCATTAAATCCCCAACATGAGTCTCTTCAACAGAAGCTTCCCCAGCAGAGATCCCCACAATGTTCCCTAGGAAGATCGTTCGGTGATCCTCTCTCCCCACAGATCGGCCAATGGTCTCTTTCACCAGTGGAGTTCTCCCTCCAGACAGATCGCCCGGAGATCTTTCTCCCCGCAGGATCCGGACCTCGGATTGGTTCTCTCATTTTTCATAATCATAGCATTCGCATCATTTTTCCCCAAAATAAGCGTAGCATTCCATCTAATATGGAGCATTACGGAAAAAATCAAACATTTGCATGATCATAAGCCAGGTTCGAGCCAATCACCTGCAAACATCAGAATCACTTCACCAGCAATATATAAAACTTATCCCCCGCAGACAAAGCCATAATACTTTTTGCACTCTAAATACAGATACTTGTTCATACTTGTACATATTCTTTTTGACACTCGCCTGTGTCATACCTCCCCAACAAGTCAAACACTTGTTCGTGTCCCTTGCTCAATCTTTTTGACACTCGTCCGTGTCTTGCACATATTTCCCCAGCAAGTCAAACACTTGTACATACTTATACACAATGCTCTAATACTCGTCTGTATCTTGTATGTATCATCTCCTCAGCAAATCAACACTCGTCTGTGTTCCTTGCTTAACCGATTGATACTCGTCTGTGCCATCATCCTTAAACACGTGTCAACGTCTGTTTCTATCAATACTCGTCCGTATCTTGGTCCTAAGGATGCTCATCCACATCTTTAGTCTATACACACCGTCAAACACTTATACCTTTTATTTCAAAGCGTAAGCACTCATCCGTGTTTACCATTCCCCAGTAAGTCACCAACAAAGCAGCTTTCTATCCGGAATTCGTCCTATGTCGTGATATTTTCGGCAGCCGTCCCCTTCCAGGTGATCGTCCTTCACCTTTTGATGACCGTCCCTCATCATTTATCCGATGGTCGTCCCCGTCGTTGATCCTCTTATCCAGCATCCGTCCTATGTCGCGATACATTCGGCAGTCGTCCCCTGCCAGGTGATCGTCCTTCACCTATGGATGATTGTCCCTCATCCTTTTCCCCAGTGGAGTCCCCATTGTTGGAACTTTCTATTCAGCATTCATCTTATGTCGCGATATCTTTTTAGCATTCGTCCCCTGCTAGGTAATTGTCTTTCATCTCTTGATGATCGTCCTTCATCATGCTTATCCGATGGACGTCCCCATCGTAAATATTTTATATCCAACATTCGTCCTATGTCGTGATATTTTCAGCAGCCGTCCCCTGCTAGGTGATAGTCCTTCACCTTTTTATGACTGTCCCTCATCATTATTTCATTTATTCTTCCACCCGATGGTCGTCCCCGTTGCGGTTTATTTACCCTTTAACCTGGTGGTCATCCCCGTCAGTGCTTTCCTCATTTCTTTAATCCCCAGAGAGTTTTTTCTTTACCCGATTGCCGTCCCCATCGTGGTCTTTTCCTTTATCTTGATGATCGTCCTTCATCAGTTTACCCGATGGCCGTCCCCGTCGCAGTCTCTTTATTTCCCAGCATGATGGTCGTCCTCGTCATTGCTTTAATTACTGTTTTTCATCCCCAACAGTTGTCCTCTGCTCGATGGTCGTCCTTCATCGCTTTCATTTGATACTCATACTATACTGCCTGTTACAATTTATATCTCTTTTCTTCTTCTCCCTAGTGTCGCTCCCACCTGATAACACAGGGCCAAGAGGGGTACGGTCGGCGAGAGGAGAGATCACAAGGGTGAACTGAAAAGAGTCACCAGCTAGGCATTTTTATCTCGAAGGAAAGGTAATGCTGCATAAACCTGGGAAAAAATATGGATAAGACGGTCGCGAACAGGAGAAACTGAGAAAGGGGGTTGGTTACAACCTGGGAAGGTATTAGCACCCAGATTGTCCGCCGTACTCGACGGGATCCACGCTTGACAGGTTTGTGTTTAAAGGGGTAGTGTCACTGTTATTTTGTGTGCAAAAGCTGGAAAAGAATGCAAGTGTCAGTGTAAAAGAAATGTGAAGTAAAATAAAAGAGTACCAGTGTAAGAAAAGAGTATGAAGCTCAAGATCATGAAGCTTAAAGAATAATACTGGAAGAGGGGGAATATACAGAGACTTTTGTTCGATAACTGTTGAGTTATGCCTACGTATCCTCTCGTGCAATGAGGAAGTCAGAACACCGTAGTTCGACCCAAAGAGACTGAAAGATAAGTTGACTTGTGAATTGCTTTCTTGCCTATGCTCAAGTGTATGACCTGTCTGGCTCAGGTGCAAACTGTCTTGCATTAGACGGAAGAAGCGAGTTCTCATTTGTGAATGGGTGTGATGAGAAAAGAATCCCGGAGGAGACGATTATTGTTTGTTTTTGTGTTTTCAGTCTTTTATTGCTTTTTGAGGTTTGTCATAAGTTAATGAGCTTAAGCCTAAACCAAGGGTTTGTATACTCATCACATCCTCCCTCTGATCAGGGGTAATGAGAATACCTTAAGTATGAAGTAAACACCTCACACTTAATCACCATGATGTAGGATTAAGATCATTAACCTACTTGCATTTATTTAGATGTTTTTTGGAGTTTTTGTTTAGTGTTAAGTAATGAGTTTAAGCCATAATCAAGGATTTAATGGACCCATTACACCATCCTAATAGAAGGATAATAGATGAGAACATTTAAGCTGAGGAAGGCTCCTCAACTTAATCCATGATTAGGGATTAACCTCATGACAAAACAAAACCTTTATTGAATGGATTTTAGTTAATGGTAAGATTAATAAGTGGGTTTTATGATTTGTAAGACAACTTGAGGGGGACTTGTCCATTAACACTAGGGTTAGTCCTTCTTAACCAATTAAGGAAGAATTAGAACCCTAATGCAAGGCCCAAGTTACAAGCTTGATGTCTTAGTGATTTATTAGATGGATTGATTAAAGGATTTAAACGCATTAAGGGTTTAACACTTAGGATTAAAGTTATACACTCCATCCTAATAGAAGGATACAGGCATAACCTTAATCACAAAGCCTTAAAACCTTTAAGATTTATTCCTTGATTAAGAGATGAGAAGAGAAGACTCAAAGATGACACAAAGGTAAAACTAATGGGGGACTAATCAAACCTTAATTGTGATCATGCTTGGGTATTCCTAGGGTTTATGAAGCTTGCAAGAAGATCTTCAAGAGAAAAGCCACCAAGGCAGAAGCAGGATGGAAGGAAAAGAAGCAGCAAGAAGCAAGACAACTTACTTCACTTAACAAGATAAGTTGCTTGAAGAAAGAAAGAGGAGAAGGAGCATGAATGAGAAAGCTCACTCTAATTCACAAGTAAAATGCAGCAATGGATGCATAAAATAGATGAGAAGAGGTTATGAGAAGTGAAGGCAAATTCACTTCTCAAACACTTACCACCTGAAAAGTTAGCAACAAGAAATGAAATTAAATGAAAATGAGATGAAATGCAAAGATGAAAACCAAAGTCATAAGCATAATCATGATGCAAATGATGCTATAAGATGGTATGAAAGCATGTCAAGAGATGAGGATGATCATACAAGCAATGAAGTTGCAAATGAGACATGAAAGTAAGCATGAAAGATCATGAATGCATATGGAAAGAAATGGATGCAAAACATGGAAAATGAATGGTGCAATGATCAAACATGATTCTAATGTGTCCTAATATGTCTTACATGTCTTGTGGATGCACAAAATGTCATGGCAAGTTCATGTATGCAAGCATATGAAGAATGAATGCAAATGAAGGCAAAGATTAGGGTTTATGTACAAGATGCAATGCAAAATTCAAAACCAGAAGCAAATGACAAGATAAATAATTGAAAATGGGATCAAAGGTACCCTAAACCTATATAGGTTCACTGTCCAAAGGGGAAGGTCAGAAGCTAAACCCTAAAGGACTTATGATTTTTCTAAGTTTGCTAGGGTTATAAGGTACCCCACAAGGAAAAATGAAAAACAAATCAAACATGAAAGATAAATTCATGCCAATTTTATCCTAGAAACTACATGATATGTGGGATGCAATGCAAAAAGAATCACTATCAAACCCTTCATGGTTAGACAGAAAATATTTTTCTAAGTTAGGGTCAAAAATATTGATTTTTAAGAACCCTAAATCCAAAGAAAATGTCAAAATGGATTAAGAACCAAAACGAAATTTGTATGAATGGCTTGATAATTTCTCTAAATGTGTCAAGATGCAATGTGATTTTTTTGGTGATTTTTAAAAACTTAAATGGTATTTTAATTAATTAATTTCCATTAATTAATTAAAATAAACATTTAAATATTTTAAAAATGTAAATTTTATGCAAAAAATAAAATAAAAATTATTTTCAGAATGAGAAAAATATTTAAAGTCATGATGCAAAAAATAAAAAATTTTGAAAGTCTCTAGCTATTTTAAAATAAATATGCAAAACAAATAAAGAAAATATGAATTAAAATGAAATAAAACAAAAGTAGGATGATCTGAAGGCCAGGATTTGAACTGGGGAAATTTGTGTTGACCAGCGCGCAAATGAATGGACAGGATTAACTCTAGGTTAATTTTCATTAATTAATTAATTAAACTTAATTAAATCAGAATTAGGGTTAATGAAAAGATCTCAGCCCTCTAAAACACGCGCCAAACACAAATCCAATGGCTGATATTTAAACTAGCCTAATTAATGAGGTTTTGCCCTAATCACTTTCAGGTGACCGGAGAAGACCTCCGGTCATCTTCTCCGGCCAGCTCCTCACCCTATCTCTCTCAATACGCAATGAAACCTCACCAAACTCTCCAGAAACACTCCTCTAACAACTCTAAACAAGATTCAGCCATCAAAATCCATTTCTTTTCACTCAAAATCAAGAATCAAAGGCAAACGGAAAAAATACGAAGAAATTTCAGACATTCAATACATGCTCAATACTTGATCATTTTCAAAACTAAATACATCAGGATCATCAGCAAGGCATAAGGAATAATCTAAGAACTTAAAATTTCATTTCTGGAAAATTTGTTCTTGAGAATACCTGAAGTGAAGCTTTCCCAGTTTGAACCTTCTCTTGTGCAAAACCACTCCCTTTGACCTCCTGATGAAGCTTTGATGCTTGGAAGAAGCTTGTAATGGCTGAAATGAGAGCTTGAACTCTTGCTGGTCAGAAATCGTGTTTTGGCTATGGGTGCTTTGAGGCTTGTTTGAAGGGTGGGAAAGGGTCCTCTTGTGATGCTGAGTTGTTTTGTGAAAAAAGTTTGAAGTTTGGTTAAGTGTGTTGAGAGTTTCGAAGACTTTTGCAAAAGAGGTGATTTTTGAGAACTTGAGCAATCTGAGGTTTCAGGCTGGCTTCTTTTGTGTTATAGGTTGGGCTTGATCCACATAACAAGTTGTGATAGGTCAGAGAAGTGGTTGTGGCCTATGGTGATTGGTATGGGCTTCTTGCAAAAAAGTCAAAAGTTTTGTACTTGAGGTATGGGCTCATGGCAGGCTGAGGACAAGGGGGTGTCTGGCGTAGCTAGATTCATGGGCAGCCATGGAATTCAGTTTGAGGCAAAACATCAAGTGGAATGAAGTTTGTGGGTGATTTTGCAATTTGTGAAGGTTTTGGCCCCTTTTGAAATACTTGATGATCAAGGCATGAAACTTGAGATTTCCTTGGGCAATTCTGAATTATAGGTCATGTATGATGTTTGTGTAATGGTTAGAAGTCAATTAGAGGTCACAAATTGCCTTGGTATGAGTTTTTGCAAGTTTCCCTCTTTGGTACATAAGTGAAATTTTGTGATTTTTCTCAACTTTGCAAGGCCATAACTTGAGTTCTATGATGAATTAGATCAAGTTCTTGTACTTTTTGAAAAGGGAATGGTCCAATCTACAACTTTCATGACCAAGAACTTTTCATTTGAAGCATTTTTGAATCAAAAAGAGGAGGTTCCCAAAATGGCAAGTTTGCATTACAAGTCACTTTCCCAAAATGGCAACTTTGCAAATGGCTTGAAATTTTTCAATTTTGTGAACTTATAACTTCTTCTAAGATCAAATAAAGATCATATACACCCAAAATGATGGAGAAGACCCTTTGGTTGGATGATTGGGGGCCTCAGATGCCCTGATTTTGCACTGACTTGTTCAAGAAGTCATTTATTGATCAGATGCCTTTCCCATTGAATTTCTTCATGAAAATTGGTTTGCATGATCCTCATATCATATAGAGACCAATAGAAACAAGAATGACCAAAAAAATTGGAGTTATGGCCTCTGAAACCAAAACCCTAATTTTAGGTCATCTGTGCAGTTAAGCTTGGCTCTGCTTCCATGCCTTTCTCAGTTCTTGTGATTTTCTGACTTTCTTGATCTTGGGAGGATATAATATGATACTTGAACATACATGGACCCCCTTAAGATGATTGAAAACTCTTGGAGTGGCTCAGATCGCTCAGGGATTGCTCGGATCACAAACCCTAGATGTAGATGACTTAGAACCAATGCAGTGAGGCAAAAATGTAATATGAGATGATATGATTGAACTTATGCAAATGAAAAGAATCACAAGCCATGGTGAAATGAGTGAGGGAAAATTTGGGGTGTTTACAGCTGCCCCTATTCAAACATGAGTTAGCTGTGTAGGATGTAAGCGACGACTTAACAGGCAAACAAGTTAACTTGTGGTTAAATACCAAGGACAGTCCAAAATTTGCACTCACTAGTTATGAAGAAGAAAAGGGATATAGATTGTAAGAGGAAGTAAAGTATGATTATAAAGTGCGGGCGACGAAGGACGACCGTCGAGCAGGGGACGACTGTTGGGGATGAAGCAATGACGGGGACGGCCGACATGCTGGGAAATGAAAAGATTATGATGGGGACGACCATCAAATACAGCAACAAGGTTCTTTGGATTTAAAGAAATAAATGATGAGGGACGGTCATCAAAGGGGAAGGATGATCACCTAGCAGGGGACAGCTGCTCTGTTGGGGATAAGGATGAGGGACAGTCATCCAAGGTGAAGGACGATCACCTGGCAAGGTACGGTTGCCGAAAATATCACGACATAGGGCGAATGTCGGATAAAAAGGTCGACGATGGGGACGGCCATCAGATAAGCATGATGAAGGATGATCATCAGAAAGTGAAGGACGATCACCTAGCAGGGTACGACTGCTCTCGGGGTTTATCATGACATAGGACAAATGTCAGATAACAAGATCAACGATGGGGACGACCATCGGATAAAATGATGAAGGACGATCATCAGAAAGTGAAGGACGATCACCTAGCAGGGTACGTCTGCTAAAATTATCACGACATAGGATGAATGCCGGATAGGATAGGGTTCCAATAATGGAGACTCCGCTGGGAATGATGAAGGACGATCATTAAAAGGTGAAAGACGATCACCTAGCAGGGTACGGCTGCTAAAAATATCATGACATAGGACGAATGTCAGATAAAAAAGGGTTCCAATAATGGAGACTCCGCTAGGAGAATGATGAAGGACGATCATCAAAAGGTGAAGGACGATCACCTGGAAGGGTACGGATGCTAAAAATATCATGACATAGGACGAATGTCAGATAGAAAAGGTAATAATTTATTGGGATTTGTTGGGGACTCTTCTGAGGAAGGGTAGACACAGGCGAGTGTCTAAATTCAAGAAAAAGGTATAAGTGTTTGACATTGTGTATAGATTAAAGATGCGGACGAGCATCCTTAAGGCTATGATACGGATGAGTATCGGTAGAAACAAACGCTGACACATGTTCAGAGATGATGGTACGGACGAGTACCAACTGGTTAACAAAGAACACGGACGAGTGTTGAATCTGAGGAAGATAAGTGGTGTATACAAGATACGAACGAGTATTTGTATGAGTAAAAAGTATGAGTGAGACACAGCCGAGTGTTCAACTTACTGGGGAGAGTATGATACGGATGAGTATCATGAGAGGGAACATATAAGTTATGAACTTATAAGTGTAAGAGATATTCTGAAGATCTGTGGGAGTTAGATGACACAGACGGGTGTCGAAAGAAGGGTATTATAAACAAGTGTTTGGTTTTACAATAAGTATTTAGGCAACCATGCTGGGGGGTGGTGACACGGACGAGTGTTCAAAGAGTGTATAGATATCTGTTTGTGGTTTACATCTGTGGGGGGAGTGATACGACACGGACGAGTATCGGAAAAAGTATATATGTGTATTAGTAAGTGCAAAGGGGATGCTTTGGCTTTCTTCTGTGACTGTGGGTCTTTGTATATATATGTTGTTGATGGAATGTTGATACATACAGGTGCTTGATTCAGAACATGGCTTATGATTATGCAATATGTTTGATTTTTGCCGTAATGCTCCGTATTAGACGGAATGCTACGCTCTGGGGGAAATATGATGCGAATGCTATGATTATGCAAAGACACCGATACGGGATTCGGATCCCGTTGCTGTGAAGATCTCTGGCTGATCTGCTTTGAAAGAATATCCCAACTAGGGGAAAAGAGCATTGGTAGATCTGATAAGATGTATGACTGCTTGGGGAGACAGGTCACTGATAGACCTATCTTAAGGATGAGGAGCCCAACTGGGGTCTGTGAAAGCTTTCGTCACTTTTGTTGTGAGATCTTCAGACATTGCTCTTCTGGATAGAGGTTGAACCTCTGCGGGGAGATGATTCCCTGCCTGACACTTGGCTGGGGAGGAATGATCACTGAACGATCTTCCTAGAGATTTTTGTGGGAATCCTGCTGAGGATGATGAAATTAGCTGGGGAAATGAGCCCCTTCTGATGCTGCTTTTAGAGAGAGTGTTGGAGAAGTGGTGTCCAACAACTTTTGATGGGGAGAGAGCACTTCTGATGTTGTTTGGAAGACGTGTCAGGGGGATAATGATTTGGCAGCTTGCTGGGGAGAAGCTTTCATGCCCCATGTTGTGCTCCAAACACCTGCAATCCTGTTATGACAAAGAAACGTACAAGTGCCCCGAGGTGTCCCTTACTGGATTCCATCATAGGAATTTAGACACTCCTAGGAGTAAGAAATATATTTCCCGCAAGCATGTAATTTAGAAAAGACGCATATGTATTTATGCAACCATTATATTAAGGACATCGGACATTTTTGCAAATGAAAAATAAAATGTACTGAACATCTGATTTTATTAATTTGTGTGCCCTGAATTGGCAAGTACAGTCAAAGAAACAAATCCCCTGAAATGAGGAGATTGTTACAAATTGAGAAACAAAGAGGTGCTGGCAATGTTGATTAACGCTTCAGTGAGCTTCCCTTTGCTATGACTCGTATGACGTTGACGTTCTTCTCATCTTGCTTTCTGAAGAAGGCTGATTCTGACCGATGTTCTAACCTTTCGAAGCTTGTCATGTTGTAAGTGATACAGACAAATTCAGAATGCAGTTGTTCGCTTATTCCCTTATTTTGCGTAGATCGCCCTTTCGGGTTTTCAATCCACCGGGATACCCATTTTTGCCTGAGCTGTCCAATGTGGCTTTTCAACTCAGCGGGTGTACATTTTTTTATTTATTTTCCCTTATTTTTGCCCGAGTCTTTTTATTCTGTTTTTGACTCGCCGGGATGCCCTATTTTTTCCTGGACTTACATTCTGTTTTTATGTCCAGCGGGTCATTTTATGCGAAGTATTTTTTAACTGCATCTGAATTCACAGGGGATAGGAAGTCTTCTCCATCCATAGTACTGAGCATCAGTGCTCCACCAGAGAAAACTTTCTTTACTATGAATGGCCCATCGTAATTCGGAGTCCACTTGCCCTTGTGGTCTGTATGAGGAGGGAGGAGTCTTTTCAGCACGAGATCTCCTACTTGGTATTCCCGAAGCCTGACTTTCTGATCGAAGGCTTTCTTCATTCTCTTCTGAATATAGCTGCCCATGACAAATTGCAGCCAATCTCTTCTCTTCGATCAGACTCAGTTGTTCGTACTGGGATCGGACCCATTCTGCTTCATTCAGTTTGACATCCATCAGTACTCACAAGGAAGGTAATTCAACTTCGACAGGTAGGACTGCCTCCATACCATACACAAGCTGATACGGTGTTGCCCCAGTAGATGTTCTAATTGAGGTACGGTACCCATGCAAGGCAAAAGGTAGCATTTCATGCCAGTCTTTGTAGGTGATCACCATCTTCTGCACAATCTTCTTGATATTCTTGTTAGCTGCCTCCACAGTGCCATTCATCTTTGGCCTGTAAGGATAAGAATTGTGGTGTTGGATCTTGAAGTCCCGGCATAGTTCTGTCATTATTTTGTTGTTCAAGTTGGAACCATTATCAGTAATGATTCGCTCGGGCACTCCATACCGACAAATGATGTCTCTCTTCAGGAATCGGGCTACCACTTGTCTGGTGACATTGGCATAGGAAGCTGCTTCAACCCACTTGGTAAAATAGTCAATTGCTACCAGGATGAATTTGTGGCCATTTGAAGCAGTTGGTTCAATCTTGTCAATCATATCAATGCCCCACATGGCAAAAGGCCAGGGTGAAGACATCACATTCAAAGAATTCGGAGGCACATGCACTTTATCTGCATAAATCTGGCATTTATGGCATTTGTCGCTCCCGATAAATGAGACCGGCCCAGATAAAGGTACAGACGCGAACGGTCGGCGAGAGGGACAATGAGAACACACAGCAGTGAACTCACTGGAGATGAATAGAGTCGCCAGCTAGGCATTTTTATCCCGGAGGAAAGGCAATGCTGCATAGACCTAGAAAGAGATGGATAAGACGGTTGCGAACCAGAGAGACTGAGAAAGGGGGTTGGTTACAACCTGGGAAGGTATTAGCACCCAGATTGTCCGTCGTACTCGACGGGATCCACGCTTAAGAGATTTGTGTTTTAAAGGGGTAGTGTCAGTGCAATCTGTGTATAAAGTAGCTGGAAAAGGATGTACAGGTGTCAGTGTAAGAAAAGTGGAGTGTGATATATACAGTGTCAGTGTAAGGATGAGAGTATGCTCATGATCATGAGGCTAAGAGAATGATGCTGGAAGGAGAGGGAATGTACAGAGACTTTTGTTCGATAACTGTTAAGTTATGCCTACGTATCCTCTCGTGCAATGAGGAAGTCAGAACACCGTAGTTCGACCCAAAGAGACTGAAAGATAAATTGACTTGTGAACTGCTTACTTGTCTATGCTCAAGTGTATGATCTGTCTGGAACCGGTGCTAACTGTCTTGCATTAGACGGAAGAAGCGAGTTCTCGTTTGTGAGTGAGTGAGATGAGAAAAGAATCCCGGAGGAGACGATTATTGTTTGTTTTTGAGTTTTCAGTCTTTTATTGCTTTTGAAGTTTGTCATAAGTTAATGAGCTTAAGCCTAAACCAATGGGTTAGTAAACTCATCACATCTTCCCTCTGATTAGGGGTAATGAGAGTACCTTAAGTGTGAAGTCAGATTCTCACACTTAATCACCTTTGGTGTAGGGTTAAGATCATTAACCTACTTGTGATTATTTAGATGTTTTTGGTGATTTTGTTTAGTGTTAAGTAATGAGGTTAAGCCATAATCAGGGATTAAACAGACTCATTACACCATCCTAATAGAAGGATAATAGATGAGAATGTTTAAGCTGAGGAAAGCTCCTCAACTTAATCCATGATTAGGGATTAAACTCATGACAAAACAAGCCTTTGATTAAATGGATTTTTACTTAATGGTATGATGATGAAGTGGGTTTTATGATTTGTAAGACAACTTGAGGGGGACTTGTCCATTAACACTAGGGTTAGTCCTTCTTAACCAATTAAGGAAGAATTAGAACCCTAATGCAAGGCCCAAGTTACAAGTGTGATGTCTTGATGATTATTAAGTGAATTGATTAAAGGAGTTAAACACATTAAGGGTTTAACACTTAGGATTAAAGTCATACACTCCATCCTAATAGAAGGATGCAGGCATAAGCTTAATCACAAAGCCTTAAAGCCTTTAGGGTTTAGTCCCTGATTATGAGGTGAGAAGAAAAGACTCAATGAGACACAAAGGTAAAACAAAATGGGGAGACTAATCCAAACCCTAATCATTATCATGCTTGGTTGTTCCTAAGGTTTGTGAGGTTTAACAAGAAAGATCTTCAATGGAACCACCATGAAGCAGATGAAAGAATCAAGAGAAGCAAAGCAACTTGCTTCATTTAAGAAGGCAAGTCACTTGAGGACAGAAAGTGGGAAGAAGAAGAAAGAGCAAGCTCAATCTCAAACACATAACAAAATGCAGCATGGATGCAAGAGAGAGATGAAGAGAAGTTATGAGAAGTGAAAGCAAATTCACTTCTCAAAGTCACTTACCACCTGAAAGGTTAGAAAAGAAATGCAATGCAATGCAAAATGGGATGAGATGACATGATGAGAAACAAAACCAGAAGCAATTACATGATGCTAATGATGCTATGAGATGCTACAAACATGAGGCAGCACATGGAAATGATCATTCAAGCTCATGAATGCAAATGGGGCAAGTTAAGAACCATGAACATACATGAAAAGTTATGAAGTGCATATGTCATACAACATGGCAAATGCAAGATGCAATGACCAAACATGCTTTCAATATGTCTTATGATGTTCAATGAATCAAATGGAGGCATGAAATGTCATGGCAAGTCATGTTATGCAAGCAAATGCAAGATGAATGCATATGGAAATCCAAATTAGGGTTTATGAACAATACATCAAACAAAAACCAAAATCAGAAGCAAACAACATTATAAAATATTGAAAATGCACTCAAAGGACCCCTAATCCTATACTAAACCAATGCCCAAAGGAGAGGCTTCAACTCCTAACCAAATTCAAGTTATGATTTTCTTAAGATTTCTAGGGTTTTAGGGTTCTTTAACAAGAAAATTACCAAACAAATGAGAAATGAAAGATCAAATCATGGCCATTTAATCTCACAAACTACATGCTAAACACAATGCAATTCAAAAAGAATCAAGGTCCAACTCCTCATGGTTAGGCAGAAATGATTTTTTGAGGTTTGGATCAAAATAATGCATAAAAATGATTTTAATTCAATGAAAAATTCTCAAAATGCATCAAGATCAAAAAAGAAATTTGGTTTGAAGGTTGGACAATGTTTCTAAATGTCTTAGAACATTTCATGAATTTTTTGGTAATTTTTAAATACCTAAAAGTATTTTTAATAAATTAATTTCCATTAATCAATTAAAAATAAACTTTTAAATATTTAAAAATACTTTTTTAATGCTAAAAATGAAAATAAAAATATTTTTGTGTTTTAAAAAATTAATGAAACTCTTGACAAAAAGTTTCATAATTTTTAAAACATTTTTGCTATTTTAAATAAATTATGCAAATTAAATGAGAAAAAATGAAATAAAAATCAAAATAAACGGAAGTCAACTGAATGGAGGGCTAGGATTTGCTCTGGGTTTGAAAATGTTGACTGCGCGCCAGATCTAGTGGCCTAGGTTGGTCCTGATTAAATTAATTTAATTATGATTAATTAAGCTAACTAAAGTGGATTAGGGCAAAGGAGTGAATCTGGGCCATACGTGTACGCGGGAAGTCAACAAAGTCAGGCCATCTAACGCATGAGATTCAAATGGACTTAATGACTGGTATTAGGGCATAATGACATTCAGGTGACCGGAGGGAAGCTTCGGTCATCTTCTCCGGCGACAACAAAACCCTAGATCCTGATTTAGGCTTCTAAACATCAAATTAAACACAGCCAAGCGATCCTCTAACAACCTAGGACACGAATCCACCTTCAAACATCATTTAAACATCAAGAATCAAGCAAATCGAAGGAAACAAATTTCACGGGTGAAGTTTCAGAGTGACAATACAAACTCATTTCTCATCTATTTTCGATTCTAAGAGTACCCCCATGACCAGCAAGACATAAGCAATCAATTTATAACTTAAAATGCAAGCTTTGGGAGAAAAAATCCATGGTCATACCTGAGCTGGAAAGCTTCGATACTGAGCTTTCAGAGCCTCCTTTGTGTGCAAATGAACTTCTTTGACTCCCTTGAACTCAAAGAGAAGCTTCAAAGTTCTTGAGGATGGCTGGTTTGAAGGGAAGTGTTCTGGTGCAGCAGGTTTCACAGTCAGGAATTGTGAGGTTTCAGGCTACTCCAATGGTGGATTATTGCTCCTTTGAGTGTGTTTGACTTGTTGGTGAAGAGAAATGGGGTGTTTGATGGCTGGAAAGTGAGATTCGAAAGTTCTGGCTTTGAGGATGAAAAATGGTGAAGCTCAGTTCTTGCTTGGTTCAGGCCTAAGTCTTGCTGGTTTTGGCTCAGTGAAGCAAGGTGAGTTGATGAGTGGAGTTGGTTTTTGTGTTTCTGAGTTGTGTAGAGAGATTCGAAAGGTTTTGCTTGATGGAGTCAGTTTGTGAATGTGAGTTGTGTTATGTTTTCAGCCCTGCTTGTTGTATGAAATGGCTAGCATTTGATCCACATAAACAACTCTCATTGGTCAGATGATGTGACCTGCCCTTTATTGATTGGTATGGCCACTTTTGCAAATTGTCAACTTTTGTGTAAGAGAAAGCATGGGCAACTTCTAGGCTAGTACAAGTGTGTGGGCTGGCGCAACATGGTGTGTGAGAGATGCTAGAATGGTTCAGCAGCCAAGGCAACAAGTGGGTGAGGTGTGATGATGGTTTTTGCAAGTTGTTCACTTTTGGTTCATATGAAACTTTCTTGTCCCACAAGCCATAGAACATGGGGAAATCTTGGTCCAATCTGAACTTTAGGACTCACATGATGCTTGTGTAATGGTTTGACATGAATTAGAAGTTACAAATGCCTTGGTACAAAGTTTTTGCAAGTTTCTCATTTGAGGCATATCTTGAAAATTAGTGATTTTTGCCAACTTTGACACACCATAACTTTTGATCCAAAATGAATTAGATCATGTTCTTGTACTTTTTGAAAAGGGAAAGATCTAATCTACAACTTTCATGACCAAAGTTTTTCCATTTGAAGCATTTTTGGATCAAAAAGCAAGGGTTGAAAAAGTGGCATAAAATGACATTTCATGAAAAGTCAACCATGCCCTAAAAAGTCAACTTTGCAAAAACTTGTAATTCTTGAATTTTGTGAACTTCAACCTTCTTCCATGATCAAATAAAGATCATATACACTCAAAATGATGAAGATCACCCCTTGGTTGGGTCATTGGGGGCCTCAGATGCCCTGATTTTGCACTGACTTGTCCAGAAAGTCAACTCTTGATCAGATGACTTCCCCATGGAATTTCTTCATGAAAATTGATATGCATACTCTCTATACCATATAGAGACCAATGGAAACAAGAATGACCAAAAAATTTGGATTCATGGCCTCTGAAACCAAAACCCTAATTTTAGGTCAACTGTGCAGTTAAACCTGGCTCTGCCTCCTTACCAATCCCAGTTCTTGTGATTCCTTGGCATTTTTGACTTTGAGGGGGTGTAATATGATATAAGAACACACATGGATCCCTTTGAAGTGATTTATGGCCCTTGTAGTGGCTCAAGAGGCTCTTGGATTGCTCAGATCACAAACCCTAGATGCAGATGACTTTGAATTTATGCAGTGAATCAAAAATGTGGTATGAGATGGTATGATTGAGCTCATGCATATGAAATGATCACAAGCCATGGTGTGAATGGGTGAGGGCAAATTTGGGGTGTTTACAGCTGCCCCTATTCAAACATGAGTTAGCTGTGCAGGTTGTAAGCGACGGCTTAACAGGCAAACAAGATAACTTGTGGTTGAATACCAAAGACAGTCCAAAATTTGCACTCACAGAAATGAAGAAGAAAAGGGATATAGATTGTAAAGGAAAATAAAATAAAGTATATTGTAAAGTGCGGGCGACGGAGGACGACCGTCGAGCAGAGGACGACTGCTGGGTAGAGAGCGATGACGGGGACGGCCGACATGCTGGGAAAAGTGTGGGAAATAAAGCAATGATGGGGACGGCCGACATGCTGGGGATAAAAGGTAAAGCCAAGAAGGGGACAGCCGACTAGCTGGGAAAAATATGAGATTATGATGGGGACGGCCATCAAGATAAAGTTGTAAGATTCTCTGGGAATTAATGAAACATGACGGGGACGGCCATCAAGTTCATAAAGCAAAGTAACCGACGATGGGGACGGCCATCGGGCTAAGAAAAGGGACCACGACGGGGACGGCCATCGGGTTAAAGAATAAATGAAATAAACAGATGATGAGGTACGGTCATCAAAGGTGAAGGACGATCACCTAGCAGGGGACGGCTGCTCTGTTGGGGTTAAGATGAGGGACGGTCATCTAAGGTGGAGGACGACCACCAGGCGGGGTACGGCTGCCGAAAATATCGCGACATAGGACGAATGCCGGATAAAAGGTCAACGATGGGGACGGCCATCAGATGAGCATGATGGAGGACGACCATCAAGAGGTGGAGGACGACCACCTAGCAGGGGACGGCTGCTCTCAAGGTTTGTCATGACATAGGATAAATGCCAGATAACCAAAATCAACAATGGGGACGGCCATTGGATAAAATGATGAAGGACGATCATCAAGAGGTGGAGGACGACCACCTAGCAGGGGACGGCTGCTAAATATCAGCGATGGGGACGGCCATCGGATGAGCATGATGGAGGACGACCATCAAGAGGTGGAGGACGACCACCTAGCAGGGTACGGCTGCTCTCGAAGTTTATCATGACACAAGACGAGTGTCAGATAAAAGGAAAATTTGCTTTGCTGGGGAATAGTAAACACGGACGAGTGTTTATATCCAAGAAACAAAAGGTATAAGTGTTTAGACGCTGTGTATAGATTAAAGATGCGGACGAGCATCCTTAAGACTATGATACGGACGAGTATCGGGTAGAACCAAATACTGACACGTGTTCAGAGATGATGATACGGACGAGTATCAATGGGTTAACAGAGAACACGGACGAGTGTTGAATCTGAAGGGACTCTTCTGGGGAATAGTAGACACAGACAAGTATCTACATCCAAGAAGACATAAGTGTTTGACACGGTGTATGGATTAAAGATACGGACGAGTATCACGTAGAAACAAACACTTGACGCATATTCTGAGATGATGGTACAGACGAGTACCAACTGGTTAACAAAGAACATGGACCAATGCCGAACCTGTGGGGATATAAATGGCACATACAAGATACGGACGAGCATCTGTATAAGTGTATCATGAGTAGTGAGTATGAGTATTGTATAGATGAGTACTTTAACTGCTGGGGAGAGTGGCACGGACGAGTGTCAAAAAAAGAGAAAAATATAGTATCAACAAGTATATGGGTTGTAAAAGTGTAAGCGACTGCGCTGGGGATATGACACGGACGGGTGTCAGGACAATGTATATAAGTATTTGTGAGTGCAAAAAGGGTGTCTTTGGCTTTCTGCTGGGGATATGACACGGATGGGTGTCAAAAGGTATCTGTAATGCGGGTGGTCTTGTTTGTAAAGAGTGTTCAGGCGACTTTACTGGGGAAAGATGGCACGGACGGGTGTCAAAAGGAGTATATACTGGTGTTTGTGAACTGTGGGGCAACTGCTTTTGCTGGGGACTCTGGTGGGGATTTTGGGGAAAGTATTCTGCATTCTGATGAATGGTTATTGTTCACAAGTGTTCGATTCACATCATGGCTTATGATTATGCTATGTGTTTGATTTTTGCCGTAATGCTCCGTATTAGACGGAATGCTACGCTTTGTGGGTGAATATGATGCAAATGTCATGATTATGCAAAGATATCAAACCGAGATTCGGATCCCGTCGCTGCGAAGATCTCTGGTCGATCTGTCTGAAGTGAATATCCCAGCTGGGGATGAGATCACTGGTGGATCCGAAGAGATGTATCTGCTTGGGGATATAGGTCACTGATTGACATATCCTTGTAATATAGGACCCAGCTGGGGTTTGCAAGAGCCTTCATCACTCTGTTGTGACTCCTTCATGCGTTGCTCTTTCGAACAAAGGCTGAGGATTCTGTGGGGAGATGGTTCCCTGACTTCTGCATTCTGCTGAGGAAGAATGATTGGCACTACGGCTGGGGAAATTGACAAGTGGCAACTTAGCTGGGGGAAGTTATCGGTGGCAACTCGGCTGGGGAGGAAACACCTCTGGTGCCAAGAATGAGTGTTGATTTGCCAACTTGCTGGGATGTAGCTTGCATGCCCCAAGTTGCGTTCTGGATACCTGCAATCCTGCAAAGATAAGGAGACGCACAAATGGTCCCGAGGTATCCTTTGCTGGATTCCGTCATAGGAGTTAAGTGCTTTCGAGAGTAAGTACATTCCCTGTAAGCACGTGTTTTTATTTTTTTAGAGAAAAACATCTGTACTCATGCGATTAGTTTTTTAGAGACATCAGACATTTTTTGCAAATAAAATGTATGAGACGAGACATGACTGAAAAATCTGATTTTATTAATTCATGTGCCCTGAATTGGCAAGATACAGTCAAAGAAACAAATCTCCTGAAATGAGGAGATCGTTACAAATTGAGAAACAAAATGCTGGCGATGTTGACGACGCTTTAAGGAGCATCCCCGTTCGCTATGACCCGTATGACTTTTGACGTTCTTCTCGTCTTGTTTTCTGAAGAAGGTTGATTCTGACTGAGGCTTGATCCTTTTCGAAGCTTACCAAGCTGTAGGCGATACAGACGAATTCAGAATGCAGTTGTTCGCTTATTCCCTTGTTTTGCATGGATCGCCCTTTCGGGTTTTCAATCCATCGGGATACCCATTTTTGCCTGAGTTGTCCAATGCGGCTTTTCAACTCAGCGGGTGTACATTTTTGTTTATTTTCCCTTATTTTTGCCCGAGTCTTTTATTCTGTTTTTGACTCGCCGGGATGCCCTATTTTTGCCTGGACTTACATTCTGTTTTTATGTCCAGCGGGTCATTTTTATGCGAAGTATTTTTTAACTGCATCCGAATTCACAGGGGACGGGAAGTCTTCACCATCCATGGTGCTGAGCATCAGTGCTCCACCAGAGAAAACTTTCTTTACCACGAATGGCCCTTCATAATTTGGAGTCCATTTGCCCCTGTGGTCTGTATGAGGAGGGAGGATTCTCTTCAACACAAGATCTCCTACTTGGTACTCTCGGTGCCTGACTTTCTGATCGAAGGCTCTCTTCATCCTTTTCTGATACAGCTGCCCATGACAAATTGCAGCCAATCTCTTCTCTTCAATCAGGCTCAGTTGTTCGTATCGGGACCTGACCCACTCTGCTTCGTTCAGCTTAACATCCATCAATACCCGGAGGGAGGGTAATTCAACTTCAACAGGTAGGACTGCTTTCATCCCATACACAAGCTGATACGGTGTTGCCCTAGTGGATGTTCTGATTGACGTGCGGTACCCATGCAAGGCAAACGGTAGCATTTCATGCCAGTCTTTGTATGTGACTACCATCTTCTGCACAATCTTCTTGATATTTTTGTTTGCCGCCTCAACAGCGCCATTCATCTTTGGCCTGTAAGGAGAAGAATTGTGGTGTTGGATTTTGAAGTCCCGGCATAACTCAACCATCATTTTGTTGTTTAGATTGGAACCATTATCAGTAATGATTCGCTCGGGAACTCCATATCGATAGATGATATCTTTCTTCAGAAATCTGGCTACCACTTGTCTTGTAACATTTGCATATGAGGCTGCTTCGACCCACTTGGTGAAATAATCAATGGCGACCAAGATGAATCTGTGGCCATTTGAAGCAGTTGGCTCAATCTTGCCAATCATATCAATGCCCCACATAGCAAAGGGCCATGGTGAAGACATTATGTTCAAGGGATTGGGAGGCACATGCACCTTATCTGCATAAATCTGGCATTTATGGCACCTTCTGGCATAAGCACAACAGTCTGCATCCATTGTGATCCAATAATAACCTGATCTTAACAACTTCTTAGCCATGGCGTGCCCTCCTGCATGGGTACCAAAGGATCCTTCGTGCACTTCATGCATCAACAAATCTGCTTCCGTCTTGTCAACACATCTGAGGAGTACCATATCAAAGTTTCTCTTGTATAAAGACCCATCAGTGTTCAGAAAGAACTTACCAGCAAGCCTTCTCAAAGTCTTCTTATCATTGGGAGATGCCCCAGGTGGGTATGTTTGATCCTCCAAGAAGCATTTAATGTCATGGAACCAAGGCTTATCATCGTTGACAACATCCGCTGCAAATACATATGCTGGTCTATCAAGTCTGGACACTGAAATTTGAGGCACAAAGTTGGCAGCTTGAACTTTGATCATGGATGAAATGGTAGCCAGAGCATCTGCAAACTGATTCTCGTCCCGAGGGATATACTCAAGCTTGACCGTTGTGAAGAAAGTCAATAACCTTCTTGTATAATCCCTGTAAGGTATCAGATGATCCTGGTGGGTGTACCATTTTCCGTTGGTTTGATTAACTACCAGAGCTGAATCTCCGAATACAGTCAATGTCTTGATCCTGAGGTCAATGGCTTCCTCAAGACCCATAATGCAAGCTTCGTATTCAGCTTCGTTGTTAGTGCAGTTGAAGGTGAGTTTTGCCGAGAAAGGCATGTGAACCCCCTTAGGTGTAATGAGTACTGCACCAACACCACGACCATTCATATTAACAGCCCCATCAAACATCATAGTCCATTCTTCCTCCGGGTCAGGCCCTTCAGTGTGAACAGGCTCTTCATGATCTTTTGATTTTATGAACATGATATCTTCATCAGGGAAGTCAAATCTCATAGGCTGGTAGTCATCAATAGGTTGCTCAGCAAGATATTCAGATAGTACACTGCCCTTGATGGCTTTCTGAGATGTGTACTGAATGTCATATTCTGTGAGAATCATTTGCCATCTTGCAACCCGTCCGGTAAGAGCTGGCTTCTCGAAAATGTACTTGACTGGGTCCATTTTTGATATCAACAAAGTAGTGTGGGTCAACATATACTGTCTCAGTCGGCGAGCAGCCCACGCTAAAGCACAGCAAGTTTTCTCGAGCAGTGAATAACGTTGTTCACAGTCGGTAAACTTTTTGCTCAGGTAGTATATTGCATACTCTTTTCGACCAGACTCGTCATGCTGGCCCAGCACACACCCCATTGACTCTTCTAATACCGTCAAGTACATTATCAGGGGTCTTCCTTCAACTGGAGGCATAAGGATTGGAGGTTCTTGCAGATATTCTTTGATCTTGTCAAAAGCCTTCTGGCAGTCTTCATTCCACCTGACCGTCTGTTCTTTTCTTAACAGTTTGAACAAAGGTTCACAAGTTGCCGTAAGGTGAGATATGAACCGTGAGATGTAGTTCAATCGACCTAAGAACCCCCGAACTTCTTTCTCAGTTTTCGGTGCAGGCATTTCTTGAATGGCTTTGACTTTATCAGGGTCAACTTCAATCCCTTTCTCGCTCACAATAAAACCCAGCAGCTTACCGGATCGCACCCCGAATGTGCATTTGTTGGGGTTCAACTTTAGTTGATACTTCCTCAGACGCTTGAATAACTTCAGCAGATTCACCAGGTGGTCTTCTTCGGTAAGGGACTTGGCGATCATGTCATCCACATAACATTCTATTTCTTTATGGATCATATCGTGGAATAATGTCACCATAGCCCGTTGATATGTTGCACCAGCATTCTTCAGTCCGAATGGCATCACTTTGTAACAGAACGTGCCCCAAGGTGTGATGAAGGTTGTCTTCTCCATGTCTTCAGGTGACATTTTAATCTGATTGTATCCTGAAAATCCATCCATGAAGGAGAATACCTAGAACTGAGCCGTATTATCCACCAATACATCAATGTGAGGTAATGGGAAATCATCTTTTGGGCTGGCTCTGTTTAGATCCCGGTAGTCAACACACATCCTTACTTTGCCGTCCTTCTTGGGTACAGGTACTATGTTAGCAACCCACGGTGGATAGCTAGTTACAGCAAGGAACCCGGCGTCCCATTGCTTTTGTACCTCCTCCTTGATTTTCATTGCCATGTCCGGGCGAGTACGGCGCAGTTTCTGTTTAACTGGTGGGCATTCTTCTCTCAAAGGCAGCTTGTGCACAACAATGTCGGTGTCCAACCCTGGCATATCTTGATAATACCAAGCAAACACATCCACATATTCTTGAAGTAGATCGATCATCTGTCTCTTCACTGAGTCTTGCAGGCAGGCCCCGATTTTAACCTCTTTCACGTCTTCATCGGTACCAAGACTGATCACTTCAACCTCCTCCTGGTGAGGGGTAATAACCTTTTCCTCTTGTCTTAACAACCTGGCTAGCTCTTCAGGAAGCTCATATTCTTCTTCAACCCCTACATCAGCTTGATTGATCGGATTGTCAAAGTCATACGAAGTCATAGCCGTGTTGTTGTCGGTGCTGTCTGGAAGGCACACTCTGCAAGGGTTCAGTTTGTTCATTTTAGTGACTGATTTTAATCTTGTTTAGAAAAGTGAAATAAAGTTGTCATTTTGAAAACATCGCCATTTATTTTTTTGTACAAAAAGAAAAATGGAAAAACAGTGAGCGGAAAAGAAAAGGACTCATTTGCAAAAAGATGTCTGATATTTCATTGATTAATCTTGTTTGCACAAAAAGTACAGATGGCCCGATTACAATATGAGTCTTGTCATCTTGGGCAAGATGCAAGACTTTGATGCATGCTATAAAAATACAGGAAATAATAATTACTCTGCATGAGTAACTCTTATAATTTCCTGGGAAAACCAGTTTGAGATACTGCTCCCTGGGATCTTTGGACGAATCCAGTTCTCCAGATTGCGTTCTTCTTCCAGCTCGTCTTCCAAATTGTTGATAGCATCAGGGGTGAGCATCCCCCCACTGACAAAACCGGGCTTCTCAGCGGCCTCTGCTTGATTTTGTTGAGTTGGTCTGTAACCCAACCCAAATTTGTCTTTCTTCTCCTCCACAGATAAAACCTTGCCCCAGCCTTGGGCAGTTCCTTCTTCAACAACCTTCTGGGCTTGTTGATAAGATGACATGGAGATCCCAGATACAGCAGATGCTTCATTAACATTCAGGGCCTCAAACCCTTGGCTCATTGTTTCATGGATCTCCCCATCCATCTCAATATACTTATAAGTAGCCAGATGGCTAACAAATATATCCTCTTCCCCACAGATAGTAACGATTTGGCCTTCCCACTCAAATTTTAACTTCTGGTGAAGGGTAGACGTTACTGCGCCAGCGGCATGAATCCATGGTCTACCCAACAAACAGCTGTAGGCAGGCTGAATATCCATCACGTAGAAGATCGTTTTAAAAGTTTGTGGGCCAATCGTTACAGGCAACTCAATCTCTCCCAGAACCGATCTCTTAGAACCATCAAAGGCTCTCACCACCAGGTTGCTGGGACGTAATGCCAATCCTTCATACTCTAGCTTCACAAGGGCCTTTTTAGGTAAGACATTGAGGGATGATCCTGTGTCTACCAGCACATGGGAAAGGACTGCACCTTTACATTCCATGGTGATGTGCAAGGCCTTGTTATGGTTGCGGCCTTCCGTAGTCAAGTCAGTATTGGTGAACCCTAGCCCATTGCTAGCAGTAACATTTCCAACCACGGTTTCCAACTGATTGACGGTGATCTCTTCAGGCACGTAAGCTGCGTGCAAGACTTTGAGTAGTGCATTCCGATGGGCTTCGGAGCACATAAGCAATGAGAGGATAGAGATCTTGGATGGCGTCTGGTGAAGCTGATCCACTATTTTGTAATCACTCTTTTTGATGATTCTCATGAACTCATCAACTTCTTGATCGAATGGGGTTTTCAAAGCTTCCTTAACAGCTTGATCTTCCTGCACCGGGCTCTTTCCTTTTGCCTTGGCAGCAGCTTCTGCTTCGGCAGTGGGTCTTTGAATTTGTGGCGCAAAGAGACGTCCGCTTCGAGTGAAGCCTCCGCCTCCTCCCACATTGTCTATCTGTGGTGCAGGTGTTGATGGTTCAAGGGTGATTTTCTTTCCTTCGCAGTATACGTCAGAGCCGTAGTGCCAAGGGATGGCCTTACTGCTTTCATAAGGTACTGGTCCAGGCAATGTGACAGTGACTGGACTGATGGCAGCTGCAGAAGGGACTGTGATAATCTGTGGATCATAATAAATTGTGACTGGTGCTCTGATGGGAGCAGCACTTTCTGAGTTGTAAGCAGAGTTGTTTTCAGGATCATAAAATATTGTGACAGTTGAGACATCTTCATGATTTGTTGCTGATGTTGTAGGAGATATTGTCGGAAGGATGGACGTTGTTGTTGTAGGAGATTCAAAATGGAGTGGCGCTGAAGTTGTAGAAGGAAAATTTGTTGATAGCTGATCAGTTGAGATGATAGATGAAGTACTTGTTGATGAAGCCGAAGAATTGTCAGGAACAATGGTTGCTGCAGTTGTAGGAGATACCGGAATTGTTACTGATGAGATTGCTGGATTTGTTGGAAATGATGTGGTGATTTGAAGTTGGCCACTCTGAATGAGGCCATCTATGCCATTCCTCAGGTTATCGCACCCATTTACTGAAATATTGCAGTAAGCACACCCTAACTCACACCCCGGGAACATTTGACATTCGAGGAGCTGAGCCTTAATCTCTACCAACGGTGTCCGAATCTGACCCACACTGGTTATTAAATAAGACGGCTTGTCTTCTTCAATAGCGTTGATTCTGGGACCACCGTGATTTGGCATGGGGTTCTTATTGACATTGGGTGGTGGTGCGAAATTCAGGGCCTTAGAGTCTACCAGGTCTTGTACCTTCATGTGCAAGGCTCTGCACTTTTCTGTACTATGGCCAGGTGCATTTGAATGAAAAGCACATCTGGCGTTGGAGTCATAATTCCTGGGTAGACTGTTGGGATCTGGAGGTGCCAATGTCCTTAGCTCAACTAGGTTGAGTTTCAGGAGTTGTGGCAGCAATGTAGCATATGGCATAGGGATCGGATCGATCACCCTGTTGGCCTGAGATGGCCTCTGTTGGAATGGCCTTTGCTGGTTGTTGTTGTTGGTGTTGTTGTAGTTTCTTGGAGGATACTGAGCTTGTTGATGGTACTGAGGTTGTTGCTGGTAGTTTTGTTGCGGAGGTTGATAAGCTGGTTGAGGGTGAGCTGGAGCGGGAATGGTGACTGCTGCTACAGACCTGTGAACATACTGGGGTCTGCCCCTGTTGGTGTGGATGGCATTGGTCTCGCCAGTTCTTCTTGGGCCTGCAAAAGGCTTCCTTGTATTGCTGGACGAGCTGGAACCATTGTCAGAAATCTTGCCCATCTTTAACAGGCTCTCAATTCTTTCCCCAGCTATGACAACATCTGCAAAGCTAGTGGAAGAGAAAGCAGCCAGCCTGTCAATATATGTCCCCTGAAGGGTGTTCATAAACATATCTGCCATTTCCCTCTCTGACATAGGTGGTTGAACAGCAGCAGCCAGTTGCCTCCATCTCTGGGCGTACTCTCGGAAACTTTCCCTTGACGACTGTGACATCCCCATTAGGAGGGTCCTGTTGGGTACCATATCTAAGTTGTACTGATACTGTCTGATAAAGGCCTCTGCCAAGTCCTTCCAACACCTGATAGTTGCTCTTGTCAGATGAGAGTACCATTCTCTTGAAGCTCCTATCAAGCTATCCTCAAAATAGAACATCCAGAGCTTCTCGTCCATAGTGTATGCTTTCAATCTCCCCAGAAAGGATTGTAAGTGGGTTCGCGGGCAGGAAGTCCCGTTGTACTTTTCAAAACAAGGAGGCTTAAACTTATGGGGAATCCTGACCCCGTCTACCAAGCCCATGTCCATAACATCAAAACCCAAAGAGTTTTGAGACTCCAAGGATCTTAATTTCTCAGCTATTTCATCCAGTCTTCTATCATAAGCTTCCTCCCCAGCTCCCATCACCGTGAACTGATCTTCCTGGGGGTCTTCTTGCAGCACCCTGCCTGCAGTGGCAGTCCCTTGAACATTTGCAGGAATGTTGACCTCTGGATGGAGGTGGGGTCCAAAGACAGGGGGATTGACATGAGGTTGGACCCTCTCATTGTTGCTTGTGCCAGCAGTCCCTATATGTGGATCTTCTTGATTCTGCCTTTCCACCATGGCTCTCAATCTTTCTTGGCTTTGAGCCATGTTGTTCATCACTTCCATAAACTGTGTCATCTGTGTTCTCATTTCTAATCTTTCGTTTGCCATTTGATTTCTAACCTCTGCAAGGTCCTGTTGTACCTGATCCATTTGTATGCCCGGAAGGTTGTTACGGGTTGGATATCGGTGTGGACGGTTGAGGGGAAATACCCGGCGTCGAGCAATAGTTCCTGAACATCACAACAGAGTTAGTAGCAATAAGACAAAAACCTACAAAACAAACAAAGGGTTAGCATGCAATGCAGTATGCTTATTTGTTTTCAAGGTATCCGGCTTGGCATTCAGTTTTGACCCTTCCAGACCCTTGAAGATGCTGTTGATGCTGCTTTTGAAGTAAACTCGGATGGAACAAACTAATACATATATTACAAAAGGCAAATGGTACATAGTTTGTTTACAAATACAAGCCCTCTGAGGGGTCAAAATACATTACAAGAAAATAAAAGTACATGGAATGAAAGCAACAACAAGCAAATAGTCAGACACCAAGACCAAACTCATCCTCCCGAACTTCCTTGAGAAGTGCTTCGGTCACAGGATCAGCCGGACGCTCCGTGAGATTCCTGATAAGGAGGTTCCGGGTAGTAACAGCTGCAGTTAGCTTCTTGTGTTGACTTTGGTCCTTTGACCTCTTCACTCCAGCTTTGATCTTCAGCTCTGATATCTCCCTCTGGGCTGCTGCCAGGGCTTCCTGCTGCTCTTTTGCACTAGCTTCCAGCTGCTCTATCTTGTCTTGGACCCTCTTGTCCTCCAGAGTACGGGCTTCGGTGATCCTGACCCACCTAGCCTGACTCTCCTTCAGATACAAGTCTGTCCTGGCCTTCTGGAATTGGGCTTCCTTGCAAGCGTTCTTCAGAATTTGTTCCCCAGCCCTAGACTTCTTGATATAATCCTCAGACTTTTCAATTCTAGCCAGATGCTCTACTTTCAACTTCTCTAACCTTTCAATATCCAATCTTCCATCACTCCTCTCCCAGAGGGTCTTCTGTAGAGCTTGAGTCAGCTTCTCATTTCTCTCTTTCAATTTCTCAAACTCCTCTAAGCTGATAGTTGCTGGAGGTGGTGTTGTGGAAGGCCCAAGCATATCTTCAATAGTAAAGGGCATCCCAGAAAATTGAGCCCTGGCATGGGACCAATCATAGTACTGTGCTGATGCCACATTGTTGCACTTCCCCAGGATGGTTACCCCCTTAGTCTGCACATTGTCCCAGGCCCAGGTTGCCTGCCTAACAATAGCCAGATTAGGCTTATTCTCACAATAAAGAGTCTCAACCAAGTCCTGTGCCTTAGGAGTGTGGACCAGTGCATAGCCCAGTTGTCTTTTGAACAGCAGAGGGTTGTAATTAATACTACCCTTAACTCCTATTAGGGGTACATTGGGAAAATGCCCACAGCTGGTGATGATATCCCTGCCTTTTGTGCTTTGGGTGCACCACCTGATATCAGCTGAAGTTAGAGTAGTAAGTCTTCCAGCCCAGTTTCTCTGCTGATGAGGGTTCAAAAATGCATCTGTCCTGGGCAAATGCCTGAGAAGCCAAGTATGGAACAGAGGAGCACAGCATCTTACTAATCTTCCCCTCTGCTTTTCATTCCTCTGATGCACTGAATAGTAGAGATCCCCCAATAAAGTTGGCACTGGGTTCTTCAGGATGAAAAGATGGATTGCATTCTTGCTAACAAATCGAGGCTCATATGCAAATAATATGATCCCATATATGCTCAAGGCCAATAAAGCACAGACTGCTTTCCACTCTCCTAAAGAAGCTTTCAGGGTAGCTTGAGAGATCAAGAAATCCAGATGCAGGCCAGGGATTCCAGCCTTAGAAGTCATATGCTGCCCAATCAGGACTGGTTCCAGATGCAATGCCTTTGCTACCTCTTCATTACCAGGAAAGACCATCTCAGGGTTGAAAGGGACTCCACCCATGATAGGTATACCAACTAATGATGAGTATTCTTCCAATAAGGGGCCCAGCTGAAAGTCCTGAAAAGTGAAACATCTTAGTGGGGGGTCATAAAACTAAAGGCAAGTGTGGATCAGGCTTCTCTGTGAGGGGTCCAGATCCATAACCATATCAAGTATATCTCCATGGTGTTCCCTGAACAGTGGTATATGGTCTGGAGTGATCAGGGTTTGAATCCTCCTGATGTCAGCTAACTCTGGCTGGAAGAAGTGGTAGGTGATGTTGCTCTTTTTAGGTGCCATGATGTTGAGACTGAGTAGAGACAAGTGCTGATAATGATACTGAAGAATGGGCCACTGATTGGCTGGTGCAGGTGACTGAAGTAGATAGCTGATAGCTGAAGCAGGTGTTGATGAAGATAGGTCAATACTGAAGATGGGGTCAAAACCAAAACCAAATGAAGATGGATACCCTGAAACACAAATAAGCAAATGTCAATATGATGCAATGATTATGTATGCAAATGATATGCAAGGGTTTGTGACTGAGCTGGATCTGATCAAGTGCTCTGATATAAGTCCATGTGTGTCAGAAATCCAGATGGAGGTCTATAAGTCCAGTAACCAAGGTGGGGGGCTCAAATAAAGAGCCACATATCCAGGGCTTAGAATCACAAGAACTGTCCCAACATGGAGTATTCTTAACCAAATCAAAGTAACAGGGTATTCTGAGGTCAAGGTACCTGCAAACCTGTAAACAGCCCAACCCCCTCACAGGTGGTGTTCTAAAACAAGGATCCTCAGACTTGGATCAGTTATGAGAAGTGTAAACACTTCTAACCCGGAGGTACAGTGTTTACAGCAACCATAAAAGTTCCTCCTCTAATTCACCTCAGTTTCTGAAGGTCAATACTAAAAGGTCATCCAGACTTAGCAGGCTTCCCAGATAGCCCTAGTACTGCAGGAAATCTGCAACACAGAGTTCTCAAGAAGAAACCCATATCTGAACCGTGTTTCATATTCCCGCACCAGACCGAGATGGAATGGGAAAGAATATGAACCACTCTAGCCTAGGTGTCACTCAGGTCCCAGGTATAGGACCTTAACTCTCAATGGAACACCCACCCACCAAAGCAAACAACAGATCCAGCCAGCAGCACAGTATGACAATATGCAAAGCTATAAAGAAAACAGTAAAGCAACTGTACATAAAGCAAAAATAAATACAAATATACAAACACAAATAAGCACATAACACCCCAGTAAACACAAATCAATCAAGCGCTAGGAGGAACCCACAAAAAGAACCAGAAGCCCTGGTTACAGTATAAGGCGTCCCCAGCAGAGTCGCCAAGCTGTCGCTCCCGATAAATGAGACCGGCCCAGATAAAGGTACAGACGCGAACGGTTGGCGAGAGGGACAATGAGAACACACAGCAGTGAACTCACTGGAGATGAATAGAGTCGCCAGCTAGGCATTTTTATCCCGGAGGAAAGGCAATGCTGCATAGACCTAGAAAGAGATGGATAAGACGGTTGCGAACCAGAGAGACTGAGAAAGGGGGTTGGTTACAACCTGGGAAGGTATTAGCACCCAGATTGTCCGTCGTACTCGACGGGATCCACGCTTAAGAGATTTGTGTTTTAAAGGGGTAGTGTCAGTGCAATCTGTGTATAAAGTAGCTGGAAAAGGATGTACAGGTGTCAGTGTAAGAAAAGTGGAGTGTGATATATACAGTGTCAGTGTAAGGATGAGAGTATGCTCATGATCATGAGGCTAAGAGAATGATGCTGGAAGGAGAGGGAATGTACAGAGACTTTTGTTCGATAACTGTTAAGTTATGCCTACGTATCCTCTCGTGCAATGAGGAAGTCAGAACACCGTAGTTCGATTCAAAGAGACTGAAAGATAAATTGACTTGTGAACTGCTTACTTGTCTATGCTCATGTGTATGATCTGTCTGGAACCGATGCTAACTGTCTTGCATTAGACGGAAGAAGCGAGTTCTCGTTTGTGAGTGAGTGAGATGAGAAAAGAATCCCGGAGGAGACGATTATTGTTTGTTTTTGAGTTTTCAGTCTTTTATTGCTTTTGAAGTTTGTCATAAGTTAATGAGCTTAAGCCTAAACCAATGGGTTAGTAAACTCATCACATCTTCCCTTTGATTAGGGGTAATGAGAGTACCTTAAGTGTGAAGTCAGATTCTCACACTTAATCACCTTTGGTGTAGGGTTAAGATCATTAACCTACTTGTGATTATTTAGATGTTTTTGGTGATTTTGTTTAGTGTTAAGTAATGAGGTTAAGCCATAATCAGGGATTAAACAGACTCATTACACCATCCTAATAGAAGGATAATAGATGAGAATGTTTAAGCTGAGGAAAGCTCCTCAACTTAATCCATGATTAGGGATTAAACTCATGACAAAACAAGCCTTTGATTAAATGGATTTTTACTTAATGGTATGATGATGAAGTGGGTTTTATGATTTGTAAGACAACTTGAGGGGGACTTGTCCATTAACACTAGGGTTAGTCCTTCTTAACCAATTAAGGAAGAATTAGAACCCTAATGCAAGGCCCAAGTTACAAGTGTGATGTCTTGATGATTATTAAGTGAATTGATTAAAGGAGTTAAACACATTAAGGGTTTAACACTTAGGATTAAAGTCATACACTCCATCCTAATAGAAGGATGCAGGCATAAGCTTAATCACAAAGCCTTAAAGCCTTTAGGGTTTAGTCCCTGATTATGAGGTGAGAAGAAAAGACTCAATGAGACACAAAGGTAAAACTAAATGGGGAGACTAATCCAAACCCTAATCATTATCATGCTTGGTTGTTCCTAAGGTTTGTGAGGTTTAACAAGAAAGATCTTCAATGGAACCACCATGAAGCAGATGAAAGAATCAAGAGAAGCAAAGCAACTTGCTTCATTTAAGAAGGCAAGTCACTTGAGGACAGAAAGTGGGAAGAAGAAGAAAGAGCAAGCTCAATCTCAAACACATAACAAAATGCAGCATGGATGCAAGAGAGAGATGAAGAGAAGTTATGAGAAGTGAAAGCAAATTCACTTCTCAAAGTCACTTACCACCTGAAAGGTTAGAAAAGAAATGCAATGCAATGCAAAATGGGATGAGATGACATGATGAGAAACAAAACCAGAAGCAATTACATGATGCTAATGATGCTATGAGATGCTACAAACATGAGGCATCACATGGAAATGATCATTCAAGCTCATGAATGCAAATGGGGCAAGTTAAGAACCATGAACATACATGAAAAGTTATGAAGTGCATATGTCATACAACATGGCAAATGCAAGATGCAATGACCAAACATGCTTTCAATATGTCTTATGATGTTCAATGAATCAAATGGAGGCATGAAATGTCATGGCAAGTCATGTTATGCAAGCAAATGCAAGATGAATGCATATGGAAATCCAAATTAGGGTTTATGAACAATACATCAAACAAAAACCAAAATCAGAAGCAAACAACATTATAAAATATTGAAAATGCACTCAAAGGACCCCTAATCCTATACTAAACCAATGCCCAAAGGAGAGGCTTCAACTCCTAACCAAATTCAAGTTATGATTTTCTTAAGATTTCTAGGGTTTTAGGGTTCTTTAACAAGAAAATTACCAAACAAATGAGAAATGAAAGATCAAATCATGGCCATTTAATCTCACAAACTACATGCTAAACACAATGCAATGCAAAAAGAATCAAGGTCCAACTCCTCATGGTTAGGCAGAAATGATTTTTTGAGGTTTGGATCAAAATAATGCATAAAAATGATTTTAATTCAATGAAAAATTCTCAAAAAGCATCAAGATCAAAAAAGAAATTTGGTTTGAAGGTTGGACAATGTTTCTAAATGTCTTAGAACATTTCATGAATTTTTTGGTAATTTTTAAATACCTAAAAGTATTTTTAATAAATTAATTTCCATTAATCAATTAAAAATAAACTTTTAAATATTTAAAAATACATTTTTAATGCTAAAAATGAAAATAAAAATATTTTTGTGTTTTAAAAAATTAATGAAACTCTTGACAAAAAGTTTCATAATTTTTAAAACATTTTTGCTATTTTAAATAAATTATGCAAATTAAATGAGAAAAAATGAAATAAAAATCAAAATAAACGGAAGTCAACTGAATGGAGGGCTAGGATTTGCTCTGGGTTTGAAAATGTTGACTGCGCGCCAGATCTAGTGGCCTAGGTTGGTCCTGATTAAATTAATTTAATTATGATTAATTAAGCTAACTAAAGTGGATTAGGGCAAAGGAGTGAATCTGGGCCATAGGTGTACGCGGGAAGTCAACAAAGTCAGGCCATCTAACGCATGAGATTCAAATGGACTTAATGACTGGTATTAGGGCATAATGACATTCAGGTGACCGGAGGGAAGCTCCGGTCATCTTCTCCGGCGACAACAAAACCCTAGATCCTGATTTAGGCTTCTAAACATCAAATTAAACACAGCCAAGCGATCCTCTAACAACCTAGGACACGAATCCACCTTCAAACATCATTTAAACATCAAGAATCAAGCAAATCGAAGGAAACAAATTTCACGGGTGAAGTTTCAGAGTGACAATACAAACTCATTTCTCATCTATTTTCGATTCTAAGAGTACCCCCATGACCAGCAAGACATAAGCAATCAATTTATAACTTAAAATGCAAGCTTTGGGAGAAAAAATCCATGGTCATACCTGAGCTGGAAAGCTTCGATACTGAGCTTTCAGAGCCTCCTTTATGTGCAAATGAACTTCTTTGACTCCCTTGAACTCAAAGAGAAGCTTCAAAGTTCTTGAGGATGGCTGGTTTGAAGGGAAGTGTTCTGGTGCAGCAGGTTTCACAGTCAGGAATTGTGAGGTTTCAGGCTACTCCAATGGTGGATTATTGCTCCTTTGAGTGTGTTTGACTTGTTGGTGAAGAGAAATGGGGTGTTTGATGGCTGGAAAGTGAGATTCGAAAGTTCTGGCTTTGAGGATGAAAAATGGTGAAGCTCAGTTCTTGCTTGGTTCAGGCCTAAGTCTTGCTGGTTTTGGCTCAGTGAAGCAAGGTGAGTTGATGAGTGGAGTTGGTTTTTGTGTTTCTGAGTTGTGTAGAGAGATTCGAAAGGTTTTGCTTGATGGAGTCAGTTTGTGAATGTGAGTTGTGTTATGTTTTCAGCCCTGCTTGTTGTATGAAATGGCTAGCATTTGATCCACATAAACAACTCTCATTGGTCAGATGATGTGACCTGCCCTTTATTGATTGGTATGGCCACTTTTGCAAATTGTCAACTTTTGTGTAAGAGAAAGCATGGGCAACTTCTAGGCTAGTACAAGTGTGTGGGCTGGCGCAGCATGGTGTGTGAGAGATGCTAGAATGGTTCAGCAGCCAAGGCAACAAGTGGGTGAGGTGTGATGATGGTTTTTGCAAGTTGTTCACTTTTGGTTCATATGAAACTTTCTTGTCCCACAAGCCATAGAACATGGGGAAATCTTTGTCCAATCTGAACTTTAGGACTCACATGATGCTTGTGTAATGGTTTGACATGAATTAGAAGTTACAAATGCCTTGGTACAAAGTTTTTGCAAGTTTCTCATTTGAGGCATATCTTGAAAATTAGTGATTTTTGCCAACTTTGACACACCATAACTTTTGATCCAAAATGAATTAGATCATGTTCTTGTACTTTTTGAAAAGGGAAAGATCTAATCTACAACTTTCATGACCAAAGTTTATCCATTTGAAGCATTTTTGGATCAAAAAGCAAGGGTTGAAAAAGTGGCATAAAATGACATTTCATGAAAAGTCAACCATGCCCTAAAAAGTCAACTTTGCAAAAACTTGTAATTCTTGAATTTTGTGAACTTCAACCTTCTTCCATGATCAAATAAAGATCATATACACTCAAAATGATGAAGATCACCCCTTGGTTGGGTCATTGGGGGCCTCAGATGCCCTGATTTTGCACTGACTTGTCCAGAAAGTCAACTTTTGATCAGATGACTTCCCCATGGAATTTCTTCATGAAAATTGATATGCATACTCCCTATACCATATAGAGACCAATGGAAACAAGAATGACCAAAAAATTTGGAGTCATGGCCTCTGAAACCAAAACCCTAATTTTAGGTCAACTGTGCAATTAAACCTGGCTCTGCCTCCTTACCAATCCCAGTTCTTGTGATTCCTTGGCATTTTTGACTTTGAGGGGGTGTAATATGATATAAGAACACACATGGATCCCTTTGAAGTGATTGATGGCCCTTGGAGTGGCTCAAGAGGCTCTTGGATTGCTCAGATCACAAACCCTAGATGCAGATGACTTTGAATTTATGCAGTGAATCAAAAATGTGGTATGAGATGGTATGATTGAGCTCATGCATATGAAATGATCACAAGCCATGGTGTGAATGGGTGAGGGCAAATTTGGGGTGTTTACAGCATTTCCTGGCATACACACAACAGTCTGCATCCATTGTGATCCAATAATAGCCTGATCTTAGCAACTTTTTATCCATAGCATGCCCTCCAGCATGGGTACCAAAAGATCCTTTGTGCACCTCGTGCATCAACAAGTCTGCTTCTGCCTTATCAACACATCTGAGAAGTACCATATCAAAGTTTCTCTTGTATAAGGAACCATCAGCATTCAGGAAGAAACTACCAGCTATCCTTCTTAATGTCTTCTTGTCATTGGATGTTGCCCCAGGTTGGTATGTTTGATCCTCCAGGAAGCACTTGATGTCATAGAACCAAGGCTTATCATCTTTAGCAAGGTCTGCTGAGAATACATATGCTGGTCTGTCAAGCCTGGACACTGAAATCCGAGGCACAAAGTCGGCAGCTTGAACTTTGATCATGGATGAAATGGTAGCCAGAGCATCTGCAAACTGATTTTCATCTCGAGGGATATACTCAAGCTTGACTGTTGTGAAGAATGTGAGTAACCTCCTTGTATAATCCCGGTAAGGTATCAAATGCTCCTGGTAAGTGTACTATTTGCCGTTGGTTTGATTGATTACCAGAGCTGAATCTCCGAATACAGTCAAAGTCTTGATCCTGAGGTCAATGGCTTCCTCAAGACCCATAATACAAGCTTCTTATTCAGCTTCATTGTTAGTGCAGTTAAAGGTGAGTTTTGCCGAGAAAGGCATGTGAACTCCTTTAGGTGTAATGAGTATTGCACCAACACCACGACCATTCATATTAACAGCCTCATCGAACATCATAGTCCATTCTTCTGCTGGGTCAGGCCCTTCAGTGTGAATAGGCTCTTCATGATATTTTGCTTTTATGAACATGATGTTTTCATCGGGAAGTCAAATCTCATAGGCTGGTAATCATCAATGGGTTGCTCAGCAAGATAATCAGACAATACACTGCCTTTGATGGCTTTCTGAGATGTGTACTGAATGTCATATTCTGTGAGAATCATTTGCCATCTTGCAACCCGCCCGGTAAGTGCTGGCTTCTCAAAAATATACTTGACAGGGTCCATCTTGGAGATCAATAAAGTAGTGTGAGTCAACATATACTGTCTCAGTCGGCGAGCATCCCACGCTAAAGCACAACAAGTTTTCTCGAGCAGTGAATAACGTTGTTCACAGTCGGTGAACTTTTTGCTTAGGTAGTAAATTGCATACTCTTTTCGACCAGACTCGTCATGCTGGCCCAGCACACACCCCATTGACTCTTCTAATACTGTCAAGTACATTATTAGTGGTCTTCCTTCAACTTGAGGCATAAGGATCGGAGGCTCTTGCAAGTATTCCTTGATTTTGTCAAAAGCCCTTTGGGAGTCTTCATTCCACCTGACCGTTTGTTCTTTTCTTAACAACTTGAACAAGGGCTCACAGGTTGCTGTAAGATGAGATATGAACCTTGATATGTAGTTCAATCTACCTAGGAACCCTCGAACTTCTTTCTCGGTCTTTGGTGCAGGCATTTCTTGAATGGCTTTGACTTTGTCAGGGTCAACTTCAATTCCCTTTTCACTTACAATAAAACCCAGCAGCTTACCAGATCGCACCCCGAATGTGCATTTGTTGGGGTTTAACTTCAATTGGTACTTCCTCAGACGCTTGAATAATTTCAACAGATTCACCAGGTAGTCTTCTTCTGTGAGGGACTTGGAAATCATGTCATCCACATAACATTCGATTTCTTTGTGGATCATGTCATGGAATAATGTTACCATAGCTTGTTGATAAGTGGCACCAGCATTCTTCGGTCCGAATGGCATCACCTTATAACAGAATGTGCCCCAATGTGTGATGAAAGTTGTCTTCTCAATGTCTTCAGGTGACATTTTGATCTGATTATATCCTGAAAATCAATCCATGAAGGAGAATACCGAGAACTGAGCTGTATTGTCGACCAATACATCAATGTGAGGTAATGGGAAGTCATCTTTCGGACTGGCTCTGTTCAGGTCCCGGTAATCCACACACATCCTCACCTTGCCATCCTTTGTAGGCACAGGTACAATGTTAGCGACCCACGGCAGGTAACTAGTTACAGCAAGGAAACCGGCGTCCCACTGTTTTTGTACCTCTTCTTTTATCTTCATGGCCATATCTGGACGAGTACGGCGCAACTTCTGTTTTACTGGAGGACAGTCTTCTTTCAGAGGCAGCTTGTGCATAACAATGTCGGTGTCCAACCCTGGAATATCCTGATAGGACCAAGCAAAAACATCCACATACTCCCGAAGCATGTCAATAAGTTGCTCTTTTACTGAATCTTGCAGACAGGCCCCGATCTTAACTTCTTTCAAGTCTTCTTTTGTACCAAGATTAACCGTCTCAACTTCCTCCTGATGAGGAGTTATAACCTTCTCCTCTTGTCTTAACAACCTGGCTAGCTCTTCAGGTAGCTCATAATCTTCTTCAACCCTTTCATCAGCTTGATTAATCGGATTGTCAAAGTCATACGAAGTCATAGCGGTGTTGTTGTCGGTGCAGTCTGGAGGGCACTCTCTGCAAGGGTTTAGATTTGTTCATTTTAGTGATCAGTTTTATCTTGCTTAGGAAAAGTGGAAATGAAGTTATTTATTTTGAAAAAAATTGCCATTTTATTTTTGTACAAAAAATGAAAAATGAAAAACAGTGAGCGGAAAAGAAAAGACTCATTTGCAAAAGATGTCCTGATATTCATTAATTAATCGTTTACACAAAATACAAGATGGCCCGATTACAAAATGAACCCTGACATCTTGGGCAAGATGGAGGACTTGATGCATGCTTTAAAGACAGGAAATAATAATTACTCTGCAGGAGTAACTCTTATAATTTCCTGGGAAGACCAGTTTGAGACATGGTTCCCCGGGATCCTTGGACGTATCCAGCTTTCCAGGTTGCGCTCGTCTTCTGACTCATCTTCCAAACTATTCACAGCATCCGGGGTGAGCATCCCGCCGCTGACAAACTTGGGCTCCGTTGCAGCCTCTGGTTGATCTTGTCAAGTTGGTCTGTAACCCAACCCGAATCGGTCTTCTTTCTTTTCAACTGGCAGCAGCTTGCCCCATCCTTGAGCGGTACCTTCCTCAACAACCTTCCGGGCTTGTTGATATGACGTGATGGAGGTCCCAGACACATCAGATGCTTCATTGATATTAAGGGCTTCAAACCCTTGACTCATGGTCTCATGGATCTCCCCATCCATTTCAATGTATTTGAAAGTAGCCAGCTGGCTAACGAAAATATCCTCTTCCCCACAAATGGTAATGACTTGGCCCTCCCACTCGAATTTTAACTTCTGGTGAAGGGTTGACGTCACGGCGCCAGCGGCGTGTATCCATGGTCTACCCAATAGACAGCTGTAGGCAGGTTTTATATCCATCACAAAGAAGGTCGTTTTGAAAACCTGTGGGCCAATCATTATTGGCAACTCTATCTCTCCCAGAACTGATCTTTTAGAACCGTCAAAGGCTCTCACTACCAAGTTGCTTGGGCGTAGTGCCAATCCATCATGCTCCAGCTTCACAAGGGCTTTCTTGGGTAGGACATTGAGTGATGACCCTGTGTCCACCAACACGTGAGAACGAACTGCACCCTTACACTCCAAGGTAATATGCAAAGCCTTGTTGTGATTGTGACCTTTCGTTGCCAGATCAGCGTTGGTAAATCCCAGACTGTGACTAGCGTTGACATTTCCAACCACAGCCTCTAACTGATTGACAGTAATCTCCTCCGGCACATAAGCTGCGTGCAGGACTTTTAATAGTGCGTTCCGATGAGCCTCGGAGCACATTAGCAATGACAGTATGGAGATTTTGGAAGGTGTCTGGTGAAGCTGGTCCACCGCCTTATAATCGCTTTTCTTGATTATCCGCATGAATTCATCAACCTCTTGATCAAAAGGAGTCTTCAAAGTTTCTCTAGCGATTGGTTCTTCTTGCACCACGTGCTTCCCTTTTGCCTTAGCAGCAGCTTCCGCTTCAACAATGGGTCTTGGTATTTGCGAGGCAAAGAGACGTCCGCTTCTAGTGAAGCCTCCACCTCCCCCCACATTGTCTATCTGAGGTGAAGAAGTAGATGACTCTAAAGTGATTTTCTTCCCCTCGCAGTATAGATCTGAGCCATAATGCCAAGGGATGGCATTATTGCTTTCGTAAGGAATTGGCCCAGGCACTATGATAGTGACCGGACTGATAGCAGCTGCAGAGGGGACCACAATCGTGTGTGGATCATAATATATGGTAACCGGAGCTCTGACAGGAGTAGCATTTTGTTGTGAGTTGTTGGAAGGAACATTTCCGGGATCGTAGTATATCGTAACCGTTGAGACGTTTTCATTAATTGTTGCTGATGTTGTAGACGGTACTGTTGACTGGACGGGTGTTGAAGTTGTAGCAGGAACTGTGACTGAATCTGTATCCGTTGAAGTGATTGATTGAATGTTTGTTGGAGTTGTAGAAGAATCTTTTGGAACAATGGTTGCAGACGTTGTAGGAGTATTTGTGATTGTTGATGAAGGAATTGTTGGAGTTGTAGTCGCTGTTGTCGTAATTTGAAGAATGCCATCTCTAATGAGGCCATCTATGTCGTTTCTCATTCTCTCACATCCATTAATGGCAATGTTGCAATATCCACAGCCGGCGTCACATCCAGGGAACACTTGGCATTCTAACAACTGAGCTTTGATTTCAACCAAGGGTGTTCGGATTTATGCAACACAGTTAATTAATGTGGATGGTTTGCCCTCCTCAATAGCATTGATCCTAGGCCCGTTGTGACTAGGCATTGGATTTCTTGTGACATTCGGAGGAGGCGCAAAATTGAGAGCTTTTGAGTCCACCAGATCCTGGACTTTCATCTGTAGGGCCCTGCATTTTTCATTATTATGCCCCGGTGCGTTTGAGTGGAATGCGCACCTGGTATTTGCATCATAGTTCTTTGGCATATTGAGAGGATCTGGAGGTGCCAACGTTCTTAACTCAACTAGTTTGAGCTTTAGAAGTTGTGGCAAGAGTGCAGCATACGACATTGGGATTGGGTCAATTACCCTGTTTGCTTGTGATGGCCTCTGTTGGAAGGGACGCTGCTGTTGATTGCTATTGTTGTTGTTGTACGACCTTTGTTGCGGATAATGAGCTTGTTGTTGATATTATGGTTGTTGTTGTTGAGGATATGATGGTTGTTGTGGAATTGGAGCTGGGATGGTAACAGCTGCTACTGACCAGTGAGCATATTGAGGCCTGCCCCTGCTTGTATGAATGGAATTTGTTTCATCTGCCCTTCGGGGTCCCGCAAAAGGTTTTCTAGGATTGCTGGAGGAACTTGCACCGCTGTCGGAGATTTTTCCCATCTTCAAGAGACTTTCAATCCTCTCCCCGGCTATGACCACATCAGCAAAACTGGTAGAGGAGAAAGCAGTCAGTCTATCAATATAAGTCCCCTGCAATGTGTTCATGAACATGTCAGCCATTTCCCTTTCTGACATGGGTGGTTGGACAGCAGCAGCAAGCTGTCTCCACCTTTGAGCATAATCCCGGAAGCTCTCTCTAGAAGACTGAGACATGCCCATTAGAAGAGTTCTATTGGGAGCCATGTCCAGGTTGTACTGATATTGACGGATGAAAGCCTCAGCCAAATCCTTCCAACATCTTATGGTGGCCCTAGACAAATGCGAATACCATTCTCTCGAAGCTCCAGTTAGACTGTCCTCAAAGTAGAACATCCATAGCTTTTCATCCATGGTATAAGCTTTGAGCCTTCCCAAGAAAGACTGCAGATGAGCGTGAGGACAGGAGGTACCATTGTACTTTTCAAAGCATGGGGGTTTGAATTTGTGGGGAATTCTCACCCCATCTACTAGTCACATATCCATCACATCGAAGCCAAAGAATTCTGAGATTCCAAAGATCTTAACTTTTCAGCAATCTCGTCCAATCTTCTGTCATATATCTCATCTCCAGCCCCAATGACAGTAAACTGTTCTCCCTGGGGATCCTCCTGCAGGATTTGGCCCCCAGTAGTATTACCTTGAACATTCCTCGGGATGTTAACTTCTGGATTCAGATGAGGTCCATACTCCGGTGGGTCAATACGAGGTTGGCCCCGTTCATTGTTGCTAGTCCCTCCTGTTCCAAGATGAGGTTCCTCAGGAGTTTGTCTTTCCACCAGCTCTCTTAACCTTTCTTGACTCTGGGCTAAGCCAGTCATCCCTGCCATGAACTGAGACATCTGATTTCTCATCTCTACTCTCTCATTGGCCATCTGATTTCTGACCTCAGTCAGATCCTGATGTACTTGTTCCATTTGAATGTCGGGAAGTTTGTTACAAGTCGGGTATCGGCGTGCGGTTGACAGGGAACACTCGGCGACAAGTAATGTTTCCTGAGACCACAACAAAGTTAGAAACAAAAATAATAACAAAACCTATAAAACAAAGACAAAGTTAGTATGCAATGCAGTATGCTTATTTGTTTTCCAAGGTATCCGGTTTGGTTCTTGGTTTTGACCTTTCCAGAACTCGAGGAAGATACTTGATGTTGTTGAGAGAAAACCCAAATGAGAACAAACTAAAATATATTACAAATGGTGAACAATACATAGTTTGTTTTACAATACATGCCCATGGAGGGTCAAAATACAACAAAAGGAAAAGTACATCAAATGGAAACAAACAACAAGCAAAGAATCAGACATCCAGTCCAAACTCATCTTCTCGGACCTCCTTCAAGAGTGCCTCAGTCACTGGACCAGCTGGGTGCTCTGTAATGGTCCTAATGAGGAGGTTCCTGGTAGCAATGGCAGCAGTCAGCTTTTTATGCTTGTCCTGGTCTTTTGATCTCTTCAACCCTGCTCTGAGCTTCAACTTTGATATCTCTTTCTGTGCAGCCAACAGGGCTACCTGTTGTTTCTTCTCATTGGCCTCTAGCTGTTCAATCTTGGCTTGAGTCTTCTGGTCTTCTTGTGTACGGGCTTCGGTGATCCTGACCCACCTAGCCTGGCTCTCTTGCAGATAGTGCTCAGCCCTAGCCTTCTGAATCTTGGCCTCCTTGCAGGAATTCTTCAATATCTGCTCCCTAGCCCTTACTTTCCTTATGTAGTCTTTTGTCTTTTAAATTTTGGCAAGGTGTTCAACCCTGAGCTTCTCCAATCTCTCAATGTCCAGGCGACCATCACTTCTTTCCCAAAGAGTCTTCTTCAAGGCCTGGGATAGCTGCTCATTCCTTTCTTTCAACTTTTCAAATTCCACCATGCTAATTGTTGCTGCAGGCTGTACTATGGATGGCCCAGGTATGTCTTCCAAGGTGAAAGGCATTCTGGTAATCTGAGCTCTGGTACGGGACCAGTCTGAGTACTGAGCTGAAGCAACATTGTTACATCTTCCAAGAATAGCTACCCCTTTTGTCTGGATTTGTCCCAAGCCCAGGATGCTTGTCTAACAACAGCTGAATTAGGTTGTACTTCACAATATAGGGTCTCCGCTAAATCCTGTCCTCTGGGAGGGTGAACTAAGGCATAGCCCAATTGTCTCTTAAATAGTAAGGGATTGTAGTTGATGCAACCCTTCACTCCTATCAGAGGTACATTTGGGTATTGTCCACAGCTGGTGATAATGTCCTTGCCTTTGGTGCTCTGGGTGCACCATCTGATATCATCTAAAGTCAAGGCAATGAACCACTTGGCCCAATTCTTCTGCTGGTGGGGTTTCAAGAAAGTATCTGACTTAGGCAGGTGTCTGAGCAGCCAGGTGTAAAACAAAGGAGCACAACATCTTACCAACTTCCCCCTTTGTTTCTCATTCCTCTGATGAATGGAGTAGTAAAAATCTCCTAGCAGTGTGGGTATTGGGTTCTTCAGGAGAAATAGATGGATGGCATTCTTGCTGACAAATTTGGGCTCATCTGCAAACAGTATAGCGCCATATATGCTGAGGGCTAACAGTGCACAGACTGCTCTCCACTCTCCCAATGAAGCTTTCAGGATGGCCTGAGAGATCAAGAAGTCCAAATGCAAACCAGGAATCCCAGCTTTTGTTGTCATACTTTGCTCAATAAGGGCAGGCTCCAAGTACAGTGCCCTTGCTATCTCTTCATTTCTGGGAGCAGTCATCTCTGGGTTGAAAGGATTCCACCCTTGATAGGTACTCCAATCAATAAAGAAAACTCTTCCAGCAGAGGCCCTAACTGAAATTCTGGAAAGGTGAAACATCTCAATGGAGGGTCATAAAACTGTAAGCATGTGTGGATCATGCTCCTCTGAGAAGGGTGAAGGTCCATAACCATGTCCAGGATACCTCCATAGTGCTCTCTAAATAGTGGGATGTAGTCAGGTGTGATAAATGACTGGACCTGCCTAATACTAGTCAACAGAGGCTCAAAAAAGTGGTAGGATATGTTGCTCTTCCTGGGAGTAGCCATGAGTGCTGCTGAAGAAACTGAAGATAAGTGCTGATGAAGATAACAGACTGAGATGCTGAAGGTAAGTCTCTGACAGACTGATGCTGGTGAGGATGGAAATAACTGAAGCAGATAACTGATGAAGACAGCTGAAGCAGAGGTCTATGCAGAAGAAAGGGGTCAAAACCAAAACCAAGATATAATTAGGTGGATACCCTGAAAAGAAAATAAACAAATGTCAAATGATGCAAATGATGATATATGCAAATGATATGCAAGGGTTTGTGATCAAGCTGGATCTGATTATCTGTCTTGATATAAGGCCCATGTATGTTCAGAAAGTCCAGATGAAGGCTTAGAAATCCAGTAACCAAGGTGGGGGACTAAAATAAAGAGTCACATGTAAAGGGTTAATCACAAGAACTATCCAAAGTGGAGTATTCTTAAACAAAACAGTAACAGGGTAATGTTCTAGAACAAGGATCTTCAGACTTGGATTAGTTATGAGAAGTGTAAACACTTCTAACCCGGAGGTATAGTGTTTACAATAACCATAAAAGATCCTCCTCTAATTCACCTCAGTTTCTGAAGGTCATGATAGAAGGTCATCCAGACTTAGCAGGCTTCCCAGATAGCCCTAGTACTACAGGAAATCTGTAGCACAGAGTTCTCAAGAAGAAACCCACATCTGAACCGTGTTTCATATTCCCGCACCAGACCGAAATGGAATAGGAAAGAACATGAACCACTCTAGCCTAGGTGTCACTCAAGTCCCAGGTATAGGACCTTAAACTCTCAATGGAACCCTACCTACCAAAACAAAAAACCAGATCCAGCAATGACAATATGAAATATGTAAAAGAATGTAAAGAAAGCAATAAATAAAGTTGTACATAAAGCGATAAATAAAGCAAAATAAATGAACACACATAGCACATAACACCCCAGTAAACACAAGTCAAACAAGCGCTAGGAGGAACCCACAAAAAGAACCAGAAGCCCTGGTTGCAGTATAAGGGTCCCCAGCAGAGTCGCCAAGTTGTCGCTCCCACCTGATGACACAGGGCCAAGAGGGGTACGGACGCGAACGGTCGGCGAGAGGAGAGATCACAAAGGTGAACTGAAAAGAGTCGCCAGCTAGGCATTTTTATCCCGAAGGAAAGGTAATGCTGCATAAACCTGGGAAAAGATATGGATAAGACGGTCGCGAACCAGAGAAACTGAGAAAGGGGGTTGGTTACAACCTGGGAAAGTATTAGCACCCAGATTGTCCGCCGTACTCGACGGGATCCACGTTTGACAGGTTTGTGTTTAAAGGGGTAGTGTCAGTGCTATTTTGTGTGCAAAAGCTGGAAAAGAATGCAAGTGTCAGTGTAAAAGAAATGTGAAGTAAAATAAAAGAGTGCCAGTGTAAGAAAAGAGTATGAAGCTCAATATCATGAAGCTTAAAGAATAATACTGGAAGAGGGGGAATATACAGAGACTTTTGTTCGATAACTGTTGAGTTATGCCTACGTATCCTCTCGTGTAATGAGGAAGTCAGAACACCGTAGTTCGACCCAAAGAGACTGAAAGATAAGTTGACTTGTGAACTGCTTGCTTGCCTATGCTCAAGTATATGACCTGTCTGGCTCAGGTGCAAATTGTCTTGCATTAGACGGAAGAAGAGAGTTCTCATTTGTGAATGGGTGTGATGAGAAAAGAATCTCGGACGAGACGATTATTGTTTGTTTTTGTGTTTTCAGTCTTTTATTGCTTTTTGAGGTTTGTCATAAGTTAATGAGCTTAAGCCTAAACCAAGGGTTAGTAAACTCATCACATCCTCCCTCTGATCAGGGGTAATGAGAATACCTTAAGTATGAAGTAAACACCTCACACTTAATCACCATGATGTAGGATTAAGATCATTAACCTACTTGCATTTATTTAGATGTTTTTTGGAGTTTTTGTTTAGTGTTAAGTAATGAGTTTAAGCCATAATCAAGGATTTAATGGACCCATTACACCATCCTAATAGATGAGAACATTTAAGCTGAGGAAGGCTCCTCAACTTAATCCATGATTAGGGATTAACCTCATGACAAAACAAAACCTTTATTGAATGGATTTTAGTTAATGGTAAGATTAAGAAGTGGGTTTTATGATTTGTAAGACAACTTGAGGGGGACTTGTCCATTAACACTAGGGTTAGTCCTTCTTAACCAATTAAGGAATAATTAGAACCCTAATGCAAGGCCAAAGTTACATGCTTGATGTCTTAGTGATTTATTAGATGGATTGATTAAAGGATTTAAACACATTAAGAGTTTAACACTTAGGATTAAAGTTATACACTCCATCCTATTAGAAGGATACAAGCATAGCCTTAATCACAAAGCCTTAAAACCTTTAAGGTTTATTCCTTGATTAAGAGATGAGAAGAGAAGACTCAAAGATGACACAAAGGTAAAACTAATGGGGGACTAATCAAACCCTAATTGTGATCATGCTTGGGTGTTCCTAGGGTTTATGAAGCTTGCAAGAAGATCTTCAAGAGAAAAGCCACCAAGGAAGAAGCAGGATGGAAGGAAAAGAAGCAGCAAGAAGCAAGACAACTTACTTCACTTAAGAAGATAAGTTGCTTGAAGAAAGAAAGAGGAGAAGGAGCATGAATGAGAACGCTCACTCTAATTCACAAGTAAAATGCAGAAATGGATGCATAAAAGAGATGAGAAGAGGTTATGAGAAGTGAAGGCAAATTCACTTCTCAAACACTTACCACCTGAAAAGTTAGCAACAAGAAATGAAACGAAATGAAAATGAGATGAAATGCAAAGATGAAAACCAAAGTCAGAAGCATAATCATGATGCAAATGATGCTATAAGATGGTATGAAAGCATGTCAAGAGATGAGGATGATCATACAAGTAATGAAGATGCAAATGAGACATGAAAGTAAGCATGAAAGATCATGAATGCATATGGAAAGAAATGGATGAAAACATGGAAAATGAATGGTTAAATGATCAAACATGATTCTAATGTGTCCTAAGATGTCTTACATGTCATGTGGATGCACAAAATGTCATGGCAAGTTCATGTATGCAAGCATATGAAGAATGAATGCAAATGAAGGCAAAGATTAGGGTTTATGTACAAGATGCAATGCAAAATTCAAAACCAGAAGCAAATGAAAAGATAAAAAATTGAAAATGGGATCAAAGGTACCCTAAACCTATATAAGTTCACTGTCCAAAGGGGAAGGTCAGAAGCTAAACCCTAAAGGACTTATGATTTTTCTAAGTTTGCTAGGGTTATAAGGTACCCCACAAGGAAAAATGCAAAACAAATCAAAAATGAAAGATAAATTCATGCCAATTTTATCCTAGAAACTAAATGATATGTGGGATGCAATGCAAAAAGAATCACTATCAAACCCTTCATGGTTAGGCAGAAAAGATTTTTCTAAGTTAGGGTCAAAAATATTGATTTTTAAGAACACAAAATCCAAAGAAAATGTCAACATGGATTAAGAACCAAAAATAAATTTGTATGAATGACTTGATAATGTCTCTAAATGTGTTAAGATGCAATGTGATTTTTTTGGTGATTTTTAGAAACTTAAATGGTATTTTAATTAATTAATTTCCATTAATTAATTAAAATAAACATTTAAATATTTTAAAAATGTAAATTTTATGCAAAAAATAAAATAAAAATTATTTTCAGAATGAGAAAAATATTTAAAGTCATAATTCAAAAAATAAAAAAAATTTGAAAGTCTCTAGCTATTTTAAAATAAATATGCAAAACAAATAAAGAAAATATGAATTAAAATGAAATAAAACAAAAGTAGGATGATCTGAAGGCCAGGATTTGAACTGGGGAAATTTGTGTTGACCAGCACGCAAATGAATGGATAGGATTAGCTCTGGGTTAATTTTCATTAATTAATTAATTAAACTTAATTAAATCAGAATTAGGGTTAATGAAAAGATCTCAGCCCTCTAAAACACGTGCCAAACACAAATCCAATGGCTGATATTTAAACTAGCCTAATTAATGAGGTTTTGCCCTAATCACTTTCAGGTGACCGGAGAAGACCTCCGGTCATCTTCTCCGGCCAGCTCCTCACCCTATCTCTCAATACGAAATGAAACCTCACCAAACTCTCCAGAAACACTCCTCTAACAACTCTAAACAAGATTCAGCCATCAAAATCCATTTCTTTTCACTCAAAATCAAGAATCAAAGGCAAACAGAAAAAATACGCAGAAATTTCAGACATTCAATACATGCTCAATACTTGATCATTTTCAAAACTAAATACATCAGGATCATCAGCAAGGCATAAGGAACAATCTAAGAACTTAAAATTTCATTTCTGGAAAATTTGTTCTTGAGATTACCTGAAGTGAAGCTTTCTCAGTTTGAAGCTTTTGGCCACTTCTCTTGTGCAAAACCACTCCCCTTTACCTCCTGATGAAGCTTTGATGCTTGGAAGAAGCTTGTAATGGCTGAAATGAGAGCTTGAACTCTTGCTGGTCAGAAATCGTGTTTTGGCTATGGGTGCTTTGAGGCTTGTTTGAAGGGTGGGAAAGGGTCCTCTTGTGATGGTGAGTTGTTTTGTGAAAAAAGTTTGAAGTTTGGTTAAGTGTGCTGAGAGTTTCAAAGACTTTTACAAAAGAGGTGATTTTTGAGAACTTGAGCAATCTGAGGTTTCAGGCTGGCTTCTTGTGTGTTATAGCTTGGGTTTGATCCACATAACAAGTTGTGATAGGTCAGAGAAGTGGTTGTGGCCTATGGTGATTGGTATGGGCTTCTTGCAAAAAAGTCAAAAGTTTTGTACTTGAGGTATGGGCTCATGGCAGGCTGAGGACAAGGGGGTGTCTGGCGCAGCTTGATTCATGGGCAGCCATGGAATTCAGTTTGAAGCAAAACATCAAGTGGAATGAAGTTTGTGGGTGATTTTGCAATTTGTGAAGGTTTTGGCCCCTTTTGAAATACTTGATGATCAAGGCATGAAACTTGAGATTTCCTTGGGCAATTCTGAATTATAGGTCATGTATGATGTTTGTGTAATGGTTAGAAGTCAATTAGAGGTCACAAATTTCCTTGGTATGAGTTTTTGCAAGTTTCCCTCTTTGGTACATAAGTGAAATTTTGTGATTTTTCTCAACTTTGCAAGACCATAACTTGAGTTCTATGATGAATTAAATCAAGTTCTTGTACTTTTTTGAAAAGGGAATGGTCCAATCTACAACTTTCATGACCAAGAATTTTTCATTTGAAGCATTTTTGAATAAAAAAGAGGAGGTTGAAAAACTTTCCCAAAATGGCAAGTTTGCATTACAAGTCACTTTCCCAAAATGGCAACTTTGCAAATGGCTTGAAATTTTTCAATTTTGTGAACTTATAACTTCTTCTAAGATCAAATAAAGATCATATACACCCAAAATGATGGAGAAGACCCTTTGGTTGGATGATTGGGGGCCTCAGATGCCCTGATTTTGCACTGACTTGTTCAAGAAGTCATTTATTGATCAGATGCCTTCCCCATTGAATTTCTTCATGAAAATTGGTATGCATGATCCTCATATCATATAGAGACCAATAGAAACAAGAATGACCAAAAAATTTGGAGTTATGGCCTCTGAAACCAAAACCCTAATTTTAGGTCATCTGTGCAGTTAAGCTTGGCTATACTTCCATGCCTTTCTCAGTTCTTGTGATTTTCTGACTTTCTTGATCTTGGGAGGATATAATATGATACTTGAACATACATGGACCCCCTTTAGATGATTGAAGACTCTTGGAGGGGCTCAGATGGCTCAGGGATTGCTCAGATCACAAACCCTAGATGTAGATGACTTAGAACCAATGCAGTGAGGCAAAAATGTAATATGAGATGATATGATTGAACTTATGCAAATGAAAAGAATCAAAAGCCATGGTGAAATGAGTGAGGGAAAATTTGGGGTGTTTACACCCAGTGAGTGCAAATTTTGGACTGTTTTGGTATTCAACCACAAGTTATCCTGTTTGTTTGTTAAGCCAGGCGCTTACACCCTGCACAACTAACTCATGCTTGAATAGGGGAAGTTGTAAACACCCCAAATTTTCCCTCACTTTTCCTCACACTATGGCTTGTGATCTTTCATATTGCATTTGCATAAGCATATCATCTCACATTGCATATTTGTTTCACTACATAAGTTGCACAATTAGGGTTTGTAATCAGGAGAATCCAAGAAGTGATATGAACCATCTCAAAGGCCTTGAAGCTTGTAAAGAGGGTCCATGTGTGTTCCATGATCATAATATGCTCCCCAGGCTTCTTAAAATTCAAGAGATCATAAAGCATTGCAAAGACATAGAAGCAGACTGAGCAGTTTCTACACAGATGACCTAAAATTAGGGTTTTGGGTTTGAGGCCCTTAATCTAATTTTTTTTGGTCATTCTTGATTATAATGGTCTTAATATGTTATAAGGAGAATGTGTACCAAATTTGATGAAGAAATTCATTGTGGAAGTCATCTGATCAACTGGTAACTTATTGTGCAAGAAAAGTCAGAACCAGGGCATCTAAGGCCACCACCAATGGTACAAAAGGGTCATCTTCATCATTTTGATGTTCTATGATCTTTATTTGATCTTAGAAGTGTTTAGAAGTTCACAATATTGAAAAATTTCAAGCCATTTGCAAACTTTCCATTTTGGGACATGACTTGTAATGAAAACTTTCCATTTTGGAAAAGATTTTCAACCTCCTATTTCTTGATCAAAAAGGCTTCAAATGAAACATCTTTAAACATGAAAGTTGTAGATTGGATCTTTCCATTTTCAAAAAGTATAAGAACTCCTCTTGATTCATCCTATAACTCAAGATATGATGTTTCAAAGTTGGAAAAAATCTTATAATTTTCAAGTATGTGCCAAAGAGGGATTTTTGCAAAACCAAGTTTTAAAACTTCTTGTGACCTCTAATTGATCTCTAAGAATCATAACATGATAACACAACATATTTGGACCAAATTCATGCCTTGCTTCACAAGTTTTCATGGCTCAATTTTCACAAAAATTTCCAAAGAGGGAAAATGCAAAACATATGATATCTCATGATCCAAGTGCTGCTGATCCTCAAACTCAATCCAATGGCCCTCCATAAACTCAGGTGAGGAAAATCCATCCCTTAGATTAGCTTTGTCCCATGTCATGCCTCCTATGACACAACATTGACTTTTTTGCAAAATCACCCATACCAATCACACTATGCCACCACCAACTCTCTGGTCAACCAGTACATCTTATGCAAACCCTAAGGACCTCATTTCACACAACGCACAAGCCTGAAACATCCACACATTCAGATTGCACAAAATTTTCATAGAATTTCATCTCTTCAAATCTCCCTCTTCAGCCAACAAAACTCACTAATTCTTTCATCAACCATGTATTTTTAAATCATTTAAATGTTTTATTTAATTAATTAATTGATTATAATTAATTAAAATACATTTAGGTATCTAAAAATCACAAAAAAAATCATGAAGCATTCTCATACGTTTAGAACAATTTACAAACTCACCATACAAATTTCTTTTTAGGTTTGATCATGTTTTCACAATTTACTTTGAATTAGGGTTTCTAAAATTGCCTATTTTCTAACCCTAACTTGAAAAAATCATTTCTGATCAACCATGATGAGTTTGCATTTGGTTATTTTTGAATTGTTTCATATTTTTTATCTAGTATCTAGGTTATTTAACTCATAATTTTTCATTGAATTTTCAAATTGTTTTGCATTTTTCCTTTAGAATCATCCAAATACCCTAGTTAACTTAGGAAATTCATAACTTCCTTTAGGTTTAGCTTCTGACCTTCATCTTTAGGGAGTGATCTTGTGTATGTTTAGGGTTTGTTTGAGTTCATTTTCAAATTTTTATCATGATGTATGCTTCTGTTTAGGTCATATGCATCTCATACATTCATAAAACCCTAATTTTCTATGTTCATTTGCATTCACCTTTGCATATCATCATCATAAGAACTTGTCATGCCATTTCAAGCACTTGTGTGCCATCTTAGACATCTTAAGACATGTTTGAACATTGCTTGATCATTTATTCATTCATTTGGTATGCTTTGCATTCATTGCATTTCATGTTTATCCATGTGTCTTCAAGCTTCTATCATACCATATTTGTATCTCATCCTTTGTATGATCATTCATATGCATCATTGTAAACACCCCAAATTTTCCCTCACTAATTTCACCATGGCTTGTGATTCTTTCATATGCATAAGTTCAATCATATCATCTCATATTGCATTTTTTGCTTCACTGCATTGGTTCAAAGTCATCTGCATCTAAGGTTTGTGATTTGAGCCATCCCTGAGCCATTTGAGCCACTCCAAAGGTCTTAAATCATCTCAAGAGGGTCCATGTATGTTCAAGCATCATATTATATCCTCCCAAGATCAAGAAAGCCATAAAATCACAAGAACTGAGGGAGGCAAGGAAGCAGAGCCAGGTTTAATTGCACAAATGACCTAAAATTAGGGTTTTGGTTTCAAAGGCCATAACTCCAAATTTTTTGGTCATTATTGTTTCTATTGGTATTTATATGATATGAGGATCATGCATACCAATTTTCATGAGGAAATTCAATGGGTAAGGCATCTGATCAATAGATGACTTCTTGAACAAGTCAGTGCAAAATCAGGGCATCTGAGGCCCCCAATCATCCAACCAAAGGGTATTCTCCATCATTTTGAGTGTATATGATCTTTATTTGATCTTAGAAGAAGTTAGAAGTTCACAAAATTGAAGAATTTCAAGCCGTTTGCAAAGTTGCCATTTTTGGAAAGGACTTGTAATGCAAAGTTGCCATTTTGGGAAAGTTTTTCAACCTCCTCTTTTTGATTCAAAAATGCTTCAAATGAAAAATTATTGGTCATGAAAGTTGTAGATTGGATCACTCTCTTTTCAAAAAGTACAAGAACTTGATCTAATTCATCATATAACTCAAGTTATGGCCTTGCAAAGTTGGGAAAAATCATAAAATTTCACTTATACACCAAAGTGGGAAACTTGCAAAACCACTTGCCAAGGCAATTTATGACCTCAATTTGACTTTTAACCATTACACAAACAACATACATGGTCCATGATTCAGAATTGCCCAAGAGATTTCTCATTTTTATGCCTTGAATTACAAGTCACCATAAGGCATTTCTCATGAATTTTCAAGAATGGAATTTTTGCAAAAGGGACTTCTAATGATTGGATTAGTTGCTAAGTGATCTCAAAACATTATGACAACTTCATGTGGTCCATTTTGCTGCAATTTGCCCTAGAGTTCATAAGTTTCATTTCCTTGGCTCACAAAGAATTCCAAAGAGGGAAAAGTTGCAAGAGCCATGCTACCACTTGCCTCAGCCATTACAGCTGCACAAAAACAATCCAAAGGCCTTCCTTGATCCATGCTGAGCCCAGCCATGCCCCTATTCCTCCTCTGACCCGAGCCATACCTATGGTACACAAAATCATGACTTTTTTCATCTTTGCCCATACCAATCAAACTATGACATTACCAACCCTCTGCCCAATCAAAGCTTAATATGTGGACCTCAAGGACCTAAAAGACACACACACCACAACCAGTATCTTCCCATAAGTCAGGATTCATAAAAACTGCAACTTTCTGGATCTCTTCGAAACACTTCACACAGCCATAAAACCTCAAAATTTCCTTCACTAATAAATCATACACCATCCATGGATCAAGAATCAAGCACTGAAAAAGCCTAAAACATCACATATAGACCCCTCCAAATCTGCTACACCATAGCCAAAACCTTCAAACCAGGCCATACAAGCTAGTTCTAAGCTTCATTCCATCATCAGGGGATTCATAGGAGGGGATTTGCACCAAAGAAAGATCAAGAAAGCTCTGAATCAGAAGGTTCCATCTCAGGTAAGCTCAAGAACAAAACTTTTCAGAGCTTGTTTATTTTGTTACAAAATGAAAATACATGTATTGGGGATCACACTGATGCTTTTAGATTCAAAAATGATGAAGAAATGAACATTTCATAGCCTTCTAAAATTTTGCCCGTAAAAAACGATTTGGTTCGATTCTCTTTGTTCATGTGTTGTAAATGAGGTTTAATGCTTGATTTGAGTTTCATTTAGTGTAAGGATCATTTCTGGGTAGGTTAGAGGTCTGGTTTTGGCCTAGGGAAGAAGTTTGATGTTTGGATGACCGGAGAAGACGACCGGAACACTGTTCCGGTCGCCTGAAAGTCATAAACCCTAATCTGAATTAATTAGGCCAGTTTGAATTGGGACCCTTAGATGGGTGTTTCGCGCGCGTGCTGGACGGCTAGGATGAACTCATTAAAACCCTAATCTTCATTATTTAATTTAATTTTAATTAATTAAGCCAGGCTGCATCTGGACCCTCCAAACACCCGCGTTTAGGTAGTTTGAATGAGAACCCTTGATCTTGCATACTCCCAGTCAGCGCAACCTTGCATCTCAGCCTTAAAATCCATTGACTTTGAATCCTAGCCCTCCTTTATGCATACTTTTCTATTTTTATTTATTTTTCTTGTATTTTATTTGTTTCAATTATTTAAAATACCAAAAATCATTTTTAAATTATGGAGATTTTTATCCAAGCTTCTATTTATTTTCAGAAACCAAAAATATTTTTTATTTTATTTTTTGCATTGAAAATTATTTTTAAATCATTTAAATGATTATTTTTAATTAGTTAATGAGAATTAATTAATTAAAAATACATTTCGGTATTTAAAAAATTCCAAAAAAATTCAGAGAGCATTTTAAAACATTTAGAAACATTTACAAACTCGTGAGATAAATTTCTTTTTAGTTTTGATTATGTTTTGACAATTTTCAATTGAATTAGGGCCCTTTAATTTGAATATTTTTGACCCTAACTTCAAAAATTCATAACTTTTGATCCAAGTTTAGTTTGTGAATGGTTCTTTTTGCATTGTGTTATACATACTTCATGCTTCTAAAAACATTTTTGTTTCAAATTTATCTTTCATTTTCAATTTGTTTTGCATTTTTCCTTTTGAGGTGCCTTAAAACCCTAGCAAACTTAGGAAAATCATAACTTTCATTAGGTTAAAAGTTAGGTCTTCCCCTTTGGGCAGTGAACTTGTATAGGTTTAGGGTACCTTTGATCCTATTTTCAATTTTTTATCTCATGTTTTGCTTCTGATTTTGAATTTTTCATTGCATCTTGTTCATAAACCCTAATTTGCATCTCCATTTGTATCCATCCTTCATATGCTTGCATACATGAACTTGCCATGACTTTGTGTGCATCCACATGACATATAAGACATCTTAGGACACATTAGAATCATGTTTGGTCATTGCATCATCCATTTTACATGTTATGCATCCATTGTATGTCATAAATTTTTATGATCTTTCATGCTTCCTTCCATGTCTCATTTGCATTCCCATCCTTTGTATGATCATCCACATCTCTTGGTTTGCTCTCATACCATCTCATGGCATCATTTGCATCATGATTATGCTTCTGACTTTGGTTTGCATCTTTGCATTTCATCCCACTTCATTTCATTTCATTCCTTGTTGCTAACTTTTCAGGTGGTAAGTGTTTGAGAAGTGAATTTGCCTTCACTTCTCATATCCTCTTTTCATCTCTCTTATGCATCATTGCTGAATTTTTGCTTGGGTGAGCTTACTCACTCATGGTCCCTCCTCCTTCTTTCTTCAAGCAACTTGTCTTCTTAAGTGAAGCAAGTTGTCTTGCTTCTTGCTACTTCTTTTCATTCATCATGTTTCTCCCATGGTGGCTATTCTTGAAGATTCTTCTTACAAGCCTCATAAACCCTAGGAACAACCAATCATGATCACAATTAGGTTTTGATTAGTCCCCCCATTAGTTTTACCTTTGTTTCATCTTTGTGTCTTCTCTTCTAATCTCTTAATCAAGGACTAAACCTTAAAGGTTTTAAGGCTTTGTGATTAGGGTTATGCCTATATCCTTCTGTTAGGATGGAGTGTATAACTTTAATCCTAAGTGTTAAACCCTTAATGTGTTTAAATACTCTAATCAATTCACTTAATAAATCACTAAGACATCAAGCTTGTAACTTGGGCCTTGCATTAGGGTTCTAATTCTTCCTTAATTGGTTAAGAAGGACTAACCCTAGTGTTAATGGACAAGTCCCTCTCAAGTTGTCTTACAAACCATAAAATCCACTTTTTAATCTTATCATTAACTAAAATCCACTTTAATAAAGGCTTTGTTTTGTCATGAGGTTAATCCCTAATCATGGATTAAGTTGAGGAGCCTTCCTCAGCTTAAATGTTCTCATCTATTATCCTTCCATTAGGATGGTGTAATGAGTCCATTAAATCTTTGATTATGGCTTAAACTCATTACTTAACACTAAACAAAAACAACAAAAACATCTAAATAAATGCAAGTAGGTTAATGATCTTAATCCTGCATCATGGTGATTAAGTGTGAGGTGTTTACTTCATACTTAATGTATTCTCATTACCCCTAATCAGAGGTAGGATGTGATGAGTTTACTAACCCTTGGTTTAGGCTTAAGCTCATTTTCTTATGACAAATTCCAAAAAGCAATAAAAGACTGAAAACACAAAAACAAACAATAATCGTCTCCTCCGGGATTCTTTTCTCACCTCATTCACTCATAAACGAGAACTCGCTTCTTCCGTCTAATGCAAGACAGTTTGCACCTGAGCCAGACAGGTCATGCACTTGAGCATAAATAAGTGAGCAGTTCACAAGTCAATTTATCTTCCAGTCTCTTTGAGTCGAACTATGGTGTTCTGACTTCCTCATTGCACGAGAGGATACGTAGGCATAACTTAACCGTTATCGAACAAAAGTCTCTGTACATCCCCCATCTTCCAGCATTATTCTTTAAGCCTCATAGTCTTGAGCTTTTCACTTCTTTCCAGCACTGACACTTCTCTTATCCACTTCACATTTCTTTTACACTGACACTTGCATTCTTTTCCAGCTTTTGCACACAAAATAGCACTGACACTCCCCCTTTAAAACATAAATATTTCAAGCGTGGATCCCATCGAGTACGACGGATAATCTGGGTGCTAATACCTTCCCAGGTTGTAACCAACCCCCTTTCTCAGTATCTCTGGTTCACAACCGTCTTATCCATATCTTTCCAGGTTTATGCAGCATTACCTTTCCTTCGGGATAAAAATGCCTAGCTGGAGACTCTTTTCTTTTCAGTTCACCCTTGTGTGTTCTCTCTTCTCGCCGACCGTTCGCGTCTGTACCCTATTTGAGTTGATCTCATTTGGTGGGAGCGACAATCATGTATGACTTTGCATCATCTCATGACACATTTACATTGCATGATTGCTTCTGGTCTTGGTCATTGCATCATTACTTGTTGCATTTCATTTCATTTCTTTCCTTATGCATCTCACACTAACATTTCAGGGGCTTATGGTAAGTTGTTTGGGATGTGGATTTTCCTTCACATCCCACCTCTTCCTATCTTTTCATATGCATTATTTGTTTGTCTTTGAAGTGAACTTGCTTCACTTATGCGCCTTTGCTCTTATCTCTTTCTTTTAGGTTACTTATCTTCTCCGGGAAGTAAGTAACATATTCTCCTTTCTCTTCTCTTTTCATCTTCTTCTCCTTCCTTGGTGGCCATCTGAAGATCTTTCTTTAAGCCTCACAAACCATATGAACATCCAAGCATGATAATTTTAGGGTTGTACATAGTCTCCCCTAGTCTTACCTTTGAGTCTCCTTGAGTCTCTCTTCTCATCTCATAATCAGAGGCTAAACACTTAAGGCTTTAGGACTTTGAATTGAGTCTCCTTAGGATGGAGTGTATAACTTTAATCCTTAGTGTTAGAACTTTAATTTGTTTACACCTCTTAATCAAAGCACCTAATAACTATTAAGACTTAAGCTTGTAACTTGGGACTTATATTAGGGTTACATCTCTTCCTTTTAGTTAAGAGGGACTAACCCTAGTGTTTAATGGACAAGTCCCCCTTAGGCTAGTCTTACAAACTTAAAACTCACTTCTTAATCTCACCTTTTAATTAAAATTCACTTAATAAAGGCTTGTTATCTAATGAATTTAGTCCCTAACCATGGATTAAGTTGAGTTATCTTCCTCAGCTTAAGTGTTCTCATCTATCATCCTTCTCTTAGGATGGTGTAATGAGTTCACTAATCCCTGATTAGAGATTAAACTCATTACTTAACACTAAACAAAACCCCAAAACATCTTAATAATCACAAGTAGGTTAATGATCTTAATCTTATATCATCATGGTAATTAAGTTGAGATGCTTATCTCACACTTAAGTTGGCTCATTATCCCTAATCTGGGAGGATATAATGAGTTTACAAACCCTTGATTAAGGCTTAAGCTAATTATCCTATGCAAAACACCAAAAACAATAAAAAACTGAAAACACAAAAAACAAATTATAAACGTATCCTCTGGGATTATTTTCTCATCATACTCACTCTGAAAAAGAGAACTCGCTTCTTCCGTCTAATGTAAGACAGTTAACACTCGAGCCAGATGAGTCACACACTTGAGCATAGACAAGTAAGCAATTTATAGCAAAATCATCCCAGTCTCTCTGAGTCGAACTACGGTGTTCTGACTTCCTCATTGCATACGAGGATACGTAGGCATAACCTAACGGTTATCGAACAAAGGTCTATGTGTCTCCCCCCTCTTCCAGCTTTCCTTTCTAAGCCTCAGTCTTGAGCATTTCACCATTTCTTTTGCACTGAAACACTGTATTTTCTTCCCTAATTTTTTATGCACAGTCAGCACATACACTACCCCTTTAAACACAATCAAGTAAGCGTGGAACCCGTTGAGTACGACGAGCGATCTGGGTGCTAATACCTTCCCAGGTCGTAACCAACCCCCTTTCTCAGTTTCTTTGGTTTGCAACCGTCTTATCAATACCCTTCCAGATTTATACATCATTACCTTTCCTTCGGGATAAAAATGCCTAGCTGACGACTCTATTCTACCTCAACCTCCAACATCACCGACCGTCCACGTCTGCACCGGGACGAGAGTCCGGGGAGCGACATGATGCTTATACAAGGCAAGGCATGTGATCAGTGATGTGTCTGTGTAGTGTCAATCATATAATCAAGTGTCTGTGTAGGGTCACAACATCACCACATCAAAACAAGCATCTCTCTGATCAGAGGTTCAAATCTCAGAATCAATATGTTACAGAATAGATCACAATGCTAAAGCATACTGGCACAGTGGGTGTGTTGAAGGTTAAGGTTCCTACAATCTTGTAAACCCCTCCCAATCTCACGGGTGTGTTACTCGGGTCAACATCACAGACTCTCAAAACCGAGCAACAATAATACGTTCACCATCTACGAGAAATGGCTCAAGACCAAATCAGGGAATCGGTTTGGCATTATGTACTACTCAGGGAGGTCTCAGCTGAGTCCTAGGAAACAAGCATCCCTCATAAGTCCCTAGCTTCAAGCACTGAATCGAGAAACAATAGTACATTCATCCCAAAGGTTACAATACTACCATCATACGAACAATTTGCTTTAATTGGATTCCTATGAGAGAACCAGGCCATCCTATGCGAGTTCCCAGTGGGCCCTCGAATGCGAGTGGGTTTGCCAACAAATGTGGTCTGCCACTGTCATCACTAGAGAGGGATGTTTCTATAAAGGTTCTCAATGATCGTTCCCCTGACTACACATAACTATCAAGGTTGTGTATTTCCCTAGAAAGATTCTGGCATCAATACATTTTCAAGAAGGTCGCAAGTTTAGGTGTGGAACTCACTACTACCAACATAGAAAGATGCCATGAAGCCAGAGTGGAATCACTCTAAGTCCTAAGGTGCACTCGAGCCCCAGTTACGAGCTCATCTCACAGTAACAAAGCCCATCCCACAGAAAAAATGAAACTAGCACGGTCCAGTATATGATGCATGTGAAAATAAATATTGTAAGCAGTAAATAAATGTTGTAAAGTAAACTGTAAGTGAAAATAGTAAATAAACACACAACAACACACACATAAACACCCAAAGAAACAAAAACAGACAAGCGCTGGGATTGACTCTACAAGGGAAACCAGAGATTCTGGGTTCGGTCCCCAGCAGGGTTGCCAGCTGTCGCTCCCGGGATTTTCATCCTAGTACAAACACAAAAGTGGGGCAAAAAAGGTAGAGTCGCCACCCAGGCATTTTTATCCCGAAGGAACGGGAAAGGTAATGCTGCACAAACCTAAGAAAGAGGGAAAGGACAAGGTCCTGCGAACCAAATATCTGGGTTCGGGAGTCGGTTACGACCTGGGAAGGTATTAGCACCCCAAATCTTCTGCCGTACCCGACGGGATCCACGCTTGCTTGTTTGTTTCAAAGGGTGAGGAATAAAGTGTTGATGAACAAATGAACTGCTACTAGAACTGGAACTGAAATGAGAAAGGAATTGGAAAAGAAAATGGAAAGAAATAGGGAAATGTAGGGAAAATAAAGAATTTGCTCGAATGGGCCCTACCCCGCTGCCTACGTACCTCATCGGGAAAATGAGGATCAGAGTCGACGTAGTTTGCCTAACTAAGGCGGGAACTATTTGTTTGTGTTTTTTATAGCTGGAACTGCGTATGTCTATGCTCAGGTGTTGCATGCTCGACTTGTGTGAGTTCGTTTACCGTCTTGCATGCGAGACAAGACGTCGCAAGTTCGCGTTGAGAGTGAATGAGGTGGGAGAAGAGACTTCCCGCAGGAAAGTCGCTTTTTGTTTGTTGTTTGCTTTTTAAGAGCTTTTATGAATTTGGCACAAGGAAGTGAATTCAAAATCTTTTCCATGGAATGTGTACTTGCTACTACATTCCAATATGGAATAGTCGAACAAGCACACCAAGTAAGGAGAATTAATACAAGACTTGTTTTCAAGGATTAGAGTTTAAATTCACTAGCTTGTTGAACTTATTAGATGTTTTTGTAGCTTTGTGAAGAACTGTCTTTTAGGTTTTCTTTCTGAAATAACCTCTTGATCAGACTTGTACATCATGCTAGACAAGCCCACACTATTCCAAGATGGAATTAATGTAAGTGCCCCATGGAATAAGGCTATACACAAGAGGTTTTTCATTCCTTTATTAAGTGTCTTTTTAATCTTGTTTGAAGATGAGAAAAGAGACTCAAGAGGCAAAAGGTCAAAGCTAAATGGGGACTAAGACACAATCCTAAGTTTTCTCATTATGTACAAAAGGTGATCCTATGGTTTATGAGGTATTCTAAACCTAAGGAGAAGAAAAGCAAGTTAGAATTCAACTTACTTCCTAAGGAAGTTATGTTGAACCTAAAGAACAAAAGGGGAGCCTATGAACAAAGCACCAAGTGCTAAGGAAAACACAATTAAAATGCATAAGAGATAGGAATGAAGTAATGCTTACCTCAATCTTCCTCGCTACAAAACAAATGTTAGCATGATGAAGCAATTTGAACAATTATAGCATGGCAAAATTCAATTAAGAACTCACACTAGCTAATAAGATCACTAATGAACTTGTAAGCCTAAAACCACATTCTAAGGCATTCTACATGTTATCTAACTTCTAAGGGCAGGAGCTAAGTCATATTAAAAGTATATAAAGGAATGAAGTGAATCAAATTCAAACTATGCCCTAAAGTGTTGCTAAACCCTAATGTAACCTAAGGAAAAGTTAAAAGGGAAACCTAAGTATTTTATCATGTTAAAATCTCCTAAAAGTCAAAGGTGAGTGCAAAGTCCAGAACTTAACACAAAATGAAAGTTAAGGATGAGATTATATTAGATCATATGAGAAAGAAGATATTCAAGTTAAGGAGATTCAAACATAATATTGAAAGATGAACGAATGAACATGGAAACATGGTTTTAAAAGTGAAACAAATGACTTAGAAAGAAAATTAAAAAATGACCAAGGAAGCTTGAACTCCCCATATAAAACTAGAGGCTTTATGAAAAGTTAGAATGAAAATTAGGTTCACAAAATACTCACAAATGAAGTGGTAAGAAGTGTCTTAAGGCTAAGTGTCACAAATTAGGGTTTTAAGGACCCTTAGGTGACAAATGAGGTTCAAAGAGATACCAAAACATTTACACTTGAACTAACACATGGAAGTGATCCAAATACATTAATGAGACACAAAACAATGATATCAAAGGGTTAGCTTATGCACAAATGGAATTTGAGGCTAAGATAGAAGAAGATGTGAAATTAGGTCAAAATGAAGCATGTATGACTTATGACTCAAGAAACCTTAGCAATACAAAGATGAAGACTTAAAAGAGGTACTCAACATTGAAAACATATAACATGACTCATAAGACTCAAAATCAAGACCTTAAAGCAATGGCATAAATGCCTTATTCAATTAAGATCAAAATAATACAAAGAGAAGGACCAAAAAGTGACTTATGGTTCAAGCAACTTAAAAACTATCAAATGGCCATGAAAATTTTGAAACTTGACATTTGGGATCACAATCTAGAAGATGATTTATGTCTGAAAAATGTCACAAAAATTCCTATTTTTGGATAGTCAAATGAGGGCTAGAAAGGAATTAGGGTTTATGTGCACACATGTGAAAGAATGGGATAAAAAATGACCAAACATGACTTAAAAATCAAAACAAAAATATTTTGGAGAAGTTTAATGGATCCTCTGAACAATGCAAAAAGAATGGATCATTTATCATTTTGGTTTAAGAGAACAAAATTGAGCAAATCAATTGGTCAAGAAAGAAAGAAAATAGGAGGAAATTAATTGTGAAATTAATTCTGCCTCCAAAATAAAGCAAAAATGAAATAAAAATATATATAAAAAATTCAAGAAAATGTTGAGGATCATCCATGAATATTTGGGGAATTTTTAGAAGTGTTTTGGTATTTTTAAAAATTGAAAACGAAAACTGAATAAAATTGAATAAAAGAAATCAAAAGAAATAATTGGACTGAATTGTGTTGGGCCTGGGGGGTGAAAATAGCAAGAATAATACACTGAATGGGCCCGAGACAAACACGCTGGAGGTGTCAATAGGAGTCTGAAGCTTTTGTACACAAAAAAGGGCACGTCTGTTGCATGATTTTTTTTATTCGTTGGCATGATATGGATCATTGGATTGAGATAATCTAACAGACGCGTTTTAATTTCACAAATAATTAGGGCACACTGTTCAGACACCGGAGAAGGATTCCGGTCACCTTCTCCGGCGAGACTCTGGCTGGGGCATCTCAAAACTGAACCTAAAACAAAAAATAAAACCATAGACGCACTTGTCTCACTCCACTGATCAATAATCTGGCCATGGTTTTCATGTAGGGTTCCTAGATTATGCAAATCGAATCAAACAATTCCAGACCTAAAAATTGAATCTAAGCACCTAGGGTGCATATCAACTAGCCAACATTAACCTTGCTTCTATTAAGCTTCAAACAGCATGAAACCAACAAAAAATGGTGAAAGCAAGCATGTAGAATTTCAGAGTGCACCTGAATTGCAGAGCTTCGCAAGGTTGAAGAAAGACCAGAGAGGAGGATCCTGAGCTTTTCCCTGGCTTGATCTTGAGCAATGAGAGTGAAATGAACACTCTATGACTTGGAAATCTTGAGGAGTTGGTTCTGATGCAGTGAAGTGTGAGATTATGCAGTGATGAATCCTTGATGCTTCAAGCTATGAAATCCATGGACATGGTGCAAAGCATGATGTTGATGAAGATTTGATGAAGGTTGAGATTAGATTGATGGAGTTTGAAGAGCTCCGATCCAAAATGCAGTGGAACCTCAAGAATATGCAGTGATGATCTTTAATGAATCAAGTTGTGCAATCCATGGAGATTATATCTAAGATGATGATGATAAATTGAAGAAGAATGAATCAATATGGTTGAGGAAGAAGCTTCCTCGAATCCAAATGCAGAAGCAAAATTTGAGAGAATTTGATGAATGAGGAATGTGATTCTGAGCAGAATGAAGAGTGTGTTCAATGCAGCTATAGTTGATCCTTTATATAGCCATGGATAGCCTCTAAACTCAGTGTAGTTAATAGTTAGATCCATTGTTAACTGATTCAAGTTAGTTTGGAGTTTGTTATGGTGAGTGGAAGTTTGTTTAACTCGAGCTTGATCCCTTGTATGGAGAAGAGCATGGTAGTTTTGATGAGCTTGATGATGTGTGGAGATGATATGATTAATGCAGCTTTAATTCAATACTATGCTTCTCATTTTGTTTGAATCTTCATTAGATGTGTGGAAACTATGGTGATCATGCCATCATGTGATCATTTGAAACTTATAGTGTAATGCAAAGTGATCAATACAAGGTAAACAATGCATTCAAATTGACTGAACTAAACTAAATTGGATCATGATATAGTGCCTTAGAAATCAAGAAACCAGTTTGTTCACATTGATCTTTCATGGAGTGAAGCTTAATGATAAAGCCATCAAAGCATGGAGTTCTTGTACTCAATTTGAAGTGAATGTTTCATAGAACAAGATTGAAGTTCACACCAAATGAAAATGAAACATCTAAGTCACTCAAATGTAACATTGAACAAAATACAACATGATTGCATTCTTGGCCTGCACAAATTTGTCATGCCTTGGCAATTTGTGCCTATGGTGGATCAGGATGAGAACCCTACTTTGACCTTCAATAACTCTCCAACCTTTGATCAAATAAAAAATCTCCAAACATGAAAGTTGTAGAGAATGCATCAATGAACAAATTTGATGTTGGAAAAAATTTCATTTAAGTTCATCTTGATGGAGTAATTGGGAAATACTTATGAAACACCGCCTGTTTAACAAATTGCCTTGCAGGGCGCGCGCGCAAGACACAAGGCATGACTTGGTTTTTGCCCTAGTTTGCTCAAACTTTGAATGATCATATCTCTCTCAATTTTAATGCTATGAGTGAGTTCCACATATGGATTTGAAGCTTAATATGCCCTCTTTAATTTGATCAAGGTAGAATTTTCATAGCCCTTGTATTTTGGGAGAAGGCCTCTCTCAAAGTGGCTGCAAAAATGGCCAAACTTGCCATTTTTGGAAACCCTAATTTTCCAAAAATGGTAAGTTTTGGTTTTCTTTATTTCTCTTGATTCCTCCATCATTTCTTGATAAAATTTGAACCATAGGATCCTTGTAACCCTAATTTCCTGATTTTGACCTCAAAAAGTCAGGAGTTGACTTTTTCCTCAGCATGGTTTACTTTTCCCCAATTCCCTGATTTTCAATCATCTAACTAATTGAACCTCTTCCAAAATGATTCCATGGATGAAATTTCAACCCTAGGCACTTGTAATCATGTAGAAAACAATGGAATTAACTTTGGATCAAAATTTCACTGAGAAGCCCAGTAGAATAGAAACCCTAATTTGGCCCCTTTTAATCAGGAGATGTTGCACTGCCTGCCTCCTTTGATCAATTAAATTCTTTTCAAGACTTGAGGCCTCAAATGAAGACTTGTGGGATGTTGTGAACCTTTTTCACAAGGTTGAGAAGCTTTGTGGCTCCTTGGTTGTCTTTGTATAGCCTTCAATTGCTCCAATCATTGATCACATACCTATGCATCAGCCATGATGAATATGGTGCAATGTTTTTGATTGTTACATGAATTTGAGTATGCAATATGATATTCTAAATGTTGATAAAGTTAGAGGGAAAATTTTGAGGTATTACAGATGGTTGTAGGTGAAGATCAAAGAAACTGAATTGATGAAGATGTTGAGGATGGAGATTGAGGAATTGCCGATTGATAATGATTGTGGATGGTCTTGTGTGAAACAGGGAGTGCAGATTCTGGATTGAAGATGAATTGAAGAGATGATGAGGGAGATTGAAGAAGGTGATGAAATTGTGGAATGGTGAAGAGAGTTGAAGATGGAGAAGTGAGTGAATCAAAATGAAGAAGGTGATAAAATGAATCCCCCCTGAATTCTGCAACTACTCGATCCTTTATAGAGGGTGACCTTGAGGGTAGTTTAGTGATTCTACAGGTACAATTCTGTTACGAGTCTGTTAGAAATCGGTTAAAATTTGTTGATTATGTAACTGTATTTTGAGTTAGTTCACTGAGTTTAATAGTTGAGTTTTTGTTATCAGTTTCTGAGTTTCTTATTTCGAACTTCTTACTAGCTGGATTTTGATGAGCTATCTTCTGATATGTGTTATCTTCTTCTCCCTATTTTCTTAGTATGTTTTTACAGATGCCTATTGTCCAGAAGATGCTGATGGACCACTAGAATTTACTTACAGTTTTGTTTTGGTAATCAATTCACCGACTCGGACTGACTCGGTACTAGCGCTGCTAGTTGGGAAGAGTTCATTGTTCCACCTGCTTGATGCCCTCTGATGTAACCATCATGAAACAGATGCGATGAGAATGTAGAAGTATCTTCTTTCGTTATCGTTTTCAACCAACATACCATCCTAAAAAGTCTCGAGTTTATCTTCTTTGCCACAAGAGTGACTTTGTTGGCGGTTAGGAACCTCCATAAGATATCTGGGAATTGCATTCTTCGAAGAAACCAACATGAGCTTGGTTAGCCTATAAGAGCAGCCTTGGCATCCCTTTTTTTTGTAATTTTGTATTATGACAGAAAGTTGTAACTGAGTTTCTTTTTTCCTTTTGTGTTGAAATTATTATTTTTGCCAATGTATTCATATTCTCTTGCTAATGGGATTTCTTTGGTAGCTTTTCCTTTTTGGTATTCTTGAATTATAATGTAACATTGGAATAAATAAATGACTACACAATTGTATTATTCTTTGGACCAAAACAACAATTATATCATGTTGCTAACATAACCTGGATGGCACAACTATCACTTGGATTTTGAATAAAAATAGAATGCTTTTGTCATAATGGACCAAATTTAAATTCAACGTTGAATGGATGACAACACCAACTATCACTTGGGATTTTTTTGAACACTAAGACCTTGAATACTAGATGACATTGATACTTCACTTGAATTGAACTCAACTGCCACGCTTGAAACAAATCTTCAGGCTTTCTCATTATCATTTAAATCGTGATGAACCAACCTTGAACTAACCTTGAATTGAATTGATACTAGACATGAATCAACCTTGAACTTATTATCATTTAAATTGTGATGAACCAACCTAGTCCATAGCTTTCTCCGTCGAGAATGATGATAAAGACCTAATTTCTTGAAGCCTTTAAGAAACAACATTGGGTGATAAAGTGCTCATAACAACGAGAGCTCAACCTTGCATTGAGTGTAATAACCAAATGAATCACTTTTGAACCGAAAAATTCTCATCACCAGAAAAAGACTGGTCCCATGTCTTAGTGATTCCATCCCAATGAACAAAGGCAAATTTATGGCCTACTGAAAATGCAGATGAATGCAAACACGGGCCATTTAGGTTAGTAATAAATATGAGGGAAAATTTTGGGATGTTACACTCCCCCCTTAGAAACAATGCCCAAGTTCTCAATAGACAACCACGTCTTACTACCCACATAGGAGTCTAATTTCTCCTAAAACCTTTTATTGACGAAGGATACATCATAATCAATTATGGATCTGCAGCATAACACCGCCCCAATAGAGAATCAGTCCTTTTTCAAAGAGTTACCAAAATTTGATTGGGAGATATTGGAATAAACCTAAGCAGGCCTAGGAATCGGGCAAGAATGTAACATGGGCCCGACACTGGAAAAAAGAGATTCACAAGAGGAAACTTCTTGAACCTTGCATTTCTTGGTCCTAACTCTCTTACCAATTAGCATCCCACTAAAGTCGTACAAGCTCCTAAATTTCTTTTTAGTGGACTTTGTTGATTTGGTTTTCTTATGCTCACCTTTTTACTTTTACCTACGACCTTATTCTCAAGAGAACACGCCACCCTAGTGTCAGCAGTCCCAATAGGAATATTCAGAATAAGAGGGATAACATCCTATGATAACTTCAAATCATTATTGACTTTCGCCAATACAAACGCTTCATCAAAAATCCCCCCACCTCATAAACACTTATTCTGCTACGTGTCCTACTCGTAGACCTACCTACCTCCCAACCCCAAGATTTTGCTCATTAATAGGACACAAAACCATATCACTTCCTTTAAATATGATTCACCAGAAGAAACATCTACCAATTCATCTTTTGAGTTATCAATTCCAGTTGCACCCCAGGCTTTTTCTGAATCTGAAGAAGATCAAACACAAGTTTTTGAAACGGCAGAGGAACGATTGAGCCCAAAACGCCGAGGTCCGTAAGAATCTTCAGTGATTCTAAGTTTTAAAATCTTACCATCTATGTTGACCTGTAATAATTTCTCAAGAGAAACATCAGAGGAAGTAAGAATCATAATTTTGGCGATGTCCAAATTCACATCCTTTAAGGTAGTTTCATTTAAACATATGTAGCTCCCTACATGACTCGCTACCAAGAAAAAAAATTCAAAGCTCCAAGAATGGCAAGGAATTCCATGGACCCTTATCCACATCACCCTTTCTATATCAATATCTCTTTCTTTCCAAGCTCTGATATCTAAAAACCATTGGCTCCACCAACTTTCCTTGATCAATTCTAAAATGGCCCCTTCCTCGATTTCTTTCAATAAACATAGATTTGCTCCAAGAAGAGAAACCTTGATCGAAAAGTATCCTTCAGTTTCAAAGCAAGTTTGGATGTTGTAAGACATACCTACTTTGATTACGGTTCCTACGAAAGCCCTCCTTAACCTAGCCAAATTGTCTTCATTTGAACAAAAGTTCAACACTGGTGAAAACTTCTCTTCCGCCTTTGCTGAGATACCACTATCCTTGCCAACAACTTAAGCAAAAGACGTATTTCCCACATTGTAGTTAGAACTAACTCCACCTCTACCTGCCTGTTTAGTTTGTTGATTCTTGAAATTCCTCTCGCCTTAAACGCCTTTGATTGAGGCATCATTGTTCCTTCCAAACCTTGGAGCATTAGCATGAATCTTGCACCCGATAATGACCACATTGTTAAGCTTAACCGCCAATAGCCTCAAATACAAAACATCCTTGAATCTAACAAAGCCAAACCTTTTTCCAAACTTATTTTTCTTTGCATGAATAACTACCTCACTACAACATTTAGACTCTCCAACAACAATTGAAAAATGTTGTCAAAACTCTGGAAAACGTTGCCTAAAAGAAAGGAATAGGGGACGATTATTTGTGGCCTAAATAAAACGAATAAGGGACGATTATTTGTGGCATCTGAGGCGACGCTTTTTAAGTGTTGCTAGAAAAGGAATAGGGGTCGATTTTTTGTGGCCTCTAAGCCGACGTTTTTAAAGTGTTGCCAAATATGACTACAATTAGTAAGTGTTGCCTTGAATCTGAATCAGGAAGATTGTTTTTACGGTGTCCCCACCTTCTGAATCAGGACAATTGTTTTTATAGTGTCACCATAAATATACAATTCTGTAATTATTTTTAAAATAATATAGTCGATGATTACTTCCTTCAAAAAATGTCAAATAACTTAAACAAGATCAAATTTAACCGAACGAAAAATTTATATTATAATAAATTTGAGTTCAAACGTTAATTCAAGATAGTACCATTAAACAAAATTTCTAACACAACATTACTTATAATAGTAAGTTTAATACTTTGAAGTATGATCCTAGAAAAATAATAAAAAAATATAGTTCAAGTTTAATGCTTTCAACTACAAGCCAAAAAAAATATCATCCAACTCATTCAAGTTTATCTTCTTGGAATTCATCATCCATGTCGTCCTCTTGAAATTCATCATCCATGTCGTCCTCCAGAAATTCTTCATCTACTTCATCTTCTTGAAATTCACCATTTATATCATCCTCTTGAAATTCATCATCTACATCTATGTCGTCCTCTTGAAATTCGTCACCTGGAACATCCTCTTGAAATCCATCATCAACGTTGTCCTTTTGAATTTCATCATTTATATCGTCCTTTTCAACATCTTCACTGATACCTTGCTGCATAAGAAAATAAAACAAAATACATCATAATTGTTTTTGTATGATTGAATATTCATCCTAAAACAATTTACATAAACAACAATTTAATCTTTTATTTTAAAAAACTGTAATAAAAATATAATATACTTAAAAAGATTTGAATGACATCATAACATACATTAAATTACACACAAATTTCCTAGCTTATTAAGGTAAGAAATTTGACCATCTAACTGCTTATATTGGTGGTTTACGTTTTAACGGGGGAGCCAATGAATATCAGTTCAAAAATATTTTATTCCAAAAGGTGTAAGTCTGAAATTAATTTTTTTAATGATAAAATAAAAAGTAGTGTTATAAAAAGTATATTGTACCGTATGAATATACGGTTTAGGTGTTAAAACTCTTCCTTCACCGACCCATTTTTCAACCTATAAAACATTTATATAAAAATATATATTTTATTAAAAAAATTCATAACACTATCATGATAGGTCAAATACACGGCATGAATAAAAAAACATAAATTAAAATTCCATTCACAAGTCTTTGTTTCTTCACATGAGAATTTGAATCATCACCAAACATTTTCATAGATTTCCTTAAGCAGAATTTATCTTATTTTCATAGATTTGCAGAAGCAGAATTTATCTTTTTTTTATACAACTGTTAGTATTACGTGTTCAATTCATGGTGCATATTCAAATATCAACAAGTAATTATTAAACCATAGAATTTTTATAGTATTTTACTTATAAAATATAATTTTATATAATATTTATGATAGCATTAAACCATAAAATTTGGATAGTATAACACAATTAGAATAACATAAATCAATAATATTGGTATATATGGTTACCTTTCCATGACATGGAGCATGAGTTGATGTACAGGAATGCATTTGCAGTCTCATATCCTTTGGGGAACAATTAGCATCTCCATGAGATAATCCTAACAAATATTCTATTGACTCCAAATTAATTTGAGGATTGCATTGTTGTATTACGGTCTTAAAAGCATTTTGCAATCTATCAATCTGATCTTGAAACTCAATGCTTAATGTAGAGACCTCTTCACTGTGTGCTTGTTTCAAAGCATTAATCTCCGCCTTTCTCTTTAAGGAAGTTTTAGTTATGTTTCTCCCATAACAACGTACCCTACCGGGACACTCCTTTCCAAAAACAGCTTTAAAAGCTTCTGTATCACTTTCCTCTATTTCAACCATTTCTTGAAGTTGGGACTAACATAAATTACAAGAAAAATATTAGCTACTATTATAGACAATATAAGTCGACTATATTAAGTAAACAAACTATATAAATAATGTTACATACAATTACTTTTCCAATTTCTACATCCAGTTCCTTTCCTTTATTTCCCTTTCGAGTTTCAACAAACATTTCTGATTGAGTGGGCTCTCTTTTTTCCTTTTCACGCTGCATAAATTAAAATAATTCCATAACAAAACAACATATGAATTAAAATTCCTATTACATAAACAAGACATGAATTAAAATGCTCAGATAATCATTCATCAAAGGAATACTTTATTTGAAAAAGTAACCATTCATACAAAGAATACTTTATTGAGAAGAAAAGGAAGGTACCATTTTTTCACGAGTTAAAGCAAAAATTTTAGGACCCATTCGATGCATCCACTTTAGTTGAGCTCTATTTCTAGTGTTAGTTTCACTGATTGCCTACATTTAAATTTGACAAAATTGTTTTAATAAATCTTACTTGATTATGGCATACATAGAAAGTTGAAAAATCTCACACATACATAAAAAAATATTAATCTTACTTGTATAGCTTCCTTACTCCAATAATCACAAAGACTCTTAAACTGAGCTATCGGCACCTTTGGCGGACGATTTTTGAGTCTCTCGGTCATGTTGGAATTCTTCAAAAAATGATTCTTCTTAATTTTGTGCTTATATCTTCTCCATGCATCTCTAACAGTGGTCTCAATCCAATCTTGTGATTCAACCGGCAAGATAAACTACCGCTACAAAAATTATAAGGTTATTAAACAAGATCAATAAATAAAACACTTTTTTTGAACAATTAGACATTCAAATTCAAATACACACATACATTAGTATATCTCCAGAAACGTTTTTTATTATCATCTGGCATTCCTGACCAATTGGTGTAACGTAGAGGACAAAATGTTGAGTTCCTAGCTAGTGTTCCCAAAAAGAGGCTCAGGTTAGATACTACTTTATCACTAGGACCAATTGGCTGACCATCCTCATTAAAGGTCACTTCTTCCCGTTCTTCCAAAGTTCTTGCATGAATCTTTTTGCACAAAGTTTTCCTACGAGTTTTTCTTTGGGATGTTCCTATAAAGTAATCAATACAACAACATGATATCACAAGTTTGATACCAATATATAAATAATACATGAAATAATTATTATGAAATACGAAACTAATTACCTTTTTCTTCTTCTTTATTTGTGTTTGCCTCTTCTTCATTGACATTTGGCCGATTTTGAACACTTTCTCGTTGCGTTCCCTTTTTTGGTTGATTTTGACTAGAGATCTGGTTAACGCTGTTGCCCGGTTTCTCTGCATTGTTTGACTTGGTTGCATCCATTTCCTTTTACTTGTGAAGTTCTACATAATCATCAATCAACATTGATGGGAATTTTGGCACCCTCTTTTCCTTTTTAGAGCATTCAGTTTTTGACATCATTGTTTCCAAAGATAGATTAGATTTATCTAGTTTCTTATTTTTTGAAGGAATAAGTATTTTCCTTGCAACAGTTTTTTCCACCTTCTGAATTTTGTCTCTATTGTTCTCTAGTAGATTTTCATGAGTTCTTTTTTTCAGCATTCCTGGTTTTAATGTAATTTTCTCATCAAAATAATGTCATAAAAAGAATATATAAATTTAAAGTATATGCAAAGATATTAATTACCTTGTGAAACTTCTTTATTTCCATGTGTAAAAACTTCCTTAACTTGTGGTTGCAAAAGCTTAGGTCTCTCTGTTATCTTCATAGCAATGTGGTTGTCCAATTTGCCATCAATCTTTTGAACTCTTTCTCTATTTATTGTAGCTTTCCCATGTGCTCTTTTCTTTGGTGTTTCTAATTTTAGTCAAAATTCATCAAAAGATATTCAGAATAATTTAAAGTAATATATGCATGATAAAAAATTACTTACCATGTACAACTTCTTTGTCACCATGTGCATAATCTTTCATTATTTTTGGTTGCGAGACTTTGTCTCTCTCCATTTTCTTTGTAACAGTCTCTTTATCTAAATTTCGATCAACCTTTTGAACTCTTTCTTGTTGGGTTCCTTTTTTGGTGTTTCTTACTTCCCAACTATCATTGCAACATATAGCACAAGGACACAAAATATCTTCTTCTTCAACCATTCCTTTGGTAAATGCAATATCCAAAAAGTAATTGACATCATTCTTATAACCTTGACTGTGTGGAGGAAACTCCACCCAATCCTTGTTTATCATGTTTGGTTTTCTAAAATGAAATAAAATATATATTATTGTAAGACTATAAGGGTACTTCAAAACGGAATAGAGGTGTTCAACATGATCAGATCATAATTTTTTTATTATTAATTATAGGTGTTTAGAAAAATATTATAAAAAAGATGTTGAGTAAAAACTATTATCACTTGAAAAATTATTAAAATTATAGTTATTAAAACTATTATCACTTGAAATGGGACCAAAAACATATTTAAAGTGTTAATATATATTAAAATTGTATGTGAGATATTTATAGTCCTATTTGCTACCTTATTTATAGTCCTTGAAATATCATCACTTGAAATATTATCAAAATTATTCGTGAGATATTTCTAGTCCTATTTGCTATCTTAATACAAAAACTGAACCTTGAAAAGGGAGCCTAAGGTAGGTGAAAAATATAATACCTTTAGAACAAGTTAATTTTTAGAGGTAAAATGGAGCCTAAATATTATCATATATTATACACCACACATCTAAAATTACTAACATAACAGGGGTTATTATAAGTGCATGTTCTTTTATTTTTAGTAGGTTATTATAGGTACATGATTTAGTGGTCCACCGTCTTATTCATAAAATAGGACAATGCAAAAATTTAGGTAATATATTTCAAGAATTTAGGTTCTGATTTAGGTTCTGATATTCTAGAATATATTATAATGTTTTTTAGAATATACTGTTCTTATAAATTTAGGTAATGATAAATTCAAGTGTTGCAATATATTCTGATTTATGTTCTGATATTCTAGAATATATTATAAGTACATGTTCTTTTATCTGATCAAGCAAAATAATTTATCATTTATCAACTCAATATCAATATATTTATAGAATTTAACATTTATCACTTATTTAAAGTTGTGCCACATACCAATGTAGAAACAAAGAACCTAGAAAGTTGTGGGAGTAAGCAAATGATAAGGTAATTCAACATAAATGATTTGTGCACTAATAATATTACCAAACAATATATGATAATACAGTTTATTAAAGTATATAACTAGAATTTACTAATTGAATAGTAACAAACTACCATAATTTTGGGCGTTGAAGAATACGTAACTAGACTTTATTAATATTACCGAACTACTGTATGGTTGGTATCTTTTCTCAATCCGTTAATGGAAATGGAAAGTAGCATTCCCTATGAAAAAGCTGTAAAGTTTGGTGTCATTGCAAGGGGCCGTTTTGCAGTCTCCCTACTCTGCAGATAACATACATTGTGGCAAGTATATCACGTTGAAACACTGCTAGAAATTCAAACTTACTAATAGGAAATTGAATTGAATTACTCTGTTGAGTTTGTAGAACTTATTCGACTAAGGAATGGTGATACCTTATCATTACAAAATAAGGACAAAAAATGAATCATTTTGTCGGAATTTCGCTTGGTGGTTAGCTTCGAACAACATCAACATTCAGTACAGAAATTAGTATAGTTTTAATGCATTCAATAATAAAGATAAGATATTTTGACACCATATTAGGAAACAATATGATATGTTGTCCTGCATTCTTTTACTTAATGAAGAGAATTTTTATAAAATTGTTAGGGAACAAAGTATCTTAGGAGGTTTTATATGGTAAGCCTTTAGATTTGAGAAATATAATAGTTTTTGGGTGCTTGTGTTATGCCTTTACACTTCATGTACACATATTAATTTAATTCCAGAACTACATGTGATTTCATAGTATCATAACATACCATCACCAACACACCCAACATATATGTTGATGATAATGTAGTTTACCATAGCCATCCTACTCCTTACAAACTTGCAGCATTAATTAATCTAGAGCCGGAACTTGGTTGAAACCATAACAACCACTACAAATTATGCACCTGAACCAATTGAGCCATTAAAAAAACTACATATTTCTCTCCACAAGCACCTATACCACTACAATAACATGTCCCTTTGAGAAGATAATTATTTTATGTTTTACCCAAAATCCATGTATTTCTCCTGGCATATGTAAGCTAAAATGAGTGAAGTATTTATGTTCTTATTGGATTCTCTACAATGTCATAAATTATTACCAGCAAATAGACTATATGTAACAAGTATAAACTATAGATGCTGACCTTTCAGCTTGTTTCCAGTAGCAACAATAACCAAAAGTTTGTCCTTAGTCTGAAGCGACTTCAATTTCAACACGACCGTCCTTCACTACAACAAAAATAACAAAGCTAGTAAATAAAACGACTGTGTTTCTTTCTCAAACCACATTGAAATTGAGGAAATACCTAATTGATATTTAACCGAGAAACCGACAATGTTGCTCGTACGAACGACCTAGAGAGAATGAATCAGAAAACGCTAAAATGAAAACAAAAATGTAATAAAGATCAGTAAAAGAGATGAAATGGATACGTTGTTGTTGGAAGAAAGGTCAATGGAATCGAAGGTGGCACGATAAGCGGGATTAGAGTGGGTGGTTACGATGCGAGAAAGGGGTAAGATGTCGGAGCGGAATGTGTCATCGTCAATTGTTGAAGATTGGGAATTTTCGTCGAACGTGATTGTTGGTTTGGTAATGGCCGGTGAGAGCAGACAGCGAGACACTATTTTTGACGAGATCCGGCGGTGGACACTATTGTTGAAGAAGGGCGAGAGTTATACTTTTATTTTCTTTTAAACTTGATTGTTGTAATGTGAGATGTAGAAAGAATGAATTACAGTCACGAACGACGACGTTTTCCTTCTCTTTTTTCTTTTTTGTTTTCAATATTTTTTATATATTTATTCTGAAATGTGTGTGATAGTAGTTATCTTATATATAAAAATTAACTCTAAATTATAATGGTGGGATATATAAGTATTAGATAATAATGTTAAAAAAATTATAAATTTAAAAAGTTATCCAAAAATTTTCCCCTCTAAACGTAAGATATATGTACATGATATAATAAATATAAAAAAATCATCTAATATATAATATAATATTATAATAATATATTATTATTACTATATTATATGTTAAATGCATTTTTTATATTTAAATTTTTTCTAATAATATTTAGAGGGAAATATTTGTTTTTTAATGCATAAGTTTGGAGGGAAGATTGGCCACCAAATATTTGATGTTGTTAAAACTTTATGCAACATTGAAGGAATGTAGCCTTTTATTAGAATTAATGTAACAATCTAAAAATGTCCCCAAAAATATTTAAGGGGACAATTATCAAACATTGCTAAAGAAATAGTATAATGACGCTTCAAAGTCGTCCCCAGAAGTAGTTAAGGGTACATTTAACAATCGTGGCCAAAAAATAAAAGAGCGACACTCTAAAAACGTCCCCAAAAGTATTTTAGGCAACGATTATCAAGGGTTGCAAATATATTTTTGTCAACAGCCATAAATCGCTGCCTATACAAATTTTAGGCAACAATTTTTACATGTCACCTAAAAAAGTGTTACCAGAGACAACAAATGTTGTAGTGCCTCCATCTCACCAATACAGTCAAAAAGCTCGAAAATATCAACTTCCTTGATCCTATTCGGAATTTCCGAGAAAAAGAATGAAGAAAGTGATGTCGTTTCTGAAGACTTTAACCTTGAACTTTGTGGAAAGATATTCCACCTAGAACTAATGTGTCTGAATCCATTACGTTTGACTTGTTTCCACTCCATGCACACCAATAGAATAATAAAGAGTTCATCACCAATAAATGAACTTTTAGAGAGAAGGCAGAGTCTCTCTCACTCTCTAACATATTTAACAACCAAAAATTCTTATATATTAGAGAACGGTGATCAACAATCTTTTATACTAAACTCGATAAATCATACACTTACGACCTTATCACTTCGCATATATCATTGGATTGGAAGCATAACAAATTAGTTCTAACTATGTAACTAACCGTTTTTTAGTTGTCCTCAATAACTTGTGCTATAAGTACTATTTTGCTCTTTGATTGCAAGTTAATGAAATTTCAATTTCCTAACAATAAAATGAAATCCTTATTATTTCGAGGATCAGTTTTGACTTTTTCTTGCTAGCTAAAAAAATACCTTTTTGAATAACCATTCAAGTTTCATTCTTTACTCTTTAAGGAAGCATGAGGAAACTGCATAACTGAACAAACGCATCATATTCCAATATCGATTGACAGAAAAAAAAAATCTTATTTCATATAAAAGGGCTGAGATAAGAATACAAAAACAAACTCATCTTCAATTTCAACCTATGTACCTGAAGTATCCATACTACTAATAAAAAAAGTTGCAGTACAAACTTTTCAATTCTACAGTCCACACAACAACAAAAGTAAAACCTAATTCATTAAATTTCAAAGTTCCACAGTGATATCTTATCATCTTGAAAGTTTACATCAAAATCTTCATACTCATGATATCCCAAGCTATGTGTAGGGGACATTAGCGCCATATTCCTCCATAACTCCGGCATATCCAACACTTCCTCCTCTTCTTCCAATACCACACTAAACATACTCAGCTCCTCTGTCGCAACGATAGCTACAACTGTATCAATGTCCTTAGTCATTAAAATCTTGTCTGGTCTAAAAGCTTCGGCAGCTTCTGCAGCCGCCTTTTGTATATCCTTTGTATTAGAAGTTGCAGGAATAGGAAGCCTCCACATCGAGTCTGCAAAGTTGAGACAAGCATAGCGACCCCTCAACGCGATTGCGGCAACATCATGCGCTCGGGCAGCCATCTCGGCAGTTGGAAATGTGCCTAACCAGATTTTAGTCTTCTTGTTAGGCTCCCGCATTTCGCAAACCCATTTGTCTAAGTTCCTCTTCCTCACACCCCTATACACCGGATGGCGAGTCTCCTTGAATATCTTCCTTCCTGCACGCTTCTTCGGAGTACTTGCAGCTAACCGCATCTCCTCTTGGAAACCTGACAGCCCATGAAATACTTCTATATTTTGCAATGATGTGTTGGAGGAAGTGGTTGGTTTTGAGGAAATGGATTGTGAAGTGGAAGAGTTGTTAGTTGGAAACATATTTATGTGTTGGAGAGAGTAGATGGATTTGGTATTATAGAGAGTGAAGAGTAAGGTGTTATATATAAAGAAAGAGGTTGGATATTTTAGAAGTGTGAAATGCAAGTTGGTTTGGGTAGCTGTTGGAGGCAGAAATGTGCTAGGTTATGAATTATGAAAGAGAAAGGTAAACCGATGAGTAGAGGGTACAGATTGAGAGAGTAAGTGTGGCCCATGAAGAGAAACACTTGGCTCAAAATGAACAACGTGATCAAAATATCCTCTCGTTTTTCTTTTATTGTAGTTGTTGAAAGGTATGTTTGAAAATATCTATACTGACTCACTATAAATGGCTATTAAAGGATTCGTAGGAATGTACTACTTGTAGTACTACATCCCATTTTATAATTACTAACTAAATAATTAATTATTTAATAAAGATTATTTTACTATTATTTTGTAAAAAATTGAACTTTGTTTTCGTAAAATTAAAAATCAAACTCTTATTACTAAACTAATAGTTTACAGACAAAATCATAAAATAAAAGATTATAATTAATTAAAGTGATATTAATGGTTGTTTTGGGATGGTCTCAGCCCCAATATAAGAAGACTATATTTCGACCACTACATAAATATCACTAGAGAGAAAAAAATGTACGATTCAAATCCATAATTCACTCTATCCCTTTTATTTAAAATTGATTTGAACGTTGGAGTGATAACCTTATAGGTCTATGTCGCATCTGCACCAAAGAGGCTTGCACCACCACGTATAGGATGTGCATCAACGTTTTTGGTTTTGGAACAAAATAATGGTGTCGTCTGAGAAAATCGACTTTTGATTCCTATAAATTTCCACAATCAGATCTCTAAGTCAGTGAGATATCTCCTAGTTCAGTCAGATCTCCTACAAATCAAACACCAATCAAATGATCAATACACTAAGGTGGAAGCAACTTCGAAATAAGATCTCTCAAAATTCATCAAATCAAGTTTTTCCTCAATGTTTACCATAGACACGATCGATGTAGATTCATTCATGCAAATATAGTTTCCACCAATAGGATTTGTTAAATCAGCCTCCCTAAGAAGGAAGTATAAAAATTATAGACTAATTTTAAAGTTTTAAGATCATGAAAAGGTAAATGGGATTCCAAACCAGCAAAACAAAAAAAATCACTAGGGTGTAGTAGAAATATCATCATCTGAAGAAGTTTCATTGACATCCTTAGGATAATTTTCCTCTTCAGTACTTGAAATATTTCATCTATACCCATTGTCATAGCATATTTCTTAACATCTGGAATATCAACACGAGGAAGTAACAACAACGTGTGGACTTAACATTTTAATAAGACCTTCAAAAACCACTTTTCTAGTAATGGATGTGACAATGATTTCTTGCAAATTCTTAGCTTCATGGTTAAGTTCCTTTGAGAATGTGGCTTCATACAGGCTCATACATATGTGTCACATCAAGCATATTTTCATCAGTAGTTAAATCATATTCATCAATACCAGGAACATTAGGAAATGTAATGTCAGGGACATGTTTTCTAGCAAACAAGTAGTTACTAAAATTCAACAAGCTATGAGAAACACCAACTTCATCCTCACTTTTAGTAATATCACTCTTTTGGCTAATTAATATACCGAAAATTAAGGAGGGGGCCCATTAGAAGTTTAACCGCATAAGAATAAACATGTTAACCGCTTCCTCAAAGACATAATCACCAATATCAAAAGATGCCCTAGTGCTTATCTGGTACAACAAGCTAGAAAGATATAGGGGTTAATAATTGACCCGTGGGAGAAAAGATCCCAGTTCGCGACACCATTTTGAACAAATTTCATATTTCACGCTAAGGTTTGAAGCAACCAACATGCCTTTAGATGGCCAAATCATCACATACATTCCCCTATGATATCTTTGGCAATGGTCTTCAAATATGAAACACAATCAGTTGTAATCAATCGTCATATACCAATGTAATCGTTTATAATTGCAGGAGAAAAGCGAAAACACTGACCATTTTTATGTACCTTCTTGTACTTATCATCACTCCAAGCATCATTAAACTATTTAGGAATATTAACATGAACTCTTTCACTAGCTACAAATAAAAAACCAATATTTGTCACAATTATTAAGAATTGAGCATGCTAAGAAACTTCATGATCTAATTGTGTTTCTTAGCATCATCATAAAGTTCCCTTTCAAGAGTTATTCTTCTAAGTAAAACAATATTTAATTTGGCCATACTCTCTTTCAAAGTGTAAAAAGGCATTGTCCAAAGGAACAACGAAAATATTTTTAGGAAGTTTCTTAGTTCAAACCACATTTTTAATTCTCTTTGCAGTAGGTTGATCCCTAATTCCTTTCGAAAATTCATTGACATCGTCTTCAATATTCTTCTCCTTAGTTTTAGCAGCATTCTTATTCCCCTTTACTACTGTTCTGGACAGATCTTCCTGGCTTTCAGCGTAGGATAACAACAACAGTTATATGAGAGGTGGGGTATACTTGCAAGACACTCCAACGCTCAAGTAAGTTTTAGAGGGATAGAGAGCAAGTACAAAAGTGTTTGGGTTTTAGTTAAAATGAAAAATGAATATTTTCCATGTGTGCGAGAAGCAAGAAAAATCTAGCGTGTGATCTTCGCCCTGGTCCAACTGTTCCCGTGACTTTCGGAGGGGCAGTTGGCTGCATGAACTGTGAAATGCGTGAGGGGTGTAACACCCCCTTTATATACCCCAAATAAATAATTGAATCACTTAGGCACATATTAAAAATTTCATCAGATTATATTTGAAACATGGTATAAAAGAGCAATGCCACATTATACTTGAAATTAAAATCATACAACACCTGCTCAATAAAGATATGCAACAAATGGGGTAACTTGCACACACAAGGATTTTATCCTTACACCCGTATTCATTTAATTTAAATAACAGCGGAAACCACATAACAATTTCAAACTTATATACTTATCATAAATATATCCACAAGTTTGAATCACCAAAATAATGTCATGTTTACATAAAACATCTATCATAAAAATACATACACAAATGCATTCACAAAAAGGCATCAAGCCGACCCTAGCTACCCGGTGCTACATATAAGAGCCGACCGACCAAAAGATGAAGACGAGCTTCACAAAAATATCATCCAGCATCCTGATCTGCAATGCCTCGTAGAGCATCATAAAATAGTAGAAGGGTGAGAAACATTATCATAATAACATTGCATATAATTATATATCTCAACATATAAAATGCACATGAAACATATTCTCACCACAAATCATTCCTTACCACCTATACACATCGCAACGTGTACATATACAAATCAAACATATTCATCATGCACCAATTCACTAATTCACATAGACTTATGTTATTTATGGTTATTCCTCAATTCTATTCATTCCTCATAAACATACGTCTAGCTATGTTTAATCACACATATACATTACAAATGTATAAATCACATACATATACATATATCAAACATGCATATATACAAACAAGTATGTTTCATCACACATACTATCATCTCCATAATACTCCAAATAAACATATGCACATTCATGTTTATTTCTGCATATCATAATTAAAATGATAAAATGCAACTCATAGAGACCGACACACGACTCTATGCAGATGCAATGTGGTACCGACTCAACATTTCAGCAGGTTCACTCAGGAACCAAATGGAATCATCGCTTGTTACCTAAAGTAACTCCCCGTCGGGCACACGATGTTCCCCATTGCTCACACCCCATATGGGCACACAATGTTTATGGATTTCTCACACCCCACACGGGCACACAATCCAATTTCTCACACCCCACACGGGCACACAATCAATGTGAATAAATCACCCATCGCTCACACCCCACACGGGCATACGATGTTTCTGGATTGCTCACACCCCACACGGGAACACAATCTGATCGCTCACACCGCACATGGGCACACGATCTTGTTGTAGTCATCGCTCACACTCCACATGAGCACACGATGCTACAACGGATTCACAAGGAATCCCACGGCACAAGAATGCATACATTTTGCTTTACATGCAAAATGACACACAACATTCTTGAAATGCATACATTATTCACAACATAATTATGCACTCAACTCATTCAATTAACATACATTTGCATACAATTCAAGCAATGTATTCATTTGCCAATGGCCACAACATCACCTCGAACTCACAATTTCCATAATTAACTTATTTATGTTTTATCGGAAAAGTCGGGTGAAAGTCGGCTAAACATTTCATTTCTTAGCATCATTAGTTTCTACATGTTTCTAGCTTCGAATAGATATAAGGAACACTAAAAATGGATACCCGAAACTAAAGCTACGGATTAAAACACAATTTTCTCAAAAACCTACAGGCTCGCTGAGCGCCCTCTCGCTCGCTGAGCGAGAATCTCCCTGTAACTTTCGCTGAGCGACCACTGCGAATTCCATAATTTCTCAGCTGCGAGCAGTCAACTCCAAACACCCCAAATCTCCAAAATACTTCCATAAACATGATCTAAAGCATATATCTAACGTCATACTTCGATTATAACGATTTCTAACCGATTAATCTACTAATTTCTCACATCTTCACTAAAACCCTAACTATTCATCTTCTCTAAACTTCCATCTAAACCAAAACTCAACCAATCAAACACATACATAATCATACACAATATTAAGATACCAATGCTTATCACCCTTACCCGATTATACCGATTCCTAGAAGCAATCTTGAAGCTTTTCCAACTTTCCCTCTTTTCTCTTCTTTTTCTCTTCTCTCCTTTTCTTTCTTCTCTTTTTCTTTTTCTTCTTACCAACTTTTCTATTTCACTCTCTTATGTTCTCTTTCTTTCTATTTCTATTTTCTACTCTTTCCAACCAAATATCATTTTTCTCTCAAAAATACCAATTCTACTAATTTCTAACTTATCACTAATTAACAAATATCTAAAATACCCTTTTATCCAATTTTACCTGAAAATTCACAAAATGGTACAATCACATATCACACCAACATATCACATTAATTCCTCAACATATCATATCATTATGATAATTTCACAAATAAAACAATTATCATACAAATAAAATAAAAGACTCCATAAAAATTGGGAAAATCGACTCGCGCATCCCACTCTCCAATTCCCAAGTCATATTGCCTTCCGCGGCGCCTCCCCGCGCCACTTTCACAAGCGCAATATCTTTTCCTCTTAGCTTCTTGATTTCACGATCCAAAATCCTAATCGGTAAAGCTTCCACCGTAAGGTTATCTCTTACTTCAACCTCATCCATAGGAATAACATGTGACGGATCCGGAACATACTTCCGAAGTTGCGAAACATGGAACACGTCATGCAAATTCGAAAGATTCAGAGGCAATGCCACACGATAAGCCACAACACCCACTCGTGCAGTAATCTGATACGGCCCAATAAAACGAGAAGTCAACTTCTTCGACTTCAAAGCATGACCCACACTCGTAACCGGTGTAACTCTCAAGAACACATGGTCGCCTTCCTGAAACTCAAGATCCTTCCTTCTCTTGTCATGATAACTCTTTTGTCTACTTTGAGAAACTTTCATCTTCTCCCGAATCAACTTTACTTTTTCCATCGTTTGTTGTACCATCTCCGGTCCAACTACCGTTCTCTCTCCGGTTTCATGCCAACACAAAGGTGTTCGACATCTCTGACCATACAAAGCCTCAAATGGTGCCATACCAATACTCGAATGAAAACTTTTATTATAAGTGAACTCAATCAACGCTAAATAACTATCCCAAACACCACCTTGTTCTAGTACACAAGCACACAACAAATACTCCAACGATTGAATTGTCCTCTCGGTTTGACCGTCCGTTTGTGGATGGTAAGCCGAACTCAATCTTAGCTTTAGAACCCAAAGCCTTTTGCAAACTTTCCCAAAACCTCGATGTAAATCTAGGATCTCTATCTGATACAATACTCTTAGGAACTCCATGCAACTTCACGATCACGGAAACATAAATCTCGGTTAGCTTCTCCAAAGAATAACTAATATCAATCAGAATAAAGTGAGCAGATTTAGTAAGCCTATCCACAATTACCCAAATAGCATTATGACCTCTTTGCGTATTCGGAAAACCTGTAACAAAATCCATCGATATACTATCCCATTTGCATTCCGGAATATCCAACGGTTGCATCAGACCACTAGGCTTCTGATGTTCCACCTTAGACTTCTGACAAGTCAAACACGCATACACAAAATGAGCTATATCTCTCTTCAATCCGGACCACCAAAAGATCCTCTTCAAATCTTGATACATCTTATTCGCATCCGGATGTATACTTAAATTACTCCGGTGTCCCTCTTCCAATATCCTCTTTTTCAACTCCTCATCATCGGGAATATAAATACGACCACGGAATCTCAAAACTCCAAAATTATCAATCTTTAAATCCTCATTCTCATTCATCATCAAATCAACAAATTTCAAATCCAACTTTTGCTTTTCACAAACGGTTGCAAGAAAATCATTCGTAACACGTAGCATACCAAGTCTCACGCTTCTCGGCGTCATCTCACAAACCAAACTCAAGTCTCTAAAATCCTCCAAAAGTTCCCATTCCCTTATCATCAATGCAGAAATATGTAACAACTTACAACTTAAGGCACCGGCCACCACATTCGCCTTACCCGGATGGTAATTCAAACCAAAATCATAATCCTTCAAAAGTTCTAACCATTTTCTTTGTCTCATGTTCAATTCCTTTTGATCGAATAAATACTTCAAACTTTTGTGATCACTAAAAACTTCGAACCTTGCACCATAAAGATAATGCCTCCAAATTTTTAAAGCAAAAACCACAACCTCTAATTCCAAATCATGCGTAGGATAATTCTTTTCATGCACCCTCAATTGTCTTGAAGCATAAGCTACAACCTTTCCATCTTGCATCAAAATACCACCTAACCCAAACAATGAAGCATCACAAAACACCACAAATGGTTCCGTCAGATTCGGCAAAATCAAGATCGGAGCTGTTATTAACCTTCTCTTAAGTTCCATAAAACTTTCTTCGCAATGAATATCCCAAATGAAAGCCTTTCCTTTACAAGTCAACTGCGTTAACGGAAGTGCCAACTTTGAAAATCCTTCGATAAACCTCCGATAATAATCCGCCAAGCCTAAAAAGCTTCGAATCTCCGTAACCGATCTAGGAACTTCCCATTGCATTACCGCATCAATCTTGGATGGATCAACACTAATACCACCATCAGAAATAACATGCCCAAGAAAACTTACCTTCGACAACCAAAACTCACACTTTGATAACTTAGCATACAATTGTTTCTCTTTCAAAATCTTTAACACAATCCTTAAATGCTTTTCATGCTCTTCTTGAGACTTAGAATAAATCAAAATGTCGTCGATGAACACAACCACGAAACGATCCAACTGTTCATGAAAAATACGATTCATATATTTCATAAACACACTTGGCGCATTAGAAACTCTGAATGGCATCATGGAATACTCGTAATGACCATACCGTGTCCTAAAAGCCGTCTTTTGAATATCCTCTTCTTTCACACGAATCTGGTGATATCCTGATCTCAAATCAATCTTACTAAAAACACACGCACCAACCAATTGGTCCATCAAATCATCGATCCTCGGAAGCGGATACTTGTTCTTAATTGTCACCTTGTTCAACTGTAGATAATCAATACTTAACCGCATACTTCCATCCTTCTTCTTTACTAACACTACCGGTGCACTCCAAGGAGAAACACTCGGCCTAACAAACTTCTTATCCAACAAGTCATTCAACTGCTTCTTTAATTCTACCTGTCGCTCCCTAGATTTCCATCCTGGTAGAAACGCGAAAGTCGCGGGGAAGAGAGGTAAAGTCGCCAGCCAGGAATTTTTATCCCGAAGGAACAGGAATGGTAATGCTGCACAAACCAAAAGAAAAGAAAGGAAGGAAAAAGGTCCTGCGAACCAAAGAAACTGGGTTCGGGAGTCGGTTACAACCTGGGAAGGTATTAGCACCCCAGATCGTCCCCCATACCCGACGAGATCCACGCTTGCAAAGAAACTGTTTCAAAGGGTGAAGAAATGAAAGTTGCTGCAAAACAAAGATTGAAACTGGAAAAGGAAATGAGAAAGAAAACGAAGAGGAAAAATGTAGGGAAAATAAGGATTGTGCTCGAACGGGCCCTACCCCGCTGCCTACGTACCTCACTGGGCATGAGGATCAGAGTCGTCGTAGTTCCCCTAACTAGGGGTGGAAAGGATTGCCTATGTCTTAAGGCTTGAACTGCCTATGTCAATGCTCAGGTGTTGTAGGCTCGGACGACGAGTATGTTACCGTCTTGCAAAGTGACAAGTAGGTGCAAGTTCGCACGATGAGAGTGAGTGAGATGAGAAGAGAAGTCCCGAAGGAGAGACGCTTATTATTTGTTTGTGTTTTTTAGAAGTCTTTTAGGAGTGTGGCACAAGAGAGTGGGATTAAACTCTTTTCCATGGAATGTGTACTTGCTACTACATTCCAAGATGGAATAATAGAATAAGCACACCAAGTAAGGAGAATTTATGCAAGACTTGTTTCCAAGGGCAAGGGCCTAAGCCCACTAACTTGTTGAACTTATTAAGTGTTTTAGTGATAAAAATGAAGAAGTATTTTTTAGGATTTTCTTGATGAAGATGACCTCATGATCAGACTTGTGCATCATGCTAGACAAATGCACTATTCCAAGATGGAATGAATACATATGCTCCATGGAATAAGGATATTGCATAAGAAATCACTTCTTTCTTTATTAAGTATTTTTTTATGTTTTTGTATGAAGATGAGAAAAGAGAGAACCAAAGGAGAAAAAAGGTAAAAATATAATGGGGAAAGACTAAATCTAAAGTCATCATGAAAAAGTGGTCCTAAAGTTAGTGCAGCTTGAAGCTATCCTAAGAGAAAAGAAGAACAAAGAAGAAGCACAAGAAAGGAGGAGAAGAAAGCTAGAGAACAACTTACTCCTCTAAAGGAGATAAGTTGCTTCTAAGGGGAAAGATGAAGAGTTGAATCGCATGATGGCATAAGGCTCATCAAAAATAAAAAAGTAGAAAGCAAAGTAAAAAGAAGAGATGAAGAGTTGAAATGTGGATAAACATCCACACTTCACTTACCATTGCACCTACAAATGTTAGCAAAATTTCCAGCACATATCCAGCACATCAATCAATACTAACACATCAACACAATTCATGGAATTAGTATGCTCAAAGTTTCAAGAAGACAAGATCAACAAGTATGCCAAGCTTTGCAAATACATGAATTTATGTGTCAAGAACATGAAGTTATACATCAACCAGCAAGAAAACCATCCTAAACTAGCATATAAAATGATCATACAATGATCCATGATGATTAAAGCAAGTAAGGGAAGCAAACAAGCTCAAAACAGCCCAAAGAAGTCACTCTGCTTCAGTGTTAACCGGTTAAACAAAGTGTTAACTGGTTAACCAACTCAAACCTGCAGCAGATAACATAGAAAACAGATGCGTTAACCGGTTAACCAAAGCGTTAACCGGTTAACACTGTGCGAACAACACTAAATCCTGCAGAAATATCAGCTCAAAACCAGCTTAATTCACACAATCCACCAACAGTCCAGCAATCAATTATGCATGAAATAGTAAGATCAATTCACATTAATCAAACACAATTAGGCTCATGAACATTAACACATAGATCCGATCACAAATCAACCAAACAGGACATGCAAATACACAAACACATGGTGGATCTAAGCACAAGCATGCAAATAAGCTAAAAACAAAGATAGATCTGAACTTAACCAACCTACAAAGCTAAGATATGCTTTGGTAAATGTTGTTTGAGCTGGAAATGAGGAATCTCGCGGACAACTTCGAAGATCCGGTGCTAATCTTCACACACCATGCAAAATAAATGCAAGCAAATGATATTGATGCAAGAACTTGGCTCCAAAAGCAATTCTAACCAACAAATCAGATCTGAACCAAGTAGTGAAACCAGCAAATTGATGCAAAGAAGCTAAGGATGAAGATCTAGTTCCAAGATCCACAAACTTCAATGCAAAGTTTTGTGATCTTCAAAGAAGAACTTTGAGTGATTTGGAAAATTGGGTGAGAAAATGAGAGAATGGTGAGAGAGTGGTGAAAATTCAGAAAAAATGAGAAGTGAATTATGAGAGAGTTGATTAGGATTGGGGCCCAAAATTTTGGTTTGTGGCCCAAAATTTTGGTTTGGGATCCAAAAAAGTGGATTGGAATTAGCTTAGAATGTTGATTAGGATCTAGCCTTGGAATTAAGCTTGGTAAATCATCTAGATCCTTCTCCATAATTTCCAATTAATTCAAAATGAATAAAAATCAGAAAAATGAAAAATTGGAGCCAAAACACATGCTGAACTTGCTGCTGGAATTCAAAATTCGTAGCCGTTAACCGGTTAACGCAGGAAAATTTTGAATTCTCCCTCCTTTTGGTGGGAAACTCCAAGAATAACCCGACGCCAACCATTCCAATCTGATCTTGATTCTCAGTCCTTTTAGGGATTTGACAATGATACCGAGCTTGTACAAAAGGTCCTGTGAGCTTCTTGCCAGGTCACCGTGCTCTTGACTTTGCCTTGTAAGATCACGAGTTCTCAGATGATTGATCATATGCCTTATGCTGGAACATGTGAGTGCTATGCTTTATTTTTCTATGCAAAATGCTAAGGATATGACATGCTTATGATGATTATGATATGATGCTAAAAAGAAGAAGGCAAATTTGGGGTGTTACAGCTGCCCCAATTCAAGCAACTGTTAATCTGAAAAGGATGATAGCACGGGCTATCGACCGTTCAAGATAAACTGTGGTTGAATACTAAGAAGACCTGAAATTTGCACTCTGCCGGAGAATGCGAGCAATGGGAAATAAACCCAACACGCTGGGTGACTGAAATGAAAACAAAGTAGACGAGCTATTTCCAAATTGAATTGTTACGCCGGATAAGAAAAATTTAGACAGACGAGTCTCTTTTCATGCAAACCTATTACGCTAGGAATTGGACACACGAACCCTCTCCTAGTAAACCTGTTACGCCAGGAACTGGACATACGAGCCCTCTTCATATATTTTACAAAAATATATAACTTGAGACAGACGAACCTCCTTCGGATAAACCTGTTACGCCAGGACCGGTGATGCACTTAAGTCTGTGGGATAGACATGCATAATCAGGATAGACGAACCCTCTTCATATATTCTCTGTAGATATATGGTCTAAGATAGATGAGTCTTCTTCAGATAACCTGTTACGCCAGGTGCGACATTAGGATTGGACGAACCCTCTTCACAAATCTTTCATAGACATGTGTCTCTGAGGTAGACGAACCTCCTTCGGATAAACCTGTTACTCTAGGACTGGTAACCATTTTGACGTTTAATCCCACCTTCAGGACTTCAAACCTCTTCAATACGGAAGATTATTGGATGATCATCAAGAGAACACAGATGAGTGCCATAAGTCAATGGTACAAATGAATATCAGACGGTGATCTAAGAAACACAGGCGAGTGCTTCAGGCAATGATACAAACGAATATCAGAAATCTGACACCGACGATTATTTGGAGTAGCAATACAGACGACTACCATAAATCCAACACAGACGAGCATTTGGCGTAGCAATACAGCCGAGTACCAGAGTGATTATCAAATCAGTGCATATGGATATAAGATAACACCGACGTGTGTGAAGGACGATACAGACGAGTATCCAAACATTGCAAACGAGCTTCAAACATATAACAAACACAGACGAGTGTTGGGCAATGTTGACGGCATCAAACAGATATCAAACACAGACGAGTGCGAGGAAATTCAGACGAGTATCAAAGAATATCAAACACAGACGAGTGCGAGGAATGCAGACGAGCATCAAACAACTATCAAACACAGACGGGTGTTGGGGAGTGCATATGAGCAAAAGAAAATATCACACATAGACGAGTGCCAGGAGAATGCAGACAAGCATCGAACAGACACCCAACACAGACGAGTGCCAGGGAATGCGTACGAACATTAAATAGATATCAGACGCAGACGAGTGTCGGTGTGCAGACGAGCAACAAGCAAATATCAAACACAGACAAGTGTTGATGAATTCCGACGAGCATCAAACAACAACAAACACAAACGAGTGTTGGGAAGCGCATACGGGAACCAAACAGATATCAAACACAAATGAGTGTTGGGAAGTGCGTACGAGCAGAAGCAACTATCAAACACCGACGAGTGTTGGGGGGTGCGTACTGTAAACACCCCAAATTTTCCCTCACTCAGTTCACACCATGTCTTGTGATCTTTCATTTTTTGCATAAGCATAAGCATATCACATCATATTGCATTTTGTTTCATCTGCATAGTTCAAGTCCATCTGCATCTAGGGTTTTTGATCAGAGCAATCCAAGGATCCATCTAAGCCACTCCAAAGATCTCCAATCATTCCAATAGGGTCCATGTATGTTCAATCATCATATTATATCCCTCCAAGATCAAGGAAGTCAAGAAGTCACAAGAACTTGGAAAGCATGGAAGCAGAGCTAGGGTTTCACTGCACAGATGACCTAAAATTAGGGTTTTGGTTTCAGAGGCCATAACTCCAAATTTTTTGGTCATTCTTGTTTCTAAAGGTCCCAATATGTTATAAGGGTCATGTATACCAAGTTTGATGAAGAACTTCATTGTGAAAGTCATTTGTTCACTGGGTAACTTCTTGAGCAAGTCAGTGCAAAATCAGGGCATCTGAGGCCCCCAACAATGGAACCAAAGTGGATTTTTCATCAAATTTAAGTTATATGATCTTTATTTGATCATTGAAGTGGTTGGAAGTTCACAAGATTGAAGAAAAGTGAGCTAAACCAAAAGTTGCCAAAAATGGAAATGACTTGTAATGGAAACTTTCCATTTTGGGAAAGTATTTCAACCTCCTCTTTTTCAACCAAAAATGCTTCAAATGAAAGATTGTTGGTCATGAAAGTTGTAGATTGGATCATTCCCTTTTCAAAAAGTACAAGAACAAGTTCTAATTCATTATGGAACTCAAGTTATGATCTTTCAAAGTTGGCAAAAATCCTATAATTTTCAAGAATACACCAAAGAGGGATTTTTTCAAAACCACTTGCCAAGCCATTTTGAAACTTCTAATACACTTCTATGCATCATACCAACATAGTAAATTACCTAAAAATCAGGATTTCCCAAAGAACCATCTCATTTTATGCCTTGCCCATCAAGAAATCACAAAGGGGCCAAACTTCATGAAAATTGCAAAATGATACACAACTATGCTTCCACTTGCTGAATCACCACAAAACCAATTCCATGGCTCTCCTTGATCTCTGCTGAGCCAGGACAAGCCAAACGCCAGCTGCAAAACCAGCCCATACCTCAAGTACAAGATTTGTTGACTTTGTACAAGATGACCCATACCAATCACCATAGGCCACAACAACTTCTCTGACCTATCAAAGCTTGTTATGTGGATCAAACATAGCTCATAAGACAACACACACAAGCCTGAATGCTCAGAATCATCAAGCTCTCAAAAATCACCCCATTTGCAAAAGCATTTAAAACTCTCTGCTCACACACTCAAACTCCAAACTTTTTTCATCAATCACCTCAGCTTCATCAAAGGATCATGTCCCACCCTTCATTGCAACCAAAAACCCCCCAAAACTGAAACACGATTTCTGGGCAGCAAGAGTGTAAGCTTTCATTTCAGCCATTACAAACTCCTTCCAAGCATCAAAGAATCACCAGGAGGATCATTGGAGTCGTTTTGAACCAAAGAGGAGGCCAGACAACTCAGTTTGAGAAAGCTTCACTTCAGGTAACCTCAAGAACAAATTTTCCAGAAATGATATTTTAGGTTATAGAAATGTTATGTATGCTTGGCTGATCATCATGATCTATTTTGTTTTGAAAATGAGTGAGAAACAAGCATGTATGAAGCTTCTGAAATTTCTGTATGATTTTCCGTTTTGCTTCGAATCTTGATGTTCATGTGAAATAAATGAAATTTGTTGGTTGAATCTTGTTTAGAATGAGGTGGGGATCATTTCTAGAGAGTTAGGGGGTCTGGGGTGGCCCTGGGTGGAAGTTAGGGTGAAGAGCTGGCTGGAGAAGATGACCGGAGGTCTTCTCCGGCCATCTGAAAGTCATTAAGAGGTTAATTAGGGTTTAGGGTTAGTTTGAATGTGAGCCCTTGGATCTTGCGTACCCGCGTGTTTGGATGGCCCAGATTGTTCATTAAACCCTAATTCTCATTAAATTATGATTAATTAATTATTTAATTAAAATTAACTCAGATTGAACCACATCCCTTAGATTGCGTGCTGGTCAACCAAAATCTTCCCAGTTTAAATCCAGTCCATTGGATCAGCCTTCTTTTGTTTAAATTCATTTTTATTTCATTTTATTTAATTTTTCTTGCATAATTAATTTAAAATACTTAGAAAATCCTAAAAAATATTTTCCTTCTGCATTTTTAATTCAAATATTTTTCTCAACCCAAAAACATTTTTATTTTTATTTTTTGCATTAAAAAATCATTTTAAAAATATTTAAATGTTTATTTTAATTAATTAATGGAAATTTATTAATTAAAATATCATTTAGGTTTCCAAAAATCCCAAAAAAAATTCACATTGCATCTTAGGACATTTAGAAACATTGTCAAACCATTCATACAAATTTATTTTTGGTTTTGATTCAACTTTGACATTTTTCTTTGAATTTAGGGTTCATAAAATCCCATTTTTGAACCCTAATTTCAAGAATTATTTTCTGCCTAACCATGAAGGGTTTGACATTGGTTCTTTTTGCATTGATCTTCATATGGCATGTAGTATCTAGCATATTTTTGTCAAAAATTTATCTTGCATTTTCCATTTGATTTGCATTTTTCCTTTTGAGGTACCCTAAAACACTAGATAACTTGGAAAATTCATAACTTTCTTTAGGTTAAGAGTTAGACCTCCTCCTTTGGGGTGTGATATCATATGGGGTTAGGTTTCCTTGAAGTTCATTTGCAATTTTTTTATCTAATGTTTTGCTTCTGTTTTTGACTTTTGCATCTCATGTTGTCATAAAACCCTAATTCCTCATGTATATTTGCATTCATCTTGCATATGCATCCACACATGAACTTGCCATGACATTTCATGCATTCACATGTCATCTTAGGCATCTCAGGACACATTAGAACCATGCTTGATCATTTCTTCATCCATTTGCCATGATATGCATTCATTTCATTCCATGAACTTTCATGTATTTTCATACTTCTAAGCATGCTTCCATTGCATTCCATCTCTTGTATGATCATTCATAATACTTGACATTTCTTTGCATCATTCCAAAGCATCATTTGCATCATGAATATGCTTCTGGTTTTGATTTGCATCTTTGCATACATTACATTTTCATTTCATTCCTTTCCTTTATGCTAACCATTTCAGGTGGTAAGTAACTTGAGAAGTGAATTTGCCTTCACTTCTCACTTCTCTTCTCATTCTTCTTATGCATCCTTGCTTCATTTTCATTTTCTTTAAGAGTGAGCTTGCTCATTCATGTTCATCATTCACTTTCTTTCTCCAAGTTACTTATCTTCTTCAATGAAGTAAGTAACTTGTTTCTTCTACTTCTTCTCCATTCATCTGCTTCTTCCATTGGTGGCTTCTCTGAAGATCTCTTGCAAGCCTTATAAACCATAGGAACACCCAAGCATGACAATAATTAGGGTTGTAATTAGTCCCCCTTTAAGACTTTGTGATTAGGGTTATGCCTGCATCCTTCTCTTAGGATGGAGTGTATAACTTTAATCCTAAGTGTTAAACCCTTAATGTATTTAAACCTCTAAATCAACCCATCTTAATAATCACTAAGACAATAGCTTGTAACTTGGGCCTTGCATTAGGGTTCTAATTCTTCCATTATTGGTTAAGAAGGACTAACCCTAGTGTTAATGGACAAGTCCCCCTCATGTTGTCTTACAAATCATAAAACTCACATCTTAATCTCACCATTAATTAAAATTCATTTAATAAAGGCTTGTTTTGTCATTAGGTTAATCCCAAACCATGGATTAAGTTGAGGTATCTTCCTCAGCTTAAGTGCTCTCATCTATTATCCTTCTATTAGGATGGTGTAATGGGTTCACTAAATCTTTGGTTATGGCTTAAACTCATTACTTAACACTAAACAAAAACTCAAAAACATCTAAATAATCAGAAGTAGGTTAATTATCTTAATCCTACATCATTATGGTAATTAAGTTTGAGATGTTTATCTCATACTTAAGGTATTCTCATTATCCCTAATCAAAGGGAGGATATGATGAGTTTACTAACCATTGGTTTAGGCTTAAGCTCATTAAATTATGACAAACACAAAAAACAATAAAAGATTGAAAACACAAAAACAAAGCAATAATCGTCTCCTCCGGGATTCTTTTCTCATCATCTTCACTCACAAACGAGAACTCGCTTCTTCCGTCTAATGCAAGACAATTAGCACTTGAGCCAAACAGGTCATACACTTGAGCATAGACAAACAAGAAGTTCACAAGTCAATTTATCTTTCAGTCTCTTTGAGTCGAACTACGGTGTTCTGACTTCCTCATTGCACGAGAGGATACGTAGGCATAACTTAATTGTTATCGAACAAAAGTCTTTGTGTCTCCCTCCTCTTCTAGCTTTCTTTTTAAGCCTCATTCCTGAGCACCTCACTTCATTTTCTTGCACTGACACTTGTACTTTCTTTTCCAGCATTTGCACACAGATAGCACAGACACCTACCCCTTTAAACACAAACTTTCAAGCGTGGATCCTGTCGAGTACGACGGACAATATGGGTGCTAATACCTTCCCAGGTTGTAACCAACCCCCTTTCTCAGTTTCTCTGGTTCGCGACCGTCTTATCCATCTCTTTCTAGGTTTATGCAGCATTACCTTTCCTTCGGGATAAAAATGCCTAGCTGGCGACTCTATTCACCTTCATTTCATTTTCTCCTTTCGCCGACCGCTCACGTCTGTACCCTATTTGACCCGGGTGTCTTTTAGTGGGAGCGACAGCTTGGCGACTCTACTGGGGACCCTTATATTGCAACCAGGGCTTCTGGTTCTCTTTGTGGGTTCCTCCTAGCGCTTGTTTGATTTGTGTTTACGGGGGTGTTATGTGCTACTTGTGTTTATTTATTTGCTTTATTTATTGCTTTATGTACAGCTTTATTTATTGCTTTCTTTTACAGTTTTATGCATTTCATACTGTCATTATCATGTGCTGGATCTCTTGTTTGTCTTGGTGGGTGGGGTTCATGTAGTGATTAAGGTCCTATACCGGGGACCTGAGTGACACATAGGCTAGAATGGCTTCATATTCTTTCCCATTCCATTTCGGTCTGGTGCGGGAATATGAAACACGGTTCAGACATGGGTTTCTTCTTGAGAACTCTGTGCTACGTATTTCCTGTAGTACTAGGGCTATCTGGGAAGCTTGCTAAGTCTGGATGACCTTTTTTATGACCTTCAGCATCTGAGGTGAGTTAGAGGAGGATCTTTTATGGTTATTGTAGACATTGTACCTCCGGGTTAGAAGTGTTTACACTTCTCATAACTGATCCAAGTCTGAGGATCCTTGTTCTAGAACATTACATGTGAGGGGGTTGGGATATTTGCAGGTTTGCAGGAACCCTTGGCCTCATCATACCCTTTGTTACTAGATTTGTTAAGGTTGTAATATTTGGACAGTTCTTGTGATTACCCTGGACTTGTGACTCTTTATTTGAGTCCCCACCTGGTTACTGGATTTCTAAGCCTCCATCTGGACTTATGAACATACATGGACGTTTACCAAGACAGATAAACAGATCCAGCACTTGGTCACAAACCCTCTGCATATCATTTTCATACATCATTTTTGCATCATTTAACATTTTCTTATTTGTTTTACAGGGTATCCATCTTCATCTTTGGTTTGGTTTTGACCCCTTCTGCTGCTCAGACTTCTTCAGTTTCGCTCTCCAGCATCTCCATCAGCTTGTCAGTGATTTCTTCTCCAAATATCTTCATCAGAGACCTTCTCCAACTATCTTCATCAGAGACCCACCTCAAGCATCTCATTCAGTGACCTTCATCAGCTGTTGCTCTCAGCTTCTTCACCAGCATCCATGGACACTTCAAGAAAGAGCAACATCACATACCACTTCTTTGAGCCCACCCTGACTAGAATCAGGCAGATCCAGTCCCTCATTACTCCAGACCATATCCCATTGTTCAGAGAGCATCATGGAGGCATATTGGACATGGTCATGGATTTAGATGCATCTCAGAGGAGCATGATCCATACTTGCTTGCAGTTCTATGATCCTCCACTCAGATGCTTCACATTCCCTGATTTCCAGTTAGGACCTTTGCTAGAAGAATTTTCCATGTTGTTAGGAGTTCCTATCAGGAGAGGAATTCCTTTCAACCCTGAGATGACTGCTCCCAGAAATGAAGACATAGCCAGTGCATTACATTTGGAGCCTACCCTCATTGATCAGAACATGACAACCAAGGCTAGGGATCCAGGCCTTCACCTAGACTTCTTGATCTCCCAGGCTACCCTGCAGGCTGCAATAGGAGAATGGAAAGCTGTCTGTGCACTTTTAGCCCTCAGTATATATGGGGTTATCCTGTTTGCAGATGAGCCAAAGTTTGTGAGCAAGAATGCCATTCACATATTCTTATTGAGGAACCCAGTTCCTACATTTCTAGGAGACTTCTACTACTCAATACACCATAGGAATGAGAAGCAAAGAGGAAGACTGGTCAAATGTTGTGCTCCTCTTTACTACTCTTGGCTGCTAAGACACTTGCCAAAGTCAGATACCTTTTTGAACCCTTATCAGCAGAAGAATTGGGCTAAGAAGTTCATTTCCTTGACATCAGATGACATTAGATGGTGCACTCAGAGCACCAAGGGCAATGACATCATTACTAGCTGCCGGCAGTATCCTAATGTGCCTTTGATAGGAGTGAAAGGGTGCATCAATTACAACCCTCTGCTCTTCAAAAGACAATTAGGGTATGCTTTGGTTCATCCTCCCAGAGGACAAGATTTGGCTGAGACCCTGTACTGTGAAATCCAACCCAACTCTGCTGTTGTCAGACAAGCTGCCTGGGCTTGGGATAACATTCAGACCAAGGGAACAATCATCCTTGGCAAGTGCAACAACATTGCTTCAGCACAGTATTCTGATTGGTCTCGTACCAGAGCTCAGATCACCCAGATGCCATTTACTTTGGAAGATGTACCTGGACCTTCTATGGTACAACTTGCATCTACTGTCAGCTTGGAAGAGTTTGAAAAGCTGAAAGAGAGGAATACTCAGTTATCTGAAGCCTTGAAGAAGACTCGCTGGGAGAGAAATGACAACCGTCTAGATAATGAGAGATTGGAAAGGCTCAAGATTGAGAATTTGACCAAGATTGAGAAGACAAATGACTACATCAGGAAGGCAAGGGCAGGGGAGTTAGTACTGAAGAATGCTTGCAAAGAAGCAAAGACTCAGAAGGCTAGGGCAGAGCACTATCTGGAGGAGAGCCAGGCTAGGTGGATCAGGATCACTGAAGCCCGTGCACAAGAAGACCAAAGGACTTAGGCTAAGATAGAGAAGTTGGAGGCTAGTGAAAAGAAGCATCCGGAGGCTTTGCTGGCAGCTCAGAAAGAGATATTTGAATTAAAACTTCGGGCAGGGTTGAAGAGGTCAAAGGATCAGAATAAGCATAAGAAGTTGACCAATGCCATTTCCACTAGGAACCTCCACATCAGGACTATCACAGAGCACCCAGTAGGTCCAGTGACTGAGGCCCTTCTGAAGGAAGTCAGGGAGGATGACTTTGGATTAGATGTTTGTCTCTTTTTGCTTGTACTTTTCTTTTGTTGTACTTTTCTTTTGTTGTTGTATTTTGACCCACCATGGGGATGTTATTGTAATCAAACTATGTATTTTCACTCTTTGTAATGTATGTGGTTGGTATTATTATTGGTGGGCTTAATCTCTCAACATCATCAGCATTTCCTCGAGGTCTGGAAAGGTCAAAACCAAAGAGCGAAACCGGATACCCTTGGAAGACAAATAGGCATATTACATTGCATACTAACATCTTCTTTGTTTTGTAGGTCTTTGTTTTATTGCTGTTTCTCACACTGTTGTGGTTTCAGGAAACATTGCTCGCAGAAGAGTGTTCCCTGTCAACAGAATACACCGGTACCCGACGCGAAACAACCTTCTGGGACTCCAGACGGATCAAGTTCAGCAAGACTTGAATGAAGTAAGGACCCAAATGGCTAATGAGAGGGTTGAGATGAGGAATCAGATGACCCAATTCATGACTGTAATGACTGGTTTAGCTCAAAGCCAGGAAAGACTAAGGAGTTGGTTGAAAGACAAACTCCTGAAGAACACCATCCAGGTACAGGAGGTACCAGTAACAATGATCACGTGCAGCCTCGCACTGATCCACCAGAATTTGGACCTCATATAAACCCAGAAGTCAATGCCATAAGGAATACTCAGGGTAACACTGCTGGAGGAAGCATCTTGCAGGAAGATCCTCAAGAAGAGCAGTTTACAGTTGTTGGAGCTAGGGATGAAGTTTACGACCGTAGGCTGGATGAAATCGCAGAGAAGCTGAGGTCTCGTGAATCCCAGAATTCCCTAGGGTTTAATGTAATGGACATGGGACTGGTGGAAGGGGTGAGAATTCCTCACAAGTTCAAACCCCCGTGTTTTGAAAGGTATAATGGCACATCCTGCCCACGCACCCACCTTCAATCATTCTTAGGAAGGTTAAAAGCATACACCATGGACGAAAAGCTGTGGATGTTTTACTTTGAGGAAAGTCTAACCGGGGCATCCCGAGAATGGTATTCCCATTTGACTAGAGCCACAGTAAGGAATTGGAAGGACTTGGCTGGAGCTTTCATCCGTCAGTATCAGTATAACTTGGACATGGCTCCAAACAGGACCCTCCTAATGGAAATGTGTCAATCTTCCCGTGAAAGCTTCAGGGAATATGCCCAAAGGTGGAGGACCTTGCTGCTGCAGTTCAACCCCCTATGTCTGAAAGAGAAATGGCAGACATGTTCATGAATACTCTCGAAGGGACCTACATTGACAGATTGGCTGCATTTTCTTCTACCAGTTTTGCTGATGTAGTGATAGCTGGGGAAAGAATAGAGAGCCTATTGAAGATGGGAAAGATCTCCGATAACGGTGCCAGTTCCAGCAGTACAAGAAAGCCTTTTGCTGGGCCCCATAGATCGGGTGAGACAAATTCTGTGCACATGGGAAGAGGGAGACCCCAATACTTGCCCAGAACAGTTGCTGTTGTTACTATCCCTACTCCACCTCCTTAATACACTCAACAACCACAACACTTTCCTCAACAACCATAGTTTCCACAACAGGGATCTTACAACAACACTAACAACAATCAACAACTACGCCCGTTTCAACAACGGCCTTCTCAGGTCAACCGGGTAATTGACCCCATTCCAATGTCGTATGCTACACTATTGCCACAACTCCTAAAGCTTAATCTAGTTGAGTTGAGGACATTGGCTCCACCTGAACCTCAAAACCTTCCTAGGAACTATGATGTCAATTCTAGGTGTGCTTTTCATTCAAACGCACCTGGTCACTCTACGGAAAAATGCAGAGCCCTGCATATGAAGGTTCAGGATTTGGTAGATTCAAAAGCCCTGAACTTTGCACCTCCTCCCAATGTAATTAAGAATCATATGCCAAGCCATAATGGGCCAAGGATTAATGCTGTAGAGGATGGTTCACCCATTAGTTCAATAGAAGACATTGCATATATTCAAACACCTCTGGCAAAGGTTAAAGCCCAGATTTTAAAGTGCCAAGTGTTTCCAGGTTGTGAGGCCTATTGTGAATTATGCCAACTTTCTTAGAATGGGTATGCCAGCTTGAGGAAAGGCATTAATGGCTTGATCAGAGAAGGCGTTCTGCAAATTACAACCACAACTTCTACAACACCAATAACTCTTTTGTCAACGACAAGTGAATCTTCTACAAATGCAACAACCATCTTTCCAAGTGTTTCTTCTACAACTGCAACAACCATTGTTCCAACTGATTCAGCTACAACGTCAACGATATTCCATATGTCACTTCAACACATAACAATCCATTTGCACCGGCTACTACAACTTCAACAACCAATAATGATGTTTCCACTGTCACAATTTACTATAACCCGACAATGGTCCCGAATTCCAGCAACTTTCAACAACATCAACAACAGTCTCAACAAAGCTTCAGCTCACCGCCACCAACATCCACCAGAGGTCCTATTACAATTTTATATGACCTATAGACTATTACAGTCCCAACATCTGCTGCAGTGAGTCCAGTCACTATCACAGTGCCCAGACCAATCCCATATGATAAAGACAGTGCTATACCATGGCATTATGGGGTTGATTTATACTGCAACAGAGAATAGGTCCTTCTTGATTCTCCAGTTCTCACTCCCCAAGTGGATAAAGTTGGGGGAGGCGGAGGCTTCACCCGAAGCGGACGTCTCTTCGCTTCACAAGTCCCTAGAACCAACACTGAGGCAGAGGCTGCTACCAGAGCCAAGGGGAAGAGTGTGGTACCGGAAGAATCTGCACCCAAAGAAACTCATAAATCATCCTTCGATCAAGATGTGGATGAGTTTATGAAAATCATTAAAAGAAGTGACTATAAAGTCGTAGACCAGCTCCACCAGACTCCTTCAAAGATCTCAATCTTATCTCTGCTGCTGTGTTCCGAAGCCCATCGGGATGCCCTACTCAAAGTTCTGCACGTTGCCTACGTGCCAAAAGAGATCACTGTGAATCAACTGGAAACAGTGGTATCAAATGTCAATACTAGCCATGGGCTAGGGTTCACTGATGCTGATTTAACTTCAGAAGGACGCCTCCACAACAAAGCCTTGCATATAACCTTGGAGTGCAAAGGAGCTGTCTTATCTCATGTTCTTGTAGACACTGGGTCCTCGCTCAATGTCTTACCCAAGAAAGCCCTTGTCAAGCTAGAGTATGATGGGATAGCCCTCCGGCCAAGTAATCTCGTGGTCCGGGCTTTTGATGGCTCCAAGAGATCTGTTCTTGGAGAGGTGGAGTTGCCAGTGATGATTGGTCCATAAGTATTTAAGACCATTTTCTATGTGATGGACATATAGCCTGCTTATAGCTGTTTGTTAGGTCGACCCTGGATTCACGCCGCAGACGCAGTAACGTCGACCCTTTACCAGAAACTGAAGTATGAATGGGAAGGACAGATTATCACCATTTTTGGTGAGGAGTACATATTTTTTAGCCAGCTGGCTACATATAAGTATATTGAGATGGATGGTGAAATCCATGAGACAGTGAGCCAAGGGTTTGAGGCCCTAAATGTTAATGAGGCTACTGGAGTATTGGCTGCATCTCAGGAAGACAGGATGGGTACTTCGATCATCTCTTATCAGCAAGCCCGAAAGGTTGTTGAAGACGGTAATGCTCAAGGCTGGGGCAAGCTGCTGCCAGTGGAAAAGAAGGAAGATAGATTCGGTTTGGGTTACAGACCATTCCGATAAGATCAATTAGAGGCTGCCAAGGAGCCCAAATTCATCAGTGGGGGGATGCTCACCCCGGATGCTGTTAACAATCTGGAAGACGAGGAGGAAAGCGACCGCAACCTGGAGAACTGGATACGTCCAAGGATCCCGGGGAACCAAGTCCTTAACTGGTATTCCCAGGAAATTATAAGGGTTACTCCTGCAGAGTAATTATTATTTCCTGTCTTTTTAGCATGCATCAAGTCCTGCATCTTGCCCAAGGTGTCAGGACTCATTTTTTAATAGGGTCATATTGTAATTTTGTGCAAATGATTAATCAATGAATATCAGACATCTTTTGCAAACAAGTCTCTCTTTTGCTCACTGTCTTTTTCATTTTTTTCACTTTTGTACAAAACAATAAAATGGCAATGTTTTCAAAATAAATAACTTCATTTTCACTTTTCGAAGCAAGATTAAAACTGGTCACTAAAACGAACCAATCTCAACCCTTGCAGAGATTATCCTCCAGATTGCACCGACAACCACACTGCTATGACCTTGTATGAATTCGACAATCCGATTAATCAAGCTGATGAAGGGGTTGAAGAAGACTATGAGTTACCAGAAGAGTTAGCCAGGTTGTTAAGGCAAGAAGAGAAAGTGATCACTCCTCATCAGGAGGAGGTTGAAACAGTTAATCTTGGTACCGAAGAAGACTTGAAAGAAGTAACGATTGGGGCCAGTCTGTAAGATTCAGTGAAGGAACAGCTTATTGATATGCTTCGAGAATACGTTGACGTCTTTGCTTGGTCCTATCAAGACATGTCGGGTCTTGATAATGATATTGTTATGCACAAGCTGCCTTTGAAAGAAGATTGTCCTCCAGTGAAGCAAAAGTTGCGCCGTACTCGTCCGAATATGGCCATGAAGATTAAAGAAGAGGTACAGAAACAGTGGGACACCGGTTTCCTTGATGTAACTAGTTACCCGCCGTGGGTTGCTAACATTGTACCAGTGCCTAAGAAGAATGGCAAAGTAAGGATGTGTGTAGATTACCGAGATCTGAACAGAGCTAGCCCACAGGATGATTTCCCATTACCTCACGTTGATGTATTGGTCGACAACACAGCTCAGTTCTCGGTGTTTTCCTTCATGGATGGTTTTTCTGGGTATAACCAGATCAGAATGTCACCCGAAGACATGGAGAAGACTACCTTCATCACACCTTGGGGCACATTTTGTTACAAGGTAATGCCTTTTGGACTAAAGAATGCCGGTGCCACCTATCAACGGGCTATGGTAACGTTATTCCACGACATGATCCACAAAGAAATTAAATGTTACGTGGATGACATGATTGCCAAGTCCCTCACTGAAGAAGACCATCTGGTAAATTTGCTGAAGTTGTTCAAGCGCCTGAGAAAGTACCAGCTGAAGTTAAACCCCGACAAGTGCACATTCGGGGTGCGTTCCGGTAAGTTGTTGGGTTTTATTGTAAGTGAAAAGGGAATTGAGGTTGATGCTGACAAAGTCAAAGCCATTCAGGAGATGCCTGCACCTAGGACTGAAAAGGAAGTTCTGGGTTTCTTAGGAAGATTGAACTACATATCAAGGTTCATATCTCACCTTACTGCAACCTGTGAGCCCCTGTTCAAATTACTAAGAAAGGAACAAACGGTCAGGTGGAACGAAGATTGTGAGAAGGCCTTTGACAAAATCAAGGAGTACCTACAGGAACCTCCAATTCTTATGCCTCCAGTTGAAGGAAGACCTCTAATAATGTACCTGACAGTATTAGAAGAATCAATGGGGTGTGTGTTGGGCCAGTATGACGAGTCTGATCAAAAAGAGTATGCAATATATTACCTAAGCAAAAAGTTTACCGACTGTGAACAACGTTATTCACTGCTCGAGAAAACTTGCTGTGCTTTAGCGTGGGCTGCTCGTCGACTAAGATAGTATATATTGACTCACACTACCTTGTTGATCTCCATGATGGATCTAGTCAAGTACATATTTGAGAAGCCAACACTTACTGGAAGGGTTGCAAGATGGCAAATGATTCTGACAGAATATGACATTCAGTACACATCCCAAAAGGCCATCAAAGGTAGTGTACTGTCTGACTATCTAGTTGACCAACCCATTGATGATTACCAACCAATGAGATTTGACTTCCCTGATGAAGATATCATGTTCCTGAAAGCAAAAGATCATGAAGATCCTGTTCACACTGAAGGGCCTGACCCAGAAGAAGAATGGACAATGATGTTTGATGGGGTTGTCAATATGAATGGTCGTGGAGTTGGTGCAGTGCTCATTACACCTAAAGGAGATCACATGCCTTTCTCGGAAAACTCACCTTTGCATGCACTAACGACGAAGCTGAATATGAAGCCTGTATCATGGGTCTTGAGGAAGCCATTGACATTAGGATCAAGACCTTAACTGTATTCGAAGATTCAACTTTGGTAATCAATCAAACCAACGAGAAATGGTACACTCACCAAGAGCATCTGATTCCATACCGCAACTATACGAGGAGATTATTGACTTTCTTCACAACAGTCAAACTTGAGTACATCCCTCGAGATGAAAATTAGTTCGCAGATGCTTTGGCTACCATTTCCTCCATGATCAAGGTTCAGACTGCTAATTATGTGCCTCGGATTTCGGTATCCAGACTGGACCGACCAGCATATGTATTCTCCGTGGACATTGCTAAAGATGACAAGCCTTGGTTCCATGATATCAAAAGCTTCTTAGAGGATCAAACATACCCACCTGGGGCATCATCCAATGATAAGAAGACATTAAGAAGGATGACTGGTAGTTTCTTCCTGAATGCTGATGGTTCATTATACAAGAGAAACTTTGATATGGTTCTTCTCAGATGTGTTGATAAGAAAGAAGCGGACTTGCTGATGCACGAGGTGCATGAAGGATCTTTCGGTACCCATGCTGGAGTACATGCAATGGCTAAGAATTTGTTAAGATCAGGCTACTACTAGATCACAATGGATGCAGACTGTTGTGCCTATGCCAGAAAGTGTCATAAATGCCAGATATACGCAGACAAAGTGCATGTGCCTCCAAATCCTTTGAATGTAATGTCTTCACCTTGGCCCTTTGCCATGTGGGGCATTGACATGATTGGAAAAATTGAACCGACTGCTTCAAATGGCCACAGATTCATCCTGGTAGCCATTGATTATTTCACCAAATGGGTTGAAGCAGCTTCGTATGCAAACGTCACCAGACAAGTGGTAGCCAGATTCCTGAAAAGAGACATCATCTGTCGATATGGAGTACCCGAGCGAATCATTACAGATAATGGTTCCAATTTGAACAACAAAATGATGGCAGAACTATGCCGGGACTATAAAATCCAACATCACAACTTTTCTCCTTACAGGCCAAAGATGAATGGCGCTGTTGAGGCAGCTAACAAAAACATCAAGAAGATTGTGCAGAAAATGGTGGTTACATATAAAGACTGGCATGAGATGCTACCATTTGCCTTGCATGGGAACCATACCTCAATCAGAACGTCTACTAGGGCAACACCCTATAAACTTGTGTATTGTATGGAAGCTGTCCTACCGGTTGAAGTCGAGTTACCCTCCTTACGGGTACTAATGGATGTCAAGCTAAATGAAGCAGAATGGGTCCGTTCTCGGTATAATCAACTGAATTTGATCGAAGAAAAGAGGCTAGCTGCCATCTGCCATGGGCAGTTATATCAGAAAAGAATGAAGAAGGCCTTCCGAGCATGATGGTCGTCCCCTTCATGGTCTCCTTATTTCCCTAGCTTGTCGGTCGTCCCCGTCATTGCTTTATCCCCAGCAGTCGTCCGCTTCTCAATGGTCGTCCTCCATCGCCTTCATTTGATAATTATACTACACTTTCTTTTGCAGTTTATATCCTTTTTCTTCTTCTCCCCAGCGAGTGAAAAGTTTGGACTGTCTTTGGTATTCAACCACAAGTTATCTTGTTTGTCTGTTAAACCAGGCGCTTACATCCTGCACAACTAACTCATGCTTGAATAGGGGCAGCTGTAAACACCCCAAATTTGACCTCACTCAGTTCACACCATGGCTTGTGATCTTTCATTTTTTGCATAAGCATAAGCATATCACATCATATTGCATTTTGTTTCATCTGCATAGTTCAAGTCCATCTGCATCTAGGGTTTTTGATCTGAGCAATCCAAGGATCCATATAAGCCACTCCAAAGATCTTCAATCATTCCAAGAGGGTCCATGTATGTTCAATCATCATATTATATGCCTCCAAGATCAAGGAAGTTAATAAGTCACAAGAACTTGGAAAGCATGGAAGCAGAGCTAGGGTTTCACTACACAGATGACCTAAAATTAGGGTTTTGGTTTCAGAGGCCATAACTCCAAATTTTTTGGTCATTCTTGTTTCTAAAGGTCCCAATATGTTATAAGTGTCATGTATACCAAGTTTGATGAAGAAATTCATTGTGAAAGTCATCTGTTCACTGGGTAACTTTTTGAGCAAGTCAGTGCAAAATCAGGGCATCTGAGGCCCCCAACAATGGAACCAAAGTGGATTTTTCATCAAATTGAAGTTATATGATCTTTATTTGATCATTGAAGTTGTTGGAAGTTCACAATATTGAATAAAAGTGAGCTAAACCAAAAGTTGCCAAAAATGGAAATGACTTGTAATGGAAACTTTCCATTTTGGGAAAGTATTTCAACCTCCTCTTTTACAACCAAAAATGCTTCAAATGAAAGATTGTTGGTCATGAAAGTTGTAGATTGGATCATTTCCTTTTCAAAAAGTACAAGAACAAGTTCTAATTCATTACGGAACTCAAGTTATGATCTTTCAAAGTTGGCAAAAATCCTATAATTTTCAAGAATACACCAAAGAGGGATTTTTGCAAAACCACTTGCCAAGCAATTTTGAGACTTCTAATACACTTCTATGCATCATACCAACATAGTACATTACCTAAAAATCAGAATTGCCCAAAGAACCATCTCATTTCATGCCTTGCCCATCAAGAAATCACAAAGGGGCCAAACTTCATGAAAATTGCAAAATGATATGCAACTATGCTCCCACTTGCTGAATCACCACAAAACCAATTCCATGGCTCTCCTTGATCTCTGCTGAGCCAGGCCAAGCCAAAAGCCAGCTGCAAAACCAGCCCATACCTCAAGTACAATATTAGTTGACTTTATGTTATAGAAATGATATTTTAGGTTATAGAAATGTTATGTATGCTTTGCTGATCATCATGATCTATTTTGTTTTGAAAATGAGTGAGAAACAAGCATGTACGAAGCTTCTGAAATTTCTGTGTGATTTTCTGTTTTGCTTCGAATCTTGATGTTCATGTGAAATAAATGAAATTTGTTGGTTGAATCTTGTTTAGAATGAGGTGGGGATCATTTCTGGAGAGTTAGGGGGTCTGGGGTGGCCCAGGGTGGAAGTTAGGCTGAAGAGCTGGCCGGAGAAGATGACCGGAGGTCTTCTCCGGTCACCTGAAAGTCATTAAGAGGTTAATTAGGGTTTAAGGTTAGTTTGAATGTGAGCCTTTGGATCTTGCGTACCCGCGTATTTGGATGGCCCAGATTGTTCATTAAATCCTAATTCTCATTTAATTATGATTAATTAATTATTTAATTAAAATTAACTCAGATTGAACCACAACCCTTAGATTGCACGCTGGTCAACCAAAATCTTCCCAGTTTGAATCCAGTCCATTGGATCAGCCTACTTTTGTTTAAATTCATTTTTATTTCATTTTATTTCATTTTATTTCATTTTTCTTGCATAATTAATTTAAAATACTTAGAAAATCCTAAAAAATATTTTCCTTCTGCATTTTTAATTCAAATATTTTTCTCATCCCAAAAACATTTTTATTTTTATTTTTTGCATTAAAAGATCATTTTAAAAATATTTAAATGTTTATTTTAATTAATTAATGGAAATTTATTAATTAAAATATCATTTAGGTTTCCAAAAATCCCAAAAAAAATTCAAATTGCATCTTAGGACATTTAGAAACATTGTCAAACCATTCATACAAATTTCTTTTTGGTTTTGATTCAACTTTGACATTTTTCTTTGAATTTAGGGTTCATAAAATCCCATTTTTGAACCCTAACTTCAAGAATTCTTTTCTGCCTAACCATGAAGGGTTTGACATTGGTTCTTTTTGCATTGATCTTCATATGGCATGTAGTATCTAGCATAATTTTTTCACAAATTTATATTTCATTTTCAATTTGATTTGCATTTTTCCTTTTTAGGTACCCTAAAACCCTAGATAACTTGGAAAATTCATAACTTTCTTTAGGTTAAGAGTTAGACCTCCTCCTTTGGGGTGTGATATCATATGGGGTTAGGTTTCCTTTAAGTTCATTTGCAATTTTTTTATCTTATGTTTTGCTTCTGTTTTTGACTTTTGCATCTCATGTTGTCATAAAACCCTAATTCCTCATGTACATTTGCATTCATCTTGCATATGCATCCACACATGAACTTTCCATGACATTTCATGCATTCAAATGTCATCTTAGGCATCTCAGGACACATTAGAACCATGCTTGATCATTTCTTCATCCATTTGCCATGATATGCATTCATTTCATTCCATGAACTTTCATGTGTTTTCGTACTTCTAAACATGCTTCCATTGCATTCCATCTCTTGTATGATCATTCATAATACTTGACATGTCTTTGCATCATTCAATAGCATCATTTGCATTATGAATATGCTTCTAGTTTTGATTTGCATCTTTGCATACATTACATTTTCATTTCATTCCTTTCCTTTATGCTAACCATTTCAGGTGGTAAGTAACTTGATAAGTGAATTTGCCTTCACTTCTCACTTCTCTTCTCATTCTTCTTATGGATCCTTGCTGCATTTTCATTTTCTTTAAGAGTGAGCTTGCTCATTAATGTTCATCATTCACTTTCTTTCTCCAAGTTACTTATCTTCTTTAGTGAAGTAAGTAACTTGTTTCTTCTGCTTCTCCTCCTTTCATCTGATTCTTCCATTGGTGGCTTCTATGAAGATCTCTTGCAAGCCTTATAAACCATAGGAACACCCAAGAATGACAATAATTAGGGTTGTAATTAGTCCCCCTTTAGCTTTTACCTTTGTGTATTCTTTGTGTCTCTCTTCTCACCTCATCATTAGAGACTAAACCCTTAAGGCTTTAAGACTTTGTGATTAGGGTTATGCCTGCATCCTTCTCTTAGGATGGAGTGTATAACTTTAATCCTAAGTGTTAAACCCTTAATGTGTTTAAACCTCTTAATCAACCCATCTTAATAATCACTAAGACAATATCTTGTAACTTGGGACTTGCATTAGGGTTCTAATTCTTCCATTATTGGTTAAGAAGGACTAACCCTAGTGTTAATGGACCAGTCCCCCTCAAGTTGTCTTACAAATCATAAAACTCACTTCTTAATCTCACCATTAATTAAAATCCATTAAATAAAGGCTTGTTAATTTGAGGTATCTTCCTCAGCTTAAGTGCTCTCATCTATTATCCTTCTATTAGGATGGTGTAATGGTTTCACTAAATCTTTGGTTATGGATTAAAATCATTACTTAACACTAAACAAAAACTCAAAAACATCTAAATAATCACAAGTAGGTTAATGATCTTAATCCTACATCATTATGGTAATTAAGTTTGAGATGTTTATCTCATACTTAAGGTATTCTCATTATCCCTAATCAAAGGGAGGATATGATGAGTTTACTAACCCTTGGTTTAGGCTTAAGCTCATTAACTTATGACAAACACAAAAGACAATAAAAGATTGAAAACAAAAAACAAAGCAATAATCGTCTCCTCCGGGATTCTTTTCTCATCATCTTCACTCACAAACGAGAACTCACTTCTTCCGTCTAATGCAAGACAGTTAGCACTTGAGCCAGACAGGTCATACACTTGAGCATAGACAAGCAAGCAGTTCACAAGTCAATTTATCTTTCAGTCTCTTTGAGTCGAACTACAGTGTTCTGACTTCCTCATTGCACGGGAGGATACGTAGGCATAACTTAACTGTTATCGAACAAAAGTCTCTGTGTCTCCCTCCTCTTCCAGCTTTCTTTTTAAGCCTCATTCCTGAGCACCTCATTTCATTTTCTTGCACTGAGACTTATATTTTCTTTTCAATATTTTGCACACAGATAACACAGACACCTACCCCTTTAAACACAAAATTTCAAGCGTGGATTCCGTCGAGTACGACGGACATTCTGGGTGCTAATACCTTCCCAGGTTATAACCAACCCCCTTTCTCAGTTTCTCTGGTTCGCGACCGTCTTATCCATCTCTTTCGAGGTTTATGCTGCATTACCTTTCCTTTGGGATAAAAATGCCTAGCTGGCGACTCTATTCACCTTCATTTCATTTTCTCCTTTCGCCGACCGTTCGCGGCTGTACCCTATCTGATATGGGTGTCTTTTAGCAGGAGCGACACGTACGAGCAGAAGCAACTATCAAACACAGATGAGTGTCGGGGAATGAGGACGAGCATCAACTATCAAACACAGACGAGTGCCGGGGAATGCGGACGAGCATCAACTATCAAACACAGACGAGTTCCTGGGAATATGGACGAGCATCAAACAGATAACGATACACCGACGAGCGCGAGGAAATGCAGACGAGCATCAAACAACTATCAAACACAGACGAGTGCCAGGGAATGCATACGAGCAACAAACAGATACCAAACACATACCAAACACATACGAGTGCTGGGGAATGCTGACGAGCAACATGCAAGGTGCACTGATTGGCAACAATAATCACAACTCTGCAGGGGAGAGTCGGGTCAAGAGGCTTTGACAATTAACTCTGGTTGGGGAGATAAATAACTGTTTGTATCATCACAATGGCCGAAAATAAATTGGCAACTTCTCTGGGGAATATTTCAATGATGGGAGTAAATCCCAAACATGAACTCTACGGGGGATAACCATCTTCAGACTTGGTTGGGGAAGATGCTTAGCTAAATTCTTGCTGAGGAGAGAATTCTGACAATTCTAACTCTGTGGGGAAATCAGGCTTTCAGCTGCCTGCCGGGAATATTTCACTTGTGGAAAACTAATCTGCTTGGGTAGGAAACCTCTTCAATTAGGTTTGGAATTCTGCTGGGGATTCCACTTGCTCTAGCTCAGCCAGGGAACATTCTCTTCATGGGGAATATTCTCTGCTTGGGGAGATATGACACAATCCTGCAAAACCTGCAATAAAAGTATACACACATTGTGCCCCGGGGACTTGCATGGTATGATCTGTTCATCCATTGTCACCAGACACTCAAAGATAGTTTTAACCGTTTTCCTGCAATGTCATTTTGGAAAATCACCCTGTTTCGAATGCAATGTTCTTTTTTCCAAAAATTCAGGACATTTTTGCAAACAAAGTAAACAAAACACAACACAGCTTTTTACTAAATATGCATTCATTAAGAAGCCTCTAAATAGGCAAAGTTTTACATCAGGAAGCAACTACCTGGAAAGAGGTAGCTACCGTAAAATTGAGAAAAGAAACTATCCTAATGGCAATGTATACGACATTCCAATGAGTTTCCTTCCTGCTATGACCAACATGTCTTCAAGACTTTCCATTCTTGCCTTCGCTTTCTGAAGAGGATGAGGGGACTGATTCCCATCCTTCTGATATTGCCAGACTGCATGAAACAATGATTTGGTTCAGATTATCTGGATCGCAGTTGTTCGCTTATTCCCTTGTTTTGCGTGGATCGACCTTTTAGGTTTTTAGTCCACCGGGATACCCTTTTTTGCCTGAGCTGTCCGATGTGGCTTTTCAACTTAGCAGGTGTACATTTTTTTCACTTGTTTTCCCTAACTTTTGCCCGAGCTTTTTATTCTATTTTTAGCTTGCCGGGATGCCCTTTTCTTGCCTGGATTTTAATTCTATTTTTGTGTCCAGTGGTTCTTTTTATGCGAAGTATTTTTTAACTATGTCTGAGTTAACAGGGGATTGGAAATCTTCTCCATCCATAGTAGTGAGCATAAGCGCCCCACCTGAGAAAACTTTCTTCACTATGAATGGGCCTTCGTAGCTTGGGGTCCACTTGCCCCTGTGATCTGAACTTGGAGGAATGATCCACTTGAGTACAAGCTCGCCTACTTGATACTCTCGAGTACGTACTCGTTGGTCGAATTCTCGCTTCATTCTCCTTTGATAAAGTTGACCATGACAGATAGCCGCTAATCTCTTTTACTCAATTAGACACAACTGATTATATCGAGCACGTACCCACTCAGCCTCATCAAGCTTCACATCCATCATCACACGTAAAGAAGGAATTTCTACCTCAACAGGCAAGACTGCTTCCATGCCATACACCAAGGAGAATGGAGTTTCCCAGGTTGACATCCTGACTGACGTTCGGTACCCATGCAATGCGAACGGTAACATCTCATGCCAATATTTGTAAGTGACAACCATCTTCGGCATAATCTTCTTAATATTCTTGTTAGTTGCCTCTACCGCGCCATTCATCTTTGGTCGGTAAGGAGAAGAATTGTGATGTTGAATCTTGAAGTCCCGACACAGTTCTGCCATTATCTTGTTGTTTAAATTGGAACCATTATCAGTAATGATTCGCTCGGGAACTCTGTATCTGTAAATGATGTCTCTCTTCAGAAACATGGCTACCACTTGACGAGTGACATTGGCATAAGATGTTGCTTCAACCCACTTGGTGAAATAATCAATCGCAACCAAGATGAAACGATGACCGTTTGAAGCAGTAGGCTCTATTATCCCGATCATGTCAATGCCACACATAGAAAAGGGCAAAGGAGATGACATGACGTTGAGCGGGCTAGGAGGAACATGCACCTTGTCTGCATAAATCTGGCATATGTGGCATTTTCGAGCGTACGAACAACAATCTGCATCCATTGTTAGTCAATAGTACCCTGATCTCAACAACTTCTTAGCCATAACATGTCCTCCTGCATGAGTACCGAAGGATCCCTCGTGGACTTCCTGCATTAACAGGTCTTCTTCGTGTCTATCCATGCATCTGAGCAAGACCATGTCAAAGTTTCTCTTATACAGAACCCCGTCTGCATTCAAGAAGAAGCTAGCAGCAAGTCGTCTCAAGGTCTTCTTGTCGTTGGATGATGACCCAGCTGGGTATTCTTGCTTTTCCAGGAAAAGCTTAATATCAAAGTACCAAGGTTTCTCATCAGACACCGCGTCTACAGAGAAAGCATAAGCTGGTGCATCAAGCCTGGAAATATCAATCCTGGGCACATAGTTCCAACACAAGACTTTGATGGGAGAAGAAAGAGTAGCCAATGCATCGACAAAATGATTCTCATCTCGTGGTATATATTGAAGCTTAACCGTTGTGAAGAACATAAACAATCTTCTGGCATAATTCCTATAAGGAATTAAGTGTTCTTGATGTGTATACCACTTGCCGGTAATCTGGTTAATAACGAGGGATGAATCTCCAAATATATCGAGGGTCTTAATCTGAAGATTAATAGCCTCCTCTATTCCCATTATGCACGCCTCGTATTCCGCTTCATTGTTGGTGCAACCAAAAGTAATTCTGGCAGCAAAGGGAAAATGAACACCTTCGGGGGTGATAAGAACAACACCGACTCCGCGTCAATTGATATTGACTGCCCCATCAAACATCAACTTCCATTTGGATTCAAGGTCAGGCCCCTCCTTCGGAAGTGGTTCCTCGCAGTCTCTTGCCTTGAGGTACATGATGTCCTCATCAGGGAAATCAAACTTCATTGGCTGGTAATCTTCCTCAAGCGGTTGCTGTGCAAGATAATCTGACAATACACTTCCTTTGATGGCTTTCTAGGAAGTATATTGTATGTCATACTCTATTAATATCATTTGCCACCTTGCAACTCTTACGGTTAATGCTGGTTTCTCAAAAATATACTTGACAGGGTCCATTTTTGAGATTAGCAATGTAGTGTGAGTCAACATGTACTGTCTCAGTCGGCAAGCATCCCATGCCAAAGCGCAACAAGTTTTCTCGAGCAGTGAATAACGGGATTCACAGTCAGTAAACTTTTTGCTAAGGTAATAAATAACATGCTCTTTTCGACCAGACTCGTCATGTTGGCCCATCACACACCCCATCGACCCTTCTAACACAGTCAAGTACACGATAAGTGGCCATCCTGAAACTGGAGGCATTAGGATCGGAGGCTCCTGCAAATATTCTTTTATCTTTTCAAAGGATCTTTGACAGTCTTCATTCCACCTGACCGTTTGTTCTTTTCTTAACAATTTGAAGATTGGCTCGCATGTGGCAGTTAGATGAGATATAAACCGTGAAATGTAGTTTAATCTCCCTAAAAACCCACACACTTCTTATTTCAGTTTTCGGTGCAGGCATCTCTTGTATTGCTTTTACTTTTGCAGGATCTACCTCAATTCCCCTTTGGCTAACAATGAAACCCAACAATTTACCGGAACACACTCTGAAAGTGCACTTGTTTGGATTCAACCTCAATCTGTACTTTATCAATCTATCAAACAGCTTTTTGAGATTGACCATATGCTCTTCTTCGTCCCGGGACTTGGCAATCATATCGTCCACATAGCATTCAATTTCCTTGTGTATCATATCGTGGAACAAAGTTACCATAGCCCGTTGATACGTTGCCCCGACATTATTTAAACCAAAAGGCATAACTTTATAACAGAATGTACCCCATAGAGTAATGAATGTCATTTTCTCCATGTCTTCCAGCGCCATCTTAATCTGATTGTACCCAGAGAAGCCATCCATGAAAGAAAATATCGAGAACTGAGCGGTATTGTCTACCAGCACATCAATGTGAGGTAATGGAAAGTCATCCTTTGGACTTGCTCTGTTTAGATCCCGATAATCGACGCACATCTGGACCTTGCCATCTTTCTTTGGTACAGGCACAACATTAGCTACCCAAGGTGGGTAACTAGTTACAGTAAGGAACCTAGCATCCCACTGCTTTTGAACTTCCTCTTTGATCTTCATTTCCATGTCAGGGTGAGTTCTTCTCAGCTTTTACTTTACAGGAGGACAATCTTCCTTTAGTGGCAGCTTGTGTACAACGATGATAGTATCCAACCCCGACATATCTTGATACGGCCAGGCGAAGATATCCACATATTCACGTAGTATACCAATCAACTCCTTCTTTACCTCGGCCTGCAGTCTGGCCCCAATCTTTATCTCTTTCCTTACATCCTTAGACCGAATGTTGATGATCTCTATTTCTTCCTGATGAGGGTGAATGACCCTTTCCTCTTGTTTCAACAACCTAGCTAATTCTTCCGGGAGTGCACAGTCTTCCTCAACCCCTTCATCAGCTTGCTAGATAGGATTGTCGAAGTCATGCATAGTCATAGCAGGAACGTTATCACAGGAATCCGAATGATCAACACTGGACAAATGATGTGCTTATTTCAGAATCTGTTCTTTCAAAGGAGACACAAACACACAAAAACACTGAAAAGAAAACATTGCCATTTTATTTATTTTTTGTGAAAAATTTTAAAAATAAAGAAAGAGAACACAATTTTCTTGAAAAATATCCTTTATTTCAAGAAAAAAGTAAATGCATTAAAACATGGTGGCCCTATAGATGGATCCATGCACCTTGAGCAGAGTGCAGGATTTGAAATGCAGTATGATAAAAATGGAAACAAAGAAAATTACTTTGACTGCCAAGTAACTTGAACCAAATCTCCAGCAAACCAATTCTGGAGCTCCTCCCCAGGTGCACATGGGTGAATCCAGTTATCCAAGTCGCAGTCACTATCCCCTTTTTCATCTGTTGCACAAATGTTGTTGTAGTCGAACATTCCAGCACTTGTGAACGTTATAGACATACTGCCTTGAGACCAATTGGAATGACCAGGTTGATATCCGAGACCAAACTTGTCATCCTTCTTTTCTACTTCTAACATCTTGCCCCAACCCTAGGCGTTTCCGAATTGGACTACTTCCTTAGCTTGCTTGTAGGAGTAGATAGGAGTCTCGTCTTTCTCATTGCTCCGAACTGCAGCAACCGGAGACAAAGTACTAACATTGACTGTCTCAAAAGCCTGGAAAAGTGTCTCATGGATCTCCCCGTCCATTTCCACATACTTGAAGGTCGACAAATTGCTTACAAAAATATCTTCTTCCCTGCATACAGTAACAACCTGGCCGTCTACCACATATTCTAACTTTTGATGCAATGTGGATGTTACTGCGCCAGCAGCATGAATCCAAGGACGTCCTAGAAAACAACTATAAGCGGGTTGGATATCCATAACATAGAACGTGCTCTTGAATACCTGAGACCCAATCTTTATCGGTAGCTCCACCTCCCTGAACACAGACCTCCGTGACCCATCAAAGGCTTTCACAATCAAATCACTGGGTCGCAAAACAATGCCATCAACATTCAGCTTCATAAGGGCCTTCTTAGGGAGTACATTGAGAAAAGAACCTATATCTACCAAGACATGTGATAGAACAACACCCTTACACTCCTTGGTGATGTGAAAGGCCTTGTTGTGATTACGTCCCTCGGAAGTGAGATCTCTATTTGTGAATCCCAACCCATGGCTGGCGTTCACACTGCCTACCACAGCCTCCAACTGATTAACAGTTATCTCTTGTGGTACATATGCCATTTGCAAAACCTTAAACAAAGCCTCTCGGTGAGCTTGTGAACACATTAACAACAACAAAATGGATATCTTGGGCGGAGGCTGATTCAACTGTTCAACCACCTTATAGTCACTTTTCTTAATTATTTTCATGAATTCCTCGACTTCTTTTTCAAAAGTGCCCTGACTATCAGCAGGAGTTGTCACCTCTTCAGTCACTATTTGCTTACCCTTAGCCTTTACAACGGCCTCAACTTCGGGATCACCTCTAAAAACTTGAGGAGAAAAGAGACGACCGCTCCGAGTAAACCCACCAACTCCTCCGACATTCACAACAGTCGGGTCAATCGTCACCGCTTTACTTTCCACCTTCTAGCCTTCTACGTACACGTCTGAGCCATAGTGCCAAGGGATGGCCTTGTCATCACATATGGAACCGGTCCCGGAACAATAATAGTTACTGGACTCACTTCTGGAACATAGATAGTCACCGACTCTCTCCAGGCAGGAACTTCAGCAGAATCAAAATAAATTGTGACTGTAGACACATAATCACTTCTATTGTCAGCCCTGTCAAACTGTAGAGACCTCTCATTAATCAAACACTGCAACCCAACTTTCAAATCCCCGTAACCATTAACTGAATTCATGCAACCCTCAGAGTCAAAACCACAACCTGGGAATATCTGCCCTTCCAACAGTCTGTCTTTCACCACTAACAACGAAGTCTACACTTCATCCACGCTCAAAATCAAGTTTAACCTCTCGCCACCGTCAACAACATTTATCCTGGCCCCCCATGATTTGGAATGGGGTTTGACGTAACATTTGGAGGCGGTGCAAAGTTAATTTCTTTCGAGTCAATCAAATCTTGGACCTTATGCTGTAATGCCCTGCACTTCTCTGTTGAGTGCCCGGGAGCTCCTGAATGGAATACACATCTTGTATTAGAATCATACCCCACTGGAAGCTCTCCAGGTGGAGGTTGTACTAATGTCCTCAACTGAACCAAATTCAAATCTAACAATCTCTGGAGTAGTGCCGTGTATGTCATCGGGATGGCCTCAAGCACCCTGTTAGCTGGACGAGCTTGTCTCTGTTGATAGGGTCTTTGTTGATAGTTATTGCGTTGTGGCTGTTGCTGTTGCTACTGTTGTTGGGGTTGTTGAACATGACTTGTTGGAATGGTGACAGATGCCACCTGCTCGTAAGATCCCCAGTATCCACGGCCCCGGCCTCGGCCGTACACAACATTAGTTTCTCCTTCTCTCCTTTTTGGAGGTCCATTAAATCCCTTTCTAACTCCACTTTAGCTACCTGCACCACCATATTGGATCTTCCCCATTTTCAACAGAGTTTCAACCCTTTCTCCAGCTATCACGATATCGTTAAACTTTGTTGCTGAACAAGACACCAGTCTCTCAATAAAAACCCCCTGCAGTGTTCCCATAAACATGTCTACCATTTCATTCTCCAACACGAGAGGTTGCACTCGAGCAACAAGCTGACGCCACCTCTGGGCGTACTCTTTGAAACCTTCTTTAGCACTCTGAGACATTGTCTGCAACTGGGTATGATTTGGAGCCATATCCAAATTATACTGATACTGTTTCACAAATGCCTCGGCTAAATCCTTCCAACTTCGAATGTTGAGGCTCAGCTTCATGTACCATTCCAAGGAAGCTCCTACAAGACTATCTTGGAAGTAATACATCCACAACTTTTCGTCATCTGTATGCGCAACAATCCTTCCCACAAAAGACTAAAGGTGAGTTTTCGGGCAAGCCGTGCCATTGTACTTATCAAAAGTAGGGACCTTGAACTTGTAGGGAATTCTCACCCCTGGCACCAAGCCCAGATCTGTGATGTCAAACCCTAGAGAACTCTGAGATTGAATGGCGCGAATTTTCTCAGCCATTTCTTCAAACCTCCTATTCATGTCAATCCCCTGGCCTTCCGCCTCATCCAGCAAAGTGAACTGTTCGTCCTGCCCATCCATCTGCATGTTATTCACTCCATCATTGATAATAGTGACCCCTGGTTGCACCATAGGGATTTCAATGTGACGGGCACCAACCCCATTGCGATTACCTCCATCTACTGTCCCATTGTTCCTGACCTGATTATTCTCCACCATTTCGCGTAAGCGCTCTTGAGTTTGACCCATTCCAGCCATGAGGGTCATGAAGTTGTCAATTCTTGTCCTTAAGTCAGCCAGATCTGCTTGCATCTGCTCCATTGCTCTCTCTGTTCACCTTTGTAGGGTATCTGTGCACAATTGACTGTCTCTGAACCTTCTTAGGAGCTATAGTGCCTACAAGTGAAATAAACGTTAGAAAATTGATGGATTACCTGCAAAACAACAAACACGTTATATGCATGAAATGTAACTATTCATGTTTCCACATCTAGGGATTAATATGCCCCAGTTCTGGTATTTTTGACAGAAAATACTCCATATGTCCTTTTAGAAACTAGCTTTTCAAACTCTTTTGAGGAGTATTCAACCCTGATGGATTTTGACAAACAACTTTGCTTATTTAGAAATGGCAACTGGAAAGTATCATCGTATAACATGAATGAACTACCAATAACCAGAGTTATAAACATACACATAATTCCCAAAGGGTTACAATTCCATTCAAAAACAAAAAGATAAAGCAAGACTCCTACAACAAGCCTATAGGTAGTCTGGATGCAAACAACAATAAACTAAAACCCTAGGCTAAAAGAAGATTCAGGCCCTTCTTCTGCAGTCACCACCCCTGTCCGGTTCTTCTTGATGCCTACTCTCAGCTTAAGATCTGCAATCTCCTTCATGCTTCCTCCAAGGCTAGATGGCTCTGTACCAATTGTTGAGTCTTTTCCCTTCGTATCTTGTGAACTTGTTCTACTTCTTCTTTCTTGAATGCCATCTTCACCTCGAAGAACTCTTCCTTTTCTTTGTACTTTTTCTGCTCCTGTTCTCTTTGTCCCTATAACCAAGTAATGGATTGACGAGCTTCTCTAAGAGTCTTCAAAGTATTCTTATGCTTCGCTTCTCTTTTTGACTCTGTTAAACCCAGTCTTTGAAAATGAGCTTCTCTCCTAGCAAACTCCTTTCCTTTAGCTTCTAAAGTATCCTGCATCCTCTGTAGCTTTTCTTCTGGTTCTTGCTTAACATGATTGGCACAGTGATACAAGCTAGCGATTTCAGAATTCTCTATCCGAACCTCGTGCAACTGAGCTCCCAACCTCTTGTAATCTTCAAGAGAAACAGTGGTTTGTACCGGTACTTCTTTTGGATATAGTGGAGCCTCCACTAAAAATGGAAGGAAGAAGCTGTCAACCCTACCTTGTATCCAAGCAACACAAAGGGGATAAGTTTTAGGGTCTACCTTTCCAAATTCTTTCTTACCCTCCCTAACCTTTGTTTCCCAAGCTTGAGATACTTGGATAACCAACTGCTCATTATCTTCAGCTGGAAAATACAGAGTCTTAGCTATTTCTTCATCTGATGGAGGATCTCTCAGTGGATAGCCAAATTGTTTTCTAGACAGCGCAGGGTTATGAATTATCACTCCTTTCCTACCTAACAAAGGCACATAGGGAAATTCGCCACACCTGGTAATAAACTCCTTCCCCACTAAGCTTCTGCTACATCCCCAAGATATGTCATCAGATGTTAACCCCATCAATCTTCTATCCCACTTCTAATCTTGCTTAAGATCTTTGAACGTTCCTGACTTTGGAAGCTTCTTAGCGAACCACTCAGCGAACAATGGAGCACCACAATTTACGTACTCTTTTCTCTTCTCATTTCTGTGATGTACACCAAAGTAAAAGTCTCCCAACAATGTATGCACCAGGTTTCCTTTAATGAAAAGGGTGATAGCCTCCAAGCTTACCCATCCTTTCTCTCCTGGGAAAAGACTTATCCCATATACCATTAATGCTAACAATGCACTGAATTCTAACCACTTCCCTCCCAAAGCAAACACATGGGCTTCTGTGATAAGAAAATCCAGAGTAACTCCCTTCCCCTTACTAGCTTCCAACTCCATCTTCACTCTAAGCATACTCAAATGACAAGTACCTGCAATGTCCTTGTACGAGGGTCACTTCTCTGCAGCATAATAGGGAACACCATTCCTAATAGGAATCTTCAGGATGTCAGAAATCTCTTCCATAGTAGGAGCCAAGACATAGTCAGCAAACACAAAAATTCTCAACTGAGGATCATAAAACTGCAACAAAGAATGAAGACTATCTCTCTGATCAACAGTAGGCTTGTTCATGTAACTCAAGATCTTCCCATACCGGATTCTGAAATCATCTGAAACCTTGTCACTCATCAAGCCCACCAGTTTCTGAATACCCTCAATTGCTGGTTGCAGGAAAGTGTAATGAGCATTCCTTTTCCTGGGTATCTCTTGGACTTCTGTCATCTGGAGAAATAATGAATACCAGAACTCGGTACAATGGATAAATGATAACCTGAAATGGAAACATAAACAGTTAATGCAAGTATGATGCGATGCAAATGCAATGCAGGCATATGATCAATAACTGGAACTGTCTGGATATGGAATACTGGACCCAAGTGACCAAGAACCAAGAACCAAGATCCTCTAAATAAATCCCCATGAACAAGAATTCAGTCTCAAATAAGCCCCAAATCAGATATCATATGACTTAAGAACTCCACAATCCATGTAACCATATCAAACCATAGGACTGTACCGATAATGAGGTATGATGAGGTCAATGGTTCCTGCAAACCTGTAAACCCCTCCCAATCTCACAGGTGTGCTCTGGGTCAAACATCACGGACTCTCAAAGCCGAATAACAATAATACGTTCACCATTTCTGAGAAATGGTTCATGACCAAATCAGGGAATCCGTTTGGCATTATGTACTACTCAGGGAGGTCTCAGCGTGTGTCCGGGAAAAACAAGCATCCTTTATAAGTTTCCAGCTTCAAGCGCTGGAATCGGGAAAAAATAGTACGTTCATCCCGAAGGGTACAATATTATCGTCATACGACCAAATGCTTTGACTGAGTTCCTATAAAAGAACCAGGCCATCCTATGCGAGTTCCCAGTGGGCCGTCGGGTGCGAATGGGTTTGCCATTGAATGTGGTCTGCCATAGTCACCACTAGAGAGGGATGTTTCCACAAGGTCCTCAATGATCGGTCCCCAGATGCACATAACTATCGAGGTCGTGTAATGATCCAAGAAAGAATCCTGAATCAAAACATTTCCAAGATGGCCGCAAGTCTGGGTGTGGAACTCACTACTACCAATATAGCAAGATGCCATGAAGCCAAAGTTACTGTCCACGCTAAGTCCTAGGGTGCACTCGAGCCCCGGTTACGAGCTCATCTCACAGTAACAGTTCCCAATCCCACAAAAAATGGAAACCAGCACATCCAGACAATCCAGAATAATATGATGCATGAAAATAAATACTGAAAATTGTAAATAAAACTGTAAATAAACAACAGTAAAATAAACAAGCAACAACAAACAATCAACACCCAATGAAACAGAAACACGCAAGCTCTAGGAGAGACTCTCAAGGGGAACCAGAGATACTCTAGTTAGGAGGTCCCCAGCATAGTCGCAAGTTGTCGCTCCCTAGATTTATATCCTGGTACAAACGCGAAAGTGGCGCGGAAGAGAGGTAGAGTCGCCAGCCAGGCATTTTTATCCCGAAGGAACATGAATGGTAATGCTGCACAAACCAGAAGAAAAGAAAGGAAGGACAAAGGTCCTGCGAACCAAAGAAACTAGGTTCGGGAGTCAGCTACGACCTGGCAAGGTATTAGCACCCCAGATCATCCTCCGTAGCCGACGGGATCCACGCTTGCAAAGAAACTGTTTCAAAGGGTGAAGAAATGAAAGTTGCTGCAAAACAAAGACTGAAACTGGAAAAGGAACTAAGAAAGAAAACGAAGAGGAAAAATGTAGGGAAAATAAGGATTGTGCTCGAACGGGCCCTACCCCGCTGCCTATGTATCTCACTGGGCATGATGATCAAAGTCGTCGTAGTTCCCCTAACTAGGGGTGGAAAGGATTGCATGTGTCTTAAGGCTTGAACTTCCTATGTCAATGCTCAGGTGTTGCAGGCTCAGACGACGAGTGCGTTACCGACTTGCAAAGTGACAAGTACGTGCAAGTTCGCACGATGAGAGTGAGTAAGATGAGAAAAGAAGTCCCGAAGGAGAGACGCTTATTATTTGTTTGTGTTTTTTAGAAGTCTTTTAGGAGTGTGGCACACGAGAGTGAGATTAAACTCTTTTCCATGGAATGTGTACTTGCTACTACATTCCAAGATGGAATAATAGAAAAAGCACACCAAGTAAGGAGAATTTATCAAAGACTTGTTTCCAAGGGCAAGGGCCTAAGCCCACTAACTTGTTGAACTTATTAAGTGTTTTAGTGGTAAAAATGAAGAAGTAATTTTTAGGATTTTCTTGATGAAGATGACCTCATGATCAGACTTGTGCATCATGCTATACAAATGCACTATTCCAAGATGGAATGAATACATATACCCCATGGAATAAGGCTATTGCACAAGAAATCACTTCTTTCTTTATTAAGTATTTTTTATGTTTTTATATGAAGATGAGAAAAGAGAGAACCAAAGGAGCAAAATGGTAAAAATCTAATGGGGAAAGACTAAACCTAAAGTCATCATGCAAAAGTGGTCCTAAAGTTAGTGCAGCTTGAAGCCATCCTAAGAGAAAAGAAGAACAAAGAAGAAGCATAAGAAATGAGGAGAAGAAAGCTAGAGAACAACTTATTCCTTTAAAGGAGATAAGTTGCTTCTAAGGGGAAAGATGAAGAGTTGAATCACATGATGGTATAAGGCTCATCAAAATCACAAAGTAGAAAGCAAAGTAAAAAGAAGAGATGAAGAGTTGAAAATGTGGATAATCTCCCACACTTCACTTACCATTGCACCTACAAATGTTAGCAAAATTTCCAGCACATATTCATAACATCAATCAATACTAACACATTAACACAATTCATGGAATTAGCATGCTCAAAGTTTCAAGAAGATAAGATCAACAAACATGCCAAGCTTTGAAAATACATGAATTTATGTGTCAAGTACAAAAATTCGCAGTCGTTAACCGGTTAACCAAAGCGTTAACTGGTTAACGCAGGAAAATTTTGAATTCTCCTTCCTTTTGGTGGGAAACTCCAAGAATAACCCGGCGCCAACCATTCCAATCTGATCTTGATTCTCAATCCTTTTAGGGCTTTGACCATGATACCGAGCTTGTACAAAAGGTCCTGTGAGCTTCTTGCCAGGTCACTGTGCTCTTGACTTTTCCCTGTAAGATCACGAGTTCTCAGATGATTGATCATATGCCTTATGCTGGAACATGTGAGTGCTATGCTTTATTTTTCTATGCAAAATGCTAAGGATATGACATGCTTATGATGACTATGATATGATGATGATGCTAAAAAGAAGAGGGCAAATTTGGGGTGTTACACTACCAACTCTGAAGCTGACATATGATACAGTGCCATCGAAATCGGTCTAGTACCCAGAAATAGATCAATAGAAAACTCAACTTCTCTTTCCGGCGGTACATCCTTAATATCATCCGGAAACACTTCTGGAAAATCACACACCACTGGAAACCTACTTATCTCCAGTTCGCTTTCCACTGATAACGATGCAAACAAACCAAACAATTGAGCTTCGTCCAATAAAAGTTTCTTCAACTCTTTCATGGATTGGAAACTCTCTTCTTCATCATCATCCAAAGAAGAAAACCTTACTAACTTATGATAACAATCTATATGAACTCGATTAAATTGCAACCAGCTCATACCCAAGATCACGTCCAAACCTTCCAACGGCAAACAAACTAAATCCATAACAAAATCTTTACCATACATGGTCAAAGAATAACTTACACACACCAAAGAAGTAGTTACCGACCCTGAAGCAGGAGTCTCAATAACCATCTCACCACCCCAAGAAGACATAAACAAATTCAAACGCTTAGCGCACTCAAGAGAAATGAACGAATGAGTCGCTCCTGTATCAATAATAGTAACTAAAGGCGTACTAATAATAAAGCATGTACCTTTAATCAAACGGTTTGCACTAGTAGTATCCTTCCCTGCTAATGCAAACACCTTTCCGCCCGCCTGAGCTTGCTTCGGCTTAGTAAACTTAGTACTAATGTGACCAACTTCCCCACAATTGAAGCACTTCACAACATTCCTCCTACACTTGGTAGTAGCATGTCCAAGACCTCCACAGTTTGATAATTTCACAATATTCTTCCCACACTCAAAAGACTTGTGGCCCAAATCGCCACACTTGTAACACTTAACGGGACCAGAACTCCCTCCACCAGATCTCCTATCAAATTTTCCCCTATGTTTGCCCTTATCAACGGGTGTCACATAAGTTCCACTTCTAGCTTGTTGCTTCCCTTTCCTCTCATTCACACTCTTGTAATGTGTAGAATGAGTTTTGCTATCTTCTTCAAAAATTCTACAACATTCCGTCAAATCTGAAAACCTTCTAATTCTCTGGTATCCCATAGCTTGCTTAATCTCAGGACGCAAGACATTCTCATACTTAATACACTTTGAAAACTCAGCAGTAGCAGCAACATAATGAGGATGAAACTGAACCAATTCCACAAACTTAGCAGTATAGTCAACCACTGACATACTACCTTGCTTCAGCTCAAGGAATCCCATCTCCTTCTTTCCCTTCACACTCTCAGGGTAGTACTTCCCTAAGAACTCAGTACAGAAAACTTCCCAATCTATCTCTTCATCATCTTCCTCAAGAGCTTGACTTCTACCGACCCACCAATCATGAGCTTCTTCCTTCAGCATGTGAGAACCAAGCCTCACCTTACTCTCTTCAGCACATTCCATGACTCTGAAGATTCTTTCAATCTCCTTCAACCAATTATGAGCACCATCAGGATCGAATCTTCCTTTGAAGACCGGCGGTTGATTCTTTCTGAACTCATCATTAGCATTCACATTCGGCGCTCCCTGCACCGCCCTAGCCATTGCTTCCAAAGCAGCAGCCATAACATTGTCGTTTCTACCAGCCATATTCTGATTGTTCCCAAAGACAACAACCAGATTAAACAAAAGTCCAATCATAACAACATCAAGACAGACACAACTGACTCGAACACTGGCTCTGATACCACTTAATGTAACACCCCCTTTCTATACCCCAAATAAACAATTGAATCACTTAGACACATATTACAAATTTCATCAGAGTATATTTGAAACATGGTATAAAAGAGAAATGCCACATTATACTTGAAATTATAATCATACAATACCTGTTCAATAAAGATATGCAACAAATGGGGTAACTTGCACACACAAGGATTTCATCCTTACACTCGTATTCATTTAATTCAAATAACAGCGGAAACCACATAACAATTTCAAACTTATATACTTATCATAAATATATCCACAAGTTTGAATCACCAAAATAATACCATGTTTACATAAAACATCTATCATAAAAATACATACACAAATGCATTCACAAAAAGGCATCAAGCCGACCCTAGCTACCCGGTGCTACATATCAGAGCCGACTGACCTAAAGATGAAGACGAGCTTCACAAAAATACCATCCAGCATCCTACTCTGCAATGCCTCGTAGAGCATCATAAAATAGCAGAAGGGTGAGAAACATTATCATAATAACATTGCATATAATTATATATCTCAACACATAAAATGCACATGAAACATATTCTCACCACAAATCATTCCTTACCACCTATACACATCGCAACGTGTACATACACAAATCAAGCATATTCATCATGCACCAATTCACTAATTCACATAGACTTATGTTATTTATGGTTATTCCTCAATTCTATTCATTCCGCATAAACATACATCTAGCTATGTTTAATCACACATATACATTACAAATGTATAAATCACATACATATACATATATCAAACATGCATATATACAAACAAGTATGTTTCATCACACATACTATCATATCCATAATACTCCAAATAAACTTATGCACATTCATGTTTATTTCTGCATATCATAATTAAAATGATAAAATGCAACTCATAGAGACCGACACACGATTCTATGCAGATGCAATGCGGTACCAACTCAACATTTCAGCAGGTTCACTAAGGAACCAAATGGAATCATCGCTTGTTACCTAAAGTAACTCTCCGTCGGGCACACGATGTTCCCCATTGCTCACACCCCACATGTTCACACAATATTTATGGATTGCTCACACCCCACACGGGCACACAATCCGATTGCTCACACCTCACATGGGCACACAATCAATGTGAATAAATCACACATTGTTCACACCCCACACGGGCACACGATGTTTCTGGTTTTCTCACACCCCACACGGGCACACAATCCGATCGCTCACACCCCACATGGGCACACAATCTTGTTGTAATCATTGCTCACACTCCACATGAGTACACAATGCTACAACGGATTCACAAGGAATCCCACGGCACAAGAATGCATACATTATGCTTTACATGCAAAATGACACACAATATTCTTGAAATGCATACATTATTCACAACATAATTATGCACTCAACTCATTCAATTAACATACATTTGCACACAATTCAAGCAATGTATTCATTTGCCAACGGCCACAACATCACCTCAAACTCACAATTTCCATAATTAACTTATTTACATTTTATTGGAAAAGTTGGGTGAAAGTCAGCTAAACATTTCATTTCTTAGCATCATTAGTTTCTACACGTTTCTAGCTTCGAATCGATATAAGGAACACTAAAAATGGATACCCGAAACCAAAGCTACAGATTAAAACACAATTTTCTCAAAAACCTACAGGCTCGCTGAGCGCCCTCTCGCTCGCTGAGCGAGAATCTCCCTGGAACTTTCGCTGAGCGAGGGGTAGCTCGCTGAGCGACCACTGCGAATTCCAGAATTTCTCAGTTGCGAACAGTCAACTCCAAACACCCCAAATCTCCAAAATACTTCCATAAACATGATCTAAAGCATATATCTAACACCATACTTCGATTATAACGATTTCTAACCAATTAATCTACCAATTTCTCACATCTTCACTAAAACCCTAACTATTCATCTTCTCTAAACTTCCATCAAAACCAAAACTCAACCAATCAAACACATACATAATCATACATAATATTAAGATACCAATGTTTATTACCCTTACCCGATTATACCGATTCCTAGGAGCAATCTTGAAGCTTTTCCAACTTTCCCTCTTTTCTCTTCTTTTTCTCTTCTCTCCTTTTCTTTCTTCTCTTTTTCTTTCTCTTCTTACCAACTTTTCTATTTCACTCTTTCTCACTCTCTTATATTCTCTTTCTTCCTATTTCTATTTACTAATCTTTCCAACCAAATATCATTTTTCTCTCAAAAAACCAATTCTACTAATTTCTAACTTATCACTAATTAACAAATATCTAAAATACCCTCTTATCCAATTGTACCCGAAAATTCACAAAATGGTACAATCACATATCACACCAACATATCAAATTAATTCCTCAACATATCATATCATCTTGATAATTTCAAAAATAAAACAATTATCATACAAATAAAATAAAAGACTCCACAAAAATTGGGAAAATCGAATCGGGGCGTTACAAGGGGGAGGTCCCCCAACGACTATATTCTCCTCAATGACAATATTATCTTATGCGCCTCATTTGGCCTTTCCCATAGCTGGACTGGATTAGGCCTTGCCCAACTGTGGGCCACCTACCAGTCCAGTCCAAAACATGAGCTTCCTAAGCCGTTGTCCCTGTACGCAGGGACAATGACTTATTCTAGCGAAGATTGTTAAGGAGGAATAAAGTTGTTCTTTATCAACTTGTTGATAGTCATTACATCGCGGGGATGACTTCAGGTGGTCGACAAGAAATTTTTCATTTTTCTGCAGGGACAAGGTCATGATACGTTTGAGAGGCATTTTTGCATCGAGCAGGTGCCCGTTGGGAATTTGAAAAATTCTTCTTGGAATACACAGAGTTTTGTCCTAAGAAGTAAAATGTTTTATTCCTTCTGACATGTGTGACTATGTAGTAAATTTTTGCTAAGGCCTATGGAATCTAGGCTATTTAGGTAATGATGGATCTTATCTTTTTTGCTTCTTCGTGTGAGAAAGTGCTTATAAAAGGGAGAACATAAGTCTTCATTTTACACTTCGTGTGAAATCTCTCATCAAATCCTTTTGCTCTACAACTCACAGCTTTTTGCCATTCACCAGAGTTCACTTCCTGTCGTTTTCCTTAATGTTCAACCTTTGAAACCAGGTAATTATTCATCTTGCTGGACAGGACTTCTTAGATTTCTGAAAATAAAGAATGTGCTCGAATGGGCCCTACCCTGCTGCCTACATATCTCATCGGGAAAATGAGGATCAGAGTTGACGTAGTTCGCCTAACCAGGTGGGAACTTTGTTTGTGTTTTTTATCGCTGGAACTACTTATGTCTATGCTCAAGTGTTGCAGGCTCGTCTGGTACGATTGCTTTTACCGTCTTGCATGCGAGACAAGTCGTCGCAAGTTCGCGTTTAGAGTGAATGAGGTGAGAAGAGAATTCCCGCAGGAAAGTCGCTTATTGTTTGTGGTTTGATTTTTAAGAGTTTTTTTTATGAATTTGGCACAAGGAAGTGAATTCAAAATATTTTCCCTGGAATGTGTACTTGCTACTAAATTCCAAGATGGAATAGTAGAACAAGCACACCAAGTAAGGATAATTTATCCAAGACTTGTTTCCAAGGATTAGGGTCTAAGTTCACTTGCTTGTTGAACTTATTACATGTTTTTGTAGCTTTTGAAGAAATGTCTTTTATGTTTTCTTTGTGAAAATAGTCTCATGATCAGACTTGTACATCATGCTAGACAAAATCACACAATTCCAAGATGGAATGAATATGAGTTCCCCATGGAATAAGGCTATACACAAGAGATTACTTTAATCCTTTATTATGTGTCTTTTGGCTTTTTGTTTGAAGATGGGAGAAGAAGACTCAAATGGCAAAAGACAAAACTAAGGGGGACTAAGACACAATCCTAAGTTATTTATTGTATGCAAAAGGAGGCCCTAAGTGTTTGTGAGGTTTTCTAATTCTAGAGAGAAAGGAAAAGAAGAAAAGAGAATTAGAACTCACTTACTTCCTAAGGAAGATAAGTGGTTCTAAAGAGAGGGGAAAGCCTACAAGCAAAGCACAAAATGCTAAGGCAATCACAATTAAAATGCATAAAATATGGGAAAGAAGTAATACTTACCTCAATCTTCCCTCCTATAAAACAAACATTATCATGATGAAGCAATTTGAACATATGAACATGGCAAAACTCAATGAAAGCTCAAACTAGCCTAAGAAAAGTGTTAGTGATCTCCTAAGACTAAGACCTAAGCCTAAGGTATCCTACAAGGTAGAAAGCTTCTAAAGTTAGTAACTAACTCACACTAAGGTATTTTAAAGCCCTAAGAATATACAACCTCAAACTATACCCTAAAAGGAAGCTAAACCCTAATAGGAGTTAAGGTGAAGTCACATGAGAAACTTAAATGGTTAAGTATGCTAAACTTGTATGAGTTCAAAGGTGAATGGTAAATCCAGGGGTTAAAACCTAATGGAAGCAACCTAAGATATAAAACTAAGTGGGAGTTAAGAGATTCAAGTGAAGGAGATTCAAACACTATGTGGAATGGTGTGAGAATAAGAAGAAATGCATATTGAACTTCAAAGGAAGAAAAAGACTTAGAATAAAATCAAACATGAATAATGGGATTTGACTTATCCATAAAAAACCATGGACTTGATGAATATTAAGATGTGATTTAAACACAAAAATATGGTCACAAGGTTGGTTTTAAAGGGTTAAGATGGAAGAATGAGAGGAATTAGGGCAAAAGAAGGCATATGTGACTTATGGTTCAAGTAATCAACACAAATCAAAATACAATGACCTAAAATGAATACACAACATTCAAAGACCTCTAATGGACCCTAGAAAACTCAAATTAAGGACATCAAATGAATGACATAAATGCCTTACCAATTTTTGAACAAAAGGAGAAGGGAGAAAGACCAAAAATTTGACCTTTGGTACCAAATGCTTGGAAAAATAGTAAATGAACTTGAAAAAATGTGAAAATTGACTATCAAATACAAAATCCAGAAGGTGACCTACCTCTAAAATATCTCTTGAAAATTACTATTTTTACCTATTCAAAAGAAAGCTTGAATTAGATTAGGGTTTCTTGTGATCAAGGCAAAGGAATAGACTCAAAATGATACTAACAATGACCTAAAAAACGCAACAAAAATCTTTTTGGAGTATTCAATAGGTTCTTTGAATAGGGCAAGAAGAATGGATTCAGAATCATTTATAGTTTGGGAGAACAAAAATGGACAAGACAATGTGTTAAAAATGTAGAAAATAGGGAGAAAATAAAATGTGAAATTAATTCTGATTTTAAAATAAATAGAAAATGAAAATAAAAAATTTAGTAAATTAGTAAAAAAGTCAAGGATCATGTATGAATTTATTTAGAAATTTTGAGAATGGTTTGGTAATTTTGTGAAATTAAAATGGAAATGATAATAAAATGAAAATAAAAGAAAAGAATTGTGGGCGTCGGGTGCATGTAGTAAGGATCTGAACTGAAAATCCTAGGGCTTTTATAAGAAGAGGTGTGAATAGAAATCCTTGGCCCAGACAAATTACGCTGAACACAAGGCTTATGGTGAAATACTGGTCAAATGTTGACTCAAACCTGGACACTCAGATCAATCTCACGCTCACCAATAATTCCTCACAAAAATGAACTAACTAGTAATAAACAGGACACATGGCATTATCCCTAGGCACACCCACACATGATCACTCAGACCTCCCCTAAGATGGCACATGAACCTCACTCTCTCATTAATAAGCTGGCAACATATGGAATGCAGGATGAAGCAGATCCAATGGCTATGACATAAAATCAAAATAAATCTAGGGCAACTGTTCCGATCACCAGAGGGGACTTCCGGTCACCTTCTCCGGTGACCTCTGGTTAGGGAAAGGTGGAACCTCCATTAAAAGGAAGGTGAAACTATGGAAATGATCCTTATTCCACGTACACTAATAATCTGGCTTCAAAATCCATTTATCACTCATGATCATTGCAAATCGAAGCACAAAGTTCATCCTAAAAACTGGATCTATGCACTTATGGTGCCTATCTACTAACCAGACATTGCAATGCTTCGAATAAGCCTCAAACAATGTAAAACACACAAGAAATCACTGAAAACAATCAATCGAAAGAAGAGGCAAACTTGAAGTGCAGATCTTCAATGGTTGAACAAATCCAGAGATGAGACTCCTAAGCTTGAGGAAATGCACTCTTGAGCTCTGATAGAGTGAAATAAACACTCTTAAGATGATTGAATGCTTAATGATGAGGAAATTGTGAAAACTCAATGTAAGCTTGTTCTTGATTTCCAGCCAACTTGAACTATGGAGAGTGATCCAAAGATGATTTTGATGATGAATATGTGAAGGAAGCAATGTGATTGATGAAGATCAGTGAGGATTCCACAAAAATGCAGAAGTACACAGGTTTTCACTCTTGAACCTTCAACTGGATCCAGCCATGGAAATGGAGCATAAGGTGAGGATGAAGATGAATTGAGAGAGATTGAAGAAAGATCAATGATGATGAAGCTTCTGCGAGGGAAATGCAGTGAAAACTCAATGTGATTCTTTGGAAAATTCAAAGAGAAAGTGCTTGGTGATTTTGGTGATTTTGGTGATTTGTGATGAAATGATACCCCTCCTCAATTCAGTTAGATCTCCCTCTTATATATGCATGGTTAGTTCTAAATAACTCTAGTTAACAGTTATAACTAGAGTTAGTTAGCTTGAGGGTGAAGTGACCAAAGTAAAGGGTGTGTGGATCAATCGTCTAACTGAATTTGCCTTGCTCAAATTTGATTCAATGCACTAGTGTTCATGTTTCTTATAATGAGGCTGAGTGATGTGTGGAGAAGCTGATCAGATCAATGTAACTTGGTTGGTTATTGAATTTTCTCACTTGCTTGAATTTTCATCAGGTGTATGGCAGCATGGTGTGTATGCAAGCACATGATAATTTGCATCCCTAAGTGCAATGCCTTGTGATCATATTGAAGTTGCATGAGGCCTGCAAACTGGATTGAATGAGTAAAGCCTTGTTACAACCATTATCCTATGCCTTGGCATTCAAGAAAACCATATGTGAAATGTTGTTATTCCATGGATGATTTCTTCATGCTCAAGCTACTAAACCCTAACATCCTTGTGCTCAAATCAAAGAGGATGATTCATACAACAAATTTGTAGTTCAACCCAACATGTAATATGACCTCTAAACACTCCAATTGTATCTTTGAACATCATGCCAAAATGTTGCATCATGGGCCTGAATTGAATTACCTTGGCCTAGGCAAGATGCCTTGTGACATGACCAAGTTTTCCACCACTCTTTGAACCACCATAACTCTCAAACAAATGATCATATGAAAAATCCTCCAACATGAAAGTTGTAGAGGAGAAAACAATGAACAACTTTGATGTTGGAAAAATTTTCATTTGAGGTCATATTGATGGAGAAAAATATTCATACATTTTGCACACCACATGCTTGTGAAAATACCTTGCCTAGCGCGCGCAGGATGCAAGGCATGACTTGGTTTTTGCCCTAGTTTGCCCAAATATTGATTGATCATAACTCTCTCAATTTTAATGTTATGAACATGTTCCACCTATGGATTTGAAGCTTAGGATTCACTCTTTCAAACAGCCCAAGTGGAATTTTCATTTGACTTTTAATTTGGACGAAGGCCTCTCTTGAAGTGGCTGCAAAAATGGCCAAAACATGCCATTTTTGGAAACCCTAATTTTCCAAAAATGGTAAGTTTTGATTTTCTTGATTTCTCATGATTCCTCCATCATTTCTTGATCAAATATGGTCCATAGGATCCTTATAACCCTAATTTCATGATATTGATCTCAAAAAGCCAGGAGTTGACTTTTTACTCATCCTGGTTCACGTTTCCCCAATTTCCTGATTTTCAATCAACTGAACAAATGAGGACCTTCTAAAATGATTCAAAGGATGAAATTTTAACCATAGGTACTCAACATCATGTAGAGAACAATGAAATCAAGTTTGGGCCAAATTTCCCTTGGGAAACCCAGTTAATCAGAAACCCTAATTTGGCCTTGTTTTGTCAAGAGATGTTACACTGCTTGACTTCTCTGATCAATCCACTTCTTTCTGGGACTTGTGGCTTCAAATTAAAAATTGTAGGATGTTGTGAACCCTTTGCACAATGTTGAGAAGTCATATTTTCCCTTTGATTATCTTTGGATAATCATCAATTGCTTCAGCCACTGATCACAAGCCTATGCCTTTGCAATGGTGGTTATGATGCAATGATTTGTGTCATGCTATGAATTTGAGTATGCAAAGTGATATGCTAAATGCCATGAAAAATGAGAGAGAAAATTTTGAGGTATTACAGCTGCCCCTATTCAATCATCTGTAGACCTGAGTGAATAATAACAACGACTTTTAGACATTCAAGGTATGGAGTGATTGAATACTCGAATAAAACCTGAAAAATTTGTACTCTAATGAAAGTGAGATAATGAGAATGCCAATTTGTTCTTGTTATTTTTTTTCTTCTCTCTTCTTTTTTTCTTTTTTTTCTCGGAAATAATGAGATCATTGTACTTAAATGATTACCCATGACGCGACCGTTGTGCTGAAACGAGATGCAAAAGAAAGGAGCATGTTGTACTCAAATAGGGCTTGAAAGAAAACATTGTACTGAAACGAAATCGTAAGAAAAAGGGGGCCTGTTGTACTTAAACGGGGCTTGAAAACGAGACCATTGTATTGAAACTGAAACGTGAGGAAAAAGGGGCATGTTGTACTTAAACAGGGCTTGGAAGAAAAAGGGGTTTGTTGTACTTAAATAGGGCTTAGAAGAAAAAGGGGGCCTGTTGTACTTAAACATGGCTTGGAAGAAAAAAAGGGGGCATGTTGTACTTAAACAAGGCTTGGAAGAAAAAGGGGGCATGTTGTACTTAAACAGGGCTTGAAAGAAAAAAGGGCTTGTTGTACTTAAACAGGGCTTGAAAACGAGACCATTGTACTGAAATGGGACTCACTGGGGATGACAAACATTGACTTGGAAGAAAAATAATGTTTGGAAAAAATAAAAATGGTATCCTCTGCGGGGAGTACTTAAGGTTGAGAAGATGTTATGGGATTTTATGTAATATGCCCCAAAATTAGCCCATGCTGGCATGCACATGCTTGGATTTATGGCGCAATGCTTCATGATGATGGAAATGATACGCGTTTAAGGATGTAAATGCAATGATGATTATGCACATGCGAATGCCAAGAGACCTCCTGATAAGGAGATAAAAAGTATCACAGGTAGCTTGACTAGGGATAAATGATGATCACTTCATTGATCTGGTTAATCCTTGTGAGGAGAAAACAACTTTGTGGGGGATATTGTCACTGATACGCCGGCTCTGAACTGCCGCCATTTCCAAAAATAAATTGGACTTTGAGATTGGAGAGCCAGGATCCTGTCGGGGATGAACTCGTCTTGCGAAGTATGCTACCTTGTTGAACTCCGTTGGGGAAATGATAACCTTCTGACTTGGATGGGGAACCAGATGTATGAGTTGATGCCCTGCTGAGGTAGAAACCTGCTGGGGAGGAAAGAAACTCCTTGTACTGCTAGGGATTTCTCCTGTGTTGAAGGAAAGTCTCTATTTGGGGAGACTATCAGTCTTCTTTCACCACGGCTGGGGAAGATCTCTACTTCCCCTCCACTAGGGATAATAGAAGACATTCGGGAAGACACTGGTTGTAAGACTTTATTCAAGGACCTGTTGAGAGACTCCTCCTGATAATCTGTTCTAGTTCTGCTAGCAACACCTGTACCTGCACCTGCATAAACACAATTGATAGTGCCTGCAACATGGAGAGTTAATTTGGCTTGTATGCCCCGGGCTTATGGTATGAATCACCATCCCAGTCACTTAACGCTTTCTAGAGTTGCATTAAATGTTTCTGTCCTCCTGCATGAGTTAGAAAGTTTTCAAGTGTTCATAGTACAACTTTAAATTACAACTTGCTAGACGTTTTTGCAATCAATCAATGTTAGATGAAAAACAAAAACAAATGGTCACAGGTTTGACTGAAATTGAATTTTATTGATTTGGTGAATGGCCCTGAATAGGCATTACATCAAGAAGCAATCCATGGAAAGAGGAAATCGCTCAAAAGGAAAACAAATTATCCTATTGGCAATGTGAAGATTAGATCTCATCACGTTTCGACCCGGATATGACTTGTATATCTTCACGACTCTCCACTTGATTCGCCCTTGAGAAAAGTGATTGAATTGGTCTTCAACCCTTGGAATGCCTTTAGTTGCAAATGGAACACAAATTTCACAGACCGCAGTCGTTCGTGTTAGTCCCTCTTTTGCATGGACCGCCCTTTCGGGTTTTCAATCCACCAGGATACCCTTTTTTGCCTAAGCTGTCCGATGTGGCTTTTCAGTTCAACGGGTGTACATTTTTTTTCAATATTTCCCTAATTTTTGACCGAGCCTTTTATTCTGTTTTTTTGGCTCGCCGGGATGCCCAGTTTTGCCTGGATCTTTATTCTGTTTTTATCCAGCGGATCTTTTTACATAAAGTATTTTCTTACTACGTCTGCGTTGACAGGGGATTGGAAGTCTTCGCCATCCATAGTTGTTAACATCAAGGCTCCGCCCGAGAAGACCTTTTTAACCACGAATGGGACTTCATAGTTGGGTGTCCACTTGCCCCTGTGATCGTTGTTAGGAGGAAGAATCCTTTTCAGCACCAGGTCACCTGGTATGTACCATTGAGGCCGCACTTTTTTGTCGAAAGCCTGTTTCATTCGCCTTTGATACAACTGTCCATGTGTAACACCCCAAATTTTCCCTCTTCTTTGTAGCATCATCATCATATCATAAGCATCATAGGCATGGCATATCCTTAGCATTTTTGCATAGAAAAATGAAGCATAACATTCTCATGTTCTAGCATTGGGCATATGATCAATCATTAGTGCATCTGAAGCCTTACAAGTCAAAGCAAGAAGTCAAGTGACCTTATCCAAGTCCCATGAAGTGTCTCTAGGTCATGTACAAGCTCAAGATCCTCTTCAAGAGCGCAGAAGGTTGGGAGATTATCAGGTGATCCAAGGAATGGCAAGCTCATACACAAATGGTCCTCAAATTAGGGTTTCATGTTCAAGCAGGGATTCTTTGAGACTTTGGCCATTTCATGTGGGCAAAGTCCTTCATATGATATGAGAGTGCTATGGATGAAATTGGGTGAGAAGATTCATTGAGGAAGGCAATCAATTCATCAGTTGCTTACATAAGAAGAATTTGGTCAAACTAATTATTTGAAAAGTCAACTGTGGCAATTCAAGGGTTCCAATCCCATTTCTCAAGCCAAGGGAGGTTCTTGAGGTCAAATAAGAGGTTTGGAAAAGTCAAAGATCAAGAATTTAGGGTTTTGGCAAGTGTTTCTATTTTTGGCATATGGCATGTAACTAAACTTTCCAAATTTAGCAAGTTTTGCCCTAATCTTCAAGTGATTCTTACATGGCCAAGATGACTCCAAATGAATTTTCCTTGAACATGAAAGTTGTATAGTATGATCTCCCATTTCTAAAAAGTACAAGAACATGTTCATATCCCTCATGGTTTGAAAGTTATGGCCAATCAAAAGTCACACATTTTTAGGGTTTACATGAAATGCAAGTTTCTATAACTTTATAAATTGCTTTGTAACTCATTCTTTGGGTATCCCATGTACCAATTCTGATCATAACATCACATTGCATTGCTCTAATATCATTTGGCTCAAAAAAATTCATGGAATTCGTGTATGGATAAGTGAATATTTCATAAATTGCAAAAATGCAAGATCATTCACAATGCATGAATCAAGCATTCAATGGCCAGGATTAAATCACTTTTGTATTGGTGAATCAAGCATGACCAGCATGTGCAAGGAGAGAGGGAAATAAACGAGCAAATGAGGAGATCGCACTTATCATTCCATTTTGCAAAATCACCTCAACTTCATGGTTCCCACGTGCATCCTTTCATAAACCCTAATCAGTGTAATACATGGATCATATAAAAGCTATTGCACAAAAACTTCATCCCTAGTTCTCTCTCATTCATCAACTTCAAAGTTTTGTGCACATAAACAAAAGCCTTTGAATCTCTCTCTTCAGGCTCTCATTCTCTAATCTCTTTCCATATTCTTGTTCAGTGAGCTCTAAGGATCATAAATATACCATCAATTCAAGCTGAAAGCAAGATTTTCTCCCATTGCCATTCAAGTGCAGTTGGTGTCAAATCTCAATATCTAGGAGGTTTCAAGGCTTCCTTTGCATTTATTTTGAAAATAGAAGTTAAAAGGAATGGATCTGCAGCTGTAGGATCATTTTCTTGGTATTTTGAAGGATCTTCAACCTCAGGTATGCTCTGGAATTCTTTGATCTGGATTTGAAATTAGATGCTTGCAATGTGATTTATATGCTTCACTGATCATCCTGCTATGTTTGGTTTTGAAAATGCTTGAGAAACGAGTGTGTATGCTTGATTTGAAATTTGAGTGTCAAAACTGATTTGCTTCGATCTGTGAATGTTTGTGTTTGTTTGTGATTTTGGATTTCATATTCTTGTTTATCATGAGGAACTGATTGGATCTGGAGGTTTATATGCATTTTTGTGGATGTGTGTGTTCTTGAGCATGAAGTTTCCGGTGACTGGAGCTAGGGCTCTGTCACCGGAATCTGGAGATTTTGAATCCTCAGGTGAACGAAGAAGATGAAGCCTGGACCCTTGGATCTGTGATCTGAACGCACCATAATTGGACAACGCATTAAAAAGACCCCATCCCCTGCACGTGCTCTTTTTATGTTTTAATTTATGAATTAATCAATGTGTGTGGCTCCACATGATAAATATGGTGCACTCAATTGCTGACGTATCATTTTGTTGACCTAGGGTTTTTGTTGACTCAATCTGATGCATTGCTCTGATCCATTGGCCTTTGTTTTTTCCATTTTTATTTGAATTTCCATTGTAACATTCATGAGCCTGCACAGATTCATGGGCTACCAATGCTAATTGCACCCCTTGTGTTACTAACCCAATTGGTTTGCACTGAAACCCTTGCTAACTGCACCCCTAGCTAATTGGTCTTTTATTTTATTTTCTTTTTTATTTCAGTTTGGTTTTTGATTTTTAAAAATAGTTAGAAGTCAACAAAAATTCCAAAATAATTCATGACTATTCCTTTTAATTTTCTTTAATGTTTGATATTTTTATTTTTCATTTATTTTTATTTTCCACGTAGGAATTAATTTTAACTTTTATTAATTGTTTTTAATTCATTTTAAATACATGCTGACTTGTGAATTTTATATCTTGATCATCAATTTGAATTTTGAGTTGGTTCTTTTTGCATTTGATTCATATTAAGGTGTAGTTTGTGGATGATTTTTCTTCTGATTTTTAGAAGCTTGTGTGAATATTTTTGATAGTTGACTTGAGCTTGAGGTTTCAAAACCCTAATTGGTGTTCTTGAGGTCCTTTGATCTAGCTTGCTTATGATTCTGGCTTTTCTCTTTTGGCATGATGTTATCACTTGATTAATGAACACTTGTGCTTATTTGCATAATTTTTGCATGAGTTTGTGATTTGATTTGAATTTTCATGAGAGATTGCCTTAATTTTGCTTCTTCTTGTTAGCATGTTTATTTCTTAGGTTAGGAGGGCGCTTGTGCCAACTCCTATAAGAGGTTTAGAGGTATTTTTATATGAGGTTTGATCCCTGGTCATTGCTTAGTATGTATGCTTTGAGAATTTTCTTTGTTACTTGTCTTTAAAGTTTCTCACAAGTGTATGCATGTTCACTTCACCTCCTTTGTCCATCCCTTCTCTTCAATACTTATGATTGAGTTTGTGTGCTTCTTCACATGTTTGTTCATGCGTTTTAGGAACCTCTTAACATGATTAGGTCCCTGGTTTTTCACATGATGCTTATGCCTTGATTTGGTTTGTGTTTGTTTGTCCTTACACTTGTTCACATGTCCACTTCACTTCCCATTCTCATATTGTTTGTGTTTGAACTTGCATGAACCTTTCTTTGGTCTCGTGAGTTGTTTGTGCACATTCTTGCGTGGATGTGATTCCGGTCTTGATTATTGTGAAGCATGTGTAGCTTGTGTGATCTTTTCTATTCCATGTCTGCTTTTGTTTCTTTCATGATAGCTTGTGTTGATTTGTTGTGATTTGATTAATCCACTTCTCATCTTATGTTATATGCTTGATTTTGGCACTTGAGAGTGACATATCAATTCTGCTTGTGATGTTTTAGTATGATCTTTTGTTCATTTTTATCTCATGTGATTTCACTTGCTTTTGTCTTACCACTTGTTTATGCTACTACCCATTTCAAGGGCTCATGGTAAGTGAAGTGTGGATGTCATTCACATTTCAATTCTTCATATCTTCTTTTTTCTTTGTTTTCTATTTTGTAATCATTGATGTGCCTTATGCCATCTTGTGTTTCAATTCTCCTTCATCCCCCTTTAGAAGCAACTTATCTCCTTTAGAGGAGTAAGTTGTTCTCTAGCTTTCTTCCTCTCTTCTTCTTCTCTTCTTTCTTAAGTTAGTTCAATCCTCACTAACCTTAGGACCACCTTTGCATGATAACACTAGGATTGGTCTTTCCCCATTAGAATTTTACCTTTTCCTCTTTTGTTTCTTTCTCTTCTCATCTCAAAGCAAAAACCATAAAAAACACTAAATAAAGAAAGAAGTGACTTCTTGTGCAATAGCCTTATTCCACGAGGCATATGTATTCATTCCATCTTGGAATAGTGAATTTGTCTAACATGATGCACAAGTCTGATCATGAGGTCATCTTCATCAAGAAAACCATAAAAATACTTCTTCATTTTAATCACTAAAGCACCTAATAAGTTCAACAAGTCAATGGGCTTAAGTCACTGCCCTTGGAAACAAGTCTTGGATAAATTCTCCTTACTTGGTGTGCTTGTTCTATTATTCCTTCTTGGAATGTAGTAGCAAGTATACATTCCATGGAAAAGAGCTTGAGTTCATTCTCTTGTGCCACACTCCTAAAAGACTTCTAAAAATCACAAACAAACAATAAGCGTGTCTCCTTCGGGACTTCTCTTCTCATCACCTTCACTTTCACCGTGCAAACTTGTTCCTACTTGTCATTTTGCAAGACGGTAACACACTCGTCGTCCGAGCCTGCAACACCTGAGCCTTGACATAGGCAGTTCAAGCCTTAATTCACAAACAATCTTTCCACCCCTAGTTAGGGGAACTACGGCGTCTCTGGTCCTCATGTCCAGATGAGGTACGTAGGCAGCGGGGTAGGGCCCGTTCGAGCACTCTTTTATTTTCCCTACATTTTCCCCCTTTCTTTTCTTTTCTTTTCTCTAGTTCCAGTCTTTCTTTTTGCAGCAACTTTCATTTCTTTACCCTTTGAAACAGATTTGATTGCAAGCGTGGATCCCGTCGGGTACGGCGGACAATCTGGGGTGCTAATACCTTCCTAGGTCGTAACCGACTCCCGAACTCAGTTTCTTTGGTTCGCAGGACCTGTGTCCTTCCTTTTCTTTTCTTTGGTTTGTGCAACATTACCATTCTCATTCCTTCGGGATAAAAATGCCTGGCTGGCGACTCTACCCTTTTCCGCGCCACTTTCACGTTTGTACCAGGATGGAAATCCAGGGAGCAACACCATGGAATACAACTGTTAGGCGTTTCTCTTCAATGAGGCTCAGTTTATTGTACCTGGCTCAGAGCCATTCAACTTCATCTAGCTTGAAATCCATCATTATTCTCAACAAGGGAATCTCAACTTCGACCGATAGGACTGCCTCCATACCATATACCAGTGAGAACGAGGTTGCCCCTGTCGAAGTACGCACAGACGTTTGGTACCCATGTAGGGAAAACGGTAGCATTTCGTGCCAATCCTTATATGTCACCACCATCTTCTGAAAATTTTTCTTGATATTCTTGTTGGCTGCCTCGACAACACCATTCATCTTTGGGCGATACGACGAAGAGTTGTGATGCTCGATTTTGAAATCCCGACACAAGTCAGCCATCATCTTGTTATTGAGGTTAGAACCATTATCAGTAATGATCCTCTCGAGAATTCTATACCGGCAAATGATATCTCTTTTGATAAACCGGACTACCACTTTCTTTGTAACATTGGCATAGGATGCCGCTTCGACCCACTTTGTGAAGTAGTCTATGGCAACCAAGATGAAACAGTGACTGTTAGAAGCTGTTGACTCAATCTTGCCAATCATATCAATGCCCCACACGGCGAACGACCAAGGTGAAGACATGACGCTCAACGAATTTGAAGGTACATGGACCTTATCAGCATAGATCTGGCACTTGTGGCATTTGCGGGAATATTTACAGCAATCGGATTCCATGGTGATCCAATAATACTCTGATCTTAACAGCTTCTTTTCCATAGCATGCCCTCAAGCATGGGTACCTAAGGAGCCTTCATGAACCTCTTGCATCAACAGGTCCGCTTCGTGTCTATCCACGCATCTGAGCAGAACCATGTCGAAGTTTCTCTTATACAACACATCATTTTGATTCAAAAAGAATCCACCTTCTAGCCTTCTGAGAGTCTTCTTGTCCTTACTGGATGCCCCAGTCGGGTACTCTTGAGATTTCAAGAATTTATTGATATCATGATACCAAGGTTTATTATCTTCACCACCATAAACTACTAAAACATAGGCGGGTCTTTCGAGACGAGAGACCATGATTCTAGGCACGTAATTCTCTTGACAAACTTTAATCATGGATGATAAAGTTGCTAGAGCGTCAGCAAACTGATTTTCATCTCATGGAATATAATTTAGCTTGACCTTGGTGAAGAAACTTAGCAACCTCCTGGTATAATCCCTATAAGGAACTAGGGGAGATTGATGCACTAACCATTTGCCATTGACTTGGTTCATAACTAGGGCAGAATCTCCGAAGATCTCTAGGTTCTTGACTCGCGAGTTGATTGCCTCCTCAACCCCCATGATGCAAGCTTCATACTCTGCTTCGTTGTTGGAACGTTAGAATGTCAACTGAGCAGTTAAAGGCATATGGACCCCTTCTGGTGAGATGATGACAACACCTACTCCGCTTTCATTTACGTTTACAGCTCCATCAAACATCAACTTCCATTTGGATTCGGGCTCTGACCCCTCCTCCGGAAGTGGTTCTTCACAGTCTTTCAACTTGAGGAACATGATGTCCTCATCCGAGAACTCAAATTTCATGGGCTAGTAATCGTCAATTGGTTGTTGGGCAAGATATTCTGACAATACACTCCCTTTGATTGCTTTTTGCAAAGTGTACTGGATATCATATTCTGTCAAAATCATCTGCCATCGGGCTACCCTTCCTGTTAGAGCCGGCTTCTCAAATATATACTTTACATGGTCCATCTTAGAGATTAAGAAAGTGGTGTGAGTCAGCATGTACTGTCTTAGCCGATGAGCAGCCCATGCCAAAGCGCAACATGTTTTCTCGAGTAGTGAGTAGCGTGTCTCATAATCGGTAAACTTTTTCTAAGGTAATAAATGGCATGCTCTTTTCGACTAGACCCGTCCTGCTGACCCAACATACATCCCATTGATCCTTCGAGTATGGTGAGGTACATGATTAATGGTCTCTCTGGCACTTGAGGTATGAGAATCAGAGGTTCTAGCAAGTACTCCTTGATTCGGTCGAAGGCCTGTTGGCAGTCATCATTCCACTTGATAGCCTGATTCTTCCTCAGAAGCTTGAAAATAGGCCCACACGTGGCTGTTAGGTGCGAGATGAACCGTGCAATGTAGTTCAACCTCCCTAAGAACCCACATATTTCTTTCTCACTTCTTGGTTCAGGCATCTCTTGGATGGCTTTTAGTTTTTCCGGATCAACTTTGATTCCCCGTTCACTGACAATGAAGCCTAGTAGCTTACTGGAACGTACCCCGAAGGTGCATTTGTTTGGATTCAACCTTAGTATGAATTTTCGGAGTCTGTCAAACAGCTTGGCTAAGTTAACTAGATCCTCTTCTTCTGTCTGTGACTTTACTATCATATCATCAACATATACCTCAATCTCGTGATGAATCATATCATGGAATAGTGTCACCATTGCACGTTGGTAAGTTGCACCGGAATTCTTTAGACCGAACGACATGACTTTATAACAGAAGGTGCCCCAGGGCGTAATAAACGTAGTCTTTTCCATATCATCTAGCGCCATTTTAATCTGATTATAGCCCGAGAAGCCATCCATGAAAGAGAATATAGAAAACTGAGCAATGTTATCAACTAGCACGTCCATGTGAGGCAGAGGAAAATCATCTTTAGGGATGGCCCGATTCATGGGGGATGGCTGGTTACAGCCAAGAATCCGGCGTCAAACTGTTTCTGCACCTCCTCTTTAATTTTAATGGCCATATCAGGGTGCGTACGTCTTAACTTTTGCTTTCTAGGTGGGCACTCTTCCCTGAGAGGCAGTTTGTGCACCACAATATTAATGTCCAAACCAGGCATGTCTTGATAAGACCAGGAAAATACATCAACATATTCTCGAAGCATGGAAATTAGACGGCTCTTGATAGATTCTTCTAACGCAACCCCAATCTTTACTTCTCTCGTGTCTTCTCCTCTTGTTTAAGAAACCTGGCCAGTTCTTCGGGCCATTCACAATCTTCTTCACCTTCCTCGTCAGCTAGGTAAATTGGATTGTCGAAGTCATATTGAGCCATAGCAAGGTCGTCATTGATGAGACCCGAGGATGAGCATCTGCATGAATGATGATTCATGCTAGATTTAGAAGCCATTTGAGATGTGAAAACATTGCCATTTAATTTTTTTTTAAACAAAAACAAAAATGAAAGACAGGGAGCAACATGTCATGAATGCAAAAACGTCCACTTTATTGATGATTATGAAATCATATTATGAACAAAAGAACCCATACAATGAGTCTCTATGCCCCGGGTAAGGCATATGACTTGAATACAGGAAAATAAAACACAAAAACTATTACTCTTTAAGGCAAGTGACAAAGATGAGTTTTTCTGACGTCCAGTTGTTTAGTTGCATCCCTGGAGCACAAGGCTTGACCCACTCATCCATATCGTAGTCACTGTCAGTCGTACCCTCTTGCGCAACACAGACATTTCCATGATTAATCCAGCCAGCACTGGTGAATGTGATTGGGCCTCTCCGACCAGTAGCATTTTATCCAGGCGTTGACAGACCTGGATGATAGCCTACTCCGAACATGTCTTTCTTTTCTGGGATTTCAATTGTCCTGCCCCAACCTTCTTTCGCACCCGATTCTACCACTTCCAAGGCCTTCTTGTAAGAATATATAAAAGCTCCTTTCTTTGAGTCTTCAGATGAAGCAGCTGATGCAATCTTAGATTTGATGGGCTCAAAACCTTGGCAAGGAGTCTCAACGATCTCTCCATCCATTTCAACATGTTTAAATGAGGCTAGGTGGCTGATAAAGATGTCTTCTTCTCCCGATACTGTCACAATTTACCCTTCCCACACGAAATTTAGCTTCTGATGAAGAGTGGAGGATACTGCGCTCACTGAATGAATTCATGGTCTCCCCAACAAGAAACTATAAGCAGGCTGAATATCCATTACATAGAAAGTAGAATTGAAGACTTGTGGTCCCACCTTGATAGGCAACTCCACTTCTCCGAACACTGACCTCCTTGAGCCATCAAATTCTCGTACAACCAAGTTGCTTGGCCTCGGCACGACCCCATCATAATTCAGCTTCATGAGAGCTTTCTTTGGTAATACATTCAATGATGATCCTGTGTCAACCAACACGTGGGATAGTACAACACCCTTTCACTCCATAGAGATATGCAAGGCGCGGTTGTGACTGCGTCCTTCTGATGTTAAATCCATATCTGTGAAGCCCAAGCCATGGCTAGAGTTTACACTTAACACCACGGTTTCTAACTGATTCACCGATATGTCATGTGGTACATAAGCGTTGTTCAGGATTTTTAGCAGGCCTTCCTATTGGGATCCGAGCATATTAACAAGGATAAGATAAAGATCTTTGAGGGAGTCTGTTGTAAGTGATCTATGATCTTGTAGTCACTTTTCTTAATAATTCTTAAGAATTCCTCCGCTCCTTACTAAAAGTGATGTCAGGGTATGCTGAAGGTGCAGGTGTATCATTGGTCATGGGCTGTTTGCCCCTGGCTTTTTCTAGAGCTTCGGCAATATCCTTTGGTGGCACCATATTACTTCTAAGAGTTTCTGGAGCGAATAACCTACCGCTTCTGGTAAACCCTCCAACCCCGACATTTTCAATTTGGTATGGAAAGGAAGTGGATGCAGTCAAGTCCTGCTTATGGCCATTATAGTACACTTCACCCCCATAATCCCAAGGAACAACTCAATCATTCTGGTACGAGACAGGACCAGTAGTGGTAATGGTTATGGGTGCCACTTTTGCTGCAGCGGGAACCTGTGCTGGGTTGTAATAGATGGTAATAGTTGATATATCCTCGCTCTTCACCATTTTGTCAAACTGTATGTTGCCTTCGTTGATCAACATATGTATCCCCGATCTCAGCTGGTCGCACCCATCAAGGGAACTAACACAATCTAGGAAATCCTCTCCACAACCCGTGAATAAGTCTTTCTTGGCCAGGAGAGCTTTTACTTCCATTAGTGGAGTTTTCAAGTCCTTGACGTCAGATATCAAATTTAAACCTTCACCGCTATCAATGACCCCCACAATCCTCCCATGAGGAGGCATGAGATTCTGGATTACGTTCGGAGTGGGAGCGAAATTAATTGCTTTGGAATCAATCAAGTCCTGGACAACATGCTTCAAGGCTTTACAATTCTCCGTGTTGTGACTAGGAGCCCCATTATAGAACTCATAGTGAGCATTAGCATCATACCCTTCAGGGATTTGCCTCGGTCTTGGAGGTTGTAGGGTCCTTAGCTGGATCATTTGTAGTTGTAGAAGATTCTGAAGAAGCTGGGAATATGACATGGGTGGTGCTTCAAGATGCCTGTCTTTAGTCGGGAAGGATAGGATGGCCTAGGAGCCCTCTGTTGTTGGTAATTTGGTTGACGTTGTTGTTGTGGAACCGGTGGTGGGTTTGTTGGAGCAGCAATGGTAACTGGAGCTTCTTGATGATACATATTATGATTCCCTCTTTTGTCCTAAGTGTACACAGACCCCGTTTCTCCCTCTCGACGTTTCACAAATGGTTTCTTCATATTGGAGATTGACGCTCCACTATTCTGGATTTTACCTTGCTTTATCCAGCTTTCAATTCTCTCACCTGTTAAGATAATGTCTGAAAACCCACTAGATGAACAACCTGCCAATCTTTCCATGAAATGTCCCGGAAGGGTATCCATGAAAAGATCTACCATTTCTCTCTCCAGCAAAGGTGGTTGTACTCTGGCGGCAACCTCACGCCATGCTTTTTGAATTCTTCTGCGATAAACCCTAGAGCTGAGTACGACTAGGCGCCATATCAATGTTGTACTGATATTGCTTAAGGAAGGCCTCCCCAAGCTCTTTCCAGTTTTGGACAGAGCTCCTTTCTAGTTTCATATACCATTCCAGTGAGCCTCCAGAGAGGTTGTCTTGGAAATAGTACATCCAGATTCTTTCATCTCTATGTGAGCAACTATCTTCCGGTAAAAAGCCTGTAGATGTGTCTTGGGGCAAGAGTTGCCATTGTACTTATCAAAGCTCGGTGGTCTGTACTTAGGAGGAATGATCACTCCGGGAACCAAGCTCATATCAGATACATCTATCCCAAGAGTGTCTCTACATTCAAGGGCCTTAACCTTTTCAGGCAGCAACAGAAAATCTTGAAAGTTTCCTCCCATTCCAAATCCCATATCATCATTAGTAGGAGGGAATTGATCCTCCTGGCGATCATCCACATGGATAAGAGTAGGCGTGTCGGTTTCCAGGCCTGGAGGTCCACCTCCTCTATTGTTGTTAGGTGGATTTTCTGGAGTAACTACTGGAGGCTCAGTTTGGGGAGGAGTGAGCCTCTGCATAGCACTTCTCAGCTCCTACTGCCCCTGGGCCATGCCCTGCATCAAATCCATAAACTCTCCCATTCGGTTGCAGAGTTCATTGAGTTCTGCCTGCATAGCATCCATGATGTTTCTCTGATTGTTGCGGGTAGCGTACAAGTGAGGAAAGCTTTGTCTGGGATGACGGGTCCTGGCTGCTCTCGCAATCTTTGCCTGAAAAATGGATAAGTTAAGTAACTTGGAGAAACCTGCAAAAGAAAGAAAAATGCAAATGATATGTATGCAATGATATGTTCATTTTATCCTCAAGGTTTTTTTTTTACTTTCCCATTCTGGTATTAAGAGAATAGCCTTTGAAGGAAGGCCTTGTGTGCCATTCAGATGTGAAGAGGTAGCATTTGTTATCCCGTGTCCGTGCAAAAGATAACAAACAGAGATTTGAGGCAAATCAATGAAATCTGAAATAACAAAGTCTCTGTAGGGTACCGGTTCATACATCAAAAGGCAAAGTACACCAACAAGAGAGGAATCCTACAACAGGTGTGTGGGTAATCCAAATATGTGAATACAAGATTAAAGCCTAGGAAATTCTACATCCTGCAGCCTCCAGCTAAGGCGCTTGACACCTTGGAACATCTGGGCTATGTCCGGATGGTCGGGTTCCTGTATGAGCTTCTGAATTAGGAGATCTCTAAGATGAAAAGAGGCATGTAACTCCTCAATTTGCTATAGGAACACCTTCTCACTTTCTTTGCTTTCACTTGACTCAGTCTTGGTCTTCTTAACATCAGCCTGAAGCTTTAATTCTTCTATATCTTTCTGAGCATCCTCCACTGCCCGTTGACTCTTTTCCATATCCTGAAGGTGACTCATTTCTTGGTGGTGAGCCTTTTGGAGCAGCTCTCCTTGTTCAGCCAAGGAATCCTGAAGACCTTTGATCTCTAGCTTGTATTTGGCCTCCAACTCTTTCTGCTTCTTCAGGTTGTCTTCCCATTTCTCCTGCCATAAGGTTATAGCTTCATTAGCTTCATTCAAAGCTCTCTTATATTTTTGGCACTGGCTCGCCTTGTGAGTTTTAGCTAACCCTCTTTTCTTGAAGTAGAGTTCTCTCTCCTCAAAGTCCTGCTGCTTGACCCTGACCATTTCTTCAGCCTGGTGAGCTCTCTCTTCCAAGGCCTCTTGATTCTCCATCCTGAGTTGCTTAACCAAGGCCTCCAATTTGTGATAGTCTTTGAGAGGTACTGAATCCAAGGGTAACTCCTCCTTAGGGTACAAATGGGACTTCATAGAGAATGGGAGAAGTAAGACTTCTACACGATCTTTCAACCATGCAGCAAAAGGATCATATGTTTTTGGGTCCACCTTCCAAAAATCTTTCTTTCCTTTCTTTGTCCTGGTATCCCAAGCTTGGGTTACCTGTACACTCAACTCCAAATTTCCTTCTGCTGAAAAGTACAATGACTCAGCTACCTCCTCAGCTGATGGTGGAACTTTCAGAGGGTAACCAAATTGTTTTATTGACAATGATGGATTGTAGTTTATTCCCCCTTTATTCTCGGTAAGGGTACATTAGGGAAAGTGCCACCACTAGCAATAATCTCTTTGCCTATCAAGTCTCTATTTCATCCCATAGATATGTTGTCTGAGGCCACTTCCAAGCTTGTTTCATGTCTTGGAAAGGTCCTGATTTTGGGAGTTGCCTTACAAACCAGTCAGCGAACAAGGGAGCACAACAGTTCACGTGTCCTTTTCTTTTTTCATTCCTGTAATGGACCCCATAATAAAAGTCACCCAGCAATGTAGGCATTGGGTTTCTCTTGACAAAGATGGTGATAGCCTCCATGCTGATTAATCCTTTATCTCCTGGGAATAAGATTATCCCATACACCATCATACCTAGTAATGCTCTGAAATCTGCCCATTTGTTTCCCAATTCCATAACATGAGCTTATGTCAAGCGAAACTCCAAAGAAATCCCCTTACCCTGGCTAGCTTCTAGCCCCATCTTGAATCTGAGCATACTCAAGTGACAGGCAGCAATAATGTTTTCATAAGGAGGCATCCTCTCTGAAGCATAATAAGGCATTCCTTCTCTGATGAGAACATTCAGGATGCTGGAGACCTCTTCCAAGGTAGGTGCCAAAATGTAATCTAGGAACACAAAGAATCGTAATTGTGGATCATAGAATTGCAACAAGGAAAGCAGGTTGTGCCTTTGATCAACTGTTGGCTTATTCACATATTCCAAGATCTTTCGATACTCTCTTTTGAAGTCATCCAGAAATTTGTCATTCATTAGGATGATCAACTTCTGAATACACTCTGTCTCTGGTTGCAGGAAAGTATAGTGAACATTCTTCTTCCTAAGAGTCTCCATCTTGAAGAAGTAATGCGATCGGGAATCAGAAGTAATATGAACACTGAGAATAAAAAGAACACATATGATTAATGATGTCATGATGCTCATGCAAGGTAAGGAATGTGATCAGTGATGTGTCTGTGTAGTGTCAATCATATAAGAAAATGTCTGTGCATGGTCACAACATCACCACATCAAAACAAGCATCTCTCTGATCAGAGGTTCAAATCTCAGAATCAATGTGTAAGAGAACAGTTCGCAATACTGAAGCATACTGGCACAGTGGGTGTGTTGAAGGTTAAGGTTCCTGAAAACCTGTAAACCCCTCCCAATCTCACATGTGTGCTACTCGGGTCAACATCACAGACTCTCAAAGCCGAGCAGCAATAATACGTTCACCATCTCCGAGAAATGGCTTATGACCAAATCAGGGAATCGGTTTGGCATTATGTACTACTCAGGGAGGTCTTAGCTGAGTCCAAGGAAACAAGCATCCCTCATAAGTCCCCAACTTCAAGCACTGAATCGAGAAGCAATAGTACATTCATCCCGAAGGGTAAAATACTATCGTCATACGAACAGTTTGCCTTAACTGGATTCCTATGAGAGAACCAGGCCATCCTATGCGAGTTCCCAGTGGGCCATCGGATGCGAGTGGTTTTACCAACAAATATGGTCTGCCATTGTCATCACTGGAGAGGGTTGTTTCCACAAAGGTCCTTAATGATCGGTCCCCTCATTGCACATAACTATCCAGGTTGTGTATTTCCCTAGAAAGATTCTGGTATCAATACATTTCCAAGAAGGTCACAAGTCTGGGTGTGGAACTCGCTACTACCAACATAGCAAGATGCCATGAATCCAAAGTGGAACCACTCTAATTCACAGTAACAAATCTCAACCCACAGAAAAAATGAAACCAACACAGTCCAGTATATGATGCATGGAAAATAAATACTGAAAGCAGTAAATAAATTTCGTAAAGTAAAAACAACTGTAACTGAAAACAGTAAATAAACACACAGCAACACACATATAAACAACCAAAGAAACAAAAACAAGCAGGCGCTAGGATTGACTCTTTAAGGGAAACCAGAGATTCTAGGTTTGATCCCCAGCAGAGTCGCTAGCTGTCGCTCCCGGGATTTTCATCCTAGTATAAACGCGAAAGTGGCGCGGAAAAGGTAGAGTTTCCTGCCAAACATTTTTATCCCGAAGGAACGGGAAATGTAATGCTGCACAAACCTAAGAGAAATGAAAGGACTAGGCCCTGCGAACCAAAGATCTGGGTTCAGGAGTCGGTTACGACCTGGGAAGGTATTAGCACCCCAGACCGTCCTCCGTACCCGACGGGATCCACACTTGTTTTCTTGTTTCAAAGGGTAAGAAATAAGATGCTGCTGAACAAAAGAACTACTAACTTGAACTGGAAAATTAAATGAGAAAGGGAATTGGAAAATAAAAGGAAGGGGAAAATGTAGGGGAAATAAAGAATGTGCTCGAACGGGCCATATCCTGTTGCCTACGTACCTTATCGAGAAAATGAGGATCAGAGTCGACGTAGCTCGCCTAACCAGGCGGGAACTTTGTTTATGTTTTTTATCGCTGGAACTGCTTATGTTTATGCTAAGGTTTGCAGGCTCGTCTCGTACAAGTGCATTTACCATCTTGCATGCGAGACAAGTCGTCGCAAGTTCGCGTTTAGAGTAAATGAGGTGAGAAGAGAATTCCCACAGGAAAGTCGCTTATTGTTTGTGGTTTGCTTTTTAAGAGTTTTTTTTATGAATTTGGCATAAGGAAGTGAATTCAAACTCTTTTCCCTGGAATGTGTACTTGCTACTACATTCCAAGATGGAATAGTAGAACAAGCACACCAAGTAAGGAGAATTTATTCAAGACTTGTTTCCAAGGATTGGGGTCTAAGTTCACTAGCTTGTTGAACTTATTACAGGTTTTTGTAGCTTTTGTAGAAATGTCTTTTATGTTTTCTTTGTGAAGATAGTCTCATGATCAGACTTGTACATCATGCTAGACAAGCTCACACTATTCCAAGATGGAATGAATATGAGTGCCCCATGGAATAAGGCTTTACACAAGAGATTTCTCCAATCCTCTATTAAGTGTCTTTTGGCTTTTTGTTTAAAGATGAGAGAAGAAGACTCAAGTGGCAAAAGGAAAAACTAAGGGGGACTAAGACACGACCCTAAGTTATATATTGTATGCAAAAGGAGGCCCTAAATGTTTGTGAGGTTTTCTAATCCTAGAGAGAAAGGAAAATAAGAAAACAGAATTAGAACTCACTTACTTCCTAAGGAAGATAAGTGGTTCTAAAGAGAGGGGAAAGCCTACAAGCAAAACACAAAGTGATAAGGAAATCACAATTAAAATGCATAAAATATGGGAAAGAAGTAATACTTACCTCAATCTTCCCCCCTACAAAACAAACATTAGCATGATGAAGAATATTGAACATATGAACATGGAAAAACTCAAGGAAAGCTCAAACTAGCCTAAGAAAAGTGTTAGTGATCTCCTAAGACTAAGACCTAAGCCTAAGGTATCCTACAAGGTAGAAAGCTTCTAAGGTCAGTAGCTAACTCACACTAAGGTATTTTAAATCCCTAAGAATGCACAACCTCAAACTATACCCTAAAAGGAAGCTATACCCTAAAAGGAAGCTAAACCCTAATAGGAGTTAAGGTGAAGTCACATGAGAAACTTAAATGGTTAAGTATGCTAAACATGTATGAATTCAAAGGTGAATGGAAAATCCAGGGGTTAAAACCTAATGGAAGCAACCTAAGATATAAAACTAAATGGGAATGAAGTGATTCAAGTGAAGGAGATTCAAACACTATGTGGAATGGTGTGAGAATAAGAAGAAATGCATATTGAACTTCAAAGGAAGAAAAAGACTTAGAATAAAATCAAACATGAATAATGGGATTTGACTTCTCCATAAAAAAACTAGGGACTTGATGAATTATTAAGATGTGATTTGAACACAAAAATATGGTCACAAGGTTGGTTTTAAAGGGTTAAGATGGAAGAAGGAGAGGAATTAGGGCAAAAGAAGGCATATGTGACTTATGGTTCAAGTAATCAACACAAATCAAAATACAATGACCTAAAATTGATACACAACATTCAAAGACCTCTAAGGGACCCTATAAGACTTAAATTAAGGACCTCAAATGAATGACATAAATGCCTTACCAATTTTTGATTAAAAGGAGAAGGGAGAAAGACAAAAAATGTGACCTATGGTACCAAATGCTTGGAAAAATAGTAAATGAACTTGAAAAAAATGTGAAAGTTGACAATCAAATAAAAAATCTAGAAGGTAACCTACCTCTAAAAAATCTTTTGAAAATTCCTATTTTTACCTATTCAAAAGAAAGCTTGAAGTAAATTAGGGTTTCTTGTGATCAAGGAAAAGGAATAGACTCAAAATGATACAAACAATGACCCAAAAAATGCAACAAAAATCTTTTTGGAGTATTCAATAGGTTCTCTGAAGAGGGAAAGAAGAATGGATTTAGAATCATTTATAGTTTGGGAGAACAAAAATGGATAAGACAATGTGTTAAAAATGTAGAAAATAGGGAGAAAATAAAATAGGAAATTAATTCTGATTTGAAAATAAATGGAAAATGAAAATAAAAAATGCCTAAAATTAGGAAAAAAGTCAAGGATCATGTATGAATGTATTTAGAATTTTTTAGAATGGTTTGGTAATTTTGTAAAATTAAAATGGAAATGATAATAAAATGAAAATAAAAGAAAAGAATTGTGGGCGTGGGGTGCATGTATTAAGGATATGAACTGAAAATCCTTGTGCTTTTATAAGAAGAGGTGTGAATAGAAATCCTAGGCCCAGACAAATTGTGCTAAACACAAGGCTTGTGGTGGAATACTGGTCAAATGTTGACTCAAACCTGGACACTTAGATCAATCTCACGCTCACCAATTATTCCTCACAAAAATGAACTAACCAGTAATAAACAAGACACATGGCATTATCCTTGGGCACACCCACACATGATCACTCAGACCTCCCATCAGATTGCACGTGAACCTCACCCTTTCATTAATAAGCTGACATCATATGGAATGCAGGATGAAGCAGATCCAATGGCTATGACTTAAAATCAAAATAAATCTAGGGAAATTGTTCCAGTCACCGGAGGGGACTTCCGATCACCTTCTCCAGTGACCTCTGGTTAGGGAAAGGTGGAACCTCCATCAAAATGGAAGGTGAGACCACGGAAATGATCCATATGCCACGTACAATAATAATCTGGCCTCAAAATCCATTTATCACTCATGATCATTGCAAATCGAAGCACACAAAGTTCATCCTAAAAATTGGATCTATGCACCTATGGTTCCTATCAACTAACCAGACATTGGAATGCTTCTAATAAGCCTCAAACAATGTAAAACACACAATAAATCACTGAAAACAATCAATCGAAAGCAGAGGAAAACCTGAAGTGCAGAGCTTCAATGGTTGAAGAAATCCAGAGATGAGACTCCTAAGCATGATGTGATTCACTCTTGAGCTCTGATAGAGTGAAATAAACACTCTAAGATGCTTGAATGCTTGATGATGAGGAAACTGTGAAAACTCAGTGTAAGCTTTTTCTTGATTTCCAGCCAAATTGAACTATGGAGAGTGATCCAAATATGATGTTGATGATGAATATGTGAAGGATGCAATGTGATTGATGAAGATCAGTGAGGATTCCACAAAAATGCAGAAGTACACAGGTTTGCACTCTTGAACCTTCAACTGGATCCATCCATGGAAATGGAGTATAAGGTGAAGATGAAGATGAATTGAGAGATATTGAAGCAAGATCAATGATAATGAAGCTTCTGCGAGGGAAAATGTAGTGAAAACTCAATGTGATTCTTTGGAAAATTCAGAGAGAAAGTGCTTGGTGATTTTGGTGATTTGTGATGAAATGATACCCCTCCTCGATTCAGTTAGAACTCCCTCTTATATATGCATGGTTAGTGCTAACTAACTCTAGTTAACAGTTAGAACTAGAGTTAGTTAGCTTGAGGGTGAAGTGACCAAAGTAAAGGGTGTGTGGATCAATGGTGTAATTTAATTTTCCTTGCTCGAATTTGATTGAATGCACTAGTGTTCATGTTGCTTATGATGAGGCTGAGTGATGTATGGAGAAGTTGACCAGGTCAATGTAACTTGGCTGGTTATTGAATTTTCTCACTTGCTTGAATTTTCATCAGGTGTATGGCATCATGGTGTGTATGCAAGCACATGATAATTTTCATCCCTAAGTGCAATGCCCTGTGATCATATTCAAGTTGCATGAGGTCTGCAAACTGGATTGAATGAGTCAAGAATTGTTACAACTATTATCCTATGCCTTGGCATTCAAGAAAACCTAATGTGAAATGTTGTTATTCCATGGATGATTTCTTCATGCTCAAGCTACTACACCCTAACATCCATGTGCTCAAATCAAAGAGGATGATTCATACAACAAATTTGTAGTTCAACCCAATATGTAATATGACCTCTAAAAACTCCAATTGTATCTTTGAATATCATGCCACAATGCTGCATCATGGGCCTGCATTGAATTACCTTGACCTAGGCAAGATGCCTTGTGACATGACCAGGTTTTCCACCACTCTTTGAACCACCATAACTCTCAAACAAATGATCATATGAAAAATCCTCCAACATGAAAGTTGTAGAGGAGAAAACAATGAACAACTTTGATGTTGGAAAAATTTTCATTTTAGGTCATCTTGATGGAGAAAAATAGTCATACATTTTGCACACCACATGCTTGTGAAAATACCTTGCCCGGCGCACGCAGGATGCAAGGCATGACTTGGTTTTTGCCCTAGTTTGCCCAAACTTTGATTGATCATAACTCTTTCAATTTTAATGTTATGAACATGTTCCACCTATGGATTTGAATCTTAGGATTCCCTCTTTCAAACAAACTAAGTGGAATTTTCATTTGACTTTTAATTTGGAAGAAGGCATCTTTTGAAGTGGCTGCAAAAATGGCCAAAACATGCCATTTTTGGAAACCCTAATTTTCCAAAAATGGTAAGTTTTGATTTTCTTGATTTCTCATGATTCCTCCATCATTTCTCGATCAAATTTGGTCCATAGGATCCTTTTAACCCTAATTTAATGATTTTTATCTCAAAAAGTCAGGATTTGTCTTTTTACACAGCCTGGTTGAGTTTTCCCAAATTTCCTGATTTTCAATCAACTGAACAAATGAGGATTTTCCAAAATGATTCAAAGGATGAAATTTGAACCCTAGGTACCCAATATCATGTAGAGAACAATGAAATCAAGTTTGGGCAAAAATTCCCTTGGGAAGCCCAGTTAATCAGAAACCCTAATTTGGCCTTGTTTTGTCAGGAGATGTTGCACTGCTTGACTTCTCTGATCAATCCACTTCTTTCTAGGACTTGTGGCTTCAAATGAAAACTTGTGGGATGTTGTGAACCATTTGCACAATGTTGAGAAGTCATATTTCCCCTTTGATTGTCTTTGGATAGTTATCAATTGCTTCAGTAACTGATCACAAGCCTATGCCTTTGCAATGGTGGTTATGATGCAATGCTTTGGGTCATGCTATGAATTTGAGTATGCAAAGTGATATGCTAAATGCCATGAAAAATGAGAGGGAAATTTTTGAGGTATTACAACTACTAAAGAACTAAATTTAGAGAGGGAACATATTTGTCACAAATATATGAGAATTTTGTCACAAACTATTTTTGTGACGAATTTTGTGATAACGCGGAATTCGTAACCAATTTCAATGTTGCAAAATGTTAAAGTTGTTACTGGGGATCTTAGTTGGATTGCCCCAGAACCCTTGACAATGAGGTTGATTTTTATCTAAGAGGAGATCATACCTTTTGATTGACTGGAAAATTGGGAAGAAGGAGTGTCTGCAAGCTGGAAGGCGATCTGTTCCATAGAGAATGATAGGATATGCTCGGTGTATCCGGGGAGAAGATTCTTTATGTACAAGTTTTCCTTCGGGGAGGTGGGATATCACTTGCCCTTCAATGATTTTCAGGAGGGGATTTTTAGTCACCTCGTGTTATGTCCTACTCAGCTTCATCCAAATGCCCTGGCTTTCATACGGGCCTTCGAGATAGTATGCGGTATCTGAAAATAGGAGCGACCGTGGAGCTCTTCTTTTGCGTCTTTCAACTTTAAAGGAGCACTGATGGTTGAAAGCAAAGTTAGGTGTCCTTTAAATATCAGAGTCGACTAATCTGGATATATTCAGAGTGTGTCCAAAACTTCAAGTTCAGATTTTTTGCTGTGAAGCCCATCTCGTAGGCGGCCAAGGATTCCCTAGTCACCGTGGACACTGTTGAGAGGGAGGGAAAGGAGATGCTGAAAGTGGTATCAAATTATCCGCTGAAATGGGTGTATGACCACTTTAGATATAGAACCGGCTAGTTCCTGGTAAAGTTCGACCAGCTAGGCGTGGAGGACAAAATCAATTCGGGCGCTGACGAAGTTCGTGGAGGGCTTTGTTCCGGCCATGGTCATGGACAAAGATGATAAGGTGCTTTATAGAAAGGACGGAAAACTTTCTCTGATGACTCGTTACATAAATACCAGTGCTCTTTTTTATTGTAAAACCGAGGAGGCTCTCATGGAGCTTTTAGGTATAGATTAGTTTTCTACCCATATTTTGTTGATATTTTCTAAGTATTTAACTTATGTTCGTTTTAGTAGGAAAAATATCGACCATTCGTGAAATAATAGTTAAGTCCATAGCTGCCAAGAGTGTCAAGAAGGCGTCGATGTCGAGGGTGGATGCTTTCAGACAATAATCAACCATGGAGAAATACATAAGTGTTTCCATTCCCTCTCCAGGAAGCACCTCATCACATGACTGTCATGTCGATGTTTTTAAAAAGAAGAGAAAAGAGTCAACCATGCCTCTTCCCCTGATGTCGAAGCAAGCGGAAATGTCGGGGAAAAGTTCGTCCTACCCCATGCTGTAATACATCAAAATTTTCCCTCTCATTTTGCCAACTTTTTGCATATCATTTAGCATATTAAAATTCATGTAACAATCAAAAACATTGCATCATGTTCATCATGGCTGAGGCATAGGTGTGTGATCAATGATTGGAGCGATTGAAGGCTATATAAGGACAACCAAGGAGCCATAAAACTTCTCAACCTTGTGCAAAGGATTCACAACATCCCACAAGTCTTCTTTTGAGGCCACAAGTCCTAGAAAGAAGTGAATTGATCAAAGGATGCAAGCAGTGCAACAATCCTGAGGAAAATGGCCAAATTAGAGTTTCTAATTAACCGGTCTTCTCAGTGAGATTTTGATCTAAGATTGATTTCATTTGTTTTCTACATGATGACAAGTGCCTAGCGTTGAAAGTTCATCCATGGAATCATTTTGGAAGAGGTTCAATTGGCCAGATGATTGAAAATCAAGGAATTTGGGAAAAGTCAACCATGTTGAGTAATAAGTCAACTCCTGACCTTTGAGATCAAAATCATGAAATTAGGGTTACAAGGATCATATGGTTTAAATTTGATCAACCCTAACCCTAACTAACTACAAACCTAATTCCATTCCTAAACCTAACTCCATTCCCAAACCTAGCTCCAAGCCTAGCCTCTATATAATCATTAATCACTTCAATGCAAAAGGTTCCTAATTTTTCATTCTCTCATAATTTCTAGAATCACTTTTCTCTCTCACTTTTCCTCCATTTCCCATTTCACCAAAGCTTTTTTGAAGAAGCTCTTCAAGTTTCACATTGAAACTTGAAGATCTTAAAGCTTAACCTCCAACCTCCATTGATTTGGGCATTGTAGAAGAAGAAGCTACTGATTTTTTGTGAAGATTTCGACTTATCGGAAGTGCAAGATGTATCAAGCATCAAAAACGCATTTATTTTGCGCATTCACAAATTCTTCGGATTTTTCTTCGATCAAGCTCCGATTCTTGCAACATCCATCGAAGCACTTCTCTGCTTCGTAGGTTGGTGATCTAAAATCACTTTGCCTTTAAGTTATTCTCTTCATCTTGCCATTTTGGCATTCTTTAAGTGCTTTTCGTATTACTTGTGGTTGAGTACGTTTTCGTTACGTTTTGCTTGCGATTTGTGGATTTTAATGGATTAGAAGTTAGGTTGTAGCTTGTTATAGGTTATAGCATGTGTTAATAAGCCCTAATTGAGTATAAATTTCGTGTTAACATGATTAGATGTGTGTTAGGGTTGTTTAGAAGTAGTATTGTGGCCAAAAGCACTTATTTCCAAACAATTTTTCACTTTCTGTTCAGTGTTAACCGGTTAACGCTTTGGTTAACCGGTTAACCCATGCGTTTTTGGCCAAAATTGTTGTTGTCTGGAGTCCGTTAATGGGTTAACGGTTTGGTTAACCGGTTAACACTGTTAGTTTTTGGATTTTTAGCTTACTTTCTTGTTTGTTCTTGCTTCATTGTGTTTCTAATGTTCATGTATGCTTAGGTATTGATTTTAGGGAATTTTTTGGTCTATTTCCAGTAGCCGATTCATTTGTTTCGAGTCGTTTCGACATGTTTCCGTTCACTTATCCATGTTTTGTGTTAAATATGCATATGTGCTATAATTGATTCTTGATGTGTATTGCTACTCTTTAATCACTTGTTTCACATGTCAAATGCTCACTTAAAATAGATTCGCGCTTCATGATTATGATCCTTGCTTGTTTGGATTGATCACATGATTAAGTGCCATATTTTGATTTTTGCTTAAAAGTGCTTAAGTGTTTCACATGTTCATGCATGCTTCTTGAGCTTAATGGATCACTTCTTGAAATGAATACAATTCTGATTTTTTATGTCATGCATGTGTAATAATTGAGGCTTGTACTGATACTTGTTCAATTTCATGACAAAATATGGAAAAGTGTGGTTGTTTTTGTTGATCTTTGGTCCTTTTAACAAATAAATGCATGATAATAAATGATCACATGTTAATCAAGTTTCACATGTTGTGATGTGTGTAAATCCATGCTAATTGATGTTGATGTATTGTTTATCACTTATTATGTACATAAAAAGGAAAAAGAATCAAATTTGCCCCATGTTTTCATAGCTGTTTGTTAGTGCAGTAGCTGTAAAATGTGTGTTTGCATGTTGTATGTGACTTTCTACCCCTATCTTTACATGCTGATTGTGAGCTGTAAATAAATTGCCTTGTGTTGTGCATTGTTTTGGTACCTGTTTTTACTTTAGGGGCTGTAATAAGTGCTGAATTTTGTTTCTTGGCATTCTCTTAGTTGTTAGGATTAAGTTGGAGTCTAGAAGTTAGGTCCTAGAATTATTAGGATTTAATTGTTGCGTGTTTGCCTTATTACTTTTAATAAAATGAATACTAATCTTTGTTCTGTAGGGAGGGAAAGGTATGTTTCCTTACACCTTATCCTTTTATTTTTTATGCATTTTCTTAATGCATTTAATTCACCTTTTACTTCCATATTTGTGATTGGTAGGATTTCCCCTTTGGCTAGGACCAACATAACTTCCTTAGGAAGTAAGTCGTGTCCTTTTTCTTCTCTCTTTTCCTTTTGTTTCTTTAGGTTTAGAAAAGCCTCACTCACCATTAGGACCACCATTTTAATGAACAATGTAGGGTTGTGTCTTAGTCCCCTTTAGCTTTGACCTTTTTGCCTCTTGAGTCTTCTTTTCTTATCTTCAAACAAAATCAAAAAGACTTAATAAAGACATGAAAGAATCTCTTGTGTATAGCCTTATGCCATAGGGAACTTACATTCATTCCATCTTGGAATAGTGTGAGCTTGTCTAGCATGATGTACAAGTTTGATTAAGAGGTTATTTAACAAAGAAAACCTAAAATACAGTTCTTCACAAAGCTACAAAACATGTAATAAGTTCAACAAGCTAGTGAACTTAGACCCTAATCCTTTGAAACAAGTTTTGGATAAATTCTCCTTACTTGGTGTGCTTGTTCTACTATTCCATATTGGAATGTAGTAGCAAGTACACATTCCATGGAAAAGAGTTTGAATTAACTTCCTTGTGCCAAATTCATTAAAAAAACTCTTAAAAAGAAAACAACAAACAATAAGCAACTTTCCTGCGGGAATTCTATTCTCACCTCATTCATTCTTAACGTGAACTTGCGGTGACTTGTCTTGCATGCAAGACGGTAAACACACTCGTACCAGACGAGCCTGCAACACCTGAGCATAGACATATGCAGTTCCAACATAAAAAACACAAACAAATAGTTCCTTCCTTAGTTAGGCGAACTACGTCGACTCTGATCCTCATTTTCCCGATGATGTACATAGGCAGCGGGGTAGGGCTTGTTCGAGCACATTCTTTATTTTCCCTACATTTCCCTCTTTCTTTCCATTCTCGTTTTCCAATTCTTTTTCTCATTCCATTCCAGTTCCAGTAACAGTTTTATTCAGCAGCATCTTATTTCTCACCCTTTGAAACAAACAAACAAGCGTGGATCTCGTCGGGTACGACGGACGGTCTGTGGTGATAATACCTTCCCAGGTCGTAACCGACTCCAGAGCCCAGATCTATGGTTTGCAGGACCTCGTCCTTTCTTTCTCTCTTAGGTTTGTGCAGCATTACCTTTCCCATTCATTCGGGATAAAAATTCATGGCTGGCAACTCTACCTTTTCCGCGCCACTTTCGCGTTTGTACTAGGATGAAAATCCCGGGAATGACAGCTGACAACTCTGCTAGGGATCGAACCTAGAATCTCTGGTTTCCCATGTAGAGTCAATCCTAGCGCCTGTTTGTTTTTGTTTCTTTGGGTGTTTATATGTGGTTGTTGTGTGTTTATTTACTATTTTCATTTACATTTTACTTTACAACATTTATTTACTGCTTACAGTATTTATTTTCACATGCATTATATACTGGACTATGTTGGTTTCAATTTTTCTATGGGATGGGCTTTGTTACAGTGAGATGAGCTCGTAACTGGGGCTCGAGTGCACCTTAGGACTTAGAGTGGTTCCACTTTGGCTTCATGGCATTTTTCTATGTTGGTAGTAATGAATTCCACACCCAGACTTGCGACCTTCTTGGAAATGTATTGATGCTGGAATCTTTCTGGGGCAATACACAACATTGATAGTTATGTGAAGTCATGGGACCGATCATTGAGAACCTTTATGGAAACATCCCTCTCTAGTGATGACAATGGCAGACCATATTTGTTGGCAAACCCACTCGCATCCAAGGGACCACTGGGAACTCGCATAGGATGGCGTGGTTCTCTCATAGGAATCCAGTTAAAGCAAACTGTTCATATGATGATGGTATTGTACTCTTCGGGATGAATGTACTATTGTTTCTCGATTCAGTGCTTGAAGCTGGGCACTTATGAGGGATGCTTGTTACCTTGGACTCATCTGAGACCTCCCTGAGTAGTATATAATACCAAACTGATTCCCTGATTTGGTCATGAGCCATTTCTCGAAGATGGTGAACGTATTATTGCTGCTCGGCTTTGAGAGTCTTTGAGAGTCTATGACATAGTCCAGTTGCTTCAAGGTGTCAAACGCCTAAGCTGGAGGTTGTAGGATGTAGATCTTCCTAGGCTTTAGTGTTGTATTCATATGTTTGGCTTACTCACAGGCCTGTTGTGGGATTCCTTTCTTACTGATGTACCTTTCTCTCTTTGATGTATGAACTTGTACCCTATGGGGACCTTTGTTATTTTAGTTTCTTTTGGTTTGCCTTAAATCTCTGGTTGTTATCTTTTGCACGGACACGAGATATTAAATACTGCCACTTCACATCTGAATGTCATACAAGGTCTTCTTTCAAAAGCAATTTTCTTAATACCAGAATGAGAAAGTAAACAAAACCTTGAGGATAAGAGGAACACATCATTGCATACATATCATTTGCATTTTTATTTTGTAGGTTTCTCCAGGTTACTTAACTTATCTTTTCTTCAGGTAAAGATTGCGAGAGCTGCCAAGACCCGTCACCTCAGACAAAATATTCCTCATCGGTACGCAACCCGCAACAACCAAAGAACTATCGTGGACTCTATGCAAACAGAACTCAATGAATTCCATACCCGGATGGGGGAATTTATGTTTATGATGCAAGGTAAGGCTCAAGGACAACAGGATCTGAGAAATGCCATGCAGAGGCTTACTCCTCCCCAGACTAACCCTCATGTGGTCACACCAGATGCTCAAGGGAATCCCCCTAACAACAACAATGGAGGAGGTGGACCTCCAGTTCCAGAGACCGGCACACCAACTCTTATTCATGTGGAAGACCGACAAGAGGATCAATTCCCTCCTGTTAATAATGATATGGGATTTGGCATGGAAGGAAAGTTTAAAGACTTTTTGTTGCTAGTTGAAAAGGATAAGGCCCTTGAGTGTAGAGACACTCTTGGGATAGATGTATCTGATATGGGCTTGGTTCCTGGAGTGGTCATTCCTCCCAAGTTCAGAACACCAACCTTTGATAAGTACAATGGTAACACCTGCCCCAAAACGCATCTGCAGGCTTTTTACCGAAAGATCGCTGCTCATACTAGGGATGAGAAACTCTGGATGTATTATTTCCAGGAAAGTCTCTCTGGAGGCTCACTAGAATGGTATATGAAGTTGGAGAGAAGCTTTGTTTGAAGATGGAAAGAGTTAGGGGAAGCTTTTCTTAAATAATATAAGTACAACATTGATATGGCACCTAGTCGCACTCAGCTCCAATGTTTGGCGCAAAAGAATTCAGAAAGCTTCAAAGATTATGCCCAGAGATGGCGTGAGGTGGCCGCAAGGGTACAACCACCGTTACTAGAGAGAGAAATGGTAGACCTTTTCATGGACACCCTTACTGGACACTTGATGGAAAGGTTAGTTGGGTGTTCTTCAAGTGGTTTTTCAGACATTATCTTAACTGGCGAGAGGATAAAGAGCTGGATTAAGCAGGGAAAGATCCAGAATGGTGGTGCTTCGGCTTTCGATATAAAGAAACCTTTTGTGAAAAAGAGGAAAGGAGAAACTGGAGCTATGTATGCACAGAGAAGCAGGGGAAATAGAGGTGCTTATTAGCAAGTGGCTCCTGTTACCATTTCAGCTCCGTCTAATCAACAGCAGGTTCAGCAACCGCAACAACAGCGCCAACAGGGTTATCAACAATAGAGGTCTCCTCGTCCCTATTATTCTCAAAAGGCTAGAGAAAGGCATCTTGAAACTCCACCCATGTCTTATTCACAGCTCTTGCATAATCTTCTCCAGCTCCAAATGGTCCAGCTTAGCACTTTAGAAACTCCGAGACCAGGACAAATCCCTGAAGGTTATGATACAAATGCCCGGTGCGAATTCCATTCCGGAGCCCCCGGTCATACTACAGAGAATTGTAAAGTCCTGAAGCACGTTGTTTAGGATTTAATAGATTCCAAAGCAATTAATTTCGCTCCCACTCCGAATGTGATACAAAACCCCATGCCTCCTCATGGAGGTACAGTTGGGGAAATTGATGACAGAGAGAATTTAAATTTGGTGCATGATGTCAATAACCTGCAAACTCCATTGAGTACTGTCAAATCTTGTTTGGCCTATAAGGGTATTTTTCCGGGTTGTAAGAATGATTCTCCAGATTGTGCTGAGGCTCCTGATGGTTGCGAGAAATTGAGAACATGGGTACAGAGCATGATTGATGAAGGGATCCTGCAGTTTGATAGAGTTGCAAAAGAGAAAGAAGTGTCGACAGTGACCATTTTCTATGATCCAACCCAAGCTCCTCCTCAAGCCAGAGTGGCACCAACAACTATTACTACTGCAAGGCCTGTGATGTATCAAAGTGATAAGGCCATCCCATGGAATTATGGAGGTGAAGTGTATTGCAATGGACAGAAGTAAGACTTGGCCACACCTAGTATATCTCCAGCTCAGGTAGAGAACATTGGGGTAGGAGGTTTTACTAGGAGTGAAAGATTATTTGCGCCTGAGACACTAAGAAACAGTGTAGTGCCACCTAAAGATATTGTTAAAGCCCTAGCTAAAGTTAGGGGCAAACAACCAGTAACTACTAATGAGCCCATACATGTGGTTAACCTTGACATTACATTTGACAAAGAAGCAGAAGAGTTTCTAAGAATCATCAAGAAGAGCGATTATAAAATCGTAGACCACTTGCAACAGACTCCATCAAAGATTTCCCTCTTGTCTCTGTTAATGTGTTCTGACTCTCATAGAAAAGCTCTCTTAAATATTCTGAACAAAGCTTATGTACCTCAGGATATCTTAGTGAACCAATTAGAAACTGTGGTGTCCAGTGTGAACGCCAGTCATGGACTGGGGTTTACTGATATGGACCTAACATCTGAGGGGCACTCCCACAATAGGGCATTCCATATTTCTTTGGAGTGTAAAGATGTAATGTTATCCCATGTGTTGGTGGACACAGGGTCATCACTGAATGTACTTCCCAAAAAAACGTTAATGAAACTAGATTACGACGGAGTTATTCTGAAGCCCAGTGACTTAGTAGTTCGAGCATTTGACGGTTCAAGAAGATCAGTGTTTGGAGAACTGGACTTGCCAATCAAGGTAGGGACACACGTCTTCAATACTACATTCTATGTAATGGACATTCAGCCTGCGTACAACTGTTTACTGGGGAGGCCCTGGATCCATTCGGCAGGGGCAATATCGTCTACACTTCATCAAAAATTGAAATTCGTCTGGGAAGGGCAAATCATAATGGTCTGTGGAGAGGAGGATATTTTCATCAGCCATCTGGCTTCATTTAAATATGTAGAGATGGACAGTGAGATTGTTGAGACTCCGTGTCAAGCTTTCGATCCTTTGAAGACTGAATTATCATCCTCATCAGCAGCTTCTTCCGAAGAGTCAAAGAAAGGAGTCTCCATAGCTCTTACAAACAGGATCTAGAAGTGGTGGAGTCAGGAATATGAGAAGGCTGGGGCAAGTCGGTGGAAGTATCAGAAAAGAAGGACATGTTTGGTGTTGGCTACCAGGTTGGGTTGTCATCATCTGAATAGAACGCCAGAGGTCGACAAGGCCCGATTACCTTCACAAGTGCTGGATGGGTTGATTATGGGAGTATCAGTACAGTGCAAGAGGACATAATTGATAGTGATTATGACTTTGACGAGTGGATAAGGCCTTGTGATCCAGGGACACAGCTCAACAATTGGTCATCTGAAAGGATTATCTCTGTCACTTCCCTTGAAGAGTAATGTTTTTTGTTTTTGTTTTTCCTGTATTCAAGTGCTATGCCTTGCCCGGGGCATAGCCGCTCATTGTAAGGGTTCTATTGTTCATGACACAATACCATAATCATTAATAAAGCGGACGTTTTGCATTCATCCATGTTGTTCCTTGTCTTTCATTTTTTGTATTTGTTTTAAAAAGGAAAGAAAAGTTTTAAAGTGGCAATGTTTTCATTTCTCAAACTCTTTCTAACGCCTTGCATAAATTATCATTCATGCAGGTGCTCTTCACCGGGTCTCATCAATGACGACCATGCTATGGCTAAGTATGACTTTGAGAATCCAATTTACCATGCCGGTGAGGAAGGTGAAGAAGATTGTGAACTGCCCGAAGAGTTAGCCAGGTTGCTTAAACAAGAGGAAAAGATGATTCAGCTACATGAAGAGGCTATTGAAGTGATAAACCTGGGTACCGAAGAAGACAATAAAGAGGTAAAGATCGGGGCTGCGTTATAAGAATCTATCAAGAGTCGTCTAATTGCCATGCTTCGAGAATATGTTGATGTCTTCGCCTGGTCGTATCGAGACATGCCTGGTTTGGACACAAATATTATGGTGTACAAGCTGACTTTGAGAGAAGACTGCCCGCCAATGAAGCAAAAGTTGAGACGCACGCGCCCTGATATGGCAATCAAGATTAAAGAGGAAGTACAGAAATAGTTTGATGTTGGATTCTTAGCAGTGACTAGTTACCCTCCATGGGTTGCGAATATTGTGTCGGTTCCTAAAAAAGACGGTAAAGTCAGAATGTGTGTAGACTATAGGGACTTGAATCGGACCAGCCCTAAAGATGATTTCCGTATGCCTCATATAGATGTGCTAGTTGACAACATTGCTCAGTTTTCCGTATTCTCTTTCATGGACGGGTTTTCAGGTTATAACCATATTAAAATGTCTCCTGATAATATGGAAAAGACTACGTTTATTATGCCTTGGGGCACCTTATGTTATAAAGTCATGTCATTAGGTCTTAAGAATGCTGGAGCCACTTACCAACGAGCAATGGTGACGCTATTTCACGACATGATTCATCATGATATTGAGGTCTATGTTGATGACAAGATAGAAAAATTCCAAGCAGAAGAAGAGCATCTAGTCAATTTAGCCAAGTTATTTGACCGACTCAGGAAATTCAGACTAAGGTTGAATCCGAACAAGTGCACCTTCGGGGTACGCTCCGGTAAGCTGTTGGGTTTCATTGTCAGTGAACGGGGAATCGAAGTCGACCCTGCAAAGGTAAAAGCCATCCAGGAGATGCCTGAACCCAGAACTGAGAAGCAAGTACGTGGTATCTTAGGGAGACTAAACTACATTGCACGGTTAATCTCGCACCTAATAGCCACGTGTGAGCCTATTTTCAAGCTTCTGAGGAAGAATCAGGCTATCAAATGCAATGATAACTGCCAGCAAGCCTTTGACCGAATCAAGGAGTACTTGCTAGAACCTTCGATTCGCATGTCTCCAGTGCTAGGGAGACCCTTAATCATGTACCTCACCGTACTTGAAGCATCAATGGGATGTGTGTTGGGGTAGTAGGACGAGTCTGGTCGAAAAGAGCATGCCATTTATTACCTTAGCAAAAAGTTTACCGATTGTGAGACACGCTACTCACTACTCGAGAAAAATTGTTGTGCTTTGGCATGGGCTGCTCGCCGACTAAGATAGTACATGCTGACTCACACCACTCTCCTAATTTCTAAGATGGATCCTGTAAAGTATATCTTCGAGAAGCCGGCTCTAACAGGAAGGGTAGCCCGATGGCAGATGATTCTAACGGAATATGATATCCATTACACTTTGCAAAAAGCAATCAAAGGGAGTGTATTGTCAGAATACCTGGCTCATCATCCAATTGACGATAATCAGCCCATGAGATTCGAGTTTCCGGATGAGGACATCACGTTCCTCAAGTTGAAAGACTGTGAAGAACCGCTTCTGGAGGAGGGGCCAGACCCCGAATCCAAATGGAAGTTGATGTTTGATGGAGCTGTGAACGTAAACGGAAGCGGAGTAGGTGTTGTCATTATTTCACCAAAAAGTGTCCATATGCCTTTTGCTGCTCGGCTAACTTTCGAATGTACCAACAATGAAGCAGAGTATGAAGCTTGCATCATGGGGGTTGAGGAGGCAATCAACTTGCAAATCAAGAACCTTGAGATCTTTGAAGATTCTGCTCTGGTAGTGAACTAAGTCAATGGCAAATGGTTAGTTCATCAACCTCACCTGGTTCCTTACAATGATTATACCAGGATGTTGCTAACTTTCTTCACCAAAGTCAAGCTGAGTTATATTCCACGAGATGAAAATCAGTTCGCTGATGCTCTAGAAACTTTATCATCCATGATTAATGTGTGTCAAGAAAATTACGTGCCTCGAATCATGGTCTCTCGTCTTGAAAGACCTGCCTATGTCTTCACAGTTGATAGTGGGGGAGATAACAAACCTTGGTATCGTGATATCAAGCAATTCTTGAAGTCTCAAGAGTACCCAACTAGGGCATCCAGTAAATACAAGAAGACTCTCAGAAGGCTAGCAGGTGGATTCTTTTTGAATCAAGATGATGTGTTATACAAGCGAAACTTCGACATGGTTCTACTCATATGCATGGATAGACACGAAGTAGACCTGTTGATGCAAGAGGTTCATGAAGGCTCCTTTGGTACCCATGCTGGAGGGCATGTTATGGCAAAGAAACTGTTAAGATCAGGATAATATTGGATCACTATGGAATCCGATTGCTGTAAATATTCCCGCAAATGTCACAAGTGCCAGATCTACGCTGATAAGGTCTATATACCTCCAAATCCATTGAGTGTCATGTCTTCCCCTTGGCTGTTCGCCATGTGGGGCATTGATATTATTGGCAGGCTTGATCCAATGGCTTCCAACGATCATCGCTTCATCCTGGTTGCTATATACTACTTCACGAAGTGGGTCGAAGCAGTGTCTTATGTCAATGTTACAAAACAAGTGGTAGCCCAATTTATCAAAAGAGACATTATTTGTCGGTATGGAATTCCCGAGAGAATCATTACTGATAATGGTTCTAACCTCAATAACAAGATGATGGTTGATTGTGTCGGGATTTCAAAATAAAGCATCACAACTCTTTGCCATATCGCCCAAAGATGAATGGCACCGTCGAGGTGGCCAACAAGAACATCGAGAAAATCGTACAGAAGATGGTGGTGGCATATAAAGATTGGCATGAGATGCTACCGTTTGCGCTACATGGGTACCGAAAGTCTGTGCTTACCTCAATAGGGGAAACCTTGTTCTCATTGGTGTATGGTATGGAGGTAGTCCTGCCAGTCGAAGTTGAGATCCCGTCATTGAGGATAATGATGGATGTTAAGCTAGATGAGGCTGAATGGCTCCGATCCAGGTACAATCAACGTAGCCTCATTGAAGAGAAACGTCTAACAGCTGTATGCCATGGACAAGCTTTCGGCAAGAAAGTACGGCCTCAACGGTATATACATGTTAACCTGGTGTTGAAAAGGATTCTTCCTCGTCTCAACGATCATAGGGGCAAGTGGTGACCCAATTATGAAGGTCCATTTGTGGTTAAAAAGGTCTTCTCAGACGGAGCCTTGATGCTAAAAACCATGGATGGCGAAGACTTCCATTCTCCTGTCAACACAAACGCAGTAAGAAAATACTTCGTGTAAAAAGAGTCGCTGGATAAAAACAGAATAAAGATCCATGCAAAAAAATGGGCATCCCGGCGAGCCAAAAACAGAATAAGAGGCTTGGGCAAAAATTAGGGAAATATTGAAAAAAATGTACACCCGTTGAGTTGAAAAGCCACATCGGACAGCTCAGGCAAAAAAGGGTATCCCGGTGGATTGAAAACCCGAAAGGGCAATCCACGCAAAAGAGGGACTAACACGAACGACTGCGGTCTGCAAGATTTGTGATCCATTCGCAACTAAAGACGTCCCAAGGGTTGAAGACCAATGCAATCATCTCTCTCAAGGGAGAAATAAGTGGAGAGTCCTGGAGATATACAAGTCATAACCGGGTCGGAACTTGATGAGATCCCTTTTTCACATTGCCAATAGGATAATTTGTTTTCCTTTTGAGCGATTTCCTCTTTTCAAGGATTGCTTCCTGATGTAACGCCTATTCAAGGCCATTCACCAAATCAATAAAATTAAATTTCAGTCAACTTGTGACTATATGCTTTTGTTTTTTCATATAACACTAATTGATTGCAAAAGCGTCCAGCGAATTGTGATTTAAAATTGTGTTATAAACATTTGAATGCTTTCTAACTCATGCAGGAGGACAACAACATTTAATACAACTCTAAAAAGGGTTAAGTGACCGGGGTGGTGATTCATGCCATAAGCCTGGGGCATACAGGTCCAAACTAACTCTCCATGTTGCAGGCACTATCAGTTGTGTTTATGCAGGTGCAGGTACAGGTGTTGCTAGTAGAGCTAAAGCAAACTTCCAGGAGGAATATCTCAACAATATGTTTGAACAAAATTCTCCAACAAATGAACTCCCATGTGTATCCCGTTATCCCCGGTAGAGTTGGAAGTAGAAATATTACCCAACAGTAATGACAGAAGGCTGATGTCCTCCCCGAGCAGAGACCTCCCTTTAATGCAGGGGAAATTCCCAGCAGTACGAGGAGTCTCTTTCCTCCCTGGCAGGTTGCTGCTTCAGCAGTGCTATACATCTGTTTCCCCAACCAAGCCAGAAGGTTTACACTTCCCCAGTGGAATTCAACGGGTAGCATACCTCGCAAGAAGAGTCCACTTCCAACATGATCCTGGCTCTCCAATATCAAATTCCAACTTATTTTTTGCAGTGGAGGCGGTTCAAAGCCGGTGTATCATTAGCAACATTCCTCGCAAGGTTGTTTTCTCCTCACAGGGATTAACCAGATCAATGCAGTGATCATCATTTCTCCCCAGTCAAGCCACCTGGGATACTTGCAGTCTCCTTATCAGGAGATCTCTTCGCATATGCATAATCATCATTAAATTTGCATCCTCCAAAGCGTAGCATTTCCATCATCATGGAGCATTACGCCATAAATCCAAGCATGTGCATGCCAACAGGGGCCGATTTTGAGGTATATTACATAAGACCCGAAACGTCTTTTCAACCTGAAGTACTCCTCACAGAGGATACCAATACCATTTGCCAAGCATCCTTGTCTATCCAAGTCAATGTTTGTCATTCCACCTTCGAGTTCCATTTTGTACAATGGTCTCGTTTTTAAGCCCTGTTTGGTACAATAGGCCCCCATCCTGTGTCTTGTTTGATACAATAGTCGCGTCGCATGCTCTCATTTTATACAACGATCATATTTTCTTGGGCTTTCGTTTATGTACAACGATCACATTCCACCTTCGAGTTTCGTTTTGTACAATGGTCTCATTTTTAAACCATGTTTGGTACAACAGGCCCCCATCCCGCGTCTTGTTTGGTACAACAGTCGCGTCGCAGGCTCTCGTTTTGTACAACGATCCTATTTTCCTGGGCTCTCGTTTATGTACAACGATCCCGTTCCATCTTCGAGTTCCGTTTTGTACAATGGTCTCGTTTTTAAGCCCTGTTTGGTACAACAGGCCCCCATTCCGCGTCTTGTTTGGTATAACAGTCGCGTCGTAGGCTCTCATTTTATACAATGATCTTGTTTTTCTGGGCTCTCGTTTATGTACAACGATCCCGTTCCATCGAGTTTTGTTTCCATTTCCTTGTCAAAGTTCAATTCACAGAAAAAACAATAATAAAGAAGAGCAGATGGCATTTTCCTCTTCCCCACAGAGTTCAAATTTTCAGGTTTTATTCGGGTATTCAATCACTCCATACATTTTGCATATCATTTAGCATATTCAAATTCATGTAACAATCAAAAACATTGCATCATGTTCATCATGGCTGAGGCATAGGTGTGTGATCAATTATTGGAGCGATTGAAGTCTATACAAGGACAACCAAGGAGCCACAAAGCTTCTCAACCTTGTGCAAAGGGTTCAAAACATCCCACAAGTCTTCATTTGAGGCCACAAGTCCTAGAAAGAAATGAATTGATCAAAGGATAAAAGCAGTGCAACTATCCTGAGGAAAAGGGCCAAATTAGGGTTTCTAATTAACCGGGCTTCTCAGTGATATTTTGTTCCAAGATTGATTTCATTTGTTTTCTACATGATGACAAGTGCCTATGGTTGAAATTTTATCCATGGAATCATTTTGGAAGAGGTTCAATTGGCCAGATGATTGAAAATCAAGGAATTGGGGAAAAGTCAACCATGTTGAGTAATAAGTTAACTCCTGACTTTTGAGATCAAAATCATGAAATTAGGGTTACAAGGATCCTATGGTTTAAACTTGATCAAGAAATGATGGAGGAATCATGAAAATCAAGAAAACCAAAACTTACCATTTTTGAAAGAAAAAAATCATTTGAAAATTGGTTGGTTTCACATTCCCCTCCATTTTCCTTCCACTTTCCTTCCACATTTCCTTTCATTCTTTCCTCTCTTATTTTCCCACTTCAATTCTACTCCTTTTCCCTTAGATGTTTCTACCATGTTCTACAACCTTCTAGAGTATTCCAAGGAATATTCCATTTCCCAACCCTAACCCTAACTAACTACAAACCTAACTCCATTCCTAAATCTAACTCCATTCCCAAACATAGCTCCAAGCCTAGCCTCTATATAATCATTAATCACTTCAATGCAAAAGGTTCCCAATTTTTCATTCTCATAATTTCTAGAATCACTTTTCTCTCTCACTTTTCCTCCATTTCCCTTTTCACCAAAGCTTTTTTTGAAGAAGCTCTTCAAGTTTCACATTGAAACTTGAAGATCTTAAAGCTTAACTTCCAACCTCCATTGATTTGGGCATTGTAGAAGAAGAAGCTACTGATTTTTTGTGAAGATTTCGACTTATCAGAAGTGCAAGAAGTATCAAGCATCAAGAACACATTTATTTTGCGCATTCGCACATTCGCACATTCGCGGATTCTTCGGATTTCTCTTCGATCAAGCTCTGATTCTTGCAACATCCACCGAAGCACTTCTCCGCTTCGTAGGTTGGTTATCTAAAATCACTGTGCCTTTAAGTTATTCTCTTCATCTCTCCATTTTGGCATTCTTTAAGTGTTCTTCGTATTACTTGTGGTTGAGTATGTTTTCGTTACGTTTTGCTTGTGATTTGTGGATTTTAATGGATTAGAAGTTAGGTTGTAGCTTGTTATAGGTTCTAGCATGTGTTAATAAGCCCTAATTGAGTAGAAATTCATGTTAACATGATTATATGTGTGTTAGTGTTGTTTAGAAGTAGGATTGTGGCCAAAAGCACTTATTTCCAAACAATTTTTCACTTTCTGTTCAGCGTTAACCGGTTAACGCTTTGGTTAACCGGTTAACACATGTATGTTTGGCCAAAATTGTTGTTGTCTGGAGTCCATTAACGGGTTAACGGTTTGGTTAACCGGTTAACGCTGTTAGTTTTTGGACTTTTAGCTTACTTGCTTGCTTGTTCTTGCTTCTTTGTGCTTCTAATGTTCATGTATGCTTAGGTATTGATTTTAGGGAATTTTTGAGTCTATTTCTAGTAGCCGATTCATTTGTTTCGAGTCGTTTCGACATGATTCCATTCACTTTTGCATGCTTTGTGTTAAATATGCATATGTGCTATAATTGATTCTTGATGTGTATTTCTACTCTTTAATCACTTGGTTAACATGTCAAATGCTCACTTAAAATTGATATCCGCTTCATGATTATGATCCTTGCTTGTTTAGATTAATCACATGATTAAGTGCCATATTTTGATTTTTGCTTAAAAGTGATTAAGTGTTTCACATGTTCATGCATGTTTCTTGTGCTTAACTGATCACTTCTTAACATGAATTCAATTAGGATTTTTTATGCCATGCATGTGTAATAATTGAGGCTTGTAGTGATACTTGTTCAATTTCATGACAAAATATGGAAAAGTGTGGTTGTTTTTGTTGATCTTTGGTCCTTTTAACAAATAAATGCATGATAATAAATGATCACATGTTAATCAAGTTTCACATGTTGTGATGTATGTAAATCCATGCTAATTGATGTTGATGTATTGTTTATCACTTATTTTGTGTACATAAAAAGGAAAAAGAATCAAATCGGCCCCATGTTTTCATAGCTGTTTGTCAGTGCAGTAGCTGTAAAATGTGTGTTTGCATGTTGTATGTGACTTTCTACCCCTAACTTTACATGCTGATTGTGAGCTGTAAATAAATTGCCTTGTGTTGTGCATTGTTTTGGTACCTGTTTTTACTTTAGGGGCTGTAATAGGTGCTGAATTTTGTTTCTTAGCATTCTCTTAGTTTTTAGGATTAAGTTGGAGTCTAGAAGTTAGGTCCTAGAATTATTAGGATTTAATTGTTGCGTGTTTGCCTTATTACTTTTAATAAAATGAATACTAATCTTTGTTTTGTAGGGAGGGAAAATATGTTTCTTTACACCTTATCCTTTTATTTTTTATGCATTTCCTTTATGCGTTTAATTCACCTTTTACTTCCATATTTGTGATTGGTAGGATTTCCCCTTTGGCTAGGACCAACTTAACTTCCTAAGGAAGTAAGTCGTGTCCTTTTTCTTCTTTCTTTTCCTTTTGTTTCTTTAGGTTTAGAAAAGCCTCACTCACTATTAGGACCACCATTTTAATGAACAATGTAGGGTTGTGTCTTAGTCCCCTTTAGCTCTTACCTTTTTTCCTCTTGAGTCTTCTTTTCTCATCTTCAAACAAAATCAAAAAGACTTAATAAAGACATGAAAGAATCTCTTGTGTATAGCCTTATGCCATGGGGCACTTACATTCATTCCATCTTGGAATAGTGTGAGTTTGTCTAGCATGATTTACAAGTCTGATCAAGAGGTTATTTCACAAAGAAAACCTAAAAGACAGTTCTTCACAAAGCTACAAAACATGTAATAAGTTCAACAAGCTAGTGAACTTAGACCATAATCCTTGGAAACAAGTTTTGGATAAATTCTCCTTACTTGGTGTGCTTGTTCTACTATTCCATCTTGGAATCTAGTAGCAAGTACACATTCCATGGAAAAGAGTTTGAATTCACTTCCTTGTGCCAAATTCATAAAAAAAAATCTTAAAAAGCAAACAACAAACAATAAGCGACTTTCCTGCGGGAATTCTCTTCTCACCTCATTCATTCTCAACGCGAAGTTGCGACGACTTGTCTCGCATGCAAGACGGTAAATGCACTTGTACTAGACGAGCCTACAACACCTGAGCATAGTCCTACATAATTCCAGCATAAAAAACACAAACAAATAGTTCTCTCCTTAGTTAGGCGAACTACGCTGACTCTGATCCTCATTTTCCCGATGAGGTACGTAGGCAGCGGGGTAGGGCCCGTTCGAGCACATTCTTTATTTTCCCTATATTTCCCCCTTTCTTTCCATTCTCTTTTTCCAATTCCTTTTCTCATTCCATTCCAGTTCCAGTAATAATTTTATTCAGCAGCATCTTATTTCTCACCCTTTGAAACAAACAAACTAGCGTGGATCCCGTTGGTTACGGCAGACGGTCTGGGGTGCTAATACCTTCCCAGGTCGTAACTGACTCCCTAACCCAGACCTTTGGTTCGCAGGACCTCGTCATTTCCTTCTCTCTTAGGTTTGTGCAGCATTACCTTTCCCATTCATTCGGGATAAAAATGCCTGGCTGGCGACTCTACCTTTTCCGTGCCACTTTCGCGTTTGTACTAGGATGAAAATCCCGGGAGCGACACATGCTACGTCTTGGTGATGCAAAAATGGTCATCTCAAAAGATTTTGATGCAGCCAAGGTTGTTGAGCTATTCCCCTTGGTGATGCAAAAATGGTCCCGTCAAAATACTTTGAGGAAGCCAAGGCCAAGGTTGTTGAGCTCGAACTAGAGAATGCTCATCTGGACAATTACCTGCTCGTCGCACATATTCACTTTGATATCAAAGTTTTTCTCATGAAGGATGTGACTGATATGTGGGAGAAGGTGTCCGTTGTGTGGAGGAGAATGAGAGGTTGAAGAAACAGATTATTGAGCTAGATATTTCAGCAGCCGTTGGGAAGGATGAGATTGAGGAAGAAAAGAAGTTAAAGACTAGGGGGAACATGATCAGATTTTTTTTTATCTGTGAGCAAGATAACACGGAGGTGGCCGTGTTCGGATTTAATGCTGCCATGGAGCGAAAATGGTCCCGACAAAAGACTTTGAGGCAACCAAGGCCAAGATTGATAAGCTCGAACTAGAGAATTCCCATCCGGAAAATGACCTGCTCGTTGCACAAGGTCATTATGAGGGAAATGCTTTGCTCATGAAGGAAATGACTGATATGCGGAGGAAGGTGTTCGCTGTGTGGAGGAGAAGGAGAGGTTGAAGAAATAAATTGCTGAGCTAGAGAGTTCGGTAGTGATTGGGGAGGAAAAGATTGAGGAGGAAAAGAAGTTGAAGACTAGGGGGACTTTATCGGAAAAATATATGTCCTTAAGCAAGATAAGATGGAGGCGGTTGTGTTCGTATTTAATGTCGTCGTGGAGCGAATCCAAGCTTTTAACTCCGACATCAAGCTAGTTATCGAAAAGATGGGCGTTATGAGTGAAGTCATTGACGGTCAGGTGGTCCCTCCCAAATCTCTAGTCGATGAGAATATTTTCCCCTTTGTAATATTTTATTGTCATGCATGCCATTTTTGTTGTATCTTTTAATTATGGGGCTTGGCCCCTTTTATGTATTATTTTGACAATTTTCGAACTGGTGGTCGGTTTAATATAATATTTATGTATGTTTTTATGTATGTTGTGTATGCCTTTATTTGGTTTTATTTGCTAGAAATATATATTATGCAAAAAATTTTGCTACGTATAAAAGTTTGCTCGACTTCTTTATGATGTTTAACTAGTTTGGGGAACTCGTCGAGGAGGCGAAAGTGATTTATGTAAGTTGCGAGGCTAGTGTCTCGGTTGAGGTCCTGGTACCACAAGGCTTGGACTTTTCCTATCACGAGTTAGGAGACTGCCACAATAGTATGTGTCGCTCCCCGGACTTTTACATCCCGGTGCAGACGCGAATTGTCGGTGATGTTGGACGCGAATCATCGGTAATGCTACATAAACCTGAAAGGGTATGGATAAGACGGTTGCGAACCAGAGACACTGAGAAAGGGGGTTGGTTACGACCTGGGAAGGTATTAGCACCCAGATCGTCCGCCGTACTCGACAAGATCCACGCTTACAAGATTGTGTTTAAAAGGGGTAGTATATGTGCTAACTGTGCATGAAAAGTTAGGGAGAAAAGAATGAGGCTTAGAAAAGAGATGCTCAAAGACCGAGGCTTAGAAAAGAAAGCTGAAAGAGGGGGAAGACAAAGAGACTTTTGTTCGATAACTGTTAAGTTGTGCCTACGTATCCTCTCGTGCAATGAGGAAGTCAGAACACCGTAGTTCGACTCAAAGAGACTGGATGAATTGACTGTGAACTGCTTGCTTGTCTATGATCAAGTGTATGACTCGTCTGGCTCAAGTGCTAACTGTCTTGCATTAGACGGAAGAAGCGAGTTCTCGTTTTCAGAATGAGTGTGATGAGAAAAGAATCCCGAAGGAGACGATTATTGTTTGTTTTTGTGTTTTCAGTTTTTTATTGTTTTTTTTTGGTGTTTTGCATAGGATAATGAGCTTAAGCCTAAATCAAGGGTTTGTAAACTCATCATATCCTCCCTGATTAGGGATAATGAGCATACTTAAGTGTGAGATAAGCATCACAACTTAATTACCATGATGAGGTAGGATTAAAATCATTAACCTACTTGTGATTATTAAGATGTTTTTGGGTTTTTGTTTAGTGTTAAGTAATGAGTTTAATCTGTAATCAGGGATTACTGAACTCATTACACCATCCTAAGAGAAGGATGATAAATGAGAACACTTAAGCTGAGGAAGATACCTCTACTTAATCCATGGTTAGGGATTAAATTCATTATATAACAGTCGCTCCCGGGATTTTCATCCTAGTACAAACGCGAAAGTGGCGCGGAAAAGGTAGAGTCGCTAGCCAGGCATTTTTATCCCGAAGGAATGGGAAAGGTAATGCTGCACAAACCTGAGGAAGAAGGAAAGGGCAAGGTCCTACGAACCAAAGATCTGGGTTCAGGAGTCGGTTACGACCTGGGAAGGTATTAGCACCCTAGATCGTCCGTCGTACCCGACGGGATCCATGCTTGCTTTTTTTGTTTCAAAGGGTGAGAAATAACTGATGCTGTACAAATGAACTACTAACTGGAATTTGAATGGAAATGAGAAAGGGAATTGGAAAAGAAAATGGAAAGGAAGAATGGGGAAATGCAGGGAAAATAAAGAATGCGCTCGAACGGGCCCTACCCCGCTGCCTATGTACCTCATCGGGATAATGAGGATCATAGTCGACGTAGTTCGCCTAACCAGGAGGGAACTATTTGTTTGTGTTTTTTATGCTGGAACTGCGTATGTCTATGCTCAGGTGTTACAGGCTCTTCTGGTACGAGTGCATTTACCGTCTTGCATGCGAGACAAGTCGTCGCAAGTTCGCGTTTAGAGTGAGTGAGATGAGAAAAGAAGTTCCCGCAGGATAGTCGCTTATTATTTGTTTTTGTCTTTTATGAGAAATGTTTTGAATTTGTTTGTGAACATTCTCATACTAAGACCTATCCATCACGGGAAGTACTTACACCTCGCCCCGAAACAGGACGTGTATAAGTACTCCGCAACAAAGTCCCATGGCGTACAAAAACGTTCAACCTTTATTAGGTATTTTATTATTTTCTTTTATGAGAAGAGAAAGAAGGACTCAAGTTGCAAAAGACAAAAAAACTAAGGGGACTAAGAATCAATCCTAATTTTAATCCTTATTCAAGAGTGGTCCTAATGGTTTGTGAGGTTTTCTAATCCTAATAAGAAAAGAATAGAATGCAACTTACTTCCTAGAGAAGTTAAGTTGATTCTACAAAAGAGGGGGAAATCCTGACAAACACAAGTATGAAAAGAAGGAAATGAATTAAATGCATAAAGAAAATGCATAAAAATAAAATAAAGGATAAGGTAAGGAAACTTACCTCAATCTTCCCCTCTACAAAACAAAGGTTAATGTGCATTTTTTTATTATTTAAAATAACAAGGAAAACATACCCTAATTAAATCCTAATGACTTTAGGACTCAATCAAAATTCTATTTTAATTCTAAAGAAACTCAAAAATGCTAAGACAAAAATACAACACCTATTACAGCCCTCTATTACCCAAACAGCTATGGAAACTATGCCTAACACAAATCAGCTTTTTACAGCCAGCATGTAACATGCAAAGGTAGGTGTAGAAAGTTACAAAAAACATGCAAACATAACAAACAACATACATTTTACAGCACTTATATGCAAAAACAACTATGAAATGCAAAATCCAGAATTGATTATTTTCATTTTCTAATGTACAAACTCAATGAAAAATGCACCAATCTCATTATGAACATGCATTTGAACATGGATCAACATACATAAATGGAGGAACATGAACATTTAGAAGGATTATGCAAGAATGCATCACATGGTTGATTATGCAATAAGTATGCAAAAATGTAGCACATGAATACGGTATATGAACATGAGGATTATTGATTATGAATATGCAATATGATAGCTCAACAAGGATGTTAAACTCAATGCAAAATTCAGAATTGAATTGATATAAATGATATGATCAAGCATGTAATCAAATGCAACCAAATGCACATACATACATGATTATGCCACATACATTTAGACAATGGAAATGCAAAATGATTTAATGCAATGCAAAAGATGTAAAACAGAATGCAACATGATTATTCATATGCCAAATAATGCACAAACATGGCAACAAAGGGCAAGAACTCAAGCTATGCACAAAGAAACACTAAAATGCATAATATGCGACTCGAAATGGGGGAATGAGCTACTGGAAATGGACCCAAAAATTCCCTAAAATCACTACCTAAACATGTATGAACATTAGAGGCACTAGAAAGCAAGAATGAGCAATCAAATAAACTAAAAATCCAAAAATCAACAGCGTTAACCGGTTATCCAAATGCGTTAACCGGTTATCCAAATGCGTTAACCGGTTAACGGACCTAAAACAGAAGCAATTTGTGGCTAAAACGCACGCGTTAACCGGTTAACCAAATGCATTAACCGGTTAACACTGAACAGAAAGTGAAAAAAACTTTTGAAATAAGTGCTTTTGGCCGCAAACTCACTTCTAATGATCCCTAACCTATCTAGGAACATGCTAACACTAATTTCTACTTAATTGGGGCTTATTTACACATGTTAAAACCTATAACTATCAACACCTTAACTTCTAATCTATCAAAAAACCACAAATCGCAACAACGCATAACAAAACATAATCGATCGCAAGCACAACAAAAAGCAATTAAAGAATGCCGAAATGGCGAGATGAAGAGAATAACTTAAAGAAGAAGTGATTTAGATCACCAACCTACGAAGCGGAGATGTGCTTCGGTGAATGTTGCAAGGATCGGAGCTTGATCGAAAAGAAAACCAAGAAAACCGCGAAACCGCAAAATAAATGCGTTCTTGATGCTTGAACCTTCGTGTGCTTCCGATAAGTCGAAACCTTCACCAAAATTCAGTAGTTTCTTCTTCCACAATCCACAAAATCAATGGAGGTTGAGGTTAAGCTTCAAGATCTTCAAGTTTCAATGTGAAACTTGAAGAGCTTATTAAAAAAAAATTTGGTAAAAAAGAGGGACAAAGGAGGAAAAGTGAGAGAGAAAAAGTGATTGTGAGAGAATGAGAAATTTTGAAATGAAAATTGTGAGAGTTGTTTCCTTTGGTTTGGATGAAAATGGATTAAATATGGCTTAGGTTTGGGGCCCAAAAATTAGGCTTGGGATCCAAAATTATGGTTTGGTAATGAGGTTAGGATTTAGGAATGGAGCTAGGTTAGGAGAAGGAACATTCTAGAAGATGGTAGAACATGGTAGAAGTTTCCGAGGGAAATGGAATGGAATTGAAATGGAAAAAAAAGAGGGAAAGAATGAAAGGAAGTGTGGAAAGAAAGTGGAAGGAAAAGTGGAGGGAAATGCAAAACCAACCACTTTTCAAATGATTTTTCTTTGATATTTTTATGATTCCTCCATCATTTCTTGACCAAATTTGAACCATAGGATCATTGTAACCCTAATTTCATGATCTCGATCTTAAAAGTCAGGAATCAACCTTTTTTACCTAGCTCGGTTGCTTTTTCCCCGATCCCTCGAGTTTTAGTCGTCTGGCCATTCGAACCCCTTCCAAAATGAATTTGTGGACGAGATTTGAACCCTAGGCCTTTGACATCATATATAATACAAAGGAATCCTCTTTGAATCGAAACTTCATGCCGAAGCCCCGTAGAAGTGAAACCCTAATTTGACCCTTTTCATCAGGAGATGTTGCACTGCTTGCCTCCTTTAATTAAACCCTATCTTTACATGGCTCGTGGCTTTAAGTGAAGACTTGTGGGATGTTGTGAACCCTTTGCACAAGGTTGAGAAGCTTTGTGGCCCTTCGGTTTCCTTTGTAATGCCTTCAGTTTCTCCAACCATTGATCACATACCCATGCCTCAGTTATGTTATTCATGATGTAATGTTTTTTTGTTATTTTATGAAGCTATGTATGCAAAATGATATGCAAAATGTTAAGGATATGAGAGGGCAAACTTTGAGGTATTACAACTGCCCCTATTCAATCATCTGCAGGCCTAAACGAATAATTGCGAGAGCTTTTAGACGTTCAAGGTATGGAGTGATTGAATACTCAAATAAAACCTGGAAATTTGAACTATGTGGGAAATAAAATAAATTGGGAAGAATGCCATCCTCAAATGACATTTCAAAAGATCCTCTGATCTAAAATGAAACCATCCTCGAATGGAGACGCAATGGTATACCGGCCTCAGTCGATAACCAGAAACACAAAAAGACTGACCTCAGACAGACTTTGCAAAAGAGACAAACTGACCTCAATCAATAAGCTCAAAATGGTCTATCATCCTCGAATGATAGTCACAACAAAAAGACCAACCTCAGAAGGAATTGAAAAAAAGAATTCCATCCTCGAATGACAATTCTATAAAGATCCTCAGATCTAAAACGAAACCATCCTCGAATGGAACCGCCATGGTATATCGGCATCAGTCGATAACCAGGAACACAAAGATTGACCTCAGACAGACTTAGCAAAAGAGACAAACTGACCTCAATCAATAAGCTCAAAATGGTCTATCACCCTCGAGTGATAGTCACAACAACAAGACCAACCTCAGAAGGACTTGAAGAAAAGAATGCCATCCTCGAATGACAACTCTCAAAATATCCTCGGATCTAACACAAACCCATCCTCGAATGGAGACGTAGTGGTATACCGGCCTCAGTCGATAACCAGAAACACAAAGACTGACCTCAGACAGACTTTGCAAAAGAGACAAACTGACCTCAATCAATAAGCTCAAAATGGTCTATCACCCTCGAATGATAGCCACAACAACAAGACCAACCTCGGAAGGACTTGAAGAAAAGAATGCCATCCTCGAATGACAACTCTCAAAAGATCCTCAGATCTAACACGAACCCATCCTCAAATGGAGACGCAGTGGTATATCGGCCTCAGTCGTTGTACATAAACGAGAGCCCCGACAAACAGGACCGTTGTTCAAAACAATAACCTGTGACGCGACTGTTGTACCAAACAAGACGCGGAATAAGTGACAAACATTGACTTGAAAAGACAAGGGTTTCTGAAAACGGATATCGGTATCCTCTGTGTGGAGTACTTCAGGTTGAGAATATGTTCGTAATAAACCTCAAAACTGGCCCATGCTGGCATGCATATGTTTGAATTTATGGCGTAATGCTCCATGATGATGGAAATGCTACGCTTTGGAGGATGCACATGCAATGACGATTATGCAAAATGCAAATTCAAAGGATCTCCCAGAAAGGAGACTACAAGTATCCCAAACGGCTTAACTGGGAAGAAATGATTATCACTACATTGATCTGGTTAATCCTGGTGAGGAGGAAACAACTGCGGGGAAAGTCATTAATGACACACCGGCTCTGAACTGCCGCCACTTCCAAATAAATTGGACTTTGAGATTAGAGAGCCAAGACCCTGCTGGAGATGGACTCTTCTTGCGCTCTGGTTCGGAAATGGAGACCTCCTGACTTGGCTGGGGACCAGAGGTATGGCCCTGCTGAGGAAGAAAACTGTTGGGGAGGAAAGACACTCCTTGTACTACTGGGGATTGCCCCTATGTGAAGGGAAACTTCTGCTTGGGGATGACACCCACATTCTGCTACCTTGCTGGGAGATTTCAACTCCCACTTTACCGGGGATGATTGGAGACACCCTGGGAGACACCTGTTCTTGGTCAAGCATAAAGAAATGTTCCTCCTGGGAATCTACTTTTAGCTCTGTTAGCAACACATGTACCTGTACCTGCATAAACACAATCGATAGTGCCTGCAACATGGAGAGTTAGTTTGGGACCTGCCTGCCCCAGGCTCGTAGTATGAATCATTATACGAGTATCTTGACACCCTTTCAGAGTTGTATTAAATGTTTCTGTCCTCCTGCACGAGTTAGAAAGCATTAAAATGTTCATAACACAATACAAATCAAAATTTGTTGGACGTTTTCAAAATCAATCAATGTTAGATGAAAAACAAGAAGCAAAATAGTCATAGATTGACTGAAGTTGAATTTGTATTGATTCGGAAAAAAATGGCCATGAATAGGTAATACAAAGGAAGCAGTTCCCTGGAAAGAGGAAACAACCAAAAAGGAAAACAAACTATCCTATTGGCAATGTGAGAAGTGGATCTCATTAAGTTTCAACCCGGTTATGACTCGTATATCTTCAAGACACTCCGCTCGCTCTGCCCCTTGAGAAAAGTAATTGAACTGATCTTCAACCCTTAGGATAGTCTCAATTGTAGATAGGTTACGGATCTCGCAGATCGCAGTCGTTCGTGTTAATCCCTCTTTTGCGTGGACCGCCTTTTCAGGTTTTCAATCCACCGGGATACCGTTTTTTGTCTGAGTTGTCCGATGTGGCTTTTCAACTCAGCGGGTGTACATTTTTTCAAAATTTCCCGAACTTTTGCCCGAGCCTTTTATTCTGTTTTTGGCTCGCCGGGATGCCCATTTTTGCCTGGATCTTTATTCTGTTTTTATCCAGCGGGTCCTTTTTACACGAAGTATTTTCTTACTGCTTCTGCGTTAACAGGGGACTGGAAGTCTTCTCCGTCCATGGTTGTCAGCATCAGGGCTCCACCTGAGAAAACCTTTTTAACCACGAACGGTCCTTCATAGTTGGGTGTCCACTTGCCCATGTGATCGTTAAGAGGAGGAAGAATTCTTTTCAGCACTAAGTCACCTGGCATGTACCTCTGTGGTCGCACCTTTTTGTCAAAAGCCTGCTTCAACCGCCGTTGATACAACTGTCCATGGCATACAGCTGCTAGACGTTTTTCTTCAATGAGGCCCAATTGATTATATCTGGATCGGAGCCACTCAGCTTCATCTAGCTTAATGTCCATCATTAACCTCAACGAGGGGATTTCCACTTCAATTAGTAGGACTACCTCCATACCATACACCAGTGAGAACGGGGTTACCCCTGTTGAAGTACGTACTGACGTTCTGTACCCATGCAACACAAATGGTAGCATTTCATGCCAGTCTTTGTATGTTACAACCATCTCCTGCACGATCTTCTTGATGTTCTTATTGGCCGCCTCGACGGTGCCATTCATCTTCGGGCGATATGGAGAAGATTTGTGATGCTCTATTTTGATATCTCGACAAATGTCAGCCATCATCTTATTGTTGAGAATAGAACCATTATCAGTAATGATCCTTTCAGGAATTTCGTACCGGCAAATGATGTCTCTTTTAATAAATCAGGCTATCACTTGTTTAGTGACATTGGTGTAAGACGCCGCTTCGACCCACTTCGTGAAATAATCTATAGCAACCAGGATGAAGCGATGACCATTAGAAGTTGTCGGCTCGATCTTGACAATCATATCAATGCCCCACATAGCGAATGGCCATGGTGAAGACATGACACTCAACGGATTCGGAGGCACATGGACCTTATCGACGTAAATTTGACACTTGTGGCATTTACGGGAGTATTTACAGCAATCGGATTCCATGGTAATCCAATAGTATCCCGATCTCAACAATTTCTTGGCCATAGCATGTCCTCCAGCATGGGTACCAAAGGAGCCTTCATGGACTTCCTGCATCAACAGGCCTGCTTCGTGTCTATCCACGCATTTGAGCTAAACCATGTCGAAGTTTCGCTTGTACAACACGCCATCTTGATTCAAGAAGAAACCTCTTGCCAATCTTCTAAGGGTCCTTTTATCCTTACTAGATGCCCCTGCCGGGTATTCTTGAGTTTTTAGGAATTGCTTGATATCATGATACCAAGGCTTGTTATCTTCACCATCGTCGACTGCAAAGACATAAACAGGTCTTTCAAGACGGGAGACCGTAATCCCAGGTACAAAATTCTCTTGACAAACTTTAATCATGGACGACAAAATTGCTAGAGCATCGGCAAATTGGCTTTCGTCTCGAGGAATATAATCCAGCTTGACTTTGGTGAAGAAAGTTATTAGCCTACTGACATAATCTCTGTAAGGAATCAAATGACGTTAATGAACCAGCCATTTGCCATTGACTTGATTCACCACCAAAGCAGAATCTCCGAAGATCTCGAGGTTCTTAACCCGCAAGTCAATGGCCTCTTCAATCCCCATGATACAAGCTTTATACTCTGCCTCATTGTTAGTGCATTCGAAAGTCAACCGAGCAGCTAAAGGTGTATGGACCCCTTCTGGCGAGATGATAACAGCACCTACTCCACTTCCATTCATGTTCACAACTCCGTCAAACATCAACTTCCATTTGGATTCAGGGTCTGGCCCCTCCTCCGGGAGTGGTTCTTCGTAGTCTTTAGACTTGAGGAACATGATGTCCTCATCCGGAAACTCGAACCTCATGGGTTGATAATCATCGATTGGCTGTTGAGACAAGTATTCTGATAACACACTTCCTTTGATTGCCTTTTGCGAAGTGTAATGTATATCATACTCTGTTAGTATCATCTGCCACCAGGCTACTATTCCTGTCAGAGCTGGCTTTTCAAAGATGTATTTCACAGGATCCATCTTGGAAATTAAGAGAGTAGTGTAAGTCAGCATGTACTGTCTTAGTCGACGAGCAGCCCATGCCAAAGTGCAGCAAGTTTTCTCGAGTAGTGAGTAGTGCGTCTCACAATCGGTAAACTTTTTTCTAAGGTAATAAATGGCGTGCTCTTTTCGACCAGACTCGTCCTGCTGACCCAACACACATCCCATTGATCCTTCAAGCATAGTAAGATACATAATCAAGGGTCTCCCTGGCACTGGAGGCATGAGAATTGGAGGTTCTAGCAGGTATTCTTTGATTCGGTCAAAGGCTTGCTGGCAGTCTTCATTCCATTTAATGGCCTGATTCTTCCTTAGAAGCTTAAAGATGGGCTCACACATGGCCGTTAGATGAGAGATAAACCGTGCAATGTAGTTTAGTCTCCCTAAGAAACCACGTACTTTCTTTTCAGTCTTCGGCTCAGGCATCTCTTGGATAGCTTTCACTTTGGCTGGATCAACCTCAATTCCTCGCTCACTAACAATGAAGCCGAGTAGCTTGCCAGAACGGACCCCGAAGGTGCACTTATTCGGATTCAACCTCAATCTGAACTTCCAAAGTCTGTCAAACAACTTTGCTAGATTAACCAAGTGCTCTTCCTCTGTTTGGGATTTTGCTATCATATCTTCAACATAAACCTCAATTTCAAGATGGATCATGTCGTGAAATAGTGTCACCATTGCCCGTTGATAAGTGGCTTCAGCATTCTTCAAACCAAATGGCATAACCTTGTAACAGAAGGTGCCCTAAGGCGTGATGAAGGTTGTCTTTTCCATGTCATCGGGAGACATCTTGATCTGGTTATAGCCAGAAAATCCGTCCATGAAGGAGAACACGGAAAACTAAGCAGTATTATCGACGAGCACATCTATGTGAGGTAGAAGGAAGTCATCTTTGGGGCTGGCCTTATTCAAATCCCTGTAGTCTACACACATCCTGACTTTATCGTCTTTCTTGGGAACCGGCACGATGTTGGAAACCCACAGAGGGTAACTGGTCACGGCCAAGAAGCCAGCATCAAATTGTTTTTGTACTTCTTCTTTTATTTTAATTTCTATATCATGACGTGTGCGCCTCAACTTCTGCTTCACTGGAGGACAGTCTTCTCTGAGAGGCAGCTTGTGTACCACAATGTCAGTGTTTAACCCAGGCATATCTTGGTAGGACCATGCGAAGACATCAACATACTCTCGAAGCATATCAATCAAACGAGTCTTGACAAATTCTTCTAATGCAGCCCCGATCTTGACTTCTTTCTTGTCTTCCTCAGTACCCAGGTTTATTACTTCGACAACTTCTTCGTGCGGCTGAATCATCTTCTCCTCCTGTTTAAGCAGTCTGGCCAATTCTTCAGGTAGTTCGTAATCCTCTTCACCTTCCTCATCGGCTTGATAAATTGTATTGTCGAAGTCATACTCAGCCATAACAGGGTCGTTATTGATAAGATCCGATGAAGAGCACCTGCATGAATGGTGATTCATGCAAGGCTTTAGAAAAGGCTTGAGAAAATGAGAAACATTGCCATTTTAAAACTTTTCTTTCTCTTTGAAAAACAAAAACGAAAATGAAAGACAAAGAACAACATGAATGAATGTGAAACACCAACTTTATTTATGATTGTAAATTGTGTTAAGAACAAAAGAACCCTTACAAAGAGCTACTATGCCCCGGGCAAGACATAGTGCTTGAATACAGGAAAACAGAAACAAAAATTATTACTCTTCGAAAGAGGTGACTGAAATAAGTCTTTTTGATGTCCAATTGCTAAGCTGAGTCCCTGGAACAGCAGGCCTGATCCACTCATTTATGTCATAGTCACTATCGACTGCGTCATCCTGCATGGCACTGATGTTTCCATAGTCTACCACTCCCGCACTCGTGAAAGTAATTGGGCCTTGATGACCTCTATCACTTGGTCCAGACGATGACTTCCCAGGATGGTAACCAATCCCGAACATATCTTTCTTTTCTGGCACTTCTACTGGACTGCCCCAGCCTTCTCGCACCCCTGACTCTACCACCTCAAGAGCTTGCTTATAAGAGCCTATGGAAACCCCCTTCTTCAGTTCTTTAGGAGAAACAGCCACTGCAGATGCTTGTTCAGTCTTCAAGGGCTCAAAAGCCTGACATGGAGTCTCAACTATTTCGCCATCCGTCTCTACATACTTGAATGAAGCCAGATGACTAACAAAAATATCTTCTTCCCCACTGACAGTTACAATTTGACCCTTCCATACGAACTTTAGCTTTTGATGGAGTGTGGACGACACTGCTCCCGCTGAATGTATCCAAGGTCTTCCGAGCAAGCAGTTGTATGCAGGTTGTATATCCATTACGTAGAACGTGGTATTGAAGATCTGTGGACCTACTTTAATTGGTAACTCCACCTCCCCGAACACCGATCTCCTCGACTCATCAAATGCTCTAACTACCAGGTCGCTAGGATTTAGAACTACTCCATCATAATCCAACTTCATCAGTGCTTTCTTGGGCAAGACATTCAACGACGATCTAGTATCTACCAACACGTGAGAGAGTACTGCACCTTTACATTCTAAAGTGATATGCAGTGCCCGATTATGAGCACGCCCTTCAGAAGTTAGATCCAAGTCTGTGAAACCCAATCCATAACTGGCATTGACACTGGATACCACCGCTTCCAACTAATTTACTGAAATATCCTGAGGAACATACGCCTTGTTCAGAATATTCAAGAGAGCCTTCCTGTGGGAATCAGAACACATGAGCAAGGACGAGATGGAATTCCTCGACGGAGTCTGGTGGAGATGGTCCACAATCTTGTAGTCGCTCTTTTTGATAATCCTCAGGAATTCTTCAACTTCTTTATCAAAGGTAAGGTATGGACCAGTTGCTGGTGTCGGATCATTGACAACCACTGGCTGCTTCCCTCTTGCTCTAGCCTGGGCTTCCGTGGTGTCTCTGGGTGGTATCACACTATTTCTTAGTGTTTCCGGAGCGAATAATCTCCCGTTTCTGGTGAAGCCCCCTACTCCAACATTTTCCAATTGAACCAGGGTTGTACTAGACGTGGCTAACTCTTGCTTATGGCCGTTACAGTATACTTCACCACCATAATTCCAGGGAATGGCTTTATCATTCTGATAGAGTACTGGTCCTGCAGTGGTGATGGTTATCGGTGCCGCTCTGGCCCGTGAGGGAACTTCAGATGGATCGTAGAAGATAGTTATTGTGGAGAATTCACTTTCTTTTACAATCTTGTCAAACTGCAACACTCCTTCATTAATCATGCTATGGATCCCTGCTTTCAGCTGCTCATAACCATTTGTAGCTTCAGCACATCCTGGACAATCAACTTCACACCCAATAAAAATACCCTTTTGTGACAAGCAGACTTTAACGACAATCAACGGAGTCTGCAAGTCTTTGACATCACGCACCAAGTTTAAATTTTCACCTTCATCAACTGCCCCAACCGTACCTCCGTGAGGAGGCATGGGGTTCTGAATTACATTAGGAGTAGGAGAAAAGTTGATTGCTTTAGAATCCAGTAGGTCTTGAACAACATGCTTCAGTGCTTTGCAGTTCTCTGTGGTATTCCCGGGAGCTCCGGGATGAAATTCGCATCTGGTGTTTGTATCATAACCCTCGGGAATTTGGCCTGGCTTCGGGGGTTGTAGAGTTCGGAGTTGAACCATCTGAAGTTGTAGGAGGTTCTTCAAAAACTGTGAATAGGACATCGGCGGAGCTTCGAAATGTCTTTCTCTGGGCTTCTGGGGGTAATACGGACGAGCAGCTCTTTGTTGATACCCTTGTTGGCATTGTTGTTGTGGTTGTTGGACTTGTTGTTGAACAGGTTGAGCTGAGATAGTGACAGGGGCCACTTGCTAATAAAACCCTCTATTTCTTCCTCCCCTTTGCGCGTACACTGTCCCGGCCTCTCCTTCTCTTCTCTTCACAAAGGGCTTCTTGACACCAGAACTCGAAGCGCCCCTGTTCTGAATCTTCCCTTGCTTGATCCAACATTCTATCCTCTCGCCAATCAAGATGATATCTGAGAATCCACTTGAAGAACATCCAGCTAGCCTTTCCATGAAATTCCCAGGGAGGGTATCCAGGAACAGGTCTACCATTTCTCTCTCCAGCAAAGGCGGTTGCACTCTAGCAGCCATTTCACGCCACCTTTGTGCGTAATCTTTGAAGCTCTCGAAGTTCTTCTGAGTCAAACTTTGAAGTTGAGTACGATTGGGCGCCATGTCGATATTATATTGATACTGTTTGAGGAATGCTTCTCCCAATTCCTTCCAGTTTCTTACAAAACTTCTCTCTAGCTTCATATACCATTCCAAGGACCCTCCGGAGAGACTATCCTGGAAGTAGTACATCCAGAGCTTTTCATCCCGAGTATGGGCAGCAATTTTCCGGTAGAATGCCTGCAAGTGAGTCTTTGGGAAGGAGCTACCGTTATACTTGTCAAAAGTAGGCGGCCTGAATTTGTGAGGAATAACCACCCCAGGGACTAGGCCCATATCAGATACATCTATCCCCAAAATGTCTATACACTCGAGGGCTTTGACTTTCTCAGCAAGCACCAAAAAGTCTTGTAGATTTCCTTCTCCACCGAACCTCATGTCATTGTTGAAAGAAGGGAACTGATCATCCTGCTTGCCTTGTGCTGGAATGAAAGTTGATGTGCCCTGCTCTGGAATTTGAGGTCCGCCTGGGCCATTGTTGGTGTTGGGAGGAGTCACTTGCACATCAGGAGTGGTTACAGGGATATTAGTCTGAGGAGGGTTGAGCCCCTGAACTGTATTCCTTAACTCTTGTTATCCCTGAGCCATCCCTTGCATCATCACCATGAATTCTCCCATTCTGGTGTGAAACTCATTAAGCTCTGTTTGCATAGCATCCATGACTGTCCTCTGATTATTGCGAGTTGCGTAGCGATGTGGAATATTCCGCCGAAGATGCCGAGTCTTGGCAGCTCTCGCAATCTTTGCCTGAAACACAGATAAATTAAGCATCCTGTAGAAAACCTGCAAAACAAAAAGAAATGCAAATGATGTGTATGCAATGCAATGTGTTCCTTTTATTCCCAAGACTTTTCCTTTTCGGTCCTGGTATTTGGAGAATAATAATTGGGAAGAAGACCCAAGTGATGTTCAAATACAGTGACGGTCGTGGAGAATTGGTGCTCATTACCCTGTGTCGGTGCAACAAATAACAAACAAAAGATTCAAAGCAAGCCAATCACATAAACTGAAGTTTGAAACAACAAAGTCCCCGAAGGGTGCAAATCAAAAGAACAACAAAGTACATCAAATAAAAGGAATCCCACAACAAGCTTGTGGGTAATCCGAGTACAATAGCATGAAACTAAACTCTAAGGAGCTCTAAGTCTTGCAACCTCCAACTAAGACGCTTGAAATTCTAGAACAACTGAACGATATCCGGATGGTGGGGCTCCTGGATGAGTCTCTGGATGAGGAGGTCCCTTAGATGAAAGGAAGCATGTAACTCTTCAATCTGTTGCAGGAAAGTCATCTCATTCTCTTTGCTCAAACCCGGTTCGGCCTTTGACCTCTTCACATCAGCACGAAGCTTCCGCTCTTCAACTTCTTTCTGGACATCTTCAGCTATTTGTTGACTATTTGTCATCTGATGAAGATACTCTCTCTGTTGCTCTTGTGCTCTCTGAACTAGCTTCTCTTGCTCAACCAAAGCATCCTGGAGGTTCTTGATCTTCAACTCAAATTCAGCTTCTACCTCCTTTTGCTTCTTCTGATTATCACTCCACTTCTCTTGCCAAAGTGTGATGGCTTCATTAGCCTCATTAAGTTCTTTCTTATCCTTCCGGCGCTGACTCGCCTTATGGATCTCAGCCAATCCTCTCTTCCTGAAGTATATCTCCCTTTCCTCGAAGTCCTTCTGCTTGAGACGAACTGTTTCCTCATCTCGAAGAGCTCTATCTTCTAACTGATGGTTCTGAATCATCAATTTCTGACAAGAATTGTGAGCCTCCTGATTCTCAACCCTAAGCGGCTTGACCAAAGCTTCCAACTTCTGATAATCTTCTAAAGGCACCGTTGCTGGAGGCGGAGTTGGTATAGAAAAAGGGACTAGAGCCTTTTGAACCTCTTCCTTTATCTAAGCTTCGAATTCAGGGAACATCCGGTTATTACTCTTGCCTAGACATGTCGCGTCCTCTCTTTTGATCACCTTCCAAGAACCTGCAACTTTCCTGACCAACGGAAGATTGTCTTTCACCGAGAAGTAAAAAGTTTGGCATAACTCGGATTCATCGGGAATCTCTTTGAGCGCATACCCTAATTGTCTTCTTAAAAGAATGGGATTGTAGTTGACACCTCCTGATACTCCTAACAAAGGCATATTAAGGTAATTCCCACAGCTGGTAATGAAACTCTTTCCTTTCAACCTCAAAGTAAACCACCTAATATCTCTGGCAAACAAAGTACTCGGCATCTGGGCCCAAGTAGTATTAGGATCAGTAAAACTCTCAGTAGTAGGCAAATGTCTCATGACCCACTTGTAGAATAAGGGAGCACAACATCTAACCAGACCTCCTCGTTTCTTCTCATTCTTATAGTGCACTGAATAATACAAGTCACCTAGGAGAGTGGGCACCGGATTCTTCAACACAAATAAATGAATAGCATTCATGTCCACAAATTTTTCCATATCAGCGAACAGGATGATCCCATAAATGGATAGTGCTAAGATGGCGCAAACAAAATCCCACTGATTTGTCACTGCAAGTTCTTCAGCCTTTCTAACCAGATACTCTAGAGTGAAACCAAGTACTTTTGATTTGGTGGTAGACAAATTTGCAGATACTTCAGATGAGCTCAAATAAAGAGCTTTGGCGATGTCAGCATGGGTTGGTCTTGTCATCTCTGAGTTGAAAGAAATCTGATCCTTAATTGACACTCCCATAATCTCAGCATACTCTTCCAACAAAGGACCTAACTGAAAGTCATGAAATGTGAAACACCTGATCCGTGGATTGTAATATTGCAATAAAGTTTGAATGGCGCTTCTCAGAGAGATATCCAAGTTGAATACCAAGTCCAGAATATAACCATACTTTTCCTTGAAGTATCCCAAATGACCCGGGGTAATAAGAGACACCATTTGATTGATCAGGTCCATCTTGGTATCAAAACATTTGTAGTGCACAATGTCACACCCTAAATTTTGACCGAACATTTTCATTTTTTTTGTTCATTTTCTGACGCATTCTGTCAGTTTATGGAAAATCAAGCATTTCTGTTTTTTGAGTTAAACATATCATTTTGCATTTTTAAGTTAAAACATTTCTTTAATCATACATTTCATCATCACAATTGTCGTCTTTTATTTATTTATTATTTAGAATTTGTTCCTTTTTTAATAAGAATGTTTGTTCGTATTTCAATCATGTTAATATAGATTTTTTTTTTTAATTTGATCCAATCTTAAAATTTTATTTAGAATATTTTTTCATTTATTTTTATTTTTAGTTAAATATTTATTTTAGATTATCTTCTTTTTTTGAATTTATTTTAGTACAATTTAATTTTAATTCAGTTTATAATTTGTTTAGTTCAATTTAGATTTCTGTTCGACCTTTTTTAATTTAGTCTAGTTTTTAAAAAATCCTTTTATTATTATTATTCATTTAGTTCCGATCTTTTTTTTACTTCATTAATTTTCACATAATTTTTATTAGTTTATCATTTTTAACTAAGCTTATGTTTATTTAGTTTTATATTTTATTTCGTCAATTTTTAGTGTAATTTAAACTTTTTTAAGATTGATTTCATTTTATTTAATTCTATTCTTAATTAATCTAATTATATTTAGTTTATTTTTATTCAGTTTATATTTAGATTTAGGTTCTTTGTTTTAGTCAGTTTAATTTTAAATAGTTTTAGTTAGATAGTTTAGTCACTTTTCAACAAGTTTAGTCCCATTTTAATTCTCAATTCATATCACCACAAACAAATGCTGCTACCTAATCTGTCACCATACTATAAGGTCCCTCTCATTACACACCTTTGACCAAAAAAGACCTACACCCTCCAACACTCCATCAGAATTTTCACTAAAATGTAGCCAAAAACAAAACCTGCACAAAAAAGGTAAAAAAAAAAAATAGATTCAATTAAGAAAATGATATCAAAGCAGGGGGGAGTCATAAAGAGAGGTCAGCGAACAAAAAGAAACATTTTTCAAAAAACCCAGAAAAAGCCAAAATCATCCTCAATCCGTGCCCAACGTCAAAAACAAAACAAACCTTACTCCCTCAGTGGTATCTGTTATAGTCCACCACCAAATACCATAACCATTATTTTAAAAAAAAAACCTCCAAAAATCTTCAATAAAGACTGAACAAAAACACTTTCGAAAAGAAAAAAAAGGAAGAACCCAACCGCAAATCACAGGAAGATCCTTCCTACTCCTTCAACCTTCATCCTCCGCGTCACGAAACCCCAACCACTTCACTCGAATCCACCTTCAAAAAAACCTGAAAAAGAAAAACAATACCAAAAACACGACAGCAAGAAAATCCAGAAAAAACCATCCCTTCCAGCCACCACCACCATCACCTGCAACACAAAGCACCGAAAACTAGATCCTTCAACCAACCTTTCAAAACGAACTCGACGCCCCCAACCATCATCCCGTTTCCATCTTCAAACCAGACAAAACAACTTTTCCTCACCTCTGATTCTTCCGTTTCAAACCTCACCATTTCCTCACCATTTCCTCATCAACATCAACAGAGAGAAAAAGATGGATCCTAAAGAACACTAACAGAAACAAAAACCATCCAAAACACCATCCCGCCTCTGCATCTTCTCCAACCCTCTTCAATCATCCATCTCCCTTCCGTTATCTCCACCTGCATCACCCTCATCACCTCCTCACTCTATCTGCTTCCCGTCAAACCATAACCTACAAAGATCCATCAGCATTTAACACAACAACTCTGAGTTTTTTTTAAAAAAAAACCTCCTTCCAGAAAAGCATACATTAACCAAACATCAACCAGGACGTCCACCACCTTCGTCCGCAAAAAATATCTTCCACCCTTCAACGACCTTCCCTCCACTTCACCAATATCAGAAAAAGAAAAGGACAGAAAAACAAAAAACCTTTCCTCTTGATCAACACAGAAAAAACTTCCCCCTCGCAGGACCTCATTATCCATAAAGACAGAAAAACCGTGACCAAACTCTTGACTTCACTCAGCAGCACATCGCAAGAAACATCAGAGCCAAACCTCCTTCAACCATCAAAACCTATCTTCTTCTACCACAAAAACCTTCTTCGCCCTTTTCCATCCTCCACCGCGAGCCATTCACCAAATGTAGAATGCAGACCACATCCGATTAAACCGCAAGGACTTCAAACCCCTCCGAAACTAAGCCGTTCGCAACCTTCTTCGACTCACCGCATTAACAACAACCTCAACAGAAGCTCACACAAAACCAATCTGAGAATAAGCCGTTCCTCCCTCCATCATCGGCCGTTTTAAATAAGAAAAGAAAACACAGAAGACGGAAACCCCCATAACCACCGCAAATCCTCCCTCATAGATCCGCAAGCCGACGAACAACCATCGCCCTTCGTCATCCGCCGCCGAGCAAACCAAATCGCAAAGACCTGAGACCTCCATCCGAGAGAGTGGAGTCGCGAGTGTGAGTCGAACGGAGAGAGGCGACTGAGATCGAAACATAACAAGAATAGGGACGATTGGAAACGGATCCGCTGTGAGATCTTCGGAAAAGAGAGCGAGATCGTGAGTCCGGGAGAGATAGAGGCGTGAATCGCCGAAGATTTTTCTCTGATTGGAGGGTAGGTTCCTTTAGATTTCCTTTGTAAACACATTTACCTCATTCGTCTTTTCTAAATTTAATTTCATAAACTAATTTTTTATATATAATTAGGTTTATGGGTTTGACCCAGTACGTTTCCTTTTTTTTTCTTTCTCTGAAGTTGATTTTGTGGTTATATTTAATTCTTTACTTTACTATTATTTTGTTTTACCTTTTTTAATAAGTTTACCCTGCTGATTTGGGCTTTTAGACCCTAAACTTCATAAGCCTTGTGACTGTTACCCCCCTAAACATGCACCAACCCCGTTCTATGTAATATTGACGTTTTGTTCTTTTTATATTCTTTTAGATTTCGTTTTCTTACATATCGTTTTTTGTTTATGTTAAAATCTGTTTTATAAGTTGTTAGTTTCAATTTATTTGTTAGTGACTTATTTGTCTATGAAAATCTCTTTTAAAAAAAGAATTTTGATTATCGAATTATTTAGTACCTTTTCCATTTAATTATTTTCGGGCCGATGATATAACAAAGTCGCAATAAGTCGTTTCCGACTAATCGCGACCAATATGAGCCATCTTTTATTTATATAGTTCATAAGATTAATTTATTCTTATTTCATGATTTTTTTATTTAGTATACTTAATTCATTTATTTTTTTTCCTCATATTTTACACAATACTAATTTCTAACATTTCCAAATGACTTATCGCGCGTCTTAATTAATTTAACAAGGAATAGAGCTCCGGAGTCTAGCACTCCGCACGTTCTAGAACGAACTACAACTGGGCTAGCCCCCGCGCGTATTGTTCGTTCACTCCTTCGTTATTAATCGCATCGATTCTAAAACATCTAAAAACAATTTATCATTTTATAAATTAAATTACGAAAATAGAACTTCGGAGTCTAGCATTCCGCACGTTCTGGATTGGACCGCAACTGGGTTAGCCCTACGCGATGGTTCAATCACTATTCGTATATCAAATATTCAAATCATTTTTATAAATTAAATTACGAAAATAGAACTCCGAAGTCTAGCATTCCGCACGTTCTGGATTGGACCGCAACTAGGCTAGCCCTACGCGATGGTTCAATCACTATTCGTATACCAAAATATTCAAATCATTTATCAAAATAACGTACGAAAACAGAATTCCGGAGTCTAGCATTCCGCACGTTCTGGCTTGGACCGCAACTGGGCTAGCCCCACGCGATGGTTCAATCACCATTCGTATATCAAAATATTCAAATCATTTATCAAAATAACGTACGAAAACAGAATTCCGGAGTCTAGCATTCTGCACGTTCTGGATTGGATCGCAACTGGGCTAGCCCCACGCGAGGTGTCTGTCGCTCCCGATAAATGAAGCTGGTTCAGATAAGGGTACAGACGCGAACGATCGGCGAAAGGGACAATGAGAACATACAGCCGTGAACTCACTGGAGATGAAAAGAGTCGCCAGCTAGGCATTTTTATCCCGGAGGAAAGGCAATGCTGCATAGACCTGGAAAGATACGGATAAGACGGTTTGCGAACCAGAGAGACTGAGAAAGGGGGTTGGTTACAACCTGGGAAGGTATTAGCACCCAGATTGTCCGCCGTACTCGACGGGATCCACGCTTAAAAGATTTGTGTTTTAAAGGGGTAGTGTCAGTGCAATCTGTGTGTAAAATAGCTGGAAAAGAATGTACAGGTGTCAGTGCAAAAGAAGTGTGAAGTGTAATATGTATAGTGTCAGTGTAAGAAAGAGTATGCTCATGATTATGAGGCTTAAAGAATAATGCTGGAAGGAGGGGGAATGTACAGAGACTTTTTGTTCGATAACTGTTAAGTTATGCCTACGTATCCTCTCGTGCAATGAGGAAGTCAGAACACCGTAGTTCGACCCAAAGAGACTGAAAGATGAATTGACTTGTGAACTGCTTGCTTGCCTATGCTCAAGTGTATGACCTGTCTGGCTCAGGTGCTAACTGTCTTGCATTAGACGGAAGAAGCAAGTTCTCGATTGTGAGTGAATGAGATGAGAAGAGAATCCCGGAGGAGACGATTATTGTTTGTTTTTGCATTTTCAGTCTTTTATTGCTTTTTGAGGTTTGTCATAAGTCAATGAGCTTAAGCCTAAACCAATGGATTTAGTAAACTCATCACATCTTCCCTCTGATTAGGGGTAATGAGAATACCTTAAGTGTGAAGTCAGATTCTCACACTTAATCACCTTTGGTGTAGGATTAAGATCATTAACCTACTTGTGATTATTTAGATGTTTTTGTGATTTTGTTTAGTGTTGAGTAATGAGGTTAAGCCATAATCATGGATTAAACAGACCCATTACACCATCCTAAAAGAAGGATGATAGATGAGAATGTTTAAGCTGAGGAAGACTCCTCAACTTAATCCATGATTAGGGATTAAACCCATGACAAAACAAGCCTTTATTAAGTGGATTTTAGATTAATGGTATGATGATGAAGTGTTTTTTATGATTTGTAAGACAACTTGAGGGGGACTTGTCCATTAACACTAGGGTTAGTCCTTCTTAACCACTTAAGGAAGAATTAGAACCCTAATGCAAGGCCCAAGTTACAAGTGTGATGTCTTGATAATTATTAGATGGATTAATTAAAGGATTTAAACACATAAAGGGTTCAAGACTTAGGATTAAAGTTATACACTCCATCCTAAGAGAAGGATGCAGGCATAACCCTAAGCACAAAGTCTCAAAGCCTTTAGGGTTTAGTCCCTGATTATGAGATGAGAAGAGAAGACTCAAAGAGAGACACAAAGGTAAAAACTATGAGGGGACTAATCAAAACCCTAATTCATTGTCATGCTTGGATGATCCTATGGTTTGTGAGGTTTTCAAGAACAATCTTCAGAAGAACCACCAGGAAGCAGATGAACAGGATCAAGAGAAGCAAAGTGACTTGCTTCATTCAAGAAGTCAAGTCACTTGAAGAAAGAAAAGTGGGAGGAAGAAGAATGAGCAAGCTCAAACTCAAACACATATAATAATGCAGCAATGGATGCAAGAGAGATGAAAAGAAAGGTTATGAGAAGTGAAGGCAAATCCACCTCTCAAGTTTACTTACCACCTGAAATGTTAGAAAGAAATGCAATGCAATGCAAGATGAGATGAAATGATATGATGCTAGACCAAACCAGAAGCATGCACATGATGTTAATGATGTTATGAGGATGCTGCAAACAAGAGGCAAGACATGGGGATGTTCATACAAGATTATGGATGCAAGTTAGGGAGCATGAATGAACATGAAATGTTATGAAGCATACAAGACAAATGACATGGAAAATGTGCAATGCAATGATCAAACATGCTTCCTACATGTCTTAAGATGTCAAATGAATCATAAGCATGCACACAATGCAAAGACAAGTCATGTTATGCAAGGAAATGCAAGAAGGATGCAAGAGAAAGCCCAAATTAGGGTTCATGGATCAAACATCAAACACAAACCAAAAACAGAAGCAAACCTCATGATAAAAAATGGAAAATGGCACCCAAAGAAACCCTAGGCCTATAGTGAACCACTGCCCAAAGGGGAGCTCTCAACTCTCAACCAAATTCAAGATATGAATTTTCCAAGTTATTAGGGTTTTTTAGGGTTCTTAACAAAAGAAATGCCAAACAATTTGAAAATGCAAGAACAATTCATGGCCTTTTTATCCTAGGAACTACATGCAAAACAAAAGACAATGCAAGAAGAATCAATGTCTCAACCTTCACCAATTGGCAGAAATGAATTTTTGAATCCATGATCAAAATAATGCATAAAAAATGATTTAATTCAATGAAAAATTCTTAAGATGCATCAAAATCAAAAAAGAAATTTGGTTTGAAGGTTGGACAATGTTTCTAAATGTCTTAGGACATTTCATGAATTTTTTTGTAATTTTTAAATACCTAAAAGTATTTTTAATTAATTAATTCCCATTAATCAATTAAGAATAATCTTTTAAATATTTAAAAAAACTTTTTTAATGATAAAAATAAAAATAAAAATATTTTTGGGTTTTAAAAATTAATAAAACTTTAAAGAAAAGGTTTCATAATTTTTAAGAATTTTTTGCTATTTTAAATTAATTATGCAATTTAAATGAAAGAAAATGAATAAAAATTAAATAAAACTGAAGTATGCACAATGAAGGGTTGAGATTCAATCTGGAAATGAGGGGGTTGACTGCGCGCCAGATCCAATGGGCCACATTCAAACTGGGCTAAACTATATTTAAATTAATTAAACTGAATTAAAAGGGTTAATGACGTGGATTAGGGTTAAGTGAAGCAATCCAGGCCATTGAATGCACGCGGGAATTGACCAAGTCAGCTCATCCAACGCTCAGGATTCAAACTCTCATTAATGACTGGATTAAGCCCTAATCACTCTCAGGCTGCCGGAGAAGACTTCCGGTCGTCTTCTCCGGCCAGCTCCTCACCTGAAAACTCACCAACTCCCTCAAAATGCAATGAAAATGAAAACTAAGCACATAGAAATGAACCCCATGATCTCCTGAATCAAAACCCTAACCCCAAACAAATTTATTCTTCATCAATCGCATGAATCGAAGGCAAACATTTTTAGGGCAAACCAGTTTCAGAGTCAAATTAAATGTTCAAATCACAACCATTTCAAAAACTAAAAGCACCAGGATGATCAGGACAACACAAAGAACAAGTTTGTAACAAGAAAAACAACTTCTGGAAAAATAAATTTCAGGCTACCTGAGATTCGAAGCTTTCAGTTTAGGAACTTTCTGGCCACCTCTCTTTGTGCAAGCTGCTCTACTTGGTCCCCAGAAGATGTTTGAATGCTCAAATGGAGTTTAAGTTGGCTTGATGATGAGTTTCGAAAGCTCCTGCTTCAGTTCAGTCAAAAATGGCAATGGAGATTCTGGCACTTTCAGGTCATGGTGAATGAAGGTTTGAGGTCCTGATGATGAATGGAGAAGGTTTGTGGTGTTTGTTTGTGTGTTTGTGAGCTAGGATGAGAGTTTCGAATGAAACTGCAAAATGGAGTGAGAAATGGCTATGGAGTAATCTGGCTGTTTTAGGCTTGTGTTCCTGGTGATTTCAACTCAATGATACATGGTGAGTTGAATGGAGGAAAAGGTTTGAGTGTTTGCAGGCTGTATAGAGAAATTCGAGAGCTTATGCAAAATGGAAGGTTTTTGTGTATGTGGTGAATGAGGTGGTTTCAGCCTTGCTCCTTCTTATGTTTTGCTTGCAAATTGTCCACATGACTCTCTCTCATTGGTCAGTTGATTTGACATGTGCTTTATGGATAGGTGAGGCAACTTTTGCAATTTGTCAACTCTTGTGTAAGAGAAAGTATGGTGAGGTGCTAGCTTGGTACAAGGCATGGGCTATGCGCAGCAAGATGAGGGGGAAATGTCAGCTTGGTCCAGCATTCAAGGCAGCAAGTTGGTGAAGCATGATCATGAGTTTTGCAACTTGGTTACTTTATGGATTTTCATGAAAAATGCCTTGTTACATGAACTAAGCACATGTGATCTCTTGGTTCAATTCTGATTTTATGACTTAGAGAAATGTTTGTGTACTGGTTTGAGAGGAATTAGAAGTCACATAATGCATTTGTTCATGACTTTGCAAAATTTCACACTTGGTGCATACCTTGGAAAACAATGATTTTTGCCAACTTTGCATTGCCATAACTTTTGGTCCAAGAAGAGTTTGATTATGTTCTTGTACTTTTTGAAAAGGGAAAGATGAGATCTACAACTTTCATGACCAAAGTTTTCCCATTTGAAGCATTTTTGAATCATGAATCATGGCTTGAAAAATGACCTAAAATGATGCATTCTTGAAAAGTCAACTATGCCCAAAAAGTCAACATTTGCAAAAACCCTAAATTCTTGATTCTTATGAACTTCAATCTTCTTCCATGATCAAATAAAGATCATATACACTCAAAATGGTGAAGATCACTCATTGGTTGGGTCATTGGGGGCCTCAGATGCCCTGATTTTGCACTGACTTGTCTAGAAAGTCAACTCTTGATCAGATGACTTCCCCATGGAATTTCTTCATGAAAATTGATATGCATACTCCCTATACCATATAGAGATCAATGGAAACAAGAATGACCAAAAAATTTGGAGTTATGGCCTCTGAAACCAAAACCCTAATTTTAGGTCAACTGTGCAGTTCAACCTGGCTCTGCATCCACTCAAACCCTAGTTCTTGTGATTCCTATGCAATTTTGACTTTGAGGAGATGGAATATGATATAAGAACACACATGGACCCCTTTTAGTTGATTGGTTGCCTTTGGAATGGCTCAAGATGCTTTGGGGTTGCTCAGATCACAAACCCTAGGTGCAGATGCCTTGAAAACTATGCAGTGAATCAAAAATGAAATGTGAGATGTTATGATTGTACTTATGCATATGAGAATGATCACAAGCCATGGTGTGAATGGGTGAGGGCAAATTTGGGGTGTTTACAGTGTCCAATCATCATTCGTATATCTTTTCTCAAACAAACATTGTTTAAATCATTCTATCTCTCGAACAAGCTAGCGCTTCAGCCTCCACCGCGAGTATAAGCCAATGCTTAACAGTAAAATGCATTTCGAACAATCGTTCAATAAAAAAATTACAAACCGTAGTCGCACGAACTACGAAGCTCTGACTTTCCCATTGCACAAGGGAATACGTAGGCACGGGGATTTTAATCCTTCGCAAGCACAATAATAAAAAAAATCAATCTTTTCTCTCCGTCGCAATAAACTCTAATCTATTCTCCGCCTTAATAATAAAAACTTTAGTTTCCTTTAAGAACAAACATATTAATAGCCATTTAGAAGACAAAAGTTTAAGATCAAACATTTAATCGCACAGTTAGCTAAGAGGTTCCCTTTGAGTACAACGGACGTGAGGGGTGCTAATACCTTCCCCTTGCGTAACCGACTCCCGAACTTAGAATTTGGTTTCGTGAACCATTTCTTATCCTTCCTTTAGGTTGTATCTATATCTCCCTTTTCTCTCGTGGAATAAATAGAATTAGGTGGCAGCTCTGTTGTTTTGTTTTAGGATCGTATTTTTTTCGAGGTACGACAGTTTGCGACTCTGCTGGGGACATAGCTCCATGCTAGAGAGAGTCAAGTCTAACTTAACATTGTGTGTTTATTTGTTTGATCTTGTCTTTTCTTGTCTTCTCCATGTTTATTATTTATGATTGTTTGTTGATTTTATCGCCTTCCTTTTATTTCCTCATTATATTATCTACCTGTGGGATCTTGGGTTTATTTTGCAAGTAAATTTTGAGTAATGGAAAAAGCAGAGGGAACACCTAAGTTTAGAATTGGATGTTATTAGTGTTAGTCTCCAAGGACTCGCTCCTTGCACGCCTAACATGAAAGCTCCCCTAGATAGTTAGACTTTTCGTAGATCTTGTCGCAACGCAGCTAGCCTGTCGCGTGACCTGATTCACGAGAGGGCTGTGATTCTGGGACCCCCTAGGACCTGTTTCAATTTTGGCAGTTGTGTAATGTTAGGCTCCGAGGACTCGCTCCTTGCACGCCTAGCATGAGAACTCCACTCGAGGTGGACCTTATTGTTATTATCGTCACAATGCAGCTAGCCTGCGGCGGGGCGTTAATACGATAAACGTCTGTGACCTCGAGTTTCCTTAAACCATCGCCGTAGAAACCATCCTATGAGTGGGACTTATGGGTAGTAAGACTGTAGAACCAATCTCTTGCAGCCTATCATTTAGGATATTTCGAGCTTTTCCAGCTTCCAAGTCTGTTTGTGTTTGTGATCCCAAACATCCTTGCATTGCATCCGTTTGCATACCATTGCATTTGCATTGCATATCATTGTTCCTTCCTCAGAGAAAGCTCATCCTCGTCCTGTGTCCATAACCCGCAATTGATTTCCCGACACCTACTTTGGACTTGAAGTAGTTCCTGATTGATCATGGACCCTGAAGGACAAAAGCAGACTGCGACAAGGGGAGACTTTGATTTGACAAAGGACCAGTTAAACCTACTCATGGATGTTGTGACAACCTTGATCAGAAGAGGGGACAGTGTTCAACAGGCTTCCGTGACTGGAGATGTCTCTCCACTTCAAAGGAACAGTTTTGTTCAACCTCAGTCTGCCAGGACCCCAGTTGAGGCATCCGTTATTCAAGAGCATACCATTATTCGAGATGGAAACTCCTTACCTCACGATGTCGTCGAGTACCAAAGCTTTGGGTTCTCTAAGCCATATTCCCAAAGGGAAATCCCGGTGAGGAAGACCAAAGGGCCAGATGTTGCTGAGATGAATGAGAAATGTCGAATGCTGAAAGAAAGACTCAAAGCTCTAGAGGGGCAAAATGATTTTGACCTGGATGCTTTAAACATGTTCTTAGTACCTGATTTGGTTATACCTCCGAAGTTTGAAGCACCTGCTTTTCAGAAGTACAAAGGGGATAGCTGTCCAAAACACCATTTGGTGATGTTTTGTCGAAAAATGACTGCATATGCTTTTGATGATAAGCTAATGATTCATTGCTTCCAAGATAGTTTGAGTGGGGCACCGTTGAATTGGTACATGGGTTTGGAAAGAAGTCATATTCAGTCATGGTTGGACCTAGCCAATGCTTTTGTGAAACAATACCATTACAATCTGGGAGAAGCTCCCAGCCGCTTTCACTTGAAGGACATATCTCAAGGGAATGATGAGCCGTTCAAAAAGTATGTCCAGAGGTGGAGAGAGTTTGTTGATCATGTTCAACCACCGCTATCAGAGAAGGAGTTGGTCAACCTGTTTATGGACACTCTGCAGAGCCCGTATTTTGAGAAAATGGTAGGCACCGCCTCAACAAGTTTCTCTGACCTGGTAAAAACGGGAGAACGTATTGAGATTAGTCTCAAAAGCGGAAAGATCCAAGGCGCCTCAAGCGACCAGGCTATTGAGAATGAATCCCTCAACAGTTCCCTAGAGGAGGAGGAGGATGTAATCAATGCAGTCATGGCAGACGTCAAGTATTCTTGTGGTGCATCAGCAAGACCCTATGACCCTCCATCTTTTCAGCAATCACTATTCCATATGCCTCATCATCCTTGTAGGCAACCAACAATGTTTAGGGTACCTTACCAGCAACCCTGGATCTCTCCTCATCAAAGTCAGTGAGCCAAAAGCCAAGGGTATCAGAATCAGCATCAGAATCCACATAAGCCTCGCAACAATCTGGAAAGAAGGAATGCTCCTCTTCATCCAGTACCTTTATCGTACACTCAGCTTCTGCAACCTTTGATTCAAAGCTCTTTAGTGGTTCCCAAGTCTCTCAAGCCAGTGTCAGAGCCATACCTTCCTGAGTATAATCCACATGAGCAATGTGGATATCACACTGGATCAAAGGGGCATTCAACTGAAGACTGCAGAGCTTTTCAAGCCAAGGTACAACATTTGATCGATAAGAAGTACATATCCTTTTCAGAAAGAAGCCTGTTGGTGCATGTCAACCTCTCGCCTGAGTGACTTCTTGGTGCGTCTCTTGAAGACGGTGAATCAAGACTTTTTCAATTCCCTAAAGTTGGCAATCCCCTGTTTGTTTCAGCGCTGTTGTATTTTCTATGCATGTTGATTTTGTATTTACTTGTTAGCTTTGTTGTTTTTGAATTGGCAAAATTAATGAAATGTTTATGCATATTTTGAATTAATCCATTCGTATTCACTCGTTTTATTTCATTGTTACAAAAAGCAAAAATATATTTCTATCTTTTGTTTATCAAACTTTTGTTTTACCAAAGATTGGAGGGAGGATGATGAAAACCAGATACCTGAGTTCTCCATTTGCATGCTCTCAATTAAAACCTTGCCAATGATGTACAGGCATTGTTTCAAATTCCCAAACACCAGTGAAATAAGGATGATAATCCCTTGCTAACCCCCTTTGAGCCTAGAAGTAGGAGTGTCCTTTTTTTCAAAATGTAAAAACCCTTAATTTCAAACCTGGGGCAGGGTAGTCAGTTCAGTTAATCTGTTTGCATTCAATCTTCAAGAGATTCAATCCATCATTCAAGAGAGATCAGCTACATACTTTCATTCACACACCAGAGAAGTCGTGAAGGGTCAAAAAGTTTGTAGTTTCCGTTTCTTATTCTCCAACAAAATGGCAGTCACAATCGTTCAACAAAAGAATGAAGGAAGGAAAATAAATACAAAGAAAAAGTCCGCCAAGTCAAAAAACAGAAAAAGACGACTTAGGCGAAGATTAATGAAGTCATCAAATCCAGCAAAGCAAGGATAAAGCAAAGTGGCTGCCATCACTTTCAAATCCTGATCCTTATCATGCATTGTCAAAAGAGTTTTGAGATATGAATGCATATGTCTAATTAACTGAACATAGGATTGGAGTTTATCACGAAGATGGGATGGGTACCAAATAAATTTTGAGCCTTTGATCTTTTGTTTCATAAACCGTGAACCAAGCCACGTTACAACCCTTAAAAGGCCTAACTGAGGCAGGGTTTATTTCGAGAGCATACTACAACAAGATTGTGTTAACTTGACTCCTAACGATCTTTGCTAATCATTTGTATTGATCACTTGATCTGCCATTCCATGAAATGGCTAGATCCATTTTATTTGTCCTAATCAACTCCACTGTATCATTATCTTGCCAATAAATTTGGATTTCAAAACTTGCATAATCGTTGCATTAAAATTGCCAATTTTTAAATGTATAATTTTCATTTGCAAGTCAATTCAACATCAAGGGAAGCCCAACGAATTCAGCCAGATAGGGAATTCAACTTGGCAAGAGAAGCCCAGCCAGGGGCAACCACTTTAGGGATAAGTCAATCCGAATCAATCTCCTCAAGAGCTAGCTACTCAGAGTTTGAACCTTTTCAGACTAGAGTGAACTATCACAAGAAAGTCAAGAGCTCAATGGGATCAGATAACCAGTCAAGTCAGGAGTTTCCTATCCCAGGGATCAGATAACCAGGGGCAAATCTCCGATGTTCGAGCACCGGGGCAACCATTTCAAAGTCTATGCCATGGCAGGTTGTTTCCAAACCTTTTGAAAAGGATATGTTCAAGAAACCTTTGATTAGGGGCAGGATGAATCACACAGGGGCAAATCATCTTCGTGTCTTCAAGTTGTTCAAGCAGGCCCTATGCAACAACAAATTTTGAGTTCAAGACAGGTGTCGGGAATCATGTCGTCATCCTTACCTCTTTTTAGAGAGTCGTCTGCAAAGAACTATTCCATCCTTACCCACGCGGGGGCATATTTTGAAAATCACTGAGTCAGTACATAATCACCTCATGCTTCAGTCATGTCGCTCCGCTCATAGCGTTAAACCTTGCATATCTAGCATATGTCCAGGTCAAAACCCAGGTAAGCCAATTCCCGTATGGTATTTCTTTTGAAATTTATTTTCAACCCAGTCCCGTCTAGTAGTCATTTATTTTCAACCCAGTCCCGTCTGGTAGTCATTTATTTTGCAACCCAGTCCCGTCTAGTAGTCATTTATTTTAAACCCAGTCCCGTCTGGTAGTCATTTATTTTTCAACCAAGTCCCGTCTGGTAGTCATTTATTTTGCAATCCAGTCCCGTCTGGTAGTCATTTATTTTCAACCCAGTCTCGTCTAGTAGTCATTTATTTTGCAACCCAGTCCCGTCTGGTAGTCATTTATTTTCAACCCAGTCCCGTCTGGTAGTCATTTATTTTGCAACCCAGTCCCGTCTGGTAGTCATTTATTTTCAACCCAGTCCCGTCTGGTAGTCATTTATTTTCAACCCAGTCCCGTCTGGTAATCATTTATTTTGCAACCCAGTCCTGTCTGGTAGTCATTTATTTTCAACCCAGTTCCCACCTGGTATTTTCATTTAAAAGTTATTTGATAGTCAGTTCTTGTCTGACAGTTATCTTTTTTTCCAAATCCAACTTAAAACCAATTCTTGATTGACAAACCATTTCCAAAGTCAGCCCCCGCCTGACAATAAAGAAACCAGTTTTTGTCTGGCGTGTCAAGAGAAAAATCATTTTGTCATTAGCAGCTTTGTCTGAAAATCCATTTGTTGTTGATGCTCTTTAGTATGGTTCATCAAAGTATTTCCCCAGTAACACTAATATCCCCTGCAGTGGTCCTTCTTGTTATTAATATCCACCTTTTTACCACCAATATTTCTCTTAAGTCCAATCGTCATTGGCACAAATCCTTCAAGTTCTTCATTTAGGGAATTTCCGGAGTTTGGATGTTTATCTTGTTTAAAACTCCAACATTTTATTGCCAGTCGGTCTCTTGGAGCCGTTGACTATTTGAGTACGCTGTTTTATACCCCTAGTATCAGTTGGTTGCACAGAGCCACTACCCAAAATTTGTGTTCGTTTTCTTTATCCTCGGTCTCAACAGTTACACTTGAACCTGTTGATTTACCACTTTGGATTTACGCCTGTCTTTTATTTTCCTGACCACCGTGTCAATATCTGTTATTTCCATTCTCCGACCACCGCGTCAACGCCTATCTTTATTTTCCTGACCATCGTGTCGACGTCTGCTATTTTATTTCCCGATCCCCATGTCGATGTTTGTTTATTCTTGACCGCCGTGTCAATGTCTGCAATTTGGTTCTCCTGGCTGCCGAGTCGAGGTCTTTTCTGTTTTTTCTCAATCACCGAATTGTTGCATTGGGATCCCCAGCAACCACTTTGAACTTGCTAACTCATCACTTCAGATAGTTTTTCTTTAATCTTAAGTTTTGTTTTCCGTCTTCTGTCATTCTTAATGCCAGCAGTTACACTTGAACTTGTTGATTTATCACTTTGAATGCATCCTGTTTTCGTCTTGTCATCCCCAGCATATTGTTACCCCCAGCGGATCTCCACCTTAGTTTTGTGGATCACCATTACCAGTTGTCTACATCGTATCCCGCATACCATGTTCAGCATATTAGTCATAAAAAGTCAGCATGATAGGGTTCATTGCATATCATGGCATATCAGCACGTTTCATCTGCATTCGGTCAAAATTTTAGGTTTTTTTTATATTTAATCCTCTTCCACCTCGAATGTCCAAAAAAAACTTTCTTATTTATACATTCAGGTTCAAGAAGATTAAATAGGGGCAACTGTCACACCCTAAATTTTGACCGAACATTTTCATTTTTTTTGTTCATTTTCTGACGCATTCTGTCGGTTTATGGAAAATCAAGCATTTCTATTTTTTGAGTTAAACATATCATTTTGCATTTTTAAGTTAAAACATTTCTTTAATCATACATTTCATCATCACAATTGTCGTCTTTTATTTATTTATTATTTAGAATTTGTTCCTTTTTTAATAAGAATGTTTGTTCGTATTTCAATCATGTTAATATATATATTTTTTTTTTTTAATTTGATCCAATCTTAAAATTTTATTTAGAATATTTTTTCATTTATTTTTATTTTTAGTTAAATATTTATTTTAGATTATCTTCTTTTTTTGAATTTATTTTAGTACAATTTAATTTTAATTCAGTTTATAATTTGTTTAGTTCAATTTAGATTTCTGTTCGACCTTTTTTAATTTAGTCTAGTTTTTCAAAAATCCTTTTATTATTATTATTCATTTAGTTCCGATCTTTTTTTTACTTCATTAATTTTCACATAATTTTTATTAGTTTATCATTTTTAACTAAGCTTATGTTTATTTAGTTTTATATTTTATTTTGTCAATTTTTAGTGTAGTTTAAACTTTTTTAAGATTGATTTCATTTTATTTAATTCTATTCTTAATTAATCTAATTATATTTAGTTTATTTTTATTCAGTTTATATTTAGATTTAGGTTCTTTGTTTTAGTCAGTTTAATTTTAAATAGTTTTAGTTAGATAGTTTAGTCACTTTTCAACAAGTTTAGTCCCATTTTAATTCTCAATTCATATCACCACAAACCAATGCTGCTACCTAATCTGTCACCATACTATAAGGTCCCTCTCATTACACACCTTTGACCAAAAAAGACCTACACCCTCCAACACTCCATCAGAATTTTCAGTAAAATGTAGCCAAAAACAAAACCTGCACAAAAAAGGTAAAAAAAAAGAGATTCAATTAAGAAAATGATATCAAAGCAGGGGGGAGTCATAAAGAGAGGTCAGCGAACAAAAAGAAACATTTTTCAAAAAACCCAGAAAAAGCCAAAATCATCCTCAATCCGTGCCCAACGTCAAAAACAAAACAAACCTTACTCCCTCAGTGGTATCTGTTATAGTCCACCACCAAATACCATAACCATTATTTTAAAAAAAAAACCTCCAAAAATCTTCAATAAAGACTGAACAAAAACACTTTCGAAAAGAAAAAAAAGGAAGAACCCAACCGCAAATCACAGGAAGATCCTTCCTACTCCTTCAACCTTCATCCTCCGCGTCACGAAACCCCAACCACTTCACTCGAATCCACCTTTAATAAAACCTGAAAAAGAAAAACAATACCAAAAACACGGCAGCAAGAAAATCCAGAAAAAACCATCCCTTCCAGCCACCACCACCATCACCTGCAACACAAAGCATCGAAAACTAGATCCTCCAACCAACCTTTCAAAACGAACCCGACGCCCCCAACCATCATCCCGTTTCCATCTTCAAACCAGACAAAACAACTTTTCCTCACCTCTGATTCTTCCGTTTCAAACCTCACCATTTCCTCACCATTTCCTCATCAACATCAACAGAGAGAAAAAGATGGATCCTAAAGAACACTAACAGAAACAAAAACCATCCAAAACACCATCCCGCCTCTGCATCTTCTCCAACCCTCTTCAATCCTCCATCTCCCTTCCGCTATCTCCACCTGCATCACCCTCATCACCTCCTCACTCCATCTGCTTCCCGTCAAACCATAACCTACAAAGAGCCATCAGCATATAACACAACAACTCTGAGTTTTTTTTAAAAAAAACCTCCTTCCAGAAAAGCATACATTAACCAAACATCAACCAGGACGTCCACCACCTTCGTCCGCAAAAAATATCCTCCACCCTTCAACGACCTTCCCTCCACTTCACCAATATCAGAAAAAGAAAAGGACAGAAAAACAAAAAACCTTTCCTCTTGATCAACACAGAAAAAACTTCCCCCTCGCAGGACCTCATTATCCATAAAGACAGAAAAACCGTGACCAAACTCTTGACTTCACTCAGCAGCACATCGCAAGAAACATCAGAGCCAAACCTCCTTCAACCATCAAAACATATCTTCTTCTACCACAAAAACCTTCTTCGCCCTTTTCCATCCTTCACCGCGAGCCATTCACCAAATGTAGAACGCAGACCACATCCGATTAAACCGCAAGGACTTCAAACCCCTCCGAAACTAAGCCGTTCGCAACCTTCTTCGACTCACCGCATTAACAACAACCTCAACAGAAGCTCACACAAAACCAATCCGAGAATAAGCCTTTCCTCCCTCCATCATCGGCCGTTTTAAATAAGAAAAGAAAACACAGAAGACGGAAACCCCCATAACCACCGCAAATCCTCCCTCATAGATCCGCAAACCGACGAACAACCATCGCCCTTCGTCATCCGCCGCCGAGCAAACCAAATCGCAAAGACCTGAGACCTCCATCCGAGAGAGTGGAGTCGCGAGTGTGAGTCGAACGGAGAGAGGCGACTGAGATCGAAACGTAACAAGAATAGGGACGGTTGGAAACGGATCCGCTGTGAGATCTTCAGAAGAGAGAGCGAGATCGCGAGTCCGGGAGAGATAGAGGCGTGAATCGCCGAAGATTTTTCTCTGATTGGAGGGTAGGTTCCTTTAGATTTCCTTTATAAACACATTTACCTCATTCGTCTTTTCTAAATTTAATTTCTTAAACTAATTTTTTATATATAATTAGGTTTATGGGTTTGACCCAGTACGTTTCCTTCTTTTTTTTTTCTCTGAAGTGAATTTTGTGGTTATATTTAATTCTTTACTTTACTATTATTTTGTTTTACCTTTTTTAATAAGTTTACCCTGCTGATTTAGGCTTTTAGACCCTAAACTTCATAAGCCTTGTGACTGTTACCCCCCTAAACATGCACCAACCCCGTTCTATGTAATATTGATGTTTTGTTCTTTTTATATTCTTTTAGATTTCATTTTCTTACATATCGTTTTTTGTTTATGTTAAAATCTGTTTTATAAGTTGTTAGTTTCAATTTATTTGTTAGTGACTTATTTGTCTATGAAAATCTCTTTTAAAAAAAGAATTTTGATTATCGAATTATTTAGTACCTTTTCCATTTAATTATTTTCGGACCGATGATATAACAAAGTCGCAATAAGTCGTTTCCGACTAATCGCGACCAATATGAGGCCATCTTTTATTTATTTAGTTCATAAGATTAATTTATTCTTATTTCATGATTTTTTTATTTAGTATACTTAATTCATTTATTTTTTTTCTCATATTTTACACAATACTAATTTCTAACATTTCCTAATAACTTATCGCGCGTCTTAATTAATTTAACAAGGAATAGAGCTCCGGAGTCTAGCACTCCGCACGTTCTAGAACGAACTACAACTGGGCTAGCCCCACGCGTATTGTTCGTTCACTCCTTCGTTATTAATCGCATTGATTCTAAAACATCTAAAAACAATTTATCATTTTATAAATTAAATTACGAAAACAGAACTCCGGAGTCTAGCATTCCGCACGTTCTGGATTGGACCGCAACTGGGCTAGCCCTACGCGATGGTTCAATCACTATTCGTATATCAAATATTCAAATCATTTTTATAAATTAAATTACGAAAACAGAACTCCGGAGTCTAGCATTCCGCACGTTCTGGATTGGACCGCAACTGGGCTAGCCCTACGCGATGGTTCAATCACTATTCGTATACCAAAATATTCAAATCATTTATCAAAATAACGTACGAAAACAGAATTCCGGAGTCTAGCATTCCGCACGTTCTGGATTGGACCGCAACTAGGCTAGCCCCACGCGATGGTTCAATCACCATTCGTATATCAAAATATTCAAATCATTTATCAAAATAACGTACAAAAACAGAATTCCGGAGTCTAGCATTCTGCACGTTCTGGATTGGACCGCAACTGGGCTAGCCCCACGCGAGGTGTCCAATCATCATTCGTATATCTTTTCTCAAACGAACATTGTTTAAATCATTCTATCTCTCGAACAAGCTAGCGCTTCAGCCTCCACCGCGAGTATAAGCCAATGCTTAACAGTAGAATGCATTTCGAACAATCGTTCAATAAAAAAATTACAAACCGTAGTCGCACAAACTATGAAGCTCTGACTTTCCCATTGCACAAGGGAATACGTGGGCACGGGGATTTTAATCCTTCGCGAGCACAATAATAAAAAAAATCAATCTTTTCTCTCCGTCGCAATAAACTTTAATCATTTCTCCGCCTTAATAATAAAAACTTTAGTTTCCTTTAAGAACAAACATATTAATAGCCATTTAGAAGACAAAAGTTTAAGATCAAACATTTAATCGCACAGTTAGCTAAGAGGTTCTCGTTGAGTACAACGGACGTGAGGGGTGCTAATACCTTCCCCTTGCGTAACCGACTCCCGAACTTAGAATTTGGTTTCGTGAACCATTTCTTATCCTTCCTTTAGGTTGTATCTATATCTCCCTTTTCTCTCGTGGAATAAATAGAATTAGGTGGCGGCTCTGTTGTTTTGTTTTAGGATCGTGTTTTTTTCGAGGTACGACACACAGTTCTCTTTCTGACGTCTTCCATTCTGAAGCAATGATATGACCAGGAACCGGGAGTAATGCAGGCCCTGAGAATAAAAGAAATACAAATGATTAATGATGATATGATGCTTATGCAAGGCGAGGCATGTGATCAGTGAAGTGTATGTGATGTGCCAATCATATAATCAGGTGTTGGTGCATGGTCCCAATATCCACATATCACAATAACAATCCCTCTGATCCGGGATACATATCTCAGAACCAGAAATCGAGATCACAAAACTGAACCAAAGGCAAAGCGGGTATGCTGAAAGTCTTAGGGTTCCTGCAAACCTGTAAACCCCTCCCAATCTCACGGGTGTGCTACTCGGGTCAACATCACGGACTCTCAAAGCCGAATAGCGATAATACGTTCACCATTTCCGAGAAATGGCTCATGACCAAATTAGGGGATCGGTTTGGCATTATGTACTACTCAGGGAGGCCTCGGTTGAGTCCGGAAAAAACAAACATCCCTCACAAGTCTCCAGCTTCAAGCACTGAATCGAGAAACAATAGTACATTCATCCCGAAGGGTACAATACTACCTTCATACGAACAGTTTGCTTTAACTGAATTCTTATGAGAGAACCAGGCCATCCTATGTGAGTTCCCAATGGACCCTCGGATGCGAGTGGGTTTTCCAACAAATGTGGTCTGCCACTATCATCATTGGAGAGGGGTGTTCCCATTAAGGTCCTCGAAGATCGGTCACCAGATGCACATAACTGTCAAGGTTGTACCCTGAAATGGAGAAGAACCCCCACACAGAATAGTCCCGAGACGGTCGCAGTCTGGGTGTGGAACACATCGCCACTCATCATGTAACCATGCGATTATAATGTGTCCACGCTAATCCTATAGTGCACTCAAGCCGGGTAGTTGGCTTATCTCACAGTAACTCCCATCCCACAGAAAAAATGAAAACCAACACAGCCAGACAGTCCAGTATAATATGATGCATGGAAAATAAATACTAAAAGCGGTAAATAAACGCGGTAAAGTAAAGTTGTAAAGTAAAAACCATAAAAAACAGTAAAGCTAAACTAAAGCACTCAACAGCAAACAGATAAACACCCAAAGAAACAAAACCAAACAGGCACTAGGATTGACTCTACAAGGGAAACCAGAGATTCTGGGTTCGCTCCCCAGCAGAGTCACCAGCTGTCGCTCCCGGGATTTTTATCCTAGTTGTCGCTCCCAACAAATGAGGCTAAGTCAAATGGGGTACAGACGCGAACGGTCGGCGAAAGGAGATACGAGAACACACAGGAGTGAACTCAAGAGAAATGAAAGAGTCGCCAGCTAGGCATTTTTATCCCGGAGGAAAGGTAATGCTGCATAAACCTAGAAAGGATATGGATAAGACGGTTGCGAACCAGAGAGACTGAGAAAGGGGGTTGGTTACAACCTGGGAAGGTATTAGCACCCAAATTGTCCGTCGTACTCGACGGGATCCACGCTCAAAAGATTTGTGTTTTAAAGGGGTAGTGTCAGTGCAATTTGTGTATAGAAAGCTGGAAAAGGATGTACAAGTGTCAGTGTAAAAGAAAGTGAAGTGTGATATGTATAGTGTCAGTGTAAGGACAAGAGTGAAATGCTCATGATAATGAGGCTAAGAAAATGATACTGAAAGAGGGGGAATATACAGAGACTTTTGTTCGATAACAGTTAAGTTATGCCTACGTATCCTCTCGTGCAATGAGGAAGTCAGAACACCGTAGTTCGACCCAAAGAGACTGAAAGATGAATTGACTTGTGAACTGCTTGCTTGTCTATGCTCAAGTGTATGACCTATCTGTAGGGGTGTGCAAAATAACCAATAACCATGAACCAAATTTCTATCCAAATTAATCCAAATTTTAAAATCCAGCCCAAAGTTATATTTTTAATTTGGTGGCCCATTTATCAAATTAAAAAAAAACCGGTAACCATTGTTCCAAACTGGATCAAGAATCCAGTTACCATTTTTCAAGAAAATCCATTGTTCCAAATATTCTTCATCATTGCTCGTCGTCATCACCACAATCACCACTGCCACCACTGCCCCCTCCGCCGTCACTGCCACCACTGCCCCCTCCACAACAACAGCAACCCTTCTCACTCCTCCTCCCACTATTTCACTTCTCCTACTCCTCCTCTTCAAACTCAAAACCTCCCTCCTCTTGCTCAGTAAGTTCCTTTCATTCTTCTCTTTTCTCTCTCTTTTTTATCATAACAACACAGTGAAAGTGATTAAGTTGAGGATCTATTCAAAACTGAATATGATACAAGGCATTGCAAAATTGTAGAGAATTGAAATTTGTTAACTTTTTTAAGTTTGGTTAAAAAAATTATGTAGGTTGTTTAATCTAGGTTAGAGAAGAAAACCATTAATTTTAAACCTTGTACCCTAGCTATTTGTTCAAATTCCTCTGTTGTAGCTGCTATTTCATAATAACTTTGTCCTGAAATTTTGTTAAATTGTGATTTCCACCATAAATTTTATTATTTACACTATTGCTGTGAAGTTACTAGAGTTTATTTGTTATTTTATCATGACTATATTATTATATATCAGATTCACAATTGTCTTTTTGAAGTTAAATGCATGAGTTTTACTTAAAGGTTAAACCAAGTTTATGTCATGTCATTATCATCACTTTGCTTACAGTATCAATGAGGAGGTGGGGGGTGTTACAGAATCCGCGTGGTGTGGGGAGGCAAGTAGTTGGGTAAGGTCCCATAGAAACAGTAAGAACATGGAAAAAAAACACCCAATCAACCCAACACAATTGAAAGAAAGATGCTATGATGATAGAGATGTGTTATGATGATAGAGATGTGTTTAGGTGTAGGATAAACATGTTTGCAAATCTATAAAAGACAAGATGTGGACATAAAGTAGATTTAGATTATTATGATTATTTGAACTCATGTAAATCTTCATGAGATGTCCCATTTTCTTTTTGGTTGCGTCTGAGTTTTACTAGTTGTTTTCTTTCAGGTTATTTACATAAACTCTTCAGGATAGTTAGATTGTTATTCAAATAGCTTATCTTTTGTTATCGGAATAGCTTATACGTAATCTCTGATAAGCACTTGTGCAATAAATGTTTAACCAAGTTGTTCCTTAAAAAAGAGTATATAGATTCATCCAATCTGCTTTTAAGTTAGATTACACTGACACACAAAATATAATCTGTTTGGTGTATCTTAATTTGAAATGATCCAGATAAGAAGATTAAGATTAAGGCAATTCTCAATTTTAACATTCGTTTTTGTACATTCGTTTTAACAGAATCAAGATGACTAATGTTGGCACAAATTATGCAACATCTGAGAATACGGTTTCAACCCCTCCACCTTCGGTCTCTAATGAAATGCCACCTCCTCACACTAAGAAGCGAAAGAATCGTTCAGAGGCTTGGAATCATTTCATTGTATCGTCAGAAGAAGAACAAAAAGCTTCGTGCAAATATTGTGGAACAAAAATTAAGTATAGTAACGGAACCAGTTCCATGCATGCCCATTTATCGAGATGCCTTGTTTACAAGAGGAAAAGGACATCATCTACTATGACAAGCTCTGAAGAACCTGTTGGCTCTCCTTTAATTGTCAAGTTTGACCAAGAAGCCATTCGAAGAGCAATGGTTAAGATGTTCATAAACATGGAGATTCCTTTTCGGAAGGTCGAACATGAATCTTTTCATGAATTTATGAGTCTTGCTTCACCAAAATTTCAGATTTGTTCACGCACAACATTGGCACGTGATGTCTTGAAACTATGGGATACAGAAAGAATGATTTTGAAAAACTTTCTCTCTCTGAATTGTCGAAGAGTTTGTCTTACCACTGATATGTGGACTTCTTGTCAAAAGTTGAGCTATATGTGTGTGACGGCCCATTTCATTGACAATAACTGGCACTTACAGAAGAAGATTTTAACTTTTTGTCAAGTCACAAGTCATACGGGAGATGCTATTTGTGAAACAATGGAGATGTGTTTGAACAATTGGGGTTTAAACCGCGTGCTTAGTTTGACGGTTGATAATGCTTCATCAAATGATGTTGGAGTTGAACGTCTCAAGAGAAGGCTTTTGTCTAAGAATAGTTTAGTTATGAGCGGAAACCATTTTCATATGAGGTGTTGTGCACACATATTGAATTTAATTGTGAAAGAAGGTTTGAAAGACATTGATAATTCTGTTTATAGAGTTCGTCATGCTGTTTGGTATGCTAGATCTTCTCCCGCGAGACTTGCTAAATTCAAGGCATGTATTGATGTGGAGAGCATGGACTATAAAGGTTTAGTTTCTCTAGATGTTGAGACTCGTTGGAATTCAACTTACTTGATGTTAGTATCCGCATCAAAACATGAAAGAACCTTTGAAGAATTAGGTTTTCGAAATAAAAGGTACGTGAAAATTTATTGTTATACTTGATGTTAGTAAATGCCTTAGTTTTTGTTGTTATTGTTATACTTGGTATTAACTCGGCAAAGAAGTGATTAGCCTTCACAATGCATTTTGTCCTAACTGTTCCATATTTGGTTTAATGGGCTTATATACAGTATTGGATGAATACTAGTGATCTTATAATATTGCCCTTTGGTAAACGCCGAAATACTAAGTAATTTAAAATGTCATAAGCTTAACCTTTGTATTACCCTGTTAGTTATGTTTATTAGGTGTTGTTCATGGTAGTGGAAATAAGAAAAGACAAGATGCAAGAGATACATCTAAAGCCAATAATCTGAGCTTGTAACCAATCCTCAATGCAAGGCAAAATCTAGGAGATACATTTATACTTAGTGTGTTCAGCACATACATTTATATTATTGTCATTTGAATTTTCTACTGCTGAAACCAACCAAGTGTAGTAATCACCATTTTGGTCTGGTCGCTCTAAGTTCAGGGGTCTAGTATGCTGCTGGGATTGTTGTTGTCTGTTGTAGAGCTGAGTTGCAAGGCGTGTCTTGTTTGCACTTCTGTGATGAGTTGTTTTATCTTATCACATCAGTGGCTGTGTTTTTTATTTTTAAGTTGGTGGATGTGTTGTTTATTTTTAAGCTGCAAGGCATTTCTTATTTGCACTTCTGTTTTGGTGGTGATTGAGAAACTGAACAAAACAGTGCATTTAATAGGTTTTCTGATACAAAACCGTGTCTCTAAGAGTAATATAGTTATGCATGACATGCATGATACTATCAAGAAAATCCAGTTTCATGAGGTTAACTTACTCTTGTGTGCTACTGCTACAAGAGAAAAGGAGTGTTGCAAGTTATATTTCACATTGATATTTCAGAAAGATTGGCCATATTTTTATCCTATACAACAGGGTAATAGCACTGGCTGAGGACATTCTTGCTTAGCATTATCTCATGCCAAGGAAAGGAGCATTCAAAGTGTAATTCCCAGGCAAGGTCTAGCCGCATAAAGAAACCTACGGAACTGGTGAAAGGATTTGTAATCCTAGATCACAAGAATCCATCTTAGATGTAACACTCATCAAAAGGAGGACATAATTTTGATTAGGAAATTTTTGCTCATCCTATAATAAAACTCTTCCCTTTTTTAGGTGATCATCATTGCATAGTTTTCAATTTGTTACATGCCTATTGTTTTAGCTAGGAGTTGTTTGATATGTCTTTTGAGGAATGAAAGGAAAACATTGAAAGGACAGAGTGGTCCTATGTTTGGTAGAACGTTAGCAAAAGATAAGGTTTGGGGGTTACACTTTCAGTAAGCCTATTACTCTTGTATGTCTTTTGGAAGGAATGGAACTAATTTCGTCCTTTTTATATTCATGTGTTTCAAGTGCTTTGACAGTGTTATAGTTCTTGTTTGTTACTATAAGTGTATTCAACCTCAGTCTTCTCTGCTGTACAAAATCACAATGGCCAAAACCAATCTCTGTTATTCTTCTATACTACTGGTTTACACAATTTAGTAACTTTGGGGACTGTCTGGAGATACCACTTTCTATCTGATAATAGTGATCTAAGATGAATATTAAGTGTTAGGAGTCTCAAATTATATATATTGTTTTCCTTAATGTAGAGATTTGTTTGCATATAAGAAAAAATAGCAGGAATCTAATCCTTTATTGCTTTCCATAAATATTATTATGTTTCTCATGATGTATTTATGATAAACATTTTATGTTGTGCTAGGTATGTGAATGAGTTGACAAAGAAGGGAAAAGGTGTCCCTACAAAAGACGATTGGAAGCATATCAACTTAATTATTCCATTCTTGAAGTTGTTTTATGATGCTACGGTACACATATCAGGGTCATCTTATTTGACAAGCAATATTTATATGTTTGAGGTCTTGGGTATTGGAAAGAGCATTGTGGATATGTGTGCGTCTGAAGATGAACATCTACGTTCAGCAGCTCAAAAGATGAAGAAGAAGTATGATAAGTATTGGGGACCTCATGAGAAGCTTAACATGATGTTGTTGGTTGCTCTAGTTTTCGACCCTAGGCGTAAGATTAGATTGGTCGATTGGATGGTAAGGCGATACTACAATAAGGAAGATGCCGATGCCTTGAAAGCAAACTTAGATTCTTGTTTGAAATCTATTTATGAGGAATATTGTGTTGGTTTTATGCCTCCTCAAGGTAATTCAGATGAGCCGCAAGCTTTTGGTAGTGTTAGTCATCCTTATGGAACTGCTGAGTTCTATCTTTCAGAAGGGTGTGACAATGCAGATAATGAGTTAAATACTTATCTTGGAGAGAAGTTGGAGCATAACATGGAGATAAATGTACTAGAGTGGTGGAAAGTTAACTCTGGTCGATATCCCATCCTCGCAAACATTGCAAGAGACGTGCTGGCCATTCCTATAAGCACGGTGGCGTCTGAATCTGCATTCAGTACAGGTGAAAGAGTGCTTGATCCATATCGCAGCTCGTTAACACCTACAACAGTCGAAGCATTGATATGCACCCAGGATTGGCTCAAAGGAACATCTTCATCCTTGATTACAAATGAAGATTTTGATATTCTCGAGAGATTTGAGCAAGGTATGATAACTAACTATATTGCCTAATTTATTAATATTTATTATACTTGAGGCATAATGAAATGTCTTTATATGTTTTGTAGAATTACTTTATACGGAAGATGGTGCTAGTTGTTCAACCTCTTCAACCTCAGTTGCACTCGAAGATGACTTAACGGTATTATTGATTAAATTTTTCTCTTTCAAAGCACTAATTGTCTTTGTCACATGAAATTTACTCATGAATTGTATTCCCATATTGATAAGTTTGAGTAGGTATTTTATCCTTTATGGTTGTTTCTAGAACAATATTGCAACAATATAGTGTTATATGATATCTTAACTTGGTCTTCTTAATTCAGCTTCATTGATCTTCCACTTTATTTATTTTACTTGTAGATGTGATGGATGATGCAAAAAGATGTTGGAAACTTAGATGATGCACAAAGATGTTGGAAGCTTGGATAATTTATGAACAATTATGATTTATAGAGACATGTTGATAATTACTTTATTTTGTGATCTTTTTATGTAACACATCATACTTTGGTATTATTTTTAATTGAGATATTGTTTATTGAGATTATAAGAATCAAATTTAAAGCAATTTTTTTAATGAATGTTTTTGACATAAACTAATTTTATAACTTTTTAAAATAAAAAGGCTAATCAAAGAAAACAAAACTATTTTTGATATAAAATTGATTTTTTTTATAAAACTGATTTTTGAATAAAACTGGTTTTAAAATTGTTTTTTTTAAAGAAAATAAAAAACTGATTTTTTAATAAAACTGGTTTTAAAATTGGTTTTTTTATAAAACTGGTTTTAAAATTGGTTTTTTTATAAAACTGGTTTTAAAATTGGTTTTTTTAAAGAAAATAAAAAACTGATTTTTAGAGAAACCGGTTTAAAACTGGTTTTAAAAAAAATTGGTTTTTTGTGAAAAACCGGTTTGGAACTGAACTGATCCACTTGTAAACCGGTTTTTAAAAAATAAAACTGGTTTTATAGAAACAATTACAAAATCCAAACCAAACCATATATATGGTTCAATTTGGTTTGGTTTGTGATCCATGCACACCCCTACCTATCTGGCTTAGGTGCAAACTGTCTTGCATTAGACGGAAGAAGCAAGTTCTCGTTTATGAGTGAATGAGATGAGAAAAGAATCCCGAAGGAGACGATTATTGTTTGTTTTGTGTGTTTTCAATCTTTTATTGATTTTGAAAATTTGTCATAAGAAAATGAGCTTAAGCCTAAACCAATGGATTAGTAAACTCATCACATCTTCCCTCTGATTAAGGGTAATGAGAATACCTTAAGTGTGAAGTCAGATTCTCACACTTAATCACCCTGATGTAGGATTAAGATCATTAACCTACTTGTGATTATTTAGATGTTTTTGGTGTTTTTGTTTAGTGTTAAGTAATGAGGTTAAGCCATAATCAAGGATTAAACAAACTCATTACACCATCCTAATAGAAGGATAATAGATGAGAGTGTTCAAACTGAGGAAAGCTCCTCAACTTAATCCATGATTAGGGATTAAACTCATGACAAAACAAAGCCTTTATTAAGTGGATTTTAATTAATGATAAGATGAATAAATGATTTTTATGATTTGTAAGACAACTTGAGGAGGACTTGTCCATTAACACTAGGGTTAGTCCTTCTTAACCAATTAAGGAAGAATTGGAACCCTAATGCAAGGCCCAAGTTACAAGCTTGATGTCTTGATGATTATTAAGTGGATTGATTAAAGGGGTTAAACACATCAAGGGTTTAACACTTAGGATTAAAGTTATACACTCCATCCTAATAGAAGGATACAGGCATAAGCTTAATCACAAAGCCTTAAAACCTTTAGGGTTTAGTCCCTGATTATGAGATGAGAAGAGAAGACTCAATGAGACACAAAGGTAAAAAAACTAAGTGGGGGACTAATCAAAACCCTAATCATTGTCATGCTTGGTTGTTCCTAAGGTTTGTGAGGTTTACAAGAAAGATCTTCAGAGAAACCACCAGGAAGCAGATGAAAGGAGCAAAGAGAAACAAAGTAACTTGCTTCATTTAAGAAGACAAATCACTTGAAGAAAGAAAGTAAGATGAACAAGAATGAGAAAGCTCAATCCAAAGCACAAGCTAAAATGCAGCAATGATGCATAAGAGAGATGAAAAGAGATTGTGAGAAGTGAAGGCAAATTCACTTCTCAAAGTAACTTACCACCTGAAAAGTTAGTGAAAGAAATGCAATGCAATGCAAAATGAATTGAAATGGCATGATACAAATCAAATACAGAAGCATGTGTGTGATGCTAATGATGCTATAAGATGATGCAAATATAAGGCAAGGCATGAGGATGATCATACAAACATATGGATGCAAGAGAAGCATGCTTAGAACCATGAATGTTCATGAAAAGTTATGAAATGCAAATGACATACAACATGGCAAATGAAAGATGCAATGGTCACACATGATTCTAACATGCCCTAAGATGTATTATGAATCAAATTAATGCACAAAATGTCATGGCAAGTCATGGTATGCAAGAAAATGAAAGATGGATGCAAATGAAAACCCAAATTAGGGTTCATGATCAATGCACAAAACAAAAATCAAAACCAGAAGCAAACACCATGATAAAAATTTGAAAATGCATTCAAAGGAACCCTAAACCTATACAAACTCACTGCCCAAAGGAGGGGTTCTAACTCTTAACCTAATGAGGATTATGAATTTCTTAAGATTGCTAGGGTTTTAAGGTACCTTGTCAAGAAAAATGTCAAACAAATAAGAAATGCAAGATCAATTCATGCCAATTTAATCCTATAAACTACATGATATGCAAGATGCAATGCAAGAAGAATCAAGGCCCAACTCTTAAAGGCTAGGCAGAAATGAATTTTTGAAGATTGGATCAAAATAATGCCTTGAAATGAAATTAATTCCATGGAAAATTGTCAAAAGACATCAAGATCAAAAAAGAAATTTGGTTTGAGAGTTGGACAATGTTCCTAAATGATTTTAAATGTTTCATGAATTTTTTTGTGATTTTTAAATACCTAAAAGTATTTTTAATTAATTAATTCTCATTAATCAATTAAAAATAAACTTTTAAATGATTTAAAAATAATTTTTAATGCAAAAAATAAAAATAAAAATGTTTTTGGTTTCTGAAAATTAATAAAAGCTTGAATAAAAATTTTCAGAATTTTTCAATGATTTTTACTATTTTTAATAAAATGAACAAAACAAATGAGATTAAATGAAAATAAAAATGAATTTAATGAGAAGTATGCTGATCCAGTGGCCAGGATTCAAATGCTACGCGCGGGAGTTGACTGGCGCCAGATCTAAGGGCTAGAATTCAAACTGGTCAGATTAATATAAACTGGATTAATTAATTTAATTAAAAATGATTAGGGTTTTAATGAGAGATCATGTCCACTCAAATGCGCGCGGGTCAGCCCTAGTCAACTCATCCCACGCTCCAGATTCAAACTTAAATTAATGACTCTGATTAGCCCTAAACAGATTCAGGTGGCCGGAGAAGACTTCCGGTCGTCTTCTCCGGTGAGACCTTCATCCAAACTCTCTCAAATCTTCACTAAATCATGCCAAACTCTCCAGATCAACTCAACTAGACACCCTAAACAACAATCCAGCAACAAATTCCATTTATTTCTACTCAAGATCAAGATACGAATCAAACATCAAAAACTGCAGAAATTTCAGGAACACGATACAAGCTCATTTCTCAATCTTTTTCAAAAGTAAAAGGCTCAGTGAACTCAGGGAAGCATGCTTTATCATTTAGAAACAAAAAATAAAGGTTCTGGAAAAATGAATTTCCAAGGCTACCTGAATCGAAGCTTTCAAATCAGGAACTTTCTGGCCAGTTTCTTGCTTCCAATCAACTCCAATGGACCTCCTGAGAAGCTTTCAATGCTTGTTTGAAGTTTATAATGGTTGGTTTGAAAGATTGATGTGGTTCTGCTCAAGGAGGGGCAGAAATCGTATTTTGATTTCAGAGGGTTTCAGGCTATGGTGATGGGTGGTTTCTGATCAGTGAGGCATGTTGAGATTGTTTGTGAAGTTTGTTTGTGTGTTTGCAGCTTGTGTGATGAGTTTCGAAGAGTTTTGCAAATGGAGCATAAACTTGGAGCTAGGGCTTTGGGTGTGTTTCAGCATGAAGTGTTATATGCTTTGGCTTGCTTTTGATTTGTATAAACAAATGTGATAGGTCAGAGAGTGGGTGCTGGCCTATTGTGATTAGTATGGGTCTTTGGCCAAAATGTCAACTTGATTTGTACTTGAGGTATGGGCAATGGTACAACTTGATTTTTGGCTTGCTTTGGCTCAGCTTGAATCAAGGAATGCTATGGAAAAGGTCTAGAGGCAATGCAGCAAGTGGTTTGTAATTTGTGATAGGTTTTGCAAGTTGATTCATGTTTGTCCCCTTTGACATTTCTTGAGTTTCAAGGCATCAAAGTGCAAAGTTCTTTGGCCCATTCTGAATTTTAGAGGTCATGTGATCATGTTGTGAAGAAATTGTACACATTTGAGGCCTTTAGAACACTTGATCATACCATTTTGCAAAATGCCTCTTTGGTAGAAAACTTCAAATTATGTGATTTTAGCCAACTTTGACAAGCCATAACTTTTGATCCAAAATGAATTTGGTCAAGTTCTTGTACTTTTTGAAAAGGGAATGATCCATTCTACAACTTTCATGACCAAAGTTTTTCCATTTGAAGCATTTTTTAATCAAAAAGCAAGGGTTGAAAAAGTTTCCCAAAATGGCAATTTTCAATATAAGTCAACTTTCCCAAAAAGTCAACTTTGCAAATGACTTGAAATTCTCCAATTTTGTGAACTTCTAACCTCTTCTATGATCAAATAAAGATCATAAATAATCAAAGTGATGATGAACACCCTTTGGTTGGGTCATTGGGGGCCTCAGATGCCCTGATTTTACACTGACTTTCTCAAGAAGTCAACTCTTGATCAGATGACTTCCCCATGGAATTTCTTCATGAAAATTGATATGCATGATCCTTATACCATATAGAGACCAATAGAAACAAGAATGACCAAAAAATTTGGAGTTATGGCCTTTGAAACCAAAACCCTAATTCTAGGTCATCTGTGTAGTTAAACTTGGCTCTGCTTCCATGCCATTCTCAGTTCTTGTGATTCTTTGACATTATTGACTTTGAGAGGACATAATATGATGCTTGAACACACATGGACCCCAGTAAAGTGATTGATGACCTTTGGAGTGGCTCAAGAAGCCCTTGGATTGCTCAGATCACAAACCCTAGATGCAGATGACTTAGAACCAATGCAATGAATCAAAAATGTGGTATGAGATGCTATGATTGAGTTTATGCATATGAAGAGATCAAAAGCCATGGTGTGAATGAGTGAGGGCAAATTTGGGGTGTTTACAGCTGCCCCTATTCAAACATGAGTTAGCTGTGCAGGATGTAAGCGACGGCTTAACAGGCAAACAAGATAACTTGTGGTTGAATACCAAAGACAGTCCAAAATTTGTACTCACAGAATGAAGAAGAAAAGGGATATAGATTGTAAAAGAAAATAAAGAATGATTATAAAGTGCGGGCGACGGAGGACGACTGCCGAACAGAGGACGATTGCTGGGGAAAGAGCAATGACGGGGACGACCGACATGCTGGGGAGAATGCGGGAAAAAAAGCGATGCCGGGGACGGCCGACATGCTGGGGATGTAAGAGATTATGATGGGGACGGTCATCAAGTAAAGCTGTAAGATTCTCTGGGGAATATGTAAAAAGTAAATGATGAGGTACGGTCATCAGGTTCATAAAGTAACGCAAACAACGATGGGGACGGCCATCGGGCTAAACTGATGAAGGACGATCATCAGGAAAAGGAAAAGGGACCACGACGGGGACGGCCATCGGGTTAAAGAATAAATGAAATAATGATGAGGGACGGTCATCAAAGGTGAAGGACGATCACCTAGCATGGGACGGCTGCTCTGTTGGGGATAAGATGAGGGACGGTCATCTAAGGTGAAGGACGATCACCTGGCAGGGTACGGATGCCGAAAGTATCGCGACATAGGACGAATGCCTGATAGAAAGTCGACGATGGGGACGGCCATCGGACGAGCATGATGAAGGACGATCATCAAGAGATGAAGGACGATCACCTAACAGGGGATGGCTGCTCTCAAGGTTTATCATGACACAGGAAGAATGTCAGATAAAAAAAGATCAACGATGGGGACGGCCATCGGATAAAATGATGAAGGACGATCATCAAGAGGTGAAGGACAATCACCTAGCAGGGGACGGCTGCTAAATATCACGACATAGGACGAATGTCGGATAAAAGGTCAACGATGGGGACGGCCATCGGATGAGCATGATGAAGGACGATCATCAAGAGGTGAAGGACGATCACCTAGCAGGGTACGGCTGCTCTCGAGGTTTATCATGACATAGGACGAATGTCAGATAGAAAAGAAATTTTGCTTTGCTGGCGACCTACTGGGGGATAATAAACACGGACGAGCGTTTTTAATCTAGAAAATAAAAGGTATAAGTGTTTTGGTGTTGTGTATAGATTAAAGATGCGGACGAGCATCCCTAAGACCGTGATACGGACGAGTATCAGTAGAAACAAACACTGACGCATGTTCAGAGATGATGATACAGACGAGTACCAACTGGTTAACAAGGAACACGGACGAGTGTTGATTCTGAAGGGACTCTTCTGGGAATAGTAGACACAGACGAGTGTCTATATTCAAGAAGACATAAGTGTTTGACACGGTGTATGGATTAAAGATGCGGACGAGCATCTCTAAGACTATGATACGGACGAGTATCAGGTAGAAACAAACGCTTGACGCATGTTCTGAGATGATGGTACGGACGAGTGCCAACTGGTTAACAGAGAACACGGACGAGTGTCGAATCTGAGGGGATTTGAGTGGTATATATAAGATACGGACGAGTATCTGTATAAGTGAAATAAGAGAGTGGTGTATAATTGAGTGTTCAACCTGCTGGGGAATGTGACACGGATGGGTGTCAAGAAGAGAAAAGTATAGTGTAAACAAATATCCGATATACAAAGTGTTTAGGTTACTGTGTTGGGGAAGGTGACACAGACGGTTGTCAAGAAAGTGTGTATGTAAGTATCTGTGAGTGCAAAGGGGACGCTTTGGCTTTCTATTGGGGATATGATGACACGGACGGGTGTCATAAGGAGTACGTATTGTTATATGTGAGTGTGTGGCAACTGCTTTAGCTTTAGCTCTCCGCCGGGGAATCTGGGGAGCATCTTGTATATTTGTTGATGGATTGTTATTATTCACAAGTGTTTGACTTCAGAACATGGCTTATGATTATGCAATATGTTTTATTTTTGCCGTAATGCTCCGTATTAGACGGAATGCTACGCTTTATGGGGTGAACATGATGTGAATGCTTATGATCATGCAAAAGATAACGATCCGGGATTCGAATCCCGGTCACCGCGAAGATCTCTGGCTGATCTTGCTTGAAATGGACATCCCAGCTGGGGGTGAGATCATTGGTAGATTCGTCATGTATGACTCTGCTATGGGATATAGGTCACTGATAGACCTGTCTTGGTAATGAAAGACCCAGCTGGGGTTTGTAGAAGCTTTCTTCACTCTGTTGTGATTCCTTTGCGCGTTGCTCTTCTGGATAGAGGCTGAAACTCTGTGGGGAGATGGTTTCCCGGCCTTTGCACTTGGCTGCGGAGGAATAGTGGACGGCAACTCAGCTGGGGAAGGAGAAAGACCATGGGAAAGCCTTCCTGGAGATTTCTGTAGGTGTCCTGCTGAGGATGATACTAGACGACTCAGCTGGGGGAAAACCATCTCCGGTGGCGATACTGAGTAGATGAAAATATGCCAGCTTGCTGGGGGTGAAGCTTTCATGCCCCACGTCGTGCTTCGAATACCTGCAATCCTGCAAAGACAGAGAAACGCACAAGTAATCCCGAGGTATCCCTTACCGGATTCCGTCGTAGGAGTTCAGACACTCCCGGGAGCAAATATATTTCCTGCAACCACGTATTCTTTTAGAAGGAAAACATCTGTATTTATGCAACCAGTATCTTAAAGACATCGGACATTTTGCAAATGAAAATAAAATGTACGAAACGAGACATGACTGAAAATCTGATTTTATTAATTTGTGTGCCCTGAATTGGCAAGATACAGTCAAGGAAACAAATCCCCTAAAATGAGGAGATTGTTACAAATTGAGAAAACAAATGTTGGCAATGTTTTATGACGCTTTAAGGAGCTCCCCTTTTGTTATGACTCGTATGACATTTGACGTTCTTCTCGTCTTGCTTTCTGAAGAAAGGCTGATTCTGAAAGAAGCTTGATCCTTTCGAAGCTTACCAAGTCGTAAGTGATATAGATGAATTCAGAATGCAGTTGTTCGCTTATTCCCTTATTTTGCATGGATCGCCCTTTCGGGTTTTCAATCCATCGGGATACCCAATGCGGCTTTTCAACTCAGCGGGTGTACATTTTTGTTTATTTTCCCTTATTTTTGCCCGAGTCTTTTATTCTGTTTTTGACTCGCCGGGATGCCCTATTTTTGCCTGGACTTACATTCTGTTTTTATGTCCAGCGGGTCATTTTTTTTTATGCGAAGTATTTTTTAACTGCATCTGAATTCACAGGGGACGGGAAGTCTTCACCATCCATAGTGCTGAGCATGAGTGCTCCACCAGAGAAAACTTTCTTTACTACGAATGGTCCTTCATAGTTCGGAGTCCACTTGCCCCTGTGGTCTGTATGAGGAGGGAGGATTCTTTTCAGCACAAGATCTCCTGCTTGGTACTCTCGGAGCCTGACTTTCAGATCGAAGGCTTTCTTCATTCTTTTCTGGTACAACTGCCCATGACAGATTGCGGCCAATCTTTTCTCTTCAATCAGACTCAGTTGTTCGTATCGGGATCGGACCCATTCTGCTTCGTTCAGCTTAACATCCATCATTACCCGTAGGGAGGGTAATTCAACTTCAACAGGTAGAACTGCTTCCATACCATACACAAGATGATACGGTGTTGCCCCAGTGGATGTTCTGATTGATGTACGGTACCCATGCAAGGCAAACGGTAGCATTTCATGCCAGTCTTTGTAGGTGATTACCATCTTCTGCACAATCTTCTTGATATTCTTATTAGCCGCCTCAACAGCGCCGTTCATCTTTGGCCTGTAAGGAGAAGAATTGTGGTGTTGGATCTTGAAGTCCCGGCATAGCTCTGCCATCATTTTATTGTTTAAGTTGGAACCATTATCAGTAATGATTCGCTCGGGAACTCTGTATCGACAGATGATATCTCTTTTCAGAAATATGGCTACCACTTGCCTTGTAACATTTGCATAGGAAGCTGCTTCGACCCACTTGGTGAAATAGTCAATGGCAACCAGGATGAATCTGTGGCCATTTGAAGCAGTCGGTTCAATCTTGCCAATCATATCAATGCCCCACATGGCAAAGGGCCAGGGTGAAGACATCACATTCAAAGGATTGGGAGGCACATGCACCTTGTCCGCATAAATCTGGAATTTATGACACTTTCTGGCATAGGCACAATAGTCGGCATCCATTGTGATCCAGTAATATCCTGATCTTAACAACTTTTTAGCCATGGCATGTCCTCCAGCATGGGTACCAAAGGATCCTTCGTGCACCTCGTGCATCAACAAGTCTGCTTCTGTTCTATCAACGCATCTGAGGAGTACCATATCAAAGTTTCTCTTGTACAGGGAACCATCAGTATTCAGGAAGAAACTACCAGCTAGCCTTCTCAATGTCTTCTTATCATTGGAAGATGCCCCAGGTGGGTATGTTTGATCCTCCAAGAAGCTTTTAATGTCATGGAACCAAGGCTTATCATCTTTGACAACGTCTGCTGCAAATACATATGCTGGTCTGTCAAGTCTGGACACTGAAATCCAAGGCACAAAGTTGGCAGCTTGAACTTTGATCATGGATGAAATGGTAGCCAGAGCATCTGCAAACTGATTCTCGTCCCAGGGGATATACTCAAGCTTGACCGTTGTAAAGAAAGTCAATAACCTCCTTGTATAATCCCTGTAAGGTATCAGATGATCCTGGTGTGTGTACCATTTGTCGTTGGTTTGATTAACTACCAGAGCTGAATCTCCGAATACAGTCAAAGTCTTGATCCTGAGGTCAATGGCTTCCTCAAGACCCATAATGCAAGCTTCGTATTCAGCTTCGTTGTTAGTGCAGTTAAAAGTGAGTTTTGCCGAGAAAGGCATGTGAACTCCTTTAGGCGTAATGAGTACTGCACCAACACCACGACCATTCATATTAACGGCCCCATCAAACATCATAGTCCATTCTTCTTCTGGGTCAGGCCCTTCAGTGTGAATAGGCTCTTCATGATCTTTTGCTTTTATGAACATGATGTCTTCATCAGGGAAGTCAAATCTCATAGGCTGGTAATCATCAATAGGTTGCTCAGCAAGATAATCAGACAATACACTGCCCTTGATGGCTTTCTGGGATGTGTACTGGATGTCGTATTCTGTGAGGATCATTTGCCATCTTGCAATCCGTCCGGTAAGCGCTGGCTTCTCAAATATGTACTTAACTGGGTCCATCTTCGAGATCAATAAAGTAGTGTGGGTCAACATATACTGTCTCAGTCGGCGAGCAGCCCACGCTAAAGCACAGCAAGTTTTCTCGAGCAGTGAATAACGTTGTTCACAATCGGTAAACTTTTTGCTTAGGTAGTAAATTGCATACTCTTTTCGACCAGGCTCGTCATGCTGGCCCAGCACACACCCCATTGACTCTTCTAATACTGTCAAGTACATTATTAGAGGTCTTCCTTCAACTGGAGGCATAAGGATCGGAGGTTCTTGCAAGTACTCCTTGATCTTGTCAAAAGCCCTTTGGCAATCTTCGTTCCACCTGACCGCTTGTTCTTTTCTTAACAGCTTGAACAAGGGTTCACAGGTTGCTGTAAGGTGAGATATGAACCTTGAAATGTAGTTCAATCTACCTAGAAACCCTCGAACTTCTTTTTCCGTCTTTGGTGCAGGCATTTCTTGAATGGCTTTGACTTTATCAGGGTCAACTTCAATCTCTTTCTCGCTTACAATAAATCCCAGCAACTTACCAGATCTTACCCCGAATGTGCACTTGTTGGGGTTCAATTTCAGTTGGTACTTCCTCAGGCGCTTGAATAACTTCAACAGATTCACCAGGTGGTCTTCTTCTGTGAGGGACTTGGCAATCATGTCATCCACATAACATTCGATTTCTTTATGGATCATATCATGGAATAATGTTACCATAGCCCGTTGGTACGTTGCACCAGCATTCTTCAGTCTGAATGGCATCACCTTATAACAGAACGTGCCCCAGGGTGTGATGAAAGTTGTCTTCTCCATGTCTTCAGGTGACATCTTGATCTGATTGTATCCTGAAAATCTGTCCATGAAGGAGAACACCGAGAACTGAGCCGTATTGTCAACCAGTACATCAATGTGAGGTAATGGGAAATCATCTTTCGGGCTGGCTCTGTTTAGATCCCGGTAGTCAACACACATTCTCACTTTGCCGTCTTTCTTAGGCACAGGTACTATGTTAGCAACCCACGGTGGATAGCTAGTTACAGCAAGGAACCCGGCGTCCCATTGCTTTTGCACGTCTTCCTTTATCTTCATTGCCATATCCGGGCGAGTACGGCGCAGCTTCTGTTTTACCGGCAGGCAGTCTTCTCTTAAAGGCAGCTTGTGCATGACGACATCGGTGTCCAACCCTGGCATATCCTGGTAAGACCAAGCAAACACATCCACATACTCCCGAAGCATATCAATCAGTTGCTCTTTCACTGAATCTTGTAGGCAGGCCCCGATCTTAACCTCTTTCACTTCTTCTTCCGAACCAAGATTAACCGTTTCAATCTCCTCCTGATGAGGAGTGATAACCTTCTCCTCTTGCCTTAACAACCTGGCTAGCTCTTCAGGAAGCTCATAATCTTCTTCAACCCCTTCATCAGCTTGATTGATTGGATTGTCAAAGTCATACGAAGCCATAGCAGTGTTGTTGTCGGTGCAGTCTGAAAGGCACTCTCTGCAAGGGTTTAGATTGTTCATTTTAGTGATTGATTTTAATCTTGTTTTAGAAAAAAGTGAAATGAAGTTTATCATTTTGGAAAACATTGCCATTTTATTTTTGTACAAAAAGAAAAATGAAAAACAGTGAGCGGGAAAGAAAAAAGACTCATTTGCAAAAGATGTCTGATATTCATTGATTGATTTGTTTGCACAAAATTACAAGATGGCCCGATTACAAAATGAGTCTTGTCATCTTGGGCAAGATGCAAGACTTGATGCATGCTTAAAAATACAGGAAATAATAATTACTCTGCAGGAGTAACCCTTATAATTTCCTGGGAAGACCAGTATGAGATACGGCTCCCCGGGATCCTTGGACGTATCCAGCTCTCCAGGTTGCGTTCATATTCCGACTCATCTTCCAAGTTGTTTACTGTATCTGGGGTGAGCATCCCCCCACTAACAAAATTGGGCTTCTTAGCAGCCTCTGATTGATCCTGTTGAGTTGGTTTGTAACCCAACCCAAATCTGTCCTCTTTCCTTTCCACAGGCAACAGCTTGCCCCAGCCTTGGGCAGTCCCCTCTTCAACAACCTTCCTGGCTTGTTGATAAGATTTCATGGAAGTTCCAAGTACAGCAGATGCTTCATTAATGTTCAGGGCTTCAAATCCCTGGCTCATGGTTTCATGGATCTCTCCATCCATCTCAATATATTTGTATGTAGCCAGATGGCTAACAAAAATATCTTCTTCACCACAGATAATGATGATCTGGCCCTCCCACTCGAATTTCAACTTCTGGTGAAGGGTAGACGTAACTGCGCCAGCGGCATGAATCCAAGGTCTACCCAACAAACAGCTGTAGGCCAGCTGAATGTCTATCACATAGAAGGTAATTTTAAACGTCTGTGGGCCAATCATCACAGGCAGATCAATCTCTCCTAGCACTGATCTCTTAGAGCCATCAAACGCTCTCACCACCAGGTTACTTGCACGCAATGCCAAGCCATCATACTCCAGCTTCACCAAGGCTTTCTTTGGTAAGACATTGAGTGAAGACCCAGTGTCTACCAGTACATGTGATAGTACAGCACCCTTGCATTCCAGGGTGATGTGTAAAGCCTTGTTGTGGTTACAACCCTCAGTCGTTAAATCTGCATTGGTAAAACCCAATCCATGGCTGGTATTGACATTTGCTACCACGGTCTCCAGCTGATTAACGGTGATCTCCTCTGGCACATATGCTGCGTGCAAAACTTTTAGTAATGCATTCCGGTGAGCTTCGGAACACATCAGCAGGGATAATATGGAGATCTTTGAGGGAGTCTGGTGAAGCTGATCCACCACCTTGTAGTCACTTCTTTTGATGATTCTCATAAACTCGTCTACATCTTGTTCAAAAGATGTCTTCTGTGTTTCTTTGAGAATGGGCTCTTCAGATATTACACTCTTTCCCTTTGCTTTGGCAGCAGCTTCTGCTTCGGCATTAGGTCTTTGTGATTGCGAGGCAAAAAGGCGTCCGCTTCTGGTGAAGCCTCCGCCTCCCCCGACATTATCAATCTGTGGAGAAGATGTTAAAGAGTCAAGAGTGATTCTCTCCCCTTTGCAGTAAAGGTCAGAGCCATAATGCCAAGGGATGGCATTACTGCTTTCATATGGAACAGGCCCAGGTACCGTGATGGTAACCGGGCTGACTGCAGCAGAGGAGGGTGTTGGAATAATGTGTGGATCGTAGTAGATGGTAACTGGTGTCCTGGAAGGAGATGCCACTGTTTGTTGTTGAAAATTGTTGTTCGGAGGAATACTTGACGGATCATAATAAATAGTGACTGCTGAGATATTTGCTGGTGTTATAGAAGGAGATTCTGAATAAAGGGGTGTTGATGTTGTAGAAGGAATGTTTGTTGATATCTGGTTTGTTGAAGTGATAGATGAAGCATTTGTTGATGAATCTGAAGAATTGTTTGGAATAATTGTTGTTGCAGTTGTAGGAGACTCAGGAACTGTTGTCAGAGAGATTGCTGGATTTGAAGGTGTTGATGTTGTGATTTGAAGTAAGTCACTCTGGATAAGACCATCTATACCGCTTCTCAAGTTATCACACCCATTTACCGAAATGTTGCAATAACCACACCCGAGCTCACACCCGGGGAATATCTGGCATTCTAGGAGTTGAGCTTTAATCTCTACCAGGGGTGTCCGAATCTGCCCAACATGGGTTATTAAGAAAGACGGCTTATCTTCCTCAATAGCATTAATTCTTGGTCCTCCGTGGTGAGGCATGGGATTCTTGTTGACATTTGGCGGGGGTGCAAAATTTAGAGCTTTAGAGTCTACCAAGTCTTGTACCTTCATTTGTAGGGCTCTGCATTTCTCTGTACTGTGGCCAGGTGCATTGGAGTGAAAAGCACATCTGGCGTTGGCGTCGTAATTTCTTGGCATACTGGAAGGATCTGGCGGTGCCAACGTCCTTAACTCAACCAAGTTGAGCTTCAGGAGCTGTGGCAATAAAGCGGCATAAGGCATAGGGATTGGATTAATCACCCTATTGGCCTGAGATGGTCTCTGATGAAAAGGTCTTTGTTGATTGTTGCTGTTGTTGTTGTTGTAGTTTCTCTGAGGTAGATATTGAACTTGTTGCTGATAGTGGGGTTGTTGCTGTGGTTGATATGCTGGTTACTGAGGAGTTGGAGCGGGAATAGTGACAGCTGCCATTGACCTATGATCATACTGAGGTCTACCCCTGTTGGTATGAATAGCATTAGTCTCACCGGTTCTTCTTGGGCCCACAAAAGGCTTTCTGGGGTTGCTGGACGAGCTCGCACCATTGTCAGAAATCTTGCCCATCTTTAACAGGCTTTCAATCCTTTCTCCAGCTATGACTACGTCAGCGAAGCTGGTGGAAGAAAAGGCAGCTAGCCTGTCAATATATGTCCCTTGAAGGGTATTCATAAACATGTCGGCCATTTCCCTTTCCGACATGGGTGGCTGGACAGCAGCAGCTAGTTGTCTCCACCTCTGGGCATATTCCCGGAAGCTTTCCCTGGATGATTGAGACATTCCCATCAGGAGGGTCCTATTAGGAGCCATATCCAAGTTGTACTGGTACTGTCTGATGAAGGCCTCAGCTAGGTCCTTCCAGCATCTGATGGTTGCTCTGGTCAAATGAGAGTACCACTCCCTTGAGGCTCCAGTTAAACTATCTTCAAAGTAAAACATCCATAGTTTTTCATCCATGGTGTATGCCTTCAGCCTCCCCAGAAAGGATTGTAAGTGGGTTTGTGGACAGGAAGTTCCGTTTTACTTCTCGAAGCACGGAGGTTTAAACTTATGGGGAATCCTTACCCCATCCACTAATCCCATGTCCATGACATCAAAGCCCAGGGAATTTTGAGACTCCAAAGATCTCAATTTCTCAGCAATTTCATCCAGCCTTCTGTCATAGGCTTCATCCCCAGCTCCCATCATAGTGAATTGATCTTCCTGGGGGTCTTCTTGTAGTACTCTGCCCGCAGTAGCATTCCCTTGTACATTAGCAGGGATGTTGATCTCTGGGTGGAGATGAGGTCCATACACAGGTGGATTAACATGAGGCTGAACCCTCTCATTGTTGCTTGTTCCTCCAGTCCCTAGATGGGGTTCCTCCTGGGTCTGCCTTTCTACCAATTCCCTTAATCTCTCTTGGCTTTGAGCCAATCCATTCATCACCTCCATAAACTGGGTCATCTGATTTCTCATCTCCAGTCTCTCATTGGCCATTTGAGTCCTGACCTCTGTAAGGTCCTGCTGTACTTGGTCCATTTGTATACCCGGAAGGTTGTTGCGAGTAGGATATCTGTGTGGACGGTTGAGTGGGAACACCCGACGTCGAGCAATAGTTCCTGAACCACAACAGAGTTAGTAACAAACAAAACAAAAACCTACAAAACAAAACAAAAGTTAGTATGCAATGCAGTATGCTTATTTGTTTCCAAAGTATCCGGCTTGGCATTTGGTTTTGACCTTTCCAGACCCCGGAGGAGGATGCTTTGATGTTGCTTGGGAGAAAAAGATCCAAATGAAGCAAACTAATGAATATATTAAAAAAGGTGAATCATACATAGTTTGTTTTTTACAATACATGCCCCTGAGGGGTCAAAATACAACATAAAAAGAGAAAAGTACATGGAATGAAAGCAACAACAAGCAAAAGTCAGACACCAAGACCAAATTCATCCTCCCTAACTTCCTTCAGAAGTGCTTCAGTCACGGGATCAGCTAGATGCTCTGTGAGGTTCCTGATAAGAAGATTCCTGGTGGCAATAGCAATGGTTAGCTTCTTGTGTCTGCCCTGGTCTTTTGACCTCTTCACACCAGCCCTAAGCTTCAATTCTGAGATTTCCCTCTGGGCTACTAGCAAAGCCTCCTGTTGCTCTTTTGCACTGGCCTCCAACTGCTCAATCTTGTCCTGAGTTCTCTTATCTTCTTGAGTGTGAGCTTCAGTGATCCTGACCCACCTAGCTTGGCTTTCTTTCAGATAGAGATCAGTCCTAGCCTTCTAGAACTGGGCCTCCTTACAGGCATTCTTCAAAATCTGCTCTCCAGCTCTTGACTTTTTGATGTAGTCCTCTGCCTTTTCAATCTTGGCTAGATGCTCCACCTTGAGCTTTTCTAACCTTTCAATGTCCAGACGACCATCACTTCTCTCCCAGAGGGTCCTCTTTAAGGCTTGAGACAGATTCTCATTCCTTTCTTTTAGCTTCTCAAACTCTTCCAGGCTGACAGTGGCTGGAGGTGGTGCTGTGGATGGTCCAGGTGCATCTTCAATGGTGAAGGGCATCCCAGAAAGTTGAGCCCTGGCCTGAGACCACTCATAATACTGAGTTGAGGCCACATTGTTGCATCTCCCAAGAATGGCCATCCCTTTGGTCTGGACATTGTCCCAAGCCCAGGATGCTTGCCTGACAATAGCCAGATTAGGCTTAATCTCACAATAAAGGGTCTCAGCTAGATCTTGCACTCTAGGAGGGTGGACCAATGCATAGCCCAATTGTCTTTTGAATAGCAGAGGGTTGTAGTTGATGCAACCCTTCACTCCTATCAGAGGTACATTGGGGAACTGCCCACAACTGGTAATGATGTCCCTGCCTTTGGTGCTCTGGGTGCACCACCTGATGTCATCTGATGTCAAAGCAACAAGCCTCCTAGCCCAATTTTTCTGTTGGTGAGGATTCAAGAAGGCATCAGTCTTGGGCAAGTGCTTGAGCAGCCAGGTATGGAACAGGGGAGCACAGCATCTCACCAGCCTTCCTCTTTGCTTCTCATTCCTTTGGTGAACAGAGTAGTAGAAATCTCCCAGTAAGGTGGGCACTGGGTTCCTCAGAATGAAAAGATGAATGGCATTTTTGTTAATAAACTTGGGCTCATCTGCAAAAATTATAACCCCATATATCCTGAGGGCTAACAATGCACAGACTGCCTTCCATTCTCCCAAGGAGGCCTTCAGGATAGCCTGAGAAGTCAAGAAATCCAAGTGTAGACCAGAGATTCCAGCCTTTGCTGTCATGTTCTGCTCAATCAGAATGGGTTCCAGATACAGTGCTTTTGCCACTTCTTCATTACTGGGAAAAGCCATCTCAGGGTTGAAGGGGACACCACCCCTGACAGGTACACCAATCAGTGATGAATACTCCTCCAACAAAGGTCCCAACTGAAAATTCTGGAAGGTGAAGCATCTCAAAGGAGGATCATAGAACTGCAGGCAAGTGTGAATCAAGCTCCTCTGAGAAGGGTCCAAATCCATAACCACATCAAGGATGCCTCCATAATGTTCTCTAAATAGTGGTATATAGTCTGGAGTAATAAGAGCCTGGACCTTCCTGATGCCAGTCAGCTCAGGCTCAAAGAAATGATATGAGATGTTGCTTTTCTTGGGTGCCATGTCTGCTGATGAAGAGCTGAGACAGATGCTGATGATGGAGACTAACACTGGAGATGGGCCACTGACAGGCTGATACTGGTGATGCAGGTGACTGAAGCAGGTAGCTGATGAAGGTAGCTGAAGCAAATGGCTGGTGAGCAAGGGCCTATGCAGATGAAGGGGTCAAAACCAAGCCAAATGTAATATGGATACCCTGAAAAACAAATAAACACATGTTAAATGATGCAATGATGATGTATGCAAATGATATACAAGGGTTTGTGATCAAGCTGGATCTGATTACTGCCTTGGTATAAGTCCATGTATGTCTAAGAAGTCCAGATGGAGGTTCATAAGTCCAGTAACCAAGGTGGGGGACTCAAATAAAGAGTCACAAGTCCAGGGTTAAAAATCACAAGAACTGTCCCAAAATGGAGTACTCTTAATCAAAACAAAGTATCAGGGTATGCTGAGGTCAAGGGTACCTGCAAACCTGTAAACAGCCCAACCCCTTCACATGTGATGTTCTAAAACAAGGATCCTCAGACTTGGATCAGTTATGAGAAGTGTAAACACTTCTAACCCGGAGGTACAATGTTTACAATAACCATAAAAGATCCTCCTCTAATTCACCTCAGTTTCTGAAGTTCATAGTAAAGGTCATCCAGACTTAGCAGGCTTCCCAGATAGCCCTAGCACTACAGGAGATCTGTAGCACAGAGTTCTCAAGAAGAAACCCATATTTGAGCCGTGTTTCATATTCCCGCACCAGACCGAAATGGAATGGGAAATAACATGAACCACTCTAGCCTAGGTGTCACTCAGGTCCCAGGTATAGGACCTTTAAACTCTCAATAGAACACCCACCCACCAAAGCAACAAAACCAGATCCAGCCAAAACAGTATGACAGTATGATGTATATAAAGCTGTAAAAGGAAGCAATAAATAACTGTACATAAAGCAATAAATAAAAGCAACTATACAAACACAAATAGCACATAACACCCTAGTAAACACAAATCAAACAAGCGCTAGGAGGAACCCACAAAAAGAACCAGAAGCCCTGGTTACAGTATAAGGTTCCCCAGCAGAGTCGCCAAGCTGTCGCTCCCAACAAATGAGGCTAAGTCAAATGGGGTACAGACGCGAACGGTCGGCGAAAGGAGATACGAGAACACACAGGAGTGAACTCAAGAGAAATGAAAGAGTCGCCAGCTAGGCATTTTTATCCCGGAGGAAAGGTAATGCTGCATAAACCTAGAAAGGATATGGATAAGACGGTTGCGAACCAGAGAGACTGAGAAAGGGGGTTGGTTACAACCTGGGAAGGTATTAGCACCCAGATTGTCCGTCGTACTCGACGGGATCCACGCTCAAAAGATTTGTGTTTTAAAGGGGTAGTGTCAGTGCAATTTGTGTATAGAAAGCTGGAAAAGGATGTACAAGTGTCAGTGTAAAAGAAAGTGAAGTGTGATATGTATAGTGTCAGTGTAAGGACAAGAGTGAAATGCTCATGATAATGAGGCTAAGAAAATGATACTGAAAGAGGGGGAATATACAGAGACTTTTGTTCGATAACAGTTAAGTTATGCCTACGTATCCTCTCGTGCAATGAGGAAGTCAGAACACCGTAGTTCGACCCAAAGAGACTGAAAGATGAATTGACTTGTGAACTGCTTGCTTGTCTATGCTCAAGTGTATGACCTATCTGGCTTAGGTGCAAACTGTCTTGCATTAGACGGAAGAAGCAAGTTCTCGTTTATGAGTGAATGAGATGAGAAAAGAATCCCGAAGGAGACGATTATTGTTTGTTTTGTGTGTTTTCAATCTTTTATTGATTTTGAAAATTTGTCATAAGAAAATGAGCTTATGCCTAAACCAATGGATTAGTAAACTCATCACATCTTCCCTCTGATTAAGGGTAATGAGAGTACCTTAAGTGTGAAGTCAGATTCTCACACTTAATCACCCTGATGTAGGATTAAGATCATTAACCTACTTGTGATTATTTAGATGTTTTTGGTGTTTTTGTTTAGTGTTAAGTAATGAGGTTAAGCCATAATCAAGGATTAAACAAACTCATTACACCATCCTAATAGAAGGATAATAGATGAGAGTGTTCAAACTGAGGAAAGCTCCTCAACTTAATCCATGATTAGGGATTAAACTCATGACAAAACAAAGCCTTTATTAAGTGGATTTTAATTAATGATAAGATGAATAAATGATTTTTATGATTTGTAAGACAACTTGAGGAGGACTTGTCCATTAACACTAGGGTTAGTCCTTCTTAACCAATTAAGGAAGAATTGGAACCCTAATGCAAGGCCCAAGTTACAAGCTTGATGTCTTGATGATTATTAAGTGGATTGATTAAAGGGGTTAAACACATCAAGGGTTTAACACTTAGGATTAAAGTTATACACTCCATCCTAATAGAAGGATACAGGCATAAGCTTAATCACAAAGCCTTAAAACCTTTAGGGTTTAGTCCCTGATTATGAGATGAGAAGAGAAGACTCAATGAGACACAAAGGTAAAAATACTAAGTGGGGGACTAATCAAAACCCTAATCATTGTCATGCTTGGTTGTTCCTAAGGTTTGTGAGGTTTACAAGAAAGATCTTCAGAGAAACCACCAGGAAGCAGATGAAAGGAGCAAAGAGAAACAAAGTAACTTGCTTCATTTAAGAAGACAAATCACTTGAAGAAAGAAAGTAAGATGAACAAGAATGAGCAAGCTCAATCCAAAGCACAAGCTAAAATGCAGCAATGATGCACAAGAGAGATGAAAATAGATTGTGAGAAGTGAAGGCAAATTCACTTCTCAAAGTAACTTACCACCTGAAAAGTTAGTGAAAGAAATGCAATGCAATGCAAAATGAATTGAAATGGCATGATACAAATCAAATACAGAAGCATGTGTGTGATGCTAATGATGCTATAAGATGATGCAAATATGAGGCAAGGCATGAGGATGATCATACAAACATATGGATGCAAGAGAAGCATGCTTAGAACCATGAATGTTCATGAAAAGTTATGAAATGCAAATGACATACAACATGGCAAATGAAAGATGCAATGGTCACACATGATTCTAACATGCCCTAAGATGTATTATGAATCAAATTAATGCACAAAATGTCATGGCAAGTCATGGTATGCAAGCAAATGAAAGATGGATGCAAATGAAAACCCAAATTAGGGTTCATGATCAATGCACAAAACAAAAATCAAAACCAGAAGCAAACACCATGATAAAAATTTGAAAATGCATTCAAAGGAACCCTAAACCTATACAAACTCACTGCCCAAAGGAGGGGTTCTAACTCTTAACCTAATGAGGATTATGAATTTCTTAAGATTGCTAGGGTTTTAAGGTACCTTGTCAAGAAAAATGTCAAACAAATAAGAAATGCAAGATCAATTCATGCCAATTTAATCCTATAGACTACATGCTATGCAAGATGCAATGCAAGAAGAATCAAGGCCCAACTCTTAAAGGCTAGGCAGAAATGAATTTTTGAAGATTGGATCAAAATAATGCCTTGAAATGAAATTAATTCCATGGAAAATTGTCAAAAGACATCAAGATCAAAAAAGAAATTTGGTTTGAGAGTTGGACAATGTTCCTAAATGATTTTAAATGTTTCATGAATTTTTTTGTGATTTTTAAATACCTAAAAGTATTTTTAATTAATTAATTCTCATTAATCAATTAAAAATAAACTTTTAAATGATTTAAAAATAATTTTTAATGCAAAAAATAAAAATAAAAATGTTTTTGGTTTCTGAAAATTAATAAAAGCTTGAATAAAAATTTTCAGAATTTTTCAATGATTTTTACTATTTTTAATAAAATGAACAAAACAAATGAGATTAAATGAAAATAAAAATGAATTTAATGAGAAGTATGCTGATCCAGTGGCCAGGATTCAAATGCTACGCGCGGGAGTTGACTGGCGCCAGATCTAAGGGCTAGAATTCAAACTGGTCAGATTAATATAAACTGGATTAATTAATTTAATTAAAAATGATTAGGGTTTTAATGAGAGATCATGTCCACTCAAATGCGCGCGGGTCAGCCCTAGTCAACTCATCCCACGCTCCAGATTCAAACTTAAATTAATGACTCTGATTAGCCCTAAACAGATTCAGGTGGCCGGAGAAGACTTCCGGTCGTCTTCTCCGGTGAGACCTTCATCCAAACTCTCTCAAATCTTTACTAAATCATGCCAAACTCTCCAGATCAACTCAACTAGACACCCTAAACAACAATCCAGCAACAAATTCCATTTATTTCTACTCAAGATCAAGATACGAATCAAACATCAAAAACTGCAGAAATTTCAGGAACACGATACAAGCTCATTTCTCAATCTTTTTCAAAAGTAAAAGGCTCAGTGAACTCAGGGAAGCATGCTTTATCATTTAGAAACAAAAAATAAAGGTTCTGGAAAAATGAATTTCCAAGGCTACCTGAATCCAAGCTTTCAAATCAGGGACTTTCTGGCCAGTTTCTTGCTTCCAATCAATTCCAATGGACCTCCTGAGAAGCTTTCAATGCTAGTTTGAAGTTTATAATGGTTGGTTTGAAATATTGTTGTGGTTCTGCTCAAGGAGGGGCAGAAATCGTATTTTGATTTCAGAGGGTTTCAGGCTATGGTGATGGGTGGTTTCTGATCAGTGAGGCATGTTGAGATTGTTTGTGAAGTTTGTTTGTGTGTTTGAAGCTTGTGTGATGAGTTTCGAAGAGTTTTGCAAATGGAGCATAAACTTGGAGCTAGGGCTTTGGGTGTGTTTCAGCATGAAGTGTTATGTGCTTTGGCTTGCTTTTGATTTGTATAAACAAATGTGATAGGTCAGAGAGTGGGTGCTGGCCTATTGTGATTGGTATGGGTCTTTGGCCAAAATGTCAACTTGATTTGTACTTGAGGTATGGGCAATGGTACAACTTGCTTTTTGGCTTGCTTTGGCTCAGCTTGAATCAAGGAATGCTATGGAAAAGGTCTAGAGGCAATGCAGCAAGTGGTTTGTAATTTGTGATAGGTTTTGCAAGTTGATTCATGTTTGTCCCCTTTGACATTTCTTGAGTTTCAAGGCATCAAAGTGCAAAGTTCTTTGGCCCATTCTGAATTTTAGAGGTCATGTGATCATGTTGTGAAGAAATTGTACACATTTGAGGCCTTTAGAACACTTGATCATACCATTTTGCAAAATGCCTCTTTGGTAGAAAACTTCAAATTATGTGATTTTAGCCAACTTTGACAAACCATAACTTTTGATCCAAAATGAATTAGGTCAAGTTCTTGTACTTTTTGAAAAGGGAATGATCCATTCTACAACTTTCATGACCAAAGTTTTTCCATTTGAAGCATTTTTTAATCAAAAAGCAAGGGTTGAAAAAGTTTCCCAAAATGGCAATTTTCAATATAAGTAAACTTTCCCAAAAAGTCAACTTTGCAAATGACTTGAAATTCTCCAATTTTGTGAACTTCTAACCTCTTCTATGATCAAATAAAGATCATACATAATCAAAGTGATGATGAACACCCTTTGGTTGGGTCATTGGGGGCCTCAGATGCCCTGATTTTACACTGACTTGCTCAAGAAGTCAACTCTTGATCAGATGACTTCCCCATGGAATTTCTTCATGAAAATTGATATGTATGATACTTATACCATATAGAGACCAATAGAAACAAGAATGACCAAAAAATTTGGAGTTATGGCCTTTGAAACCAAAACCCTAATTCTAGGTCATCTGTGTAGTTAAACCTGGCTCTGCTTCCATGCCATTCTCAGTTCTTGTGATTCTTTGACATTCTTGAATTTGAGAGGACATAATATGATGCTTGAACACACATGGATCCCTTTGAAGTGATTGATGACCTTTGGAGTGGCTCAAGAATCCCTTGGATTGCTCAGATCACAAACCCTAGATGCAGATGACTTAGAACCAATGCAATGAATCAAAAATGTGGTATGAGATGCTATGATGTAGTTTATGCATATGAAGAGATCACAAGCCATGGTTTGAATGAGTGAGGGAAAATTTGGGGTGTTTACACTAGTACAAACACGAAAGTGGCGCGGAAAAGGTAGAGTCGCCAGACAGGCATTTTTATCCCGAAGGAATGGGAAAGGTAATGTTGCACAAACCTGAGGAAGAAGGAAAGGAAATGGTCTTGCGAACCAAAGATATGGGTTCGGGAGTCGGTTACGACCTGGGAAGGTATTAGCACCCCATATCGTCCGTCGTACCCGACGGGATCCACGCTTGCTTGTTTTGTTTCAAACGGTGAGAAATAACTGCTGCTGAACAAATGAACTGCTAACTGAAATTTGAATGGAAATGAGAAAGTGAATTGGAAAAGAAAATGGAAAGGAAGAATGGGGAAATGTAGGGAAAATAAAGAATATGCTCGAACGGGCCCTACCCCGCTGCCTACGTACCTCATCGGGATAATGAGGATCAGAGTCGACGTAGTTCGCCTAACCAGGTGGGAACTATTTATTTGTATTTTTTATGCTGGAACGGCGTATGTCTATGCTCAGGTGTTGCAGGCTCGTCTGGTACGAGTGCGTTTACCGTCTTGCATGCGAGACAAGTCGTCGCAAGTTCGCGTTTAGAGTGAGTGAGATGAGAAAATAAGTTCGCGCAGGATAGTCTCTTATTTTTTGTTTTTGTCTTTTATGAGATATGTTTTGAATTTGTTTGTGAACATTCTCATACTAAGACCTATCCATCCCGGGAAGTACTTACACCTCGCCCCGAAACAGGACGCGTATAAGTACTCCGCAACAAAGTCCCATGGCGTACAAGAACGTTCAACCTTTATTAGGTATATTATTATTTTCTTTTATAAGAAGAGAAAGAAGGACTCAAGTTGCAAAAGGCAAAAAAACTAAGGGGACTAAGACTCAATCCTAATTTTAATCCTTATTCAAGAGTGGTCCTAATGGTTTGTGAGGTTTTCTAATCCTAATAAGAAAAGAATAGAATGCAACTTACTTCCTAGAGAAGTTAAGTTGATTCTACAAAAGAGGGGGAAATCCTACCAAACACAAGTATGTAAAGAAGGAAATGAATTAAATGCATAAAGAAAATGCATAAAAATAAAATAAAGGATAAGGTAAGGAAACTTACCTCAATCTTCCCCTCTACAAAACAAAGGTTAATGTGCATTTTTTTTATTTAAAATAACAAGGAAAACATACCCTAATTAAATCCAAATGACTTTAGGACTCAATCAAAATTCTATTTTAATTCTAAAGAAACTCAAAAATGCTAAGACAAAAATACAACACCTATCACAGCCCTCTATTACCCAAACAGCTATGGAAACTATGCCTAACACAAATCAACTTTTTACAGCCAGCATGCAACATGCAAAGTAGGTGTAGAAAGTTACAAACAACATGCAAACATAACAAACATCATACATTTTACAGCACTTATATGCAAAAACAGCTATGAAATGCAAAATCCAGAATTGATTATTTTCATTTTCTAATGTACAAACTCAATGAAAAATGCACCAATCTCATTATGAACATGCATTTGAACATGGATCAACATACATAAATGGAGGAACATGAACATTTAGAAGGATTATGCAAGAATGCATCACATGGTTGATTATGCAACAAGTATGCAAAAATATAGCACATGAATACGGTATATGAACATGAGGATTTTCGATTATGAATATGCAATATGATAGCTCAACAAGGATGCTAAACTCAATGCAAAATTCAGAATTGAATTGATATAAATGATATGATCAAGCATGTAATAAAATGTAACCAAATGCACATACATACATGATTATGCCACATACATTGAGACAATGGAAATGCAAAATGATTTAATGCAATGCAAAAGATGTAAAACAGAATGCAACATAATTATTCATATGCCAAATAATGCACAAACATGGCAACAAAGGGCAAGAACTCAAGCTATGCACTAAGAAACACTAAAATGCATAATATGCGACATGAACGGAATCGTGTCGAAACGACTCAAAATGGGGGAATGAGCTACTAGAAATGGACCCAAAAATTCCCTAAAATCACTACCTAAACATGTATGAACATTAGAGGCACTAGAAAGCAAGAATGAGCAATCAAATAAAATAAAAATCCAAAACTCAACAGCGTTAACCGGTTAACCAAATGCGTTAACCGGTTAACGGACCTAAAACTCAGCAATTTGTGGCTAAAACGCACGCGTTAATCGGTTAACCAAATGCGTTAACCGGTTAACACTGAACAGAAAGTGAAAAAAACTTTTGAAATAAGTGATTTTGGCCACAAACTCACTTCTAATGATCCCTAACCTATCTAGGAACATCCTAACACTAATTTCTACTTAATTGGGGCTTATTTACACATGCTAAAACCTATAACTATCAACGCCTCACCTTCTAATCTATCAAAAAACCACAAATCGCAAGCAACGCATAACAAAACATAATCGATCGCAAGCACAACGAAAAGCAATTAAAGAATGCCGAAATGGCGAGATGAAGAGAATAACTTAAAGAAGAAATGATTTAGATCACCAACCTACGAAGCGGAGAAGTGCTTCGGTGAATGTTGCAAGGATCAGAGCTTGATCAAAAAGAAAACCAAGAAAACCGCGAAACCGCAAAATAAATGCGTTCTTGATGCTTGAACCTTCGTGTGCTTCTGATAAGTCGAAACCTTCACCAAAATTCAGTAGCTTCTTCTTCCACAATCCACAAAATCAATGAAGGTTGAGGCTAAGCTTCAAGATCTTCATGTTTCAATATGAAACTTGAAGAGCTTATTCAAAAAAGCTTTGGTGAAAAAGAGGGACAAAGGAGGAAAAGTGAGAGAGAAAAAGTGATTGTGAGAGAATGAGAAATTTTGAAATGAAAATTTGTGAGAGTTTTTTCCTTTGGTTTGGATGAAAATGGATCAAATATGGCTTAGGTTTGGGGCCCAAAAATTAGGCTTGGGATCCAAAATTATGGTTTGGTAATAAGGTTAGGATTTAGGAATGGAGCTAAGTTAGGAGAAGGAACATTCTAGAAGATGGTAGAACATGGTAGAAGTTTCTGAGGGAAATGGAGTGGAATTGAAATGGAAAAACAAGAGGGAAAGAATGAAAGGAAGTGTGGAAAGAAAGTGGAAGGAAAAGTGGAGGGAAATGCAAAACAACCACTTTTCAAATGATTTTTCTTTGATTTTTTTATGATTCCTCCATCATTTCTTAACCAAATTTGAACCATAGGATCATTGTAACCCTAATTTCATGATCTCGATCTTAAAAGTCAGGAATCGACCTTTTTTACCTAGCTCGGTTGCTTTTTCCCCGATCCCTCGAGTTTCAGTCGTCTGGCCAGTCGAACCCCTTCCAAAATGAATTTGTGGACGAGATTTGAACCCTAGGCCTTTGACATCATATATAATACAAAGGAATCCTCTTTGAATCGAAATTTCATGCCGAAGCCCCGTAGAAGTGAAACACTAATTTGACCCTTTTCATCAGGAGATGTTGCACTGCTTGCCTCCTTTAATTAAACTTCATCTTTCCATGGCTCGTGGCTTTAACTGAAGACTTGTGGGATGTTGTGAACCCTTTGCACAAGGTTGAGAAGCTTTGTGGCCCTTCGGGTGCCTTTGTAATGCCTTCAGTTGCTCCAACCATTGATCACATACCCATGCCTCAGCTATGCTATTCATGATGCAATGTTTTTGGTTATTTTATGAAGCTATGTATGCAAAATGCTATGCAAAATGTAGAGGATATGAGAGGGCAAATTTTGAGGTATTACAATTACAAGCCTTTATTAAGTGAATTTTAATTAAAGGATGAGATTAAGAAGTGGGTTTTAAGTTTGTAAGACTAGCTTGAGGGGGACTTGTCCATTAAACACTAGGGTTAGTCCCTCTTAATCATAAGGAAGAGATGGAACCCTAATGTAAGGCCCAAGTTACAAGCTTAAGTCTTGATCATTATTAAGTGTTTTGATTAAGAGGTGTAAACAAATTAAAGGTTTAACATTAAGGATTAAAGTTATACACTCCATCCTAAGATAAGGATGCAGGCATAACCCTAATTCAAAGTCCTAAAGCTTTAAGGGTTTAGCCTCTGATTATGAGATGAGGAGAGAGACTCAAGGAGACTCAAAGGTAAAAGCTAGAGGGAACTATATACAACCCTAAACATTATCATGTTTGGATATCCTATGGTTTGTGAGGCTTAAAGAAAGATCTTCAGGAGGCCACCAAGGAAGAAGAAGCAGATGAAAAGAGAAGGAGGAAGAAGAATAGGTTACTTACTTCCTGAAGAAGATAAGTAACCTAAGAGAAAGAGAAGGAGCAAGAGAGCACAAGTGAAACAATTTCACTTCAAAGACAAGTAAATAATTCATATGAAGAGATAAGAAGAAGGTAGGATGTGGAGGCAAATCCACATCCCAAACAACTTACCATAAGCCCCTGAAAGGTTCGTATGAGATGCATAAGGAAAGAAATGAGATGAAATTCAATAAGTAATGGTGCAAAGACCAAAACCAGAAACATAAAAATGATGCAAATGTGTTATGAGATGATATAAAGACATACATGATGCATATGAATGATCATACAAAGGATGAGATGCAAAGGAAGCATGTTAGAAGCTTAGAAACACATGTATGTACATGGAATGTAATGAATGCAAAGCATACCAAATGAATGAATAAATGATCAAGCAATGTTCAAGCATGTCTTAAGATGTCTAAGATGTCACAAAAATGCTTGAAATGTCATGGCAAGTTCATATGACTAGGAGATGCAAAGATGAATGGAAATGAACATGAGAAATTAGGGTTTTATGAATGTATGAGATGCATATAATCAAAACAGAAGCATACATCATGATAAAAAATTTAAATTGAACTCAAACAAACCCTAAACATATACAAGATCACTCACCAAAGATAGGGGCCAGAAGCTAAACCTAGAGGAAGTTATGAATTTCCTAAGTTAGCTAGGGTTTTTGGGTGCTTCCAAAGGAAAAATGCAGATCAATTTGAAAATGAAATGAAAAATCATGAAATAAATAACCTAGATACTAGATGCAATATGTGGAACAGTTCAAAACGAATCAAGTTCAAACTCATCATGGTTGATCAGAAAAGATTTTTTCAATTTAGGGTTAAAAAATATGAAATTTATGAACCCTAATTCAAAGATAATTGTGAAAATGTGATCAAACCTAAAAATAAATTTGTATGGTGAGTTTGTAAATGTTTCTAAATGTATGAGAATGCTTCATGAATTTTTTGGTGATTTTTAGAAACCTAAATGTATTTTTAATTAATTAAAATCAATTAATTAATTAAATAAAACATTTAAATGATTTAAAAATACTTTTTTAATGCATAAATTAAAATAAAAAATGTTTTTGAGTTAAGAAAAATATTTAAAGTGAAAATGCAGAAAATGAGATTTTTTAAAGTCTTTTTGCTATTTTTAATAAATATGTGAAAGAAATGGAATAAAATGAAATAAAAATTAAATAAAATGAGAAGTAATCCAATCTGGTGGTCTAGATTCAAACTGGGATTGGCTGCGCGCGTGATCCTAAGGCTAGGATTGAATCTGGCAAAATTAATTTAATCAAACCTAATTAATTTAATTAATAAGGATTAGGGTTTAATGAAGCAATCTGAGCCATCCAACACACCGGGAAACACAAATCCTATGGCCCATATTCAAACCTGCTAATTAACTGAAATTAGGGCTAATTACTCTCAGGTGGCCGGAGAAGAACTCTGGTCATCTTCTCCAGCAGCTCTCTCATCTGAACTCACTGTAAAAACCCTAAATTTGCCCTCACTAACTTCACATCATTGGCTTGTAATCTTTCATGTTTGCATAAGCATAAGCATATCATCTCATATTGCATATTTGTTTCATCTACATAAGTTCAAGTTCATATGCATTTAGGGTTTGTGATCTGAGCAATCCAAGGATCCATCAGAGCCACTCCAAAGGCCTCCAAGCATTCCAAGAGGGTCCATGAGTGTTTAATCACCATATTATATCCCTCAAAGATCAAGGAAGTCAATAAATCACAAGAACTGGCAAGGCATGGAAGCAGAGCTAGGGTTTCACTGCACAGATGACCTGAAATTAGAGTTTTGGTTTCAAAGGCCTCAAATCCAATTTTTTGGTCCATTCTTGTTTCTAATAGTTTTAAGATGTTATAAGGATCATATGTACCAAGTTTGATGAAGAAATTCATTGTGGAAGTCATCTGTTCACTGGGTAACTTCTTGAGCAAGTCAGAGCAAAATCAGGGCATCTGAGGCCCCAAACAATGGAACCAAATGGGTATTTTCATCAAATTGAACTTATTTGATCTTTATTTGATCATTGAAGTGCTTATAAGTTCACAAAATTGAAGAAATTTGAGCTAAACCAAAAGTTGCCAAAAATGGAAATGACTTGTAATGGAAACTTTCCATTTTGGGAAAGTTCTTCAACCTCCTCTTTCTCAACCAAAACTGGTTCAAATGAAAACATTTTGGTCATGAAAGTTGTAGATTGTGTCATTCCCTTTTCAAAATGTACAAGAATATGTTCTAATTCATTGTGGAACTCAAGTTATGGCCTTGCAAAGTTGGCAAAAATCCTATAATTTTCACTTTCACACCAAAGAGGATTTTTTGCAAAACCACATGCCAAGCCATTTTGTGACCTCTAATGCATATCTAGGCATCATACAAACATAGTACAACTCATTGTGACCAGAATTTCCCAAAGAATCACTTGCTTTCATGGCTTGCATCACAAGAAATCACAAAAGGGGAAAATTGCATAACACTTGCAAAACCTCTTGCAGCCATGCCTTTAAGCCATCCAGCGGCATAATTTCAATCCCATGGCTCTCCTTGAACCAAGCTGAGGCCAGACATGCCCTTGAACAACTCCTGCCATAGCCCATACCTCAAGTACACATAATATTGACTTTTTGCAAATCATCCCATACCAATCAGCTGCAGCCACAACAACTCTTTGGCCAATAGAGACTTGTTATGTGGACCAAAAGCAAGCCATAACACACATCACACAAGCCTGAAAACACAGCCATAGCTCATATTGAAAAAATCCTCAAGAAACTTCCTATCTTCGAAAATTTCAAACCATCCATCAAAACTCCAAAATTCTTTCACCAATCATCTCCATACACTCTCCAGATCATTTCCCATCCCTCACATTGGCCTGAAACCACCTCAAACAAAAACACGATTTCCATCACCTCTGAACTGAAACCTTCAAAACACTCCATATAAACTCCTTTCAAGCCTTTCAGAAGCACAAGGGGGTTAAGGGGAGTGGAAAAGCATCAAGGAAATAGTCAGAAAGCTCCATTTGAGAAAGCTCAAGCTCAGGTATCATCAAGAACTTTTTTTCCAGAAATGTAATTTTAAGTTCCTAAATGAATCTATGTGATGTGATGATCATGCTGATATGTTTATTTTTTGCAAATGGTTAAGTATTGAGTATGTATGAAGCTCCTGAAACTTTTGACCTATAACTTGTTTGATTTGATTCATGATGTTCATGCTTGATAAATGTGTTTTGATGCTTGATTCGTGCTTAGGGTTGTTAGATGATGTAATCTGGAGCTTTAGAGCTCTTGAAATGGCCTAGGGAAGAAGTTGATGTTGGGGTCTCGCCAGAGAAGATGACCGGAGCTTAGTTCCGGTCACCTGAAAGTCATTAGGGCTAATCAACGTTTTAAATATCAGTTTGAATCTTGGTCGTTAGATGAGGATTAGGGTTAGGCATTGAGTGACTCAAATTAGTCCATTAAGTTTAAACCTGATTAATTAATTATAAAACTTAATTAAATGCCAGATTCAATCCCAGCCATTGGATTCCGCGCGCAGTCAATGGTCCCCCCTCCAGTTTGAATCTCATCCATCAGATTGTCATACTTTCATTTAAATTCATTTTATTTTCATTTTAATTGTTTTTTCTTGCATATTTATTTTAAAATACCTAGAAAAATCCCAAAAATATTATTTTCTGTATTTATGATCCAAATATTTTTCTTCATCGAAAAACATTTTTATCTTTTATTTTTGCATTAAAAAAGCATTTTTAAAATATTTTTTAAATGTTTATTTTAATTAATTAATGGAAATTAATTAATTAAAATACCATTTAGATTTCTAAAAATCAGAATAAAATTCACATTGCATACTAAGACATTTAGAAACATTTTCAAACTCTTTATACAAATTTCTTTTTAGGTTTGATGGTCATTTGATAATTTTGTTTGAATTAAGGGTCATTTAAATCCTATTTTAGAACCCTAACTTTGAAAAATATTTTCTGCCAAACCATGAAGGATTTGACAATGATTCTTTTTGCATTGTTTTCCATATAACATGTAGTTTCTAGGATATTTTTGTCATGATTTTATCTTTCATTTTCAAATTGATTTGTATTTTTCCTTTTAAGGTACCCAAAAACCCTAGTTAACTTAGAAAAACCATAACTTTCTTTAGGTTAAGAGTTAGACCTTCTCCTTTTGGGTGTGATATCATATGAGGTTAGGGTTTGTTTGAGCCCATTTACAATTTTTCATCTGCTTCTTCCATTGGTGGCTTCTTTGAAGATCTCTCTCAAGCCTTACAAACCATAGGAACATCCAAGCATGACAATAATTAGGGTTGTGATTAGTCCCCCTTAGCTTTTACCTTTTGAGTCTTCTTTGTGTCTCTCTTCTCATCTCATCATTAGAGGCTAAACCTTTAAGGCTTTAAGACTTTGGAATTAGGGTTATGCCTGCATCCTTCTCGTAGGATGGAGTGTATAACTTTAATCCTAAGTGTTAAACCCTTAATTTGTTTAAACCTCTTAATCAATCCATCTTAATAAACACTAAGACATTACTTGTAACTTGGACCTTACATTAGGGTTCTAATTCTTCCTTTATTGGTTAAGAAGGACTAACCCTAGTGTTTAATGGACAAGTCCCCCTCAAGTTGTCTTACAAATCATAAAACTCATTTCTTCATCTCACCCTTAATTAAAATCCATTTAATAAAGGCTTTGTTTTGTCATGAATTTAATCCCTAATCATGGATTAAGTTGAGGTATCTTCCTCAGCTTAATTGTGCTCATCTATTATCCTTATATTAGGATGGTGTAATGAGTTCACTAATCCTTGATTATGGCTTAAAATCATTACTTAACACTAAATAAAAACCCAAAAACATCTAAATAATCAAGTAGGTTAATGATCTTAATCCTCCATCATCATGGCAATTAAGTTGAGATGTTTATCTCACACTTAAGTATTCTCATTATCCCTAGTCAAGGAGGATATAATGAGTTTACAACCCTTTGATTTAGGCTTAAGCTCATTAACTTATGACAAACACCAAAAACAATAAAAGATTGAAAACACAAAAACAAACAATAATCGTCTCCTTTGGGATTCTTTTCTCATCACACTCATTCACAAACGAGAACTTGCCCCAATGTCGGTGGAGCTGGAGGCACCATCGACTAAGATGGTCCATTTGTGAGTTCCACTTATTGGAGATGTTGGTGGGGTCATTTATGCTTCAAAGTCACCCAGAACATGGGCTTTTAGGGCTTTCTTGCTCTCATAGTGAATGTCGAACTCCGAAAGTTCTAATGACCATCTGAGCATTTTGTTGATCATGTCTAGACGGCCAAGCAATTGTATTATAGGTTAGTCTGTTCACACGACTATGGTGTGGGCCAGGAAGTAGTGTCTTAACCTCCACGCAACATTCTGAGTGTAATACCCCACTTTCCCATTTACAAAGTATGCTAAAATAATAAGAAAAAATCAGAGTTTTCAATAAAAGTAGGATGCCACATCGTTCTTAAAACAAAACATGAAGTCTTAATCACCTCATTTACTACTTTACCATTAAATAATGAAAAACAGTGGAAATAATTATTGTTAAACTCCTCGGCACTCTTGCCAAAATAAACCAAAACTCCAAGTAAAATTGTGGTCCTCAAAAGTTACAAACCAAAACGAGACGTAACAAAAATTCAATAAAAACAAAAAATGCAAATTAAATAAGTTTCCAAAATATCTTGTATTACGTATCAGAGCGACTCCTAGGACTTGATCAATCAACACACACTCCATGTACAACTCAAGTACCTGGATTATCTATACTTCTATGGATGCACAAACACAATAAACTAGAAAGGGGTGAGAACTACATTCAATGAATAACGGTGTATAACACATGCTAAGGAGTAGTACTCACACACCCATATAATCATTACATAATCACAACACACATGTCACTTCCAGTTACAATCCATATACACACACATATCATAATGCAATGTGACTCCATGATTTGACACAATGTATGTGTACCAAAAAATGGTTCATTCAATCGAACTCGATTCCCAAAGAATCCGGATAATTCACATACACTCCACTGAGAAATGAATTATCTTACACGACTCCAGAACTGAGTCTGGACCTACGAGGCATCTAACATAGATTCCCACTAGGCAGTCTCAAATGATATGTCATGCAATGCAACACAATATATATAAATTCAATTACGAATTATGCATATCACACAATCCTCCTTATCACACGTGACCCATTCACTAATTGTAATTCACAATGTAATTACTACGGTTGTCTCAAATAGTCCGCTTCACACACAAACAGTGCCACATGAACTATTCTTCACGCCTCACAAGGCACTAGTTCCCGAATTAGATAATTATTAAATTAATTCATTAAAATTACTAAATTAATTATTTTCATTACCAATTCCACTCTCAGCCCTTAGTAGCATGTCTGACAACTTATCAAACAAAAAATAATTAGAAGAAACGAGTTAGAACTCACAAAATAAAAGAAAATAGCAGGAAAAATACACACAGGGGTGTGTGACGACCGTCACATGTCTGTGGCGACCGTAACAAGGTCATTGAGTGTGACCCTCGTCACACTCGACTGACGATCGTCAGGATGTTCAACCCAATTTCGTTAGTTTGGCTCAACCAATCTGAATCTGCTACGGGTTCCTTGCCTTTTCACTCTAATTCAGTCCTAAACTTGTTTCTACATCAATTTTAGAACTTATCTTTTATCGTATTCTTGTACGTATGATTATTAGTGATATTATGGGCCTTAGAAATAGGTTTATTATAATGTACCTGCAACAAAACCAACATGAAACCCATATTCATACAGAACAACAATAACCGTATGATTTATACACAAAATTCATGTTTTTCTCAATGAATTTGTACAAATCAATAACAAGGCATCAACAACAGATCCAACAATTCATACACAGAACATACATATGAATTTCCTACGACGATAACAATTCTTCACTACCCTCTCATGATATTATCACTAATAAAGAACCCATTATCCCCTTACCTCGAATTCCTGATAAAAATCCTGCAAAAATCCTTTCTTGAGAATGCCCTAGCTCTTCCTTGTTCTTCCCTTCTCTAGTTTTTTCTTACGTGAAAAATTCAGTTATGAATCATTCCTTGCTAAACCAGACTTAATGGTTTAATTACCTTATTTCTCTCCCACTAACCCATTACTATTAGATTTGGCTTTTTAATTATTCAAAATAATATTAAAATGATACTAATAATAATATTAGAATAGTGACCATAATAATATTATTATTATTATTTCTTACACTACCATTATTAATTTCACCCTCTATTTCCCACTATCACATTATTCACTCAATACCTCTAAACAATGGCAACCACCCAAACAAAGTAAGCCACGCAAATTAACACTGACCATTAATTAAATTAAAATGGGGTATTACAACTCTCCCCCACTTAGTTTATTTTCTTCCTCGAAAATGTACCTAATGAAAACAATTCTGGATGCGACTCTCGCATCCTGCTTTCCAGCTCCCAGGTCACACTTCCTCCAGCAATTCCTCCCCAAACTACTCTTACTAAAGGAATCTATATTCCTCTAAGTTCCTTCATCTTCGATCCTTATCAGCATCACTTCAACAATCAAGTTGTCTCTAATCGGCATTTCATCCCTCTAAATGACATGAGACAGATCTGACACATACTTGCGAAGTTGCGACACATGAAATACGTCATGCAAGTTAGAAAGCTCGGGTGGAAACTCCACCCTATATGCGATTGTACCCACTCTCTACAATATTTTGTACAGTCCGATGAACTTAGGATCCAACTTTTTTGATTTCAATGACCGTCCAACACCTGTCATCGGGTTGACTCACAAAAACACAAGGCCACCCTCACTGAACTCTAATTCTTTTCTTCGATTGTCATGATAACTCTTCTGCCTACTCTAAGACGCTTTCATCTTCTCACAGATCATCTGATCATCTCCATAGTTTGTTGCACAATCTCAAGTCCAATTACAATATTCTCTCTTATCTCATACCAACTTAGAGGCATCCTACACCTTCTACCATACAAAGCTTCAAACGATGTCATCCCAATTTTAGAATGGTAACTATTGTTGTACATGAACTAAATCAATCTCAAATGAGTATCCCACACACCACCTTATTCCAAAACACAAGTTCTCAACAAGTCCACCAATGACTGAATAGTCTTTTCCTACTGAACGTCCCTCCGCGGATGATAAGATGAACTCAATTTCAACTTAGAACCCAAAGCCTCTTACATGCTCTTCCAGAATTCTGAAGTAAACATTGGATCTCTATCCAACATTATGCTCAACGAAACACAGTGTAACTTCACAATTATCCGGATATAAATCTCTGCCAACTTCGACAACAGAAAACTCATGTTAATTGGGATAAAATTTGCGGATTTTATAAGTTAATCCACCACTACCCAAATAGTGACGAAGCCTCTCGTCGTATTCGGAAAACCAATAACAAAGTCCATAGTAATAGTGTCTCATTTCCATTCTAGAATCTCTAACGGTTGCATCAACCTCGAAGGTTTCTAATGCTCTACTTTTGACTTCTGACACGTCAAACAAGCATAAACAAATTGGGCTATGTCTCTCTTCATGCCGAACCACCAGAATAACGTTTTCAAGTCTTGATACATTTTTGTAGCTCCCGGATGAATACTCAAGCTACTTCGGTGGCTTTCCTCTAATATTGCCTTCTTCAATTCAACATTATCCGGCACACAAATTCTGCCTCAGAATCTTAACACACCCATGTTATCCACTTTGAAATCACTATTTGGGTTATTTCCACCGGTAGGCATCAATTCCACTAGCATCACATCCAACCTCTGGTTCTCCTTAATCACATCAAGGAAGTCATTATTCACCTTCAACATACCCAATCTAACACTCCCAGGTGTCGTCTCGCAAACCATGCTCAAATCCCTAAATTGCTCAATCAATTCCATCTCTTTCACCATCAATGCCGACATATGAATTGTCTTCTGACTCAGTGCATCTGCTACTACATTAGCCTTTCCCTGATAATAGCTCAAATTAAAATTGTAGTCCTTCAAGAACTCTAACCATCTCCTCTGCCTCATGACCGCTGAATACTTTGTGTCGCAGTGAGAATCAGATTCCAAGCTATTAAGTGAGCTTAAATCGCAAAACTTTTATGTTCACCACCGACTTTAATTTAATCCAAATGGGAAAGGGAAAAAGATCGTAAAAACCTAATTATAGAGAATCTAGGTTCGGGGGTTGGTTATACCTAGGGAAGGTGTTAGCTTCCGCAGTATCCTACGGGAACCTCTTGTAAATATTTGTGTTTTTGTTATTTATTGCTTGCTAAAACTAAGGGAACCTAAGGTTTTTATTTCTAATAGTGCTCGCACAACATCGCATTGATTCCTACGTATCAGGTATAGAATCAGAGCACTCGTAGTTCTCCTAAGGATTAACGAACACTTGGTTACGCTCAAGGTTCGCGGGGGAAGGTAAGTGTTATGGAAAACACTCACGTCACAAAAAGTTGTAAAATAAAAAGTCCTAATGGTTAAGGCCAAAAAGGTAAATATGGATGGCTAAACTTCCTATGACATTGAGTCAACTGTAGGAGTTCTTCCCTTTTGGAATGAAATGTAAAAAAGGAAAGTAAATAAATGAGGGTGCAAGCTCCTAAGTCTAAGTCATAGGTTGCTACTTGCAAAAATGATCTGAATAAAGCAAATGGAAATGCAAAATAAAAGGCTTAGTAATCGGGCTATGGCTCGATATATGGATCGAGAATGCGGGGGTAGAAGACAAACACGGTGCGTCAATTTGCTTAAGCTAGAAAGCTATGAAGTGTAAAGACTGTGCAGATGGCGATCGTAGAACGACCGACTTACGTGTGTGAGTGAAGTGTATGTGAACTCAACTTGGAGTTGGACCAAGGATTATTATCTTGAAAATTGAAATCAATATGGTGAGCACTTCATGTTTTATCTTAACAATATATGGTCATAGTGCGGAATTAAAATCAATACAAGCTCATGGTATACATACAACCAAAATAGTGAAAGATTAAACACACACACCCACACCAAAGAGAAAAAAAAACCTAAACTAGACCTCCTAAAAAACTACTTAAAAGAAGATGGACTAGACACGATTTTTTTAGAAATTAGACAAAATATTAAATTAAAAAAGGATATTAAAATAAAATTTAAAAATCTAAATGAATTACTAAGATTAAACAAAAGAAAGAAAAAAATTAATTAAAAATGTTAAGAAAAATATATTTTTTGTTTATTATGTATTAAATGAAAAAAGACAAATGGCAATAAAAAATAACCTAAGTTCTAAATAAAATAATTTTTTTAAATAAAAAGATATTTTTGATTTTTTTTAATATTTTGATATTAAACTAAATTTCTACATCTCTAAACTAAAAATATTATCTATTATAACAAATTAATTACAATTATTAAAAAAATTAAGATTAAGAATTGTTTTAAATAATTAAGAAAAAAAAACTAAACCTAAAATGAAGAAAAGGGCAAAAAAAATTGTTTAGAACCCGTCTCAGCATGTAGAAAGCCCATAAGGGTGCTGGCTGGGTCCGAAATGATGAATGGATCAACCCACCACCCGGTTCAGCAAAGACAAAACTGAAAACCCTAAAAAAAGGAATGAGACAACAAGATATACACAATAACAAAAAACACACGATCCCACTCGTTTTCTCTTATCATTCACGGTTATTTCTCTATCTCTCTCAGAATCAATTCTTCTCATAATCGTTCAACTCAATTCACTCTCTCTGTTTCATATTTCCGCTCTCACTCTCAATCGAACTCTCTGTTATATTCTCTCCAAACGAGACTTCTCTGTCTCTTCGAGTTCTTCTCTCTCAAAACCGATTGCCTCTCTCACTCGCTCATGGTCATCTCTCAAATTCTGAAACCTTAACAAATAATCTATGAATTTGTGCGAGAACCCTAATACTCAGAAAATCAAATTGAATGCTAGTCGCATGAATTTTCACAGAATTGACAATGTATTATGCATCATCAAATCACAAGGAAAAAAGTGGTAACAAGAAAAAGTTAAGAACTTACGTAACCGGAGCTAGTTCGGCGAGCTTCCGGTGGATGCTTCCTCTTCAGGTAAACACGACTTTTCTCCCTCCCAAACTTATATGCTCGCTCTCTTCTGAAAAACTTCTTCTTCTCTTTGCTTATTTTCTGTAAATGTTGTTGTTGTTATGTTGCCGTTAAATGGGGAAGATGAACTTCGATGGTCATTTTTTCTTATTTGCAGGTTTGCTGTTTGTTATCGATGAAGGAAAAAGGTGTTTAGGAGGTTGATTAAAGGTCTTTATTATGAAGGAAAGTGAAAGAATTCGAAGGTTTCATGGTAGGTTTATGAAGATTTTATGTTGGTGGAGTTGTCACAGTTATGGCAGAAGTTGTGAGGTGCGGTTTTGAGGGAGGTTGGGTGTTAGGAGGTGAGGGCGGTGATGTTGCAAGGGTGATGAAGATGAAAAGAGGAGCAAGTGTTTAAAGTGTCTTTGTTCCCATGAAAAAGTTCAGGTTTGATCTTTCTTGATTCAAAAATTTTCTCTCCTTCTAGTTTCCTTTAAGTTGGTTTTTTCTGTGTTTGTATTCTTGGTGGCTAGGTCTTTTTCTGGTTTTGTGTGTGTGTGTTTTAGGTGGCTGCTATCTTGATAATTATCTCCCCCTTTTCACTGATAATGAATGGCCTTATATAGGATCAGATTTTATAATTTAAATTGTGTACTATGGTAACTTGTTGGTGAAGGGTGTTTGGACAGGGGGAACAAAGTCTGAAAGTTGTATAGTGGAGAGAGTAGTGGTGTAAAACGCTGGGTAGTGTGCATTTGCAGGTTTGTTTGTCTGAATTTTTGTCTGTTTTTGGAGGCAAATGGTCTACTATGAAAAGTTGTGGGTGGTCCCTGATGTACCGATTTTGCAGCTACTGTATTGTCCTTTTTTTTCTGCTTTTTGAAATTGTGTAAATCCTCTTAATCACAATGCCAATTTTCACTAACTTGCCTTGCCTATGTATGATGTTATGGAAAATATGAGCATGATGAATATGATAATGAAATGATGCTTGTAAGAGTTTGCCATGAATTTAATTATGATAAAAATTTAAATGAATGGTTTGGATGAATTAGATTAGGTAGAAATTTGTAGCTACCATGAATTCCATGATGTATGTAACTTGAATGTGAATTGTTGACTTGATAATTTTAAATGTGAATGAAACTTGAATGATGATATAAATTGTAATGAGATGATAATGGTATGAATGATTTGTTTGACAAGAATGATTATGTTTATTATTATGTATTTATGAATGATCATGATGAATATGATTGAACATGAATATGAGTGTGGTGTGAATTGAAATTGAATTTAAATGACAAGTTACTAACTTATTCTCTCTCTCTTTTTTCATTTTCATGTGTATGGATGAAATGGTATGAGGAACATATGACTAGAGAAAATGAAGGCTTCAAGGGTACTTGGTCATGAAGAAAGAAATTAACATGTAGAGTTATGAGGGTTTTTTAGGCCTAGGACACATGCTTCAACAATTCGTAGGACTTTTGTAAGATTCAAACTGTACAACTTTTTTCATTTAAACTCATGTAATCAACCATCTAGAAACAATCTTGAAACTCAATTTGAATTTTTGAATTGAAGTGTCATGGAGAAGTGGAATTTTGACAGTGTATGGAAATGTATTTGAAATGGAAATTGAAACTTGAAGTGAAATGACACTTTGGATTGAATTCTTGAAATAAAAATTTGAAATGATTATTGAATATGAAAAACATTGAACTTTTTTTTTAAAAAAGTAGAAATGAAATTAGAAATAATGAATTTGGAATTTGAAAATAAAAAACTCGAACTTGGAATTTAAAAATGGAAGTGACTTAGAGAAGAGGACCCTTGACATTTGAATTGAAATTTAGGATAGAAACTTGAAATGAAATTTGAATTAGAAATTGAATTGAGAACTTGGAATAGAAAATAGAAGTTGAATTGAGAACTTCGAAACTTTGACATAGAAATTGCAATTGAATTGGAAATAAACTTAGAATAGAAATTTTGAACATAAAATGAAAGCTTGAAGTGGAAATTGTAAATTGACTTGAAAATAACTTAGAACTAAAAAAATGGAATTAGAAATGGAACTTTGAAGCAAACTTTTGGAATATTTGATCATGAGCTTTGAAATTTGAGAACTTGACATTGAATTTGGAATTTTGATATGAAGCCTGGAATTTTGACAATTGAACTTTGAAATTTGAAACTTTAGAACTTGAACTTGTAACTTGAAAATTCGACATGAGCTCACAATTGGATCTTGAACTTAAACTTGAACTTGAGAATGAAAACTTGAAAACGAGTTTGGAATTGTCGTCTTAAAATGGATTTCCTTCTCTTCCAAGTAACTACCAAAACTTGTTCTACAAGAAGATCACCTGAACCAAATATCAACGTCCTCAGCTAATCGCCAAACAAACACACATGATATAAGGTCTTGAACACGTCCATGATTTAACCTTGAAACCCCTACTCTGCCACTTATGAGAACACCTCAAAACCCTGCGCTTTCAGCATAAAACCCTAGTTCCTCAAATACTTGTCATAGAATCAAGAATCCTTCCTGACACTTCTTGCAAATCCAACATGACTGATGTGCACAATGGTATGCAAATGATGAGATGAATTCATAATGTGAAAGTTATGGGTAAAATTTGGGGTGTGACACTTTGAATCTCGATTCATATAAATAATGCCTCCAAATTTTCAATATAAAAACCACCATAACTAATTCCAGATCATGAGTAGGATAATTCCTTTCATGTGTCCTCAATTTCTGCGAAGCATACGCCACCACTTTACCATCTATCATTAATACTCTGCCTAAGTCCATCTTAGATGTATCACAATACATAACAAATGGTTCACTCAGGCTTGGTAAAACCAACACATGTGCTAAAGGTAATTTCTTATTTAGCTCTTCAAAACTTTTTTCGCACACCGCATCCCATACAAAAGCTTGACTCTTTCTAGTCAACTGAGTCAATGGTAATGCCAAATTAGAAAACCCCTCAATAAATCTTTGGTAATAATTTGCCAAGCCCAAAAAGCTTCTAATTTCTGTTACTGTCTTCGGAGGCTCCCACTGAAGTATTGCACTTACTTTAGATGGGTCTACCGCTATGCCATCAATAGAAATAACATGCCCCAATAAACTCATAGTCTTCAACCAAAATTCACACTTCGATAGCTTTCAAACATTTAATTATTCTTCAATACCTGCAACGCAATTCTCAAATGTTCTACATGATCTTCTTCAGACTTGGAATAAATCAGGATATGTTCAATAAATACCACAATAAACTGATCCAGATAAGAATGGAAGATACAATTCATGTACTCAATAAACACACTTGACATATTAGACATTCTGAAAGGCATCACTGTATATTCATAATGTCCATAGCGAGTTCTGAACAAAGTCTTCTGAATGTCATCTTCCTTTACCCGAATATGATTGTAAACACCCCAAAATTTCCCTCACTTTTTCCCACACCATGGCTTGTGATCTTTCATATTTTGGCATTAGCATAAGCATATCATATCCCACTGCATAGTTCATTTCATCTGCATCTAGGGTTTGTGATATGAGCAATCCAAGAAGTGATCTGAGCCATCCCAAAGGTCTTAAAGCATGCCAATAGGGTCCATGTGTGTTCCATGATCATAATATGCTCCCCAAAGTTCATAAAAGTCAAGGGATCACAAAGCATGGCAAAGGCATAGAGGCAGACTGAAGTTTTCCTACACAGATGACCTAAAATTAGGGTTTTGGTTTCAGAGGCCTTAATCCCAAATATTTTGGTAATTCTTGTTTCTAATGGTCTTAATATGTTATAAGGATCATGTGTATCAAGTTTGATGAAGAAATTCACTATGGAAGTCATCTGATCATTGGGTAACTTCTTGAGCAAGTAAAGTCAAAATCAGGGCATCTGAGGCCTCCATCAAGGGTACCAAAGGGTCATCATCATCATTTTGAGTCTCTATGATCTTTATTTTATCATTGAAGTGGTTAAAAGTTCACAAAGTTGAATAATTTTGAGCCAAATGCAAACTTGCTATTTTTGGAAATGACTTGTAATGGAAACTTTCCATTTTGGGAAAGATATTCAACCTATTCTTTCATGACCAAAAATGCTTCAAATGAAAAATCCTTGGACATGAAAGTTGTAGATTATGTCTTCCCATTTTCAAAAAGTATAATAACATGTCTTGATTCATCATAGAACTCAAGATATGGCCTTTCAAGGTTGGCAAAAATCCTATAATTTTCAAGTGTGCACCAAAGAGGGATTTTTGCAATTTCACTTGCCAAGCCATTTCATGACCTCTAATCAATTTCTAAACATCATACCAACATAATGCAACACATTTTGATCAAGATTGCACCAAAAATCACACGTTTTTATGCCTTGCACTTCAAGAAATTCCAAAGAGGGAAAATTGCATAAACCATGAGAATACTTGATCAAGGCCATCCAGTTGCATTCTATTGATCCAAAGTTCATCCTTGATGCAAGATGAGGACAAGAAACCCCTTGAAACAACTCTGACTCATGACATGCCTCAAGTACACATCCATTGACATTTTTGCAACTTGGCCTATACCAAACACACTATGCCACCACCCACTTTCTGATCAATCCTATTGGTTGATACTAACCCTAAGGACCTCATTTCATAACACACACAAGCCTGAAACAAGCCAAGCTGAGAAATCCCAAAATTTTCCATAACATTTCCTCTCTTTGAATCTCTCAACACAACCACTCAAACTCAAAACTTCCTTCACCATTCAATCACTCATGTCATAAGGAACACTAACCACCATTCATTTTGCCCTAAAAGCCTCTGAATCAAAGACACGATTTCTGCCTTAGCAGAACTGAATCTCAAAAACCAAGCCATACAAGTTTCATTCAAGCCTTTCAGAAGCTCAAGGGGGACCATTGGAGTGGTTTTGCATCAAAGGAAGGGTCAGAAAGCTCAAAGTCAGAAAGATTCATCTCAGGTAGTCACCTTCAAACTTTTTTCCAGAACTCTTGTTTTAAGTTCCAATATGATTCTATGTGTCTCCCTGATCATGTTGATATGATTTTTTTTGAAAATGGTTGAGAAACCAGGATGTATTGATGTTCTGAAACTTTTTGATCTAAAAATGTTTTTGTTCGATTCATGGATTTGATGCATGATAAATTGTTTTTGGGGCTGGATTCATGTTTAGGGTTGTTAGATGTTTGATTCTGGAGCTTTAGGGGGCTTGGGGTGGCGTTTTGAGGGATTCAGGTGAGGAATTGGCCGGAGAAGATGACCGGAGCTTGCTCCGGTCACCTTAAAAGGCTTAGGGTTTGTAATTTGGGTTAATCAGTTTAGTTTGAATCTGGGCCCTTGGATCATTAAAACCCTAATTCTGATTAATTAGATTAATTAGGTTTAATTAATTAATTTTGCCAGATTGAATCCTGACCCCTCATCTGCGCGCGCAGTCAACTAGAATTTGAACTTGGAACATTGGATCAGATTACTTCTCATTTAATTGGTTTTTATTTCATTTTATTCCATTTTCTTTCCATAATTATTTAAAATAGCAAAACACTTTCAAAAAATCTCAAATTTTGCATTTCTGTTTCAAATATTTTTCTTAACCTGAAAACATTTTTTATTTTAATTTTTGCAATAAAAAAGTATTTTTAAAATATTTAAATGTTTTATTTAAATAATTAATTGATTTTAATTAATTAAATATGCATTTATGTTTCTAAAAATCACCAAAAAAATCATGAAGCATTCTTAAACATTTAGAAAAATTTCCAAACTCACCATACAAATTTCTTTTTAGGTTTGATTAACTTTTCACAATTTTCTTAGAATTAGGGTTCTTAAATTTCACATTTTTTAACCCTAACTCGAATAATTCATTTCTGCCTAACCATGATGAGTTTCAACTTGATTCTTTTTGCATCGTTTCACATATTGCATATAGTTTCTAGGTTATTTATCTCATATTTTTTTCTCGCATTTTCAATTTGATTTGCATTTTCCCTTTAGAAGCACCCAAAAACCCTAGTTAACTTAGAAATTTCATAACTTTCACTAGGATTAGCTTCTGACCTTCTCCTTTGGGGTGTGATCTTATATGTGATTAGGGTTTGTTTGAGTTCAATTTCAATTTTTTATCATGGTGAATGCTTCTGTTTTGGTCACATGCATCTCATGTTGCCTTAAAACCCTAATTTTGCATCTTCATTTGCATTCTTCTTTGCATATCATGAACTTATGAATTTCCATGCCATTCCATTATTTTGTATGTCATCTTAGACATCTTAGGACATGTTTGAAACATTGCTTCATCATTTTTGTATCATTTTGGCATGCTTTGCATTCATTTTGTTTCATGAACTTCTATGTGTTTTCATGCTTCTAAACATGCTTCTATTGCATCTCATCCTTGTATGATCATTCATATGAATCTTGTATGATTTTGCATCATCTCATAACACATTTGCATTGCATAATCACTTCTGGTTTTGGTATTTTCATCTTTATTCATCTCATTTCCTTTTGCTTTGCATCTTATGCATTCATACTAACATTTCAAGAACTTTTGGTAAGTTATCTGGGAGGTGGATTTGCCTTCACCTCCCACCTCTTCTTTCCTTTGCATTTGCATCCTTTATTTGTCTTTGTAGTGAACTTGCTTCACTTTTGTTTCTATTTCTCCTTTCTTTTCTCCTAATTACTTATCTTCTTCAAGAAGTAAGTAACTTATTATTCTCCCTCCGTCTCTTTTCATCTGCTTCTTCCATGGTGGCCTTCCTGAGGATCTTTTCTCTTAAGCCTCGCAAACCATAAGATATCCAAGCATGATAACTTTTAGGGTTTTATATAGTCCCCCCTAGCTTTTTACCTTTGAGTCTCCTTGAGTCTCTCTTCTCATCTCATAATCAGAGGCTAAACTCTTAAAGCTTTAGGACTTTGAATTAGGGTTATGCCTGCATCCTTATCTTAGGATGAAGTGTATAACTTTAATCCTTAGTGTTAAACCTTTAATTTGTTTACACCTCTTAATCAAAACACATTAATAATCACTAAGACTTTATCTTGTAACTTGGGCCTTACATTAGGGTTCTATCTCTTCCTTATGGTTAAGAGGGACTAACCATAGTGTTTAATGGACAAGTCCCCCTCAAGTTGTCTTACAAACATAAAATCCACTTTATTAATCTCATCCTTTAATTAAAATCCATTTAATAAAGGCTTGTTATATTATGAATTTAATCCCTAACCATGGATTAGGTTGAGGTATCTTCCTCAGCTTAAGTGTTCTCATCTATCATCCTTCTATTAGGATGGTGTAATGAGTTCACTAATATGTGATTAGAGATTAAACTCCTTACTTAACACTAAATAAAAACCCAAAAACATCTAAATAATCACAAGTAGGTTAATGATCTTAATCCTACATCATCACAGTAATTAAGTTGAGATGCTTATCTCATACTTAAGTAGGCTCATTATCCCTAATCAGGGAGGATATAATGAGTTTACAACCCTTGATTTAGGCTTAAGCTCATAATCCTATGCAAAACACCAAAAACAATAAAAAACTGAAAACACAAAAACAAACAATAATCGTCTCCTTTGGGATTCTTTTCTCATCACACTCATTCACAAACGAGAACTCGCTTCTTCTGTCTAATGCAAGACAGTTAGCACTCGAGCCAGAAGAGTCATACACTTGAGCATAGACAAGCAAGCAGTTCACAGTCAAATCATTTCCAGTCTCTTTGAGTCGAACTACGGTGTTCTGACTTCCTCATTGCACGAGAGGATACGTAGGCATAACTTAACAGTTATCGAACAAAAGTCTATGTGTCTTCCCCCTCTTTCAGCCTTCTTTTTAAGCCTCAGTTCCTGAGCAATTCACACCTTTTGCACTGACACCTGTACTTTCTTCCCCTAGTTTTTGCACACATATAACACATACACCTACCTCTTTTAAACACAATCTTGTAAGCGTGGATCTCGTTGAGTACGAAGGATGATCTGGGTGCTAATACCTTCCCAGGTCGTAACCAACCCCTTTTCTCAGTTTCTCTGGTTCGCAACCGTCTTATCCATACCCTTCCAAGTTTATGTAGCATTACCTTTCCTTCGGGATAAAAATGGCTAGATGGCGACTCTATTCAACCTCTTTCGCCGATCGTTCGTGTCTGCACCGAGATGTAAATCTTCAGGAGCGGCAGCTTGGCGACTCTGTTGGGGACTTTGCAACCATGTGTTGGATTTGTTGGTTTACCTTGGTGGGAGGGGTACCTCAGTGAGAAAGGTTCCACATCGGGAGCCTGAGTGACACATAGGATTAGATTGGCTTCATATTCTTTCCCATTCCATTTCTGTCTGGTGCGGGAATATGAAACACGGTTCAGATTTGGGTTTCTTCTTGAGAACTTTGTGCTACGGATTTCCTGTAGTACTAGGGCTATTTGGGAAGCCTGCTAAGTCTGGATGACCTCTTAGATGACCTTCATCATCTGAGGTGAATTAGAGGAGGGTCCTTTATGATTAATGTAAACATTGTACCTTCGGGTTAGAAGTTTTTACACTTCTCATAATAGATCCAAGTCTGAGGATCCTTATTCTAGAACAATACCTGTGAGTGGGTGGGGTTGTTTACAGGTTTGCAGGAACCCTTGGCCTCAACATACCCTGTTACTAATATTGTTTTAAGGTTACACTACTTTGGACTGATCTTATGAAACCCTGGACTTGTGACTCTTTATTTGAGTCCCCCACCTAGTTACTGGTTCGCGGACCTTCATCCGGATTTCTGAACACGCATGAACCCTATCAAAAGCAAATAACAAATACAACACCTGATCACAAACCCTTGCATATCATTCTGCATACATCATTTTGCATCATTTAACATTTGTCTATTTGTTTTACAGGGTATCCACATCTTCTTTGGTTTGGTTTTGATTGTTCTTCTGCTCAGCCATCTTCATCAGTTATCTTCATCAGAGATCTTCTTCAGCTGATATCTCCTCCAGTTGTCTTCATCAGTTATTTCCTTCAGTTATCTTCATCAACACCCATTATTAGTATGGATTCATCCAGGAAGTAAAACATCACTTACCATTTCTTTGAGCCCTCTCTAGCAGGCATCGGACAGATTCAGGCACTTATCACTCCTGATCATGTCCCTTTATTCAGGGAACATTATGGTGGTATTATGGACATGATCATAGACTTGGATGCATCACATAGGAGCATGACTCACACTTGCCTTCAGTTTTATGACCCTCCTCTCAGATGTTTCACTTTCCTAGACTTTCTGATAGGTCCTTTGTTGGAAGAGTTTTCCATGTTGTTAGGTGTCCCTATTAGAAGAGGAATTCCTTTCAACCTTGAGATGACTGCTCCTAAAAATGAATACATAGCTAAGTCTCTGCACTTGGAAGCCACCATCATTGATCAGGATATGACCACCAAGGCTGGAATCCCAGGCCTCCATTTGGACTTCTTGATCACTCAGGCCACCAGTCATGCTGCAACAGGGAAATGGGAAACTGTTTGTGCTCTCCTGGCTCTTAGTGTATATGGAATCATATTGTTTGCAGACGAGCCTAAGTTTATAAGAAAGAATGATATCCATATCTTCCTGCTGAAGAATCTAGTTCCTACCTTGCTAGGCGATTTCTACTACTCAGTGCATCAGAGAAATGAGAAACAGAGGGGAAGACTAGTCAGATGTTATGCACCTCTCTTCTACTGTTGGTTATTGAGACACCTGCCAAAGACAGAAGCTTTCCTGAATCCTCATCAGTCAAGAGATTGGGCTAAGAGAATGATTTCTCTCACTTCAGAAGACATCAGGTGGTGTACTCAGAGCACCAAGGGCAGGGACATGATTACAAGTTGTGGGCAGTATCCCAATGTACCTCTTATTGGAGTGAAGGGTTGCATCAACTGCAATCCTTTGCTTTTCAAAAGGAAGCTAGGGTATTCCTTAGTACATCCACCAAGAGAGCAGGATTTAGTAGAGACCCTTTATTGTGATGTTCAGAATAATCATGCCATCATCCGACAAGCAGCCTGGGCTTGGGATAACATATAGACAAAAGGGACTACTATTCTTGGCAAGTGCAACAACATAGCTTCAGCTCAGTACATTGATTGGTCTCGCATCAGAGGACAAATCACCCGTATGCCATTCACTCTGGAAGATGTGCCAGGGCCATCATCAGCAGAGCCCATAGCTACAGTGAGTCTGGAGGAATTTGATAAGCTGAAAGAGAGGAATACCCAGCTTTCTGAAGCTCTGAAGAAGACCCTTTGGGAAAGGAATGATGGTCGTCTGGATATTTAGAGGTTAGAGAAGCTCCAGATCGAGCATATGACCAAGATAGAAAAGACAGAGGACTTCATCAGAAAAGCCCGAGCAGGGGAGTTGGTATTGAAGAATACTTGTAAAGAAGCTAAGGTTCAGAAAGCCAGAGCTGAGCATTACCTGGAGGAGAGTCAGGCTAGATGGATCAAGATCACTAAAGCTTGTTTGCAAGAAGATCAGAAGACACAGGCTAAGATTGAGTAGTTGGAAGCTAATGAGAAGAAGAGTCAGAAAGCCTTGTTAGCAGCGCAGAAGGAAATCTCTGAGTTGAAACTCCGGGCAGGGTTGAAGAGATCAAAAGACCAAGACAAGTACCAGAAGTTGACAGGTGCCATTGCCACCAGGAACCTTCTTATCAGGGCCATCACAGAGCATCCAGTTGGACCAATGACTGATGCTCTCCTGAAGGAAGTCAAGGAGGATGACTTTGGGCTGGATGTTTGATTTCTTTGTACTTATATTTTATTTTTTTTGTACTTTATTTCTCATGGTGGTTTTTGTTGTATTTCTTGACTTAATTGTATTTTGACCCACCATGGGAACTTGTTGTAATCATAAATTATGTATCTTCTGCATTTGTAATATATGGTTTATGTATTACTTGGAATTTCTTATGGGCTTTGATTTCTACAACATCTTCTTGATTCCCAGAGGTCTGGAAGGTCAAAACCAAAGAACCAAACCGGATACCCTTAAAAGACAAATAGATATACTGCATTGCATGCTAATCTCATTCTCTTTGTTTTGCAGGTGTTTTGTTGTGGTTTTCTCACTTTGCTATTATGTCAGGAAACATTGCTCGTAGGAGGGTTTTACCCATCAACAGAGTTCACCGGTATCCAACCAGAAACAACCTTCCGAGCTTACAGATGGACCAAGTTCAACAAGATTTGACTGACGTAAGAACTCATATGGCTAATGAGAGAACTGAGATGAGGGCTCAAATGAACCAGTTCATGGCAGTGATGATTGGGTTAGCTCAGAGCCAAGAAAGATTAAGAGAGTTAGTCGAGCAGAAAACTCCAGAAGAGAATCATCCAGGCACTGGTGGAACTAGTAACAATGATCACGGGCAGCCGCGAACAAATCCGTCATAGTTCGAGCCTCATCTCAATCCTGAAGGCAATGTTATCAGAGATACCCAAGCAAACACTGGAGGTCGTGCCTTGCAAGAAAACCCTCAAGAAGAATAGTTTACAGTAATTGGTGATCGGGATTAAGCCTATGATCATCGTCTGGATGAAATAGCGGAGAAGCTAAGATCTTTGGAGTCCCAAAACTATTTGGGATTTGATGTAATGGACATGGGTTTAGTTGAGGGAGTCAGGATTCCTCACAAATTCAAGCCTCCTTGCTTTGAGAAATATAATGGTACCTCTTGTCCACGTACTCACCTGCAGTCCTTTTTGGGGAGACATAAAGCTTATACCATGGACGAAAAGTTGTGGATGTTCTACTTCGAAGACAGTCTGACCAGGACATCCCATGAATGGTATTCTCACCTGTCTAGAGCAACAGTTAGAAACTGGAAGGATTTGGCCGAAGCTTTCATACGCCAGTATCAATATAACTTGGATATGGCTCCCAACAGGACCCTCCTAATGGGTATGTCACAATCTTCAAGATAAAGCTTCAGGGAATATGCCCAAAGATGGAGACAGCTTGCTGCTACTGTCCAGCCTCCGATGTTTGAGAGAGAAATGGCCGACATGTTTATGAACACATTGCAAGGAACATACATCAACAAACTTGCTTCTTTCTCTTCCACTAGCTTTGCTGATGTAGTTATAGCTGGTGAGAGAATTGAGAGTCTTTTGAAGATGGGCAAAATTTCAGACAACGGTGCTAGTTCCAGCAATACAAGAAAACCTTTCTCAGGACCTCGCAGGACAGGTGAAACCAACTCAATACACATGGGCAGAGGTAGGCCTCAATACATGCCAAGATCAGTAGCTGATGTCACCATTCCAGCTCTAGCACCTCAGCAACAATATCCTCAGCAACATTTCCCACAACAACAACAATTTCCTCCACAACAGAGATCTTACAACAATAATAATCAGCAACAACGTCCGTTTCAACAGAGGACTTCACAAATCAACAGGGTTATCGATCCCATTCCGATGCCCTATGCTGCCTTACTTCCATAATTATTAAAGCTCAATCTGATTGAATTGAGGACTCTGGCCCCACCAAACCCCCAGAGTCTTCCAAGAAACTATGATGTTAATGCCATATGTGCCTTCCACTCCAATGCACCTGACCATACAACAGAGAAATGCAGGGCCTTACACATGAAGGTTCAAGATTTGATTGATTCTAAGGCAGTCAACATTGCACCTCCTCCAAGTGTTACCAAGAATCCTATGCCTAGCCATGGTGGGCCTAGGATAAATGCCATTGAGGAGGGTCAACCAATAATCCTAATTGACAGTGTTGCAAGTATTCAAACACCTCTGGCCAAGGTTAAAGCCCAGCTTTTGAAGTGCCAAGTGTTCCCGGGTTGTGAGGCCCATTGCGAAGCATGCAAGATTTCTACCAACGGTTGTGAAAATTTGAAGACCGGTATCAACAATATTATCGAAGAAGGCATTTTACAGATCACTTCAACAGTTCCAACTCCTACAACATCAACAACCATTCCTCCTACAACTCCAGCACACATCATTTCATTAGATGTAACAGATATCACTCCTACAACTTCAACAACAAGCATTCCAACAGATTCTTCTACAACATCAACAACCATCCCTTCTTCAAATTCAACAGACATCAGTTTAACATATCCTTCTACAACAACATCAACCATCAATAAAGGCATTTCCACAGTTACCATTTACTATGATCCGGAAACAATCCACATTCCAGATTCTTTCAATAACTCGCATCAACATCTCCATTAACATCAGTAACCTTCATCAACTGCACCATCTCCCATCAGGCCTCCTGTCACAATTTATTATGAACTTCAGACTGTCTCAACTCCTTCTTCCGCAGCAATCAGTCTGGTTACTATCACGGTACCTGGACCAGTTCCATATGATAGCAGTAGTGTCGTGCCTTGGCACTACGGCTCAGATTTATATTGCGACGGAAAGAAATTCACTCTTGACACTTCTACACCACAGATTAATAATGTGGGGCGAGGCGGAGGCTTCACTCAAAGCGGACGTCTCTTCGCCTCACAATTCCCAAGAACTAATGTTGAAGCAGAAGTTGTTGCCAAGGCTAAGGGCAAGAGTGTGGTGCCTGAAGAACCTATTGCCAAGGAAACTCAGAAGACATCCTTTGACCAGGATGTAGACGAGTTCATGAGAATAATCAAGAAGAGTGACTATAAGGTTGTGGACCAGCTCCATCAGACACCCTCCAAAATCTCTATTCTATCACTGCTAATGTGTTCCGAAGCTCACAAGAATGCACTTCTCAAAGTCCTGCACGCAGCTTACGTGCCAGAAGAGATTACAGTTAATTAGTTAGAAACGGTGGTTTCTAATGTCAACACTGGTCATGGACTAGGGTTCACCGATGCTGATCTAACTACGGAGGGTCGTAACCATAATAAGGCTTTACATATCACCTTAGAGTGTAAAGGTGTTGTTCTTTCTCATGTCTTGGTTGACACTGGGTCCTCACTCAATGTTCTTCCAAAGAAAGCCTTAGTCAAGATGGAATATGATAGCCTTGCACTGCGTCCAAGTAACCTGGTGGTGAGAGCCTTTGATGGTTCTAAAAGATCGGTTCTTGGGGAAATTGAGCTGCCTATAGTAATTGGCCCACAGATCTTCAAAACTATCTTCTACTTAATGGACATTTAGCCTACCTATAGTTGTCTGTTGGGTCGGCCTTGGATTCATGTCGCTGGCGCTGTGACGTCGACCCTTCACCAGAAGTTAAAAAATGAATGGGAGGGCCAAGTTATCACTATCTGTGGAGAGGAGGACATCTTCGTCAGTCATCTAGCTACCTACAAATACATTGAGATGGATGGGGAGATCCATGAAACAATGAGTCAGGGTTTTGAAGCTCTCAATATCAACGAAGCAACAACTGAAGTGTTTGGTACTTCAAGTGCTTCTTACAAACAAGCTCGGAAGGTTGTCGAAGACAGGAATGCCCAGGGATGGGGCAAGTTGCTGCAAGTTCAGATCAAGGAAGACAACTTCGGTTTGGGTTACAAACCATCCCGACAGGTCCAAGAGGAGGCTACTAAAGTTCCCAATTTTATCAGTGGGGTATGCTGACCCCAGATGCAATCAACAATGTGGAAGACGAGGCTGAAAGTGACTTCAACCTGGAAAGTTGGATTCGTCCAAGAGTCCCAGGCCAGCAAGTCCTCAACTGGTCTTCCCAGGAAATTATAAGGGTTACTTCTGCATAGTAATTATTATTTCCTATTTAAGCATGCATCAAGTCTTGCATCTTGCCCAAGGTGTCAGGACTCATTTTGTAATAGGGCCATATATGTATTTTGTGCAAATGAATGATTAATGAACAAATGGACATCTTTTGCAAACAATCTTTTTCGCTCACTGTCTTTTCATTTTTGTTATTTTCGCACAAAACAATAAATGGCAATGTTTTTCTTAATAATAAACTTCATTCACTTTTTCATAAATAAGATAAAATCAATCACTAAAATGAACAAATCTCAACCCTTACAGTGATAATCCTCCAGATCGCACCGACAACGACACTGCTATGACCTTGTATGACTTCGGCAATCCGATTAATCAAGCAGATGAAGGGGTTGATGAAGACTATGATTTGCCTGAGGAGTTGGCCAGGTTGTTGAGACAAGAAGAAAATTTGATTGCTCCTCATCAGGAGGAGGTTGAGACTATCAATCTTGGTACCGAGGAAGATGTGAAAGAGGTGAAGATCGGGGCCATTCTGCAAGCTCCAGTGAAAGAGCAGCTCATCAGTATGCTTCGGGAATATGTCGACGTCTTTGCTTGGTCCTATCAAGAAATGCCAGGTCTGGATACAGATATTGTCATGCACAGATTGCCACTGAAAGAAGATAATCCGCCAGTTAAATAGAAATTACGACGTACTCTCCCAGATATGACCATGAAAATTAAAGAAGAAGTACAAAAGCAGTGGGACGCCGGTTTTCTCCCTGTGACTAGTTACCCGTCGTGGGTTGCTAACATTGTACCTGTGCCTAAGAAGGATGGAAAGGTGCGTATGTGTGTGGATTACCGGGATCTGAACAGAGAAAGCCCGAAGGATGATTTCCCATTACCTCACATTGATGTATTGGTAGACAACACAACTCAGTTCTCGGTATTTTCTTTCATGGATGGATTTTTTGGATACAATTAGATTAAGATGTCACCTGAAGACATGGAGAAGACAACTTTCATCACACCTTGGGGCACGTTTTGTTACAAGGTAATGTCGTTTGGTCTGAAGAACGCCGATGCAACATATCAACGGGCTATGGTAACATTATTCCATGATATGATCCACAAAGAAATCGAGTGCTATGTGGTTGATATGATTTCCAAGTCCCTTATAGAAGAAGATCATTTGGTAAACCTGGTTAAATTGTTCAAGCGTCTGAGGAAGTGTCAGTTAAAGTTGAACCCCAACAAATGCACATTCGGGGTACGTTCTGGTAAGCTGCAGGTTTTATTGTAAGTGAAAAGGGAATTAAGGTTGATCCCGACAATGTCAAAGCTATTCAGGAAATTCCTGCACCTAAGACTGAGAAAGAAGTTTGAGGGTTCTTAGGGAGATTGAACTACATCTCAAGGTTCATATCTCATCTCACTGCAACATGCGAACCCTTGTTCAAGCTGTTAAGAAAAGAACAAACAGTCAGGTGGAACGATGACTGTCAGAGAGCTTTTGACAGGATCAAAGAGTATATGCAAGAACCTCCAATTTTCATTCCTCCAATCAAAGGAAGACCTCTAATCATGTATCTAACAATATTATAAGAGTCGATAGGGTGTGTGTTGGGCCAGCATGACGAGTCTGGTCGAAAAGAGTATGCAATATACTACCTAAGCAAAACATTTACCGACTGTGAACAACGTTATTCACTGCTCGAGAAAACTTGTTGTGCTTTAGCGTGGGCTGCTCGTCGACTAAGACAGTATATGTTGACTCATACTACCTTATTGATCTCAAAGATGGATCCAGTCAAGTACATATTTGAGAAGCCAACACTTACCGGAAGGGCTGCAAGGTGGCAAATGATTCTAACAGAATATGACATTCAATACATCTCTCAAAAGGCCATCAAAGGCATTGTATTGTCTTACTATTTGGCTGAGCAACCCATTAATGATTACCAGCCTATGAGATTTGACTTCCCTGGCGAAGACATCATGTTCTTAAAAGCAAAAGATTGTAAAGAGCCTATTCACACTGAAGGGCCTGACCCAGAAGAAGCATGGACTATGATGTTTGACAGGGAAGTTAATTATAATGGTCGTGGAGTTGGTGCAGTGCTTATTACACCTAAAGGGGTTCATATGCCTTTCTCAGAAAAGCTCACTTTTGTCTGCACTAACAACGAAGCAGAATACAAAGCTCGTATCATGGGTCATGAGGAAGCCATTGACCTCAGGATCAAAACCTTCAATGTATTTGAGGATTCAACTTTGGTAATCAACCAGGCTAACGACAAGTGGTACACTCATCAGGAGCATCTGATTCCCTACCGTGACTATTTGAGGAGATTGTTGACCTTCTTCACAACAGTTAAGCTTGAATACATCCCTCGAGATGAGAATCAGTTTGCAGACGCTTTGGCTACCATTTCATCCATGATCAAAGTACAAGTTGTTAATTATGTACCTCGGATTTTAGTATCCAGAATAGACCAACCAGCATATGTTTTCTCTGTGGACATTGTTACTGACAACAAACCATGGTTCCACGACATCAAATGCTTCTTGGAAAGTCAGACATACCCACCTGGGGCAGCGTCTAATGATAAGAAGACATTGAGAAGGTTGGCCGACAGTTTCTTCCTCAATACTGATGGTTCTTTGTACAAGCGAAACTTCGACATGGTCCTACTCAGATGTGTTGACAAGAAGGAAGCAGACCTACTAATGCACGAAGTACATGAAAGCTCTTTCGGTACCCATGCCGGAGGACATGCAATGGCAAAGAAGTTGTTGAGATCGGGTTACTATTGGATCACAATGGATGCGGACTATTGTGCCTATGCCAGAAAATGCCACAAATGCCAGATCTACGCAGATAAAGTGCATGTGCCTCTGAATCCTTTGAATATAATGTCTTCACCTTGGCCCTTCGCCGTGTGAGGCATTGATATGATTGGAAAGATTGAACCGACTGCTTCAAATGATCACAGATTCATCCTGGTAGCCATTGATTATTTCACCAAATGGGTGGAAGCAGCTTCGTATGCCAATGTCGCCAGGATAGTGGTGGCTCAATTTCTGAAAAGGGATATCATCTATCGATATGGGGTTCCCGAGCGAATCATTACTGATAATGGTTCCAATTTGAACAACAAGATGATGGAAGAGCTTTGTCGGGACTTCAAAATTCAACATCACAACTCTTCTCCTTACAGGCCAAAGATGAATGGCGTTGTCGAGGCAACTAACAAGAATATTAAGAAGATTGTGCAAAAGATGGTAGTTACCTACAAAGACTGGCATGAAATGCTACAATTTTCCTTGCATGGGTACCGAACCTCTATCAGAACGTCTACTAGGGAAACACCTTACTAGCTTGTGTATGGTATGGAAGTTGTCCTACCTGTTGAAGTTGAACTACCCTCCTTACGAGTAATGATGGATGTGAAACTGGATGAAGCAGAATGGGTCTGATCCCGATATAATCAACTGAGCCCGATTGAAGAGAAAAGATTAGCAGCTATCTGTCATGGGCAGTTATATCAAAAGCGAATGAAGAAAGCCTTCGATCAGAAAGTCAGGCCTCAGGAATACCAAGTGGGAGAGCTTGTTCTGAAAAGACTTCTTCCTCCTCATACAGACCACAGGGGCAAATGGACGCCAAACTACGAAGGCCCATTCATAGTAAAGAAATTTTTCTCTGGTGGGGCACTGATGCTCACTACTATGGATGGCGGGGACTTCCTATCTCCTGTGAATTCAGATGCAGTTAAAAAATACTTTGCATAAAATGACCAACTGGACATAAAAACAGAATGTAAGTCCAGGAAAAAATAGGGCATCCCGGCGAGTCAAAAATAGAATAAAATACTCGGGCAAAAATAAGGGAAAAATTAAAAAAAAAAGTGTACACCCGCTGAGTTGAAAAGCCACATCGGACAGCTCAGGCAAAAATGTGTACACCCGCTTTGACTGTATTTGCCTATTCAGGGTACACACATCAATCAAATCAGAATATTCAGTCACACTTTGCTTTTACCTTTTGTTTTTGTTTGAAAAATGTCCAGAGTTCGTAATACAATATTTGCATAAAAAAAACATATATGCCATTTTCAATAAAGGCTTGCAGGAAATATGTTGCTCTCAGGAAAATCTAACTCCTATGAAGGAATCTGGTTGAGGATACCTCGGGACACTTGTGCGTTTTCCTTTGTCTTAACAGGTTGCAGGTACTTAAAGCAGACAATCTTTCACAACATGGGGCATATCAAGTATTATTCCCCAGCCAAGCCAACAATCACATCATCAGCAGGACTCCTTGACAAGAAGTATTTCCTCGCAAAGTTTTTATCCCCCAGAGGATCCCTTAAGGAATTCATCAATCCCTAGCATATCGCTGGGACGAAGGAGTGGCAACGGATTACTTCCCGGAATTTATCTCCTCCCCAAGTAGGATCTCCTGAGCGATGCCTGACGGCTTTTCCCCAGCAAAGTAGTCAGGAACATTCTATTCCCCCGCCAGAGTTTCCATTTTCTCCCCAGTAGAGCAATGCCTGAAATACTGCCCCAGCGGAGTTGCTGAAACTTCCTCATCCTCAGCGGAGTTCTCCCTCCGGACAGATAAACCAGAGATCTCTCTCCCCGCAGGATCCGAATCTCGGATCGGGTTTCTCATTTGCATAATCATAGCATTCACATCATTTTCCCCCAAAATAAGCGTAGCATTCCGTCTAAAATGGAGCATTACTGCAAAAAATCAAACATTTGCATGATCATGAGCCAGGTTCGAGCCAGTCACCTACAAATACCATCATCACTTCACCAGCAATATACAAAACTTATCCCCTGCAGACAAAACCAGAATACTTTTTGCACTCCCAATGCAGACACTTGTTCATACTTATACATATTCTTTTTGACACTCGCCCGTATCATACTTCCTCAGCAAGTCAAACACTCGTCTGTGTCCCTTGCTCAATCTTTTGACACTCGTCCGTGTCTTGCACATATTCTCCTCAGCAGCTCAAACACTTGTACATACTTATACACAATCCTCTGATACTCGTCTGTATCTTGTATATATCACCTCCCCGGCAGATCAACACTCGTCCATGTTCCTTGCTTAACCGATTGATACTCGTCTGTATCATCATCCATAAACACGTGTCAGCGTTTGCTTCTATCGATACTCGTCCGTATCGCGGTCCTAAGGATGCTCGTCCGCATCTTTAGTCTATACACATTGTCAAACACTTATACCATTTATTTCAAAGCGTAAGCACTCGTCCGTGTTTACCATTCCCCAGTAAGTCACCAACAAAATAATCTCTTTCTATTAGATGTTCGTCCTATGTCGCGATATTTTTGGCAGCCGTCCCCTGCCAGGTGATCGTCCTTCACCTTTTTGATGACCGTACCTCATCATTTTATCCGATGGATGTCCCCATCATTGATCCTCTTATCCGACATTCGTCATATGTCGCGATATTTTCGGCAGCCGTCCCGTGCCAGGTGATCGTCCTTCACCTTTGGATGATCGTCCCTCACCCTTTCCCCAGTGGAGTCCCTATTGTTGGAACATTCTATCCGGCATTCGTCCTATGTCGCAATATTTTTAGCAGTCATCCCCTGCCAGGTGATCGTCCTTCACCTTTTGATGACCTTCCCTCATCATTTTATCCGATGGTCGTCCCCATCGTTGTTCTTTGTTATCCGGCATTCATCCTATGTCGAGATAATTCCCCAAGAGCAGTCGTCCCTTGCTAGGTGATCGTCCTTCACCTCTTGATGACCATTCTTCATCATGTTTGTCTGATGGTCGTCCCCATCGTTGACCTTTGCTATCCGGCATTCGTCCTATGTCGTGATAAAGAGCAGGCCGTCCCCTACTAGGTGATCATCCTTCACCTTTTAATGATCGTCCCTCATCATTGTTTCATTTATTCTGTTACCCGATGGCCGTCCCCGTCACGATTTATTTACTTTCCAGCCTGGTGGTCGTCCCCATCAGTGCTTGTCTCACTTCTTCAAATCTCCATAGAATTTTATTTCTTTACCCGATGGTCTTCCCCGTCATGGTCTTTTCTCTTTTTGATGATCGTCCTTCATCACTTTATCCGATGGTCGTCCCCATCACGATCTCTTTATTTCCCAGCATGATGGTCGTCCCCGTCATGCCTTGCTTACTATTTTACCCCCAGCAGTCGTTCTCTGCTCGATGGTCGTCCTCCATCGTTTGAACTTGATAAGCATACTATACTATCTTTTACAATTTATATCCCTTTTCTTCTTCTCCCCAGTGAGTGCAAATTTCGGACTGTCTTTGGTATTCAACAACAAGTTATCTTGTTTGACTGTAAAGTCAGGCGCTTACACCCTGCACAGCTAACTCATGCTTGAATAGGGGCAGCTTTAAACACCCCAAAATTTCCCTCACTTTTTCCCACACCATGGCTTGTGATCTTTCATTTTTTTGCATTAGCATTAGCATATCATATCCCACTGCATAGTTCATTTCATCTGCATCTAGGGTTTGTGATATGAGCAATCTAAGAAGTGATCTGAGACATCCCAAAGGTCTTGAAGCAGGCCAAGAGGGTCCATGTGTGTTCCATGATCATAATATGCTCCCAAAGCTCATAAAAGTCAAGGGATCACAAAGCATGACAAAGACATAGAGGTAGACTGAAGTTTTCCTGCACATATGACCTAAGATTAGGGTTTTGGTTTCAGAGGACTTAATCCCAAATTTTTTGGTCATTCTTGTTTCTAATGGTCTTAATATGTTATAAGGATCATGTGTACCAAGTTTTATGAAGAAATTTAATGTGGAAGTCATCTGATCATTGGGTAACTTCTTGAGCAAGTAAAGTCAAAATCAGGGCATCTGAGGCCTCCATCAAGGGTACCAAATGGTCATCATCATCATTTTGAGTCTCTATGATCTTTATTTTATCATTGAAGTGGTTAGAAGTTCACAGAGTTGAAGAATTTTGAGCCAAATGCAAACTTTCTATTTTTGGAAATGACTTGTAATGGAAACTTTCCATTTTGGGAAAGATATTCAACCTATTCTTTCATGACCAAAAATGCTTCAAATGAAAAATCCTTGGACATGAAAGTTGTAGATTATGTCTTCCCATTTTCAAAAACTGCAAGAACATGTCTTGATTCATCCTAGAACTCAAGATATGACCTTTCAAAGTTGGCAAAAATCCTATAATTTTCAAGTGTGCACCAAAGAGGGATTTTTGCAATTTCACTTGCCAAGCCAGTTCATGACCTCTAATCAATTTCTAAACATCATACCAACATAATGCAACACATTTTGATCAAGATTGCAGCAAAAATCACAAGTTTTTATGCCTTGCACTTCAAGAAATTCCAAAGAGGGAAAATTGCATAAACCATGAGAATACTTGATCAAGGCCATCCAGCTACATTCTATTGATCCAAAGGCCATCCTTGATGCAAGCTGAGGCCAAGACACCCCTTGAAACAGCTCTGAATCATGTCATGCCTCAAGTACACATCCATTGACATTTTTGCAACTTGGCCCATACCAATCACACTATGCCACCACCCACTTTCTGATCTATCCTATTGGCTTATACTAACCCTAAGGACCTCATTTCATAACACACACAAGCCTGAAACAAGCCAAGCTGAGAAATCCCAAAATTTTCCATAACACTTCCTCTCTTTGAATCTCTCAACACAGCCCACTCAAACTCAAAACTTCCTTCACCATTCAATCACTCATGTCATAGGAACACCAACCACCCTTCATTTTTCCCTAAAAGCCTCTGAATCAAAGACATGATTTCTGCCTTGGCAGAACTGAATCTCAAAAACCAACCCATACAAGCTTCATTCAAGCCTTTCAGAAGCTCAAGGGGGACCATTGGAGTGGTTTTGCATCAAAGGAAGGGTCAGAAAGCTTCATCTCAGGTAGTCACCTTCAAACCTTCTTCCAGAACTCTTGTTTTAAGTTCCAATATGATTCTATGTGTCTCCCTGATCATGTTGATATGATTTGTTTTGAAAATAGTTAAGAAACCAGGATGTATTGATGTTCTGAAACTTTTTGATCTGAAAATGTTTTTGTTCGATTCATGGATTTAATGCATGATAAATTGTTTTTGGGGCTGGATTCGTGTTTAGGATTGTTAGATGTTTGATTCTGGAGCTTTAGGGGGCTTGGGGTGGCGTTTTGAGGGATTCAGGTGAGGAGTTGGCTGGAGAAGATGGTCGTAGCTTGCTCCAGTCACCTGAAAAGGCTTAGGGTTTGTAATTAGGGTTAATCAATTTAGTTTGAATTTAGGCCCTTGGATCATGATTCCCGTGCGTATGAATGGCTAGGATTAGATCATTACAACCCTAATTCTGATTAATTAGATTAATTAGGTTTAATTAATTGATTTTGCCAGATTGAATCCTGATCCCTCATCTGCGCGCACAGTCAACTAGGATTTGAACCTGGACCATTGGATCAGATTACTTCTCATTTAATTGGTTTTTATTTCATTTTATTCCATTTTCTTTCCATAATTATTTAAAATAGCAAAACACTTTCAAAAAATCTCAAATTTTACATTTCTGTTTCAAATATTTTTTTTAACCTGAAAACATTTTTTATTTTAATTTTTGCATGAAAAAAGTATTTTTAAAATATTTAAATGTTTTATTAAATTAATTAATTGATTTTAATTAATTAAATATGCATTTAGGTTTCTAAAAATCACCAAAAAAATCATGAAGCATTCTTAAACATTTAGAAACATTTCCAAACTCACCATACAAATTTATTTTTAGGTTTGATCACATTTTCACAATTTTCTTTGAATTAGGGTTCTTAAATTTCACAGTTTTTAACCCTAACTTGAAAAATTCATTTTTGCCTAACCATGATGAGTTTGAACTTGATTCTTTATGCATTGTTTCACATATTTCATATAGTTTCTAGGTTATGTATCTCATATTTTTATCTTGAAATTTCAATTTGATTTGCATTTTCCCTTTAGAAGCACCCAAAAACCCTAGTTAACTTAGAAATTTCATAACTTTCACTAGGATTAGCTTCTGACCTTCTCCTTTGGGGTGTGATCTTATATGTGATTAGGGTTTGTTTGAGTTCAATTTCAATTTTTTATCATGGTGAATGCTTCTGTTTTGGTCATATGCATCTCATGTTGCCTTAAAACCCTAATTTTGCATCTTCATTTGCATTCTTCTTTGCATATCATGAACTTATGAATTTCCATGACATTCCATTATTTTGTATGTCATCTTAGACATCTTAGAACATGTTTGAAACATTGCTTGATCATTTTTGTATCATTTTGGGATGCTTTGCATTCATTTTGTTTCATGAACTTCTATGTGTTTGCATGCTTCTAAACATGCTCCCATTGCATCTCATCCTTGTATGATCATTCATATGCATCTTGTATGATTTTGAATCATCTCATAACACATTTGCATTGCATAATCACTTCTGGTTTTGGTCTTTTCATCTTTATTCATCTCATTTCCTTTTGCTTTGTATCTTATGCATTCATACTAACATTTAAGGAACTTTTGGTAAGTTATCTGGGAGGTGGATTTGCCTTCACCTCCCACCTCTTCTTTCCTTTGAATTTGAATCCTTTATTTATCTTTGGAGTGAACTTGCTTCCCTTGTGTTTCTCTTGCTCCTTTCGTTTCTCCTAAGTTACATATCTTCTTCAGGAAGTAAGTAACTTATTCTTCTCCCTCCTTCTCTTTTCATCTGCTTCTTCCATGGTGGCCTTCCTGAGGATCTTTTCTCTTAAGCCTCACAAACCATAGGATATCCAAGCATGATAACTTTTAGGGTTTTATATAGTCCCCCCTATCTTTTTACCTTTAAGTCTCCTTGAGTCTCTCTTCTCATCTCATAATCAGAGGCTAAACTCTTAAAGCTTTAGGACTTTGAATTAGGGTTATGCATGCATCCTTATCTTAGGATGAAGTGTATAACTTTAATCCTTAGTGTTAAACCTTTAATTTGTTTACACCTCTTAATAAAAACACATTAATAATCACTAAGACTTTATCTTGTAACTTGGTCCTTACATTAGGGTTCTATCTCTTCCTTATGGTTAAGAGGGACTAACCCTAGTGTTTAATGGACAAGTCCCCCTCCAGTTGTCTTACAAACTTAAAATCCACTTTCTTAATCTCATCCTTTAATTAAAATCCATTTAATAAAAGCTTATTATATAATGAATTTAATCCCTAACCATGGATTAAGTTGAGGTATCTTCCTCAGCTTAAGTGTTCTCATCTATCATCCTTCTATTAGGATGGTGTAATGAGTTCACTAATCTGTGATTAGAGATTAAACTTATTACTTAACACAACAAAAACCCAAAAACATCTAAATAATCACAAGTAGGCTAATGATTTTAATCCTACATCATCATGGTAATTAAGTTGAGATGCTTATCTCATACTTAAGTAGGCTCATTATCCCTAATCAGGGAGGATATAATGAGTTTACAACCCTTGATTTAGGCTTAAGCTCATAATCCTATGCAAAACACCAAAAACAATAAAAAACTGAAAAACACAAAAACAAACAATAATCGTCTCCTTCGGGATTCTTTTCTAATCACACTCATTCACAAACGAGAACTCGCTTCTTCCGTCTAATGCAAGACAATTAGCACTCGAGCCAGATGAGTCATACACTTGAGCATAGACAAGAAAGCAGTTCACAGTAAAATCATTTTCAGTCTCTTTGAGTCAAACCACAGTGTTCTGACTTCCTCATTGCACGAGAGGATACGTAGGCATAACTTAACAGTTATCGAACAAAAGTCTTTGTGTCTTCCCCCTCTTTCAGCCTTCTTTTTAAGCCTCAGTTCCTGAGCAATTCACACCTTTTGCACTGACACCTGTACTTTCTTCCCCTAGCTTTTGCACACAGATAGCACATACACCTACCCATTTTAAACACAATCTTGTAAGCGTGGATCCCGTCGAGTACGAAGGACGATCTGGGTGCTAATACCTTCCCAGGTCGTAACCAAGCCCCTTTCTCAGTTTCTCTGGTTCGCAACCGTCTTATCCATACCCTTCTAGGTTTATGCAGCATTACCTTTCCTTCGGGATAAAAATGCCTAGCTGGCGACTCTATTCAACCTCTTTTGCCGACCGTTCGCGTCTGCACCGGGATGTAAATCTTCGGGAGCGAAAATGATGATAACCCGGTCTCAAATCAATTTTACTGAAAACACGAACCCCAACAAGCTGATCCATTAAATCATCAATCCTTGGACGTGGATACTTATTCTTGATGATCAATTTATTCAAATGACATTAATCAATGCATAACCGCATACTACCATCCTTCTTTTTCACCAATAACACTGGAGCTCCCCACGGCGAGACACTCAGCATCATGAACTTATTATCAAGAAAGTCTCCAATCTGAGATTTCAATTCTGCTAAGGCAATGGAGCAAAAATGGTCCTGTCAAAAGACTTTGAAGCAGCCAAGGCCAAGGTTGATGAGCTCGAACTAGAGAATGCCCATCTGGACAACGACATGCTCGTCGCACAGTCATTATGAGAGCAAAGTTTTGCTCATGAAGGAAGTGTCTAATATGCAAAAGAAGGTGTTCACTGTGTGGAGGAGAAGGAGAGGTTGAAGAAAAGGATTGTTGAGCTAGAGAGTTCGGAAGCCGTTGGGGAGGATAAGATTGAGGAAGAAAAGAAGTTGAAGACTAGGGGGGACTTGATCGGAAAAATCTATGTCCTTGAGGAAGATAAAATGGAGGCGGTTGTGTTCAGATTTAATGTTGCCGTGAAGCGAATCCAAGCCTTGAACTTCGACGTCGAGCTTGTCACCGACAAGATGGGCGTTCTGAGTGAAGTCATTAAAGGCCAGGTGGTCCCTCCCAAATCTCCAGTCGATGAGGAATAATTTCCCTTTTGTAATATTTTATTGGCATGCGTGCCATTTTTGTTATATCTTTTAATTATGGGGCTTGGCCCCTTTTATGTATTATTTTGACAATTTTCGACCTGGTGGTCAGTTTAATATAATACTTATGTATGTTTTTATGCATGTTATGTATGCCTTTATTTGCATTTATTTGCTCGAAATATATATTTTGCGATTTTTTTGCTACTTATAAAAGTTTGCTCGACTTCTTTATGATGCTTAAATAGTTTGGGGAACTCGTCGAGGAGGAGAAAGTGATTTATTTGAGTCCCGAGGCTAGGGTCTCGGTTGAGGTCCTGATCCCACAAGGCTTGGACTTTTCCCATTACGATTGATTGAGGTGTCCCCGTTGGGCACAGAGACTGCTTGTCCCGTGATTCGAAACTCGCCTTCGTTACAATTGAGGATTGTGCTTGCACGAGGGAACACTCCCTTGGCCGAGCAACCTCTCCCTGTTGTGGGAATAGATCGTCGATAATTAGTCCCTACTGAATTGTTGGTACTAACTATAATATTGTTTAAGCTTTTCAGCATTTCATGCTCGAACAAATGGTTATCCGCCTAGATGTTTGAGGTAGTATGCCCCCGTGCCTGTTTTTTATTTTACTCGATATGGTCCTTTCCAACTGGCAAACAACTTTCCCTCGCGTGAATATTTTTTATTTCTATGTAGGACCGGGTTGCCCACTTGGAATTCGCGCTTTATAACTCTGGTGTCGTGGCGTAATGTTATCTTTTGTTTCAGTGAATCTTTGCAAAGAGTCGCCCCTGATCTTATTTCTTAGATCAGATCGAGTTCCTCCCTCAATGCTTTGTCGTTTAATTCCTCGTCGAGAGGCTCCTCTGTTCGTCTATAAGGTTCTCTAATCTCGACTGGGATTAATTCTTCTTGTTTGTAGGTTAGTCGGAAAGGAGTTTCCCTGATAGTCATGTGTAGATTTGTTCTGTAGGCCCAGAGCATGCTATAAAGCTCCTCGACCCATCTCTTCTTGGCATCGCATATTCTTCGTCTTAGACCACAAAGAATAACCATGTTAACGACATCTACTTTCCTGTTGGTTTGTGAATGCTCGACAGACGTAAAGTGTTGCTGGGTGCCTAGTTTGGCGAAAAATTCATGGAATTTTCAATCCATGAATTATGTTCCATTATCGCTCATATGGGCTAGAGGCATGTCGAATCGGGCGAGCACGTTTCTTTTGTAAAAGCAAAGTAAGTTGAATGTTGTGATTTTAGCTAAAGATTTTTCCTTAATCCACTTGGCGAAGTAGTCGACAACCACGATTAGGTATTTGTTTTGACAGGAACCTACTGTGAAGGGGCCGAGGATATACATCCCCCACCAGGCGAAGGGCCTCAATGATGACATAGTTCTTAGTTCATCAGAGGGTGCTAGGTGCATTTCCCTTTGACATTGGCACCAAATTGATTTATGATTTAAAAGAATCATTACCAAAATTCTCCAGATTAAATTTTTTACCCAAACTTGCACTTTCAATCAAACCTCTTTTTAAACTAAAAAGGGAAAAAAGAAAAAAAAAAGTTGAAGCAATTCAAATCGATAGAGCAACGCGCGCTAGAGTCAAATAAAAACAAGATGTCTCACACCTAGTCAATACATATTTCTTAACAAGTTTTGTGCAAAACTTTGCCAATCAACTATAATAACACCTAGGTTTTCCTATGGGGATCAATCCTCGATAAATCTACTTGGGACTCTTTAGTTAGTTTGTTGACAAAGAGGCTTAAATCTTTGAAGCACAAGTATGTTATTTTTGGTGGTCGAGTGGTTTTACTTAATTTTGTACATAATGATATCTATATCATCTTTATGTCTTTTTTGAAGATGCATGTGAAGGGTTGGAAGAATATAGTAAGGATTCAAGGAAGGTTTCTTTTAGGATAAGCTGAGGGGAATGTTAAGATCTTCAGATTGAGTGGACTTTCTAAATTAAAGAGTAAAATATGGCTCATAGGTAGGGATCTATGGTTGGTTAATTTAGCCCTTTTGGATAAATGGAGATGGGGATTGATTATTAGTGGTCTTTGGTGTGATATTCTTAAAGCTAGATAGATTGCTCAAGTTGTTTCTTACCTTTAGTGGGAGGACCTAAGGTTTCCAGTTTATTTCTTCTTGGTTGAATTGGGTGTCTTTTCTTATGTTTAAAGAGGATAACCCCTCTAATTAATTTGTTGATGGTATCCTTAAGAGAGCGAGGTCGGGCTTCTAAACTTGTTTTTGGGAGAATCCTTGGGTATGACGTATTCCCATTAATAATATATTTTATGGTTTGTTTATAATTTTTAATGGGTTAATTATACAAAACCCCTTATCATTAGGGCGAGATTCGGTTTTCCCCCTGAAGTTTTTTTTATTAACTCCCCCTAATAAAATCAAAAACCATATTTCACCCCCTCATATTACTGTGTCTATTGTTCATCATCTTCCCCAAACCCCAAAAACCCAAATTGAAGGAGCACGGTTTCCAGGTGGAGGATGAAAACCTTCAGGATCTAGTCGGTTAATAACACCTCTGAAGAACCAGTCATCAAATGAGGAGGAATCGGAACTTCATCAAACTCTTGGTTAACAAAACCTTTATCTTTTCCACCTAAATAAACACGAAGAACGCGGAAGTTTATGCCACCAAGATCTACTGCATAATACAACCATTCCTCTTCCCTGTAAAAGTTAGAAGATCGGTTGATTTGTGTTCGTCGGTCTCCGGATTCTCAAACCCCAAAATCAAGCCCCAAATCCAAACCCTTGAAGAATTGTCATTGTGACTATTGAAGAATCGTTCTCCGGATTCTCAAACCCCGTCTTTGCCTTCGCTTCCAACAATGCCTGCTGAAGAATCGTCACCGTGCCCGAACGGCTTTCAACATGGAGAAAGAAGATTCATCAATGGATGAAGCATCCCACATCTCTCAGAAACCCTGACCCTAATACCCATAACACCAGAACCTAATCCAATGGGGGGGGGTGTTATGAATCTCGCAACAGAATAATAGAGAGAGAAGGAGAAAGAAGGGTTAATAGAAGGAACAGTGGTGAAGGAATAAGAATGTTACGTGTTCTCCTTTTCAATCACTTATTCATTGATGAAGATGTTTTTCCCATTGGTGCTGCAATTTGGGGAAGATGATGAACATTGGACATGATATAGTAAAAGGGGGTGGTGAAATATGACTTTTGATTTTATAAGGGGGAGTTAATAAAAAAAACTTCAGGGGGGCAAAACCGAATTTCGCCCTAATGGCAGGGGGATTTTATATAATTAACCCATTTTTAATCAACCAAATAGGTTGGTAAGAGATGTTGGTCAAAGGAAATCTTATTTAAATCATAGGTGGAGGAGACCCTTCTCCATCTGTCAGTTACTTGTTATGTATAACTTTATCTTTGTTCTTCAAGGCTTTCTCTCTCTCTCTCTCTCTCTCTCTCTCTCTCTCTCGTTAGAGATAAATGGAGTTATAATCGTACAAAATATGATTTATTCTTTATTTCCTCTGCTTACTATGTTCTATTGGATCTTAATATCTCTTTTATGCCCTCTAACCTGGTTGAGTCTAATCCTTCTCCCCATCTATATTAGAAGGTCTTCTTCTAAATTTGTGGTCTTCTCTAGCCAACTTTTCAAAGAAAGAACATGTTTAAACATGATGTAATCATTGATCTTCATGGGATCTCTTATTACTTGTGTGGTGGTTCTATTTTTGTCACTTGTAATCCTTCTTCGACAATGTGGTATAAGATCTTTCAGTAATTAGGTTGGCAGATGGGTTCTTCTTGGTGATCATAAGATTATGTTCAAGTTTTTTTTTCTCTATTTAGGTGGTAGGGTTAAGTCTACGAGTGATTTTGTTATGATTTGTACTTTTGTTGTGTGGTCTATTTTGATGGTCGTAATGATTCAATTTTTTCATGTGCTTCAAGATCAGTGAAAAAGCAGAGAAGAATTTTTCTTAGCTTGTAAATGATTTCTATATAGAATAGAGGTGAACTTGTATACTTTGTGAATATTATCATCTATCTTAAATAATAGTGGATCAAATGCTTTCTCTTAATTCTAGAGTTGATTTTATTTGTAGCTTTTGGATGCTTTTCTAAGTGGATTTTGATTTGTCAATAATGGCTCTGATGATTTTAGATCTAACATGAACCATACGAGGTGAGATTTTTAATTAATTGGACTTTATTTTTATGGTGTAGTTCTAGGTCTTTTTTTTTCTTGGTTGATTGTTGTTGTTATACCTTTCTTTTTCTTTTTCTCCGGTTAGAAATCTATACTATGATAATTTATTTGTTTTTGGTTCTTTTTCTTCTTATTTAGTATATTAAATTACCATTAAAAAAATTTATAATAGTAAAAAATATTATTATATTGATTTTTAAGTGTTGTTTAACCTTCAAACTTACTCAGTAATATATAGAAAGAAACGAGATTGTATATGGTCTGTTTGGTTTAGGTTTAAAAAATAGATTTTTTTTTTATATTTATAAAAATAGATTTTGTAAAATCTTTTCTTAAATATTACAAATTTTTTATATTTATATTTTTTAAATTGCAAGATTAATTTTAACATCGTACAATATAAATATATATTATTAATGATTAAAAAATAATCAAAATCGTAATATTTGAAAAAAATTATATCTCAAAAATGATTTTTATGAAAATCTATTTGAAATAGTTTTAAATTTAAGTGATTTTTTTAAAAATATCCATTTTTTTCTCGGATAAAATGATAAAATATCTAAAATAATATTTTAAGAATAACTATTAAATCAAATTTTCATTTGAAGCGAAAAAAATTTATAATTTTTTTTCACAAAATTATATTAAACTGTAAAAATTATTATTTTTTAAAAATCAAAACCGACCATTTATAATAGATATTAAGTGAAAATCGTATGTGTATAAAAACTTTTACTTTTACTTCAAAAATAGCTTAAAATGAAATCTGTTCCGCCTATAATTATTTATTTGGTAGACAAAGATTCTTGGGTTAAAAACAATGGCAGAAATAGTTAGTGTGATGTAGCCAACTCTAATAAATTTAATTCTGTCAAAATTAGTTATGTACGTACCAATCCAAATATAAATTGGGAAATTCGTGTAGTGAGGAGAAGTAGTCAACTCATTCCTCTTTTTGTACAGTCGAATTATGTCGGCAATTTTAATTTTTTAATATTAAATTTGTGTTATCATGCTTGTTTGAATTTGCATAACAAGGATAAATGAGTTCCTTGTTTGCAGCCACATGTTTCAAAATAACTTGGTGTTTGTTTATTGTGATCACGAAATTTAAACACAATACTTAAACACACATAAAATAAATATAAATTAAATAATATATTATAAAAGACATATAAATTTATTTTATTACATGCAATCAAACAAAAAATATATATTCTTTAATTTTAACGGTTATCATTTATTATATTTAGTTTTAATATTTTTTTTTTAAACATGTGGGATATACGGGCGTTTGCACGGATTCCGGTGTGTTACACCTATTTCTTTAAAAAATATTATATAAAAAAAGGTAAAATTTAAAATAAGATTAATGGTAGATCAAAATTTAGATTATTCATTTATTTATTTGATTAGTAGTTAATTTGATCATATTTATAACATTTTTATTTATCAATATATATAAAAACATTTTAATCAATAATGTATTTTTGTCTTTGATATTTTATTCAATAATTAAATTATTGTTATTTATAAAAAAATTAAATTAAAATATTAATTTTCATGTTAAAACTGTAAAAAACAATTTTTTTCTTCCTACAATAGCAAAATTGTTCTCGTTTTTAACAATAGTTATTGACCCAATAGATAAAAATACTGTAATAAACAATATACTTAATCTCGAATATAAACATTAATATTGTTTTGACACAGTTTATGATAGACTTTCATGTATCCGTTAATATTCAATATATGGATTAATAACTTCATTTTACCGTTAATATTCAATATTTTGATCAGTAACTTCATCTTCCAATTTTTAACAATAGTAATTGACCCCTTAGATAAAAATTATTGTAAAAACAATGTACTTAATCCCTTATATAAATATTAATATTGTTTTGACACTGTCTATGATAAACTTTCATGTTCCCGTTAATATTAAATATCTTGATTAGTAACCTCATGTTTTTGTTAATATTCAATATTTGGATCAGTTACTACTACGAAAAAACTCATTTAACAACGGTTGGGAAAAATATATAATGACGCGAGCGAGGACGTTGTTATGTAGATTGTCATTGTATATATGATACTTACAATCACGACCCAATAGACATTGTAATAAACTGAAAAGTGTGCGACCTATTGTAACACCGTGAAAATTCATAACTTAATTATTTATTAATTATTTATGAATGTATGGTCTTGTGTGATTCATTGTGGTGTTGTGGTAATGAAATTATTTTATTTGGTGGTGATATTAGAATAATTATGAATATTATTTAAATATTATTATTAAAAAGAAATAAGGGAGTTAGAGGTCTTAAGAATATATTGGTCTTTTGTGGGAATAAGTGAGGGTAAAGGTGGAATTGTCTAAATAGGGGTATTTGATAGAAGGTGTGAGAAAAGTTTATTTCATTCGTGAAATTGTGGAGAAAGAGATAAGAGAACTAAGAAGAAAGGCTAAGGCTTGAAGTCTTGAAGAATTCAAGGAGATCATTGAAGGAATTTCACAAACCTAAGGTATGGGAGTATTTTTCGTTCAATGTTCATAATATAGAGACGAGTCTTATGAGGAATGGGGTTTTGAGGAAAATCTTAGGGTTTAAGAGGATTTATGAGATGAGGTTGATTAAATGAAGATGTTAGATGTTGTAGTTGATGAATAAATGATGGTAGATGACTAATAAAGCGAATCCTGTGATTTTCTGTGGTTAGAAAATGATTTTTGGTGAGTTTTATTGCAGTAGGTTCGTGCAGAAATCGCAGGGTTTTTCGGCTAAATTATCCTTTCTCGCTTAGTGAGCCGTTGGAAACTTTCGCATGTTTAAGGCAGTAGCTTGCGCGCTTAGCGAACAAAGGGTCGCTTAGCGAGACCTGACACTTTTTGAAAAATGTTTTATTCTTGAAAATGATTTAAAATGACATGTTTTATTGTCTTAAGTTGCCATGAGGTTGCTGTAAATTCTCGCCATGATGTAATATGCTAAATACTTAGGAATTTGTGATGAAATGATGTTAAGATGAGTTATGTTGTATTAGGATGATATGAAGCATTAATTGTTGGTGTAAGCCCTAGAGGCCAATACTTTTTTGGTACTTGTATCGGATTATTCGTTTAATAATAAAAGGCATTTCTTTATTATGTTTGTCTTTCAGAATAATAAAGTCCCTAGAATAGTTAGTCTGTTTAATGAAATGTTAAGTGTGACTTAATCATGAGATCCCATTAAACATAAAGACATTATTCTTAAAATATCTGTAGTCAAGCTTTATTGCAAAGTGGGATAACATTAAAGCATTGAGACTATTATGAAGATAGACTGATGATCACATCTCATGGATCATGGATAAAGAGTTATCAAGTCTTGACATAGGTATAAATATTAGGAGTAATATTTATACCGGATTGACCCGCTATGAGAATACTACATAGTATGTTATGCAAAGTGTCATAAGTTATTCTCATGGTGATAATGGTGTATTACCACCCTTCGACCTGAAACCACTATGGACCCTAGATGTAGAGTCGGGTGCTTTATTGCTGATCAAACATTATCCGTAACTGGATGATCATAAAGACAGTTGATGGGCACTCCACGAAGCATGCTGAGGGACATGAGTGTCCTAGATGGAATTTGCCAATCCTGCATAACAGGAGAAATGTCTAAGGGCCCAATATTGAACTGGACAAGGATGACACAGTGTATGCCTTGTGTTCAATATAGACATAGGGGCAAAAGGGTAATTGTACAAACATATATTATCACGAAAAAGGTTTTGTCAGATCACATGACATTTTCGTGACTTGGGTAGCAGTGATGTGTTGCTAGATACCGCTCACTGTTTATTATGTTAAATATATAATTTAATATAATTACCAACGTTACGAAATCCTACAGGGTCACACACATAAGGACAGTTTGATGAGAGATAGAGAAATCAAAGGAACACCGTAAGGTACGGTGCACTTAAGTGAAAAATAGAAATTCGGATAATATAATAATAATTATTGTTATTTTATAATGGTTATAAAATAATAATAAAATAAATATATTTATTATAATAATAGTTATTATAATAATATATAATATTATTATGGATCATGTGAATTGGGCTTTTAGCCCGCAGCCCACAAGAGAGTCTATAAAAGGAACCCTTGTGATAAAGCTTTTACTTGATGCAATTTCGTTTTTGATTCTCACTCAAATAATTCCGTTCGTAAGCAGCTAGCACTGTGACCGGAAGCTGTTCGTGTGGACTGAGTAGAGGCGTTGCACTTCATCAACGCTTGTGATCGCTGCATCAAAGATCTGAATCGCCACAAAGAGGTAACGATTCTATCACTGACCATGCTCATTCGTAAGGATCACTAAAGGAAAATTTTTGTTTTCCGCTGCGTTTAGATCGCAATTTTCCTTCATTAATGACATAAGTAGGTAAAGTATATTATATGTGTGAATGATGAATGAGCAATGATGATGAATGCATATGCAATAGTTGATGAGTTTTGATGATGCATGATTGTATTGCATCTTGCATTCATGGCATAATTATGATGGGGCTTCGGTCTGTTGGTAGCTTCAATCTCATTGTGTGGATTAAAGTGACATGATGTTTATGATGTGCTCCCTTGTGGAAGATTGATGACCCAATGTCCATTCGTGATGATGATTCGATACCACATGCATATTATGAGGATTGCATTTCATTCTTGGTGGTATATCATGATTGCATTTGTGTGTTTATGTGATGACGTGATAGATTTTGTTGTATATGGGTGAAACTTTAATGATTTATCTATTGATTCATGTTGACTTGTAATTCCTTCTTTATATTATTTATATTGAATGTGAATTTACTCACCTTGCCTACCTTTGGTGATGGTCGATTATGTCTGTCATACCCCAAATTTGTCCTACTATATAATTACTTTCATTATGTTTCTGCTTACTAACCTTTATTCAGAAAATCCAAAAAAAAGTGTGTTGCTTCTTACTGTCATACCCCCGGCTAAGTCTGCAAAGTGTGATCAATCAGCCGAAATTTAATTTAGTTTATTTAATTATCGGAATTTTAAACTAATAATAAAAGTGTGTTTATTATTATTTATTTGTGGTGATCAGTTATGGCCTTAGTTTATCCTTTATTATTGTTTTGGGATTTTTAAATACGGCCTGCGAGTCGTGCCTCTCTCTCAATCTCTTTATGTAACTTCTTTTCTCATCTCACTCCCTCGTATGTAAAACGAGTTTTCTTATATGTAATGTAATATTATGTTATGAAGAAAAAGGAAGTATTCAATATTAAAGGAGGATAACCTTGGAGATCATGCTTGGAGAAGCTTAGATCGTTATTAGGTTAACTTAGGTTCTCTCATTGGCTTGAGAGAACAATTGCGTTAGGGGCCATAATTGTATCTTTTTATATGTATGTTGATGCATGTAATTGTATGTTGATGCATGTGAGAGACGTTTTGCATGTTAAGCCGGTAAGATCAAACTAATAACAAATCCCCTCAAAATTAAATATTAAGTTTATGCTTTCCAATTTTTAGCACTCATCAAGACTAGTATCGAGCATTGTAGGTTTCGCCTACGCGAGGTGCATGTTCTATATTGGTAAGGTGTGATGGGATAATTGTAATATCCAATTGCTAAAACAATGGGTCAAACTTAACTAAACAAATTATAATAAGATTATACATGTTTAGAAGCAAGAATTGGGAATGATTCATGTGATGGATCAGAATAAGGAGTTATTCACCCAATTGAAAATATTCGAGAGTTGTATGAGATACAATTGGAAGGAGTTCCTACCTAAATAACTTAGTTTTGTGTAATCAGCCTAACGCTGACTTAAAACAAAGTGAAACATGGATCTCGACCCACTAGAAAGTCTTCCAACGGGATTTTCCGAATCAAATGATGAGGGTCATTTGTTTTGAATAAAATAGTGGGAGCATATTTGATTAAAGGCCTAATTAAATATGTTGTTTTAATGATACTTATATTTTCATATTTCTCTTGTAGATTACCATGACAAAAAACACATCAAACAATATTTTGCGATCCATCCTAGATAAGGAAAAATTGTCTGGGACAAATTTCTTGGATTGGCACCGTAATCTGAGGATTGTCCTCAAGCACGATAAGAAGCTGTATGTCTTGGAGACACCAGTTCCTGAGGAGGAACCTCCTAGTTCTGCACCAAAGGCAGAAAGAGATGCTTATAAGAAGCATTTCGATGATGCCAATGAAACCGCTTGCCTCATGCTTGCTACCATGAAATCTGAGTTGCAAAAGCAACACGAGAACATGTCTGCGTTCGATATGATCGGACATCTGAAAATGCTTTATCAAGAGCAAGCAAGAAATGAGAGGTTTTAGGTTTCAAAGTCCCTTTTTAACAGCAAGTTAGCTGAGGGAGCCCCTGTAAGTCCCCATGTACTCAAGATGATTGGGTATGTGGAGAACCTTGACAGATTAGGGTTTCCCCTTGGAAAAGAACTTGCGATTGATCTGATCTTGCAATCGTTGCCAGAGAGCTTCAGTCAGTTTGTCCTGAATTTCAATATGAATGACTTGGACAAAAGTCTTCCAGAACTGCTAGGCATGTTGAGAACTGCTGAGCAGAATATGAAGACAAAAGGGAAATCCATTCTGATGGTCAGTAATGGAAAGAAACAGAACAAGAGGCCCATCAAACAGGGTGGTAGAGGGAAAGGCAAGGAAGTTGCCAAACCCAAACCCACTCCTCCTGTTTTGAAGCCTAGTGGAGGAATAGCAAAGGAGGGCACTTGCTTCCATTGCGGTAAGACCGGACATTGGAAGAGAAATTGCCCAAAGTACCTGGAAGATAAGAAAAATGGAGTAGAGACTTCAAATTCAGGTATTTTTGTTATTGAAATTAATTTATCTACTTCTTCATCATGGGTATTAGATACTGGATGCGGTTCTCACATTTGTACTAATGTGCAGGGGCTAAAAAGGAGTAGAGATTTGGCAAAAGGTGAAGTTGACCTACGAGTTGGCAATGGAGCAAAGGTTGCTGCTTTAGCTGTAGGAACTTATGTTTTAACTTTACCTAGTGGTTTAATAATTCAGTTAGAGAACTGTTATTATGTACCTGCAATTAGCAGGAATATTATTTCCGTTTCTTGTTTGGACAAGTTTGGTTTTTCATTCATAATAAAGAACAATTGTTGCTCCATTTATTTGAATGATATATTCTATGCTACTGCAAAAATGAATAATGGACTATATGTCCTTGATCTTGAAATGCCAATTTATAACATTAATACTAAAAGGTTGAAACCTAATGAGTTGAATCCAACTTACCTTTGGCACTGTCGATTAGGCCACATAAATGAGAAACGCATTTCCAAACTCCATAAAGATGGACTCTTGGACTCTTTTGATTATGAATCATATGAGACATGCAGATCTTGTTTAATTGGAAAGATGACAAAGTCCCCATTCACAGGAAAAGGTGAAAGGGCTAATGATCTTTTGGCACTCATACATACTGATGTATGTGGACCACTGAACATACCAGCCAGAGGAGGTTTTCAGTACTTCATCACTTTCACTGATGACTTCAGTAGATACGGATATGTGTATTTAATGAAACACAAATCTGAGTCCTTTGAAAAGTTTAAGGAATTCAAGAATGAAGTACAAAACCAACTAGGGAAGAATATTAAAGTTCTTCGATCAGATCGAGGCGGTGAATATTTAAGCCTAGAATTTGATGACCATCTAAAAGAGTATGGGATTCTATCCCAACTTACTCCTCCTGGAACACCACAATGGAATGGTGTATCTGAGAGAAGAAATCGAACCTTGTTAGACATGGTCCGATCCATGATGAGTCACGCCGATCTTCCAAACTCCTTTTGGGGACATGCATTATTAACAGCAGCTTACACACTTAACCGTGTTCCATCCAAAAAGGTTGATAAGACACCATATGAGATATGGAGTGGTAAGAAACCACATATGTCTTACATGAAGATTTGGGGTTGCGAAGTTTACGTCAAACGACAAATTTCAACCAAGCTTGAGCCCAAATCTGACAAATGCTTATTTGTGGGGTATCCTAAAGAAACAAGAGGATATTACTTCTACAATCCTTCTGAGGGCAAAGTGTTTGTCGCTCGAACTGGAGTCTTTCTGGAAAGGGATTTTATTTCCAAAGGAAACAGTGGGAGGAAAATAGAGCTTGAAGAAATTCAAGAATCACAAAACATTGAAACACCTATGAAGGAACTAGAGCAGGAAACACAAGTAGTTGTGGAAGAGCAACCTGCTCAAGTAGAACAAGACCAGCGTAGGTCAAGCAGGACACGTCACCAACCTGAGAGATATGGATATCTTATAAGTGATCAGGGTGATGTATTACTCATGGATCAAGATGAGCCTGTGACCTACAAAGAGGCCATAACTGGTCCTGAGTCTGAGAAGTGGCTAGAAGCCATGAAATCTAAAATGGATTCCATGTACACAAACCAGGTTTGGACCTTGGTAGAACCTCCTATAGGAGTTAACCCTATAGGATGCAAGTGGGTCTTCAAGAAGAAGACTGACATGGATGGTAAGGTACATACCTATAAAGCAAGACTGGTTGCAAAAGGCTATAAACAAATTCATGGGGTTGACTATAATGAAACCTTTTCACCAGTTGCAATGCTTAAATCTGTTCGGATTTTACTTGCCATCGCTGCATATCATGATTATGAAATATGGCAGATGGATGTCAAAACTGCTTTCCTTAATGGGAATCTTCTTGAGGATGTGTACATGACACAACCTGAAGGATTTGACATACCACAAGATGCCCAAAAGATATGCAAGTTACAGCGATCAATCTATGGATTGAAGCAAGCTTCCAGAAGCTGGAATCTTCGTTTTGATGAAACCGTAAAACAATATGGATTCATCAAAAATGAAGATGAACCTTGTGTCTACAAGAAGGTTAGTGGGAGCATGATCGTGTTTCTGGTATTATATGTAGATGACATATTACTCATTGGAAACGATGTCCCTACCTTGCAACAAGTGAAGACTTGGTTAGGGAATTGTTTTTCTATGAAAGACCTAGGTGAAGCAGCCTATATATTAGGAATTAGGATCTATAGAGATAGATCACAAAAACTGCTTGGCCTAAGTCAGAGTACATACATAGATAAAGTGTTGAGACGCTTTAATATGCATGATTCCAAGAAAGGATTCATACCTATGCAACATGGTCTGTGTTTATCAAAAACACAATCCCCTTCAACTAAGGAAGAAAGGGATCGCATGAATAAGATTCCATATGCATCTGCAATAGGATCTATCATGTATGCCATGTTATGTACTCGACCAAATGTCTCGTATGCATTAAGTGCAACGAGTAGGTACCAATCTGATCCCGGTGATGCTCACTGGGTAGCTGTCAAGAATATCCTTAAGTACTTGAGAAGGACTAAGGATTCATTCTTGATATATGGAGGTCAGGAAGAGCTTGATGTAATTGGTTACACTGATGCTAGCTTCCAGACAGATAAGGATGATTTTAGATCACAATCTGGTTATGTGTTCTGTCTCAATGGTGGCGCTGTGAGCTGGAAAAGTTCAAAGCAGGAAACAGTTGCTGATTCTACAACTGAGGCCGAGTATATTGCTGCCTCAAATGCAGCAAAGGAAGCTGTTTGGATCAAGAAGTTCATTAGTGAACTTGGCATAGTCCCTATCATTGTGGATCCCATTGGTTTATATTGTGATAACAATGGTGCTATCGCACAAGCTAAGGAGCCTAGATCTCACCAACGATCCAAACACATACTTAGGCGTTATCACCTCATTCGAGAGATAATCGATCGGGGAGATGTGAAGATATGCAGAGTACCTACACTTGACAATATCGCTGACCCATTAACAAATCCTCTTGCGCAACAGAAGCATGATGGTCATACTAGATCTATGGGTATTAAGGGTATGCCTAATTGGCTCTAGTGCTAGTGGGAGATTGTTGGTGTAAGCCCTAGAGGCCAATACTTTTTTGGTACTTGTATCGGATTATTCGTTTAATAATAAAAGGCATTTCTTTATTATGTTTGTCTTTCAGAATAATAAAGTCCCTAGAATAGTTAGTCTGTTTAATGAAATGTTAAGTGTGACTTAATCATGAGATCCCATTAAACATAAAGACATTATTCTTAAAATATCCGTAGTCAAGCTTTATTGCAAAGTGGGATAACATTAAAGCATTGAGACTATTATGAAGATAGACTGATGATCACATCTCATGGATCATGGATAAAGAGTTATCAAGTCTTGACATAGGTATAAATATTAGGAGTAATATTTATACCGGATTGACCCGCTATGAGAATACTACATAGTATGTTATGCAAAGTGTCATATGTTATTCTCATGGTGATAATGGTGTATTACCACCCTTCGACCTGAAACCACTATGGACCCTAGATGTAGAGTCGGGTGCTTTATTGCTGATCAAACATTATCCGTAACTGGATGATCATAAAGACAGTTGATGGGCACTCCACGAAGCATGCTGAGGGACATGAGTGTCCTAGATGGAATTTGCCAATCCTGCATAACAGGAGAAATGTCTAAGGGCCCAATATTGAACTGGACAAGGATGACACAGTGTATGCCTTGTGTTCAATATAGACATAGGGGCAAAAGGGTAATTGTACAAACATATATTATCACGAAAAAGGTTTTGTCAGCTCACATGACATTTTCGTGACTTGGGTAGCAGTGATGTGTTGCTAGATACCGCTCACTGTTTATTATGTTAAATATATAATTTAATATAATTACCAACGTTACGAAATCCTACAGGGTCACACACATAAGGACAGTTTGATGAGAGATAGAGAAATCAAAGGAACACCGTAAGGTACGGTGCACTTAAGTGAAAAATAGAAATTCGGATAATATAATAATAATTATTGTTATTTTATAATGGTTATAAAATAATAATAAAATAAATATATTTATTATAATAATAGTTATTATAATAATATATAATATTATTATGGATCATGTGAATTGGGCTTTTAGCCCGCAACCCACAAGAGAGTCTATAAAAGGAACCCTTGTGATAAAGCTTTTACTTGATGCAATTTCGTTTTTGATTCTCACTCAAATAATTCCGTTCGTAAGCAGCTAGCACTGTGACCGGAAGCTGTTCGTGTGGACTGAGTAGAGGCGTTGCACTTCATCAACGCTTGTGATCGCTGCATCAAAGATCTGAATCGCCACAAAGAGGTAACGATTCTATCACTGACCATGCTCATTCGTAAGGATCACTAAAGGAAAATTTTTGTTTTCCGCTGCGTTTAGATCGCAATTTTCCTTCATTAATGACATAAGTAGGTAAAGTATATTATATGTGTGAATGATGAATGAGCAATGATGATGAATGCATATGCAATAGTTGATGAGTTTTGATGATGCATGATTGTATTGCATCTTGCATTCATGGCATAATTATGATGGGGCTTCGGTCTGTTGGTAGCTTCAATCTCATTGTGTGGATTAAAGTGACATGATGTTTATGATGTGCTCCCTTGTGGAAGATTGATGACCCAATGTCCATTCGTGATGATGATTCGATACCACATGCATATTATGAGGATTGCATTTCATTCTTGGTGGTATATCATGATTGCATTTGTGTGTTTATGTGATGACGTGATAGATTTTGTTGTATATGGGTGAAACTTTAATGATTTATCTATTGATTCATGTTGACTTGTAATTCCTTCTTTATATTATTTATATTGAATGTGAATTTACTCACCTTGCCTACCTTTGGTGATGGTCGATTATGTCTGTCATACCCCAAATTTGTCCTACTATATAATTACTTTCATTATGTTTCTGCTTACTAACCTTTATTCAGAAAATCCAAAAAAAAGTGTGTTGCTTCTTTCTCAAGGTTTTACAAAGTCATTTCAGTTTGAATTGTTCGGTGGTAGCTATGCTCACCAGAGGTTGTAGGAGAAAGTTCAATTGTGGCCAAGGCGTCCATCTGTGGTTTTAAATTGTGGGTTACTTACCAAATCTCAAGCTCGTTTATCCATTCACATTTTCTTATATGAGTAAATCCATTATACCCAATAACCGTTTTTTAAATCCATTTATCAATATCCATTATTCATATTCGTCCATATTTTTTTCAATTTCTAAACCATTTTCATTTTTCTAATCCATGTTCCAAATTCAATTTGATTTCTTTAAAAAAAAAACATTTCGTTCAGAATCATTTCACTATCCAATTCTTATTGCAATATTCATTTCCATTATCTTTTAACCATTTTTATCATCACCACTTTTTATTAGTCAAGAGTCAAATCCAATTTACAAATAAAAAAGGCCCATATGCACTAAGAGCATTACAAGTCCAATAAAAAAACATGAGCCTATTAGAGGAAAATTATATCTTGTACCCCTACAATCATCCTGATACCCCTACATAATTTTTAAATTCCTTTACATTTTTATTAGATTCATTGTTTATAAAACTTTTCATTTTCTAACTTTAATTCTTACATTTTATAATTATATTTTCTTTTATTTTCATTTTAATGTTTACTAAAATTGTAACTAATTCCTTTTATATTTGAAAAAAATCCATTAAATTTTAGTTGATATATTTTTGAAGTAATATAAAATAAATTTACCGTATTACTTAATCTTTAATTCAATTTTAGAAACACTTTTCTAAAATTTAATTCTTACATAACTATAAATTAATTTCAGTAATTCCTTTATATTTTTATTAGATTCATTGTTTATAAAAAATTTCATTTTCTAACTTTAATTCTTACATTTTTATAATTATATATATATTTTTTATTTTCATTTTAATGTTTACTAAAATTGTAACTAATTCCTTTTATATTTGAAAACAATCCATTAAATTTTAGTTGATATATTTTTGAAGTAATATAAAATAAATTTACCGTATCATTTTAATTCAATTTAATATAAATATAAAAAAAATACGAACCGGATAACCCAGCCTTGCTACTTCCGGTTAAGAAATTCCACAACCGGATAACACATGCGTGCTACTTCCGGTTTGGAAATTTTCTGAACCGGAAAACATAACAATGCTACTCCGATTTGTAAATTTTTCAACCGGATAATTCATTATTGCTACTTCCGGTTTGTAAATTTCTCAACCGGATAACTCATCATTGCTACTTCCGGTTTGTAAATTTCGCAACCGGATAACTTACCCATTGTACTTTCAGTTCGTCTCGTCCAATGTTAAAAAATATTATTTTTTTACTCTGACTTCGCGGTAAAAATTTAAATTATTAATTAAATATTGAAAGGACAAAATTAGAATTTAGAAATTATGTAGGAGTATCAGATGATTGTATGGGTACAAGGTATAATTTCCCTATTAGAGTTTTTACTACATCACAAAATATCGGCCCATTCATTTACAATGCCATCTTCACATCATGGTAAGAAAAAAATATGAAAAAAAGAGGAAGTTACAATCCTAGCAACTTTCAGCCTGCACAAGACCCCACATAACATTTTGCCACATATCTCCATTAAGTTCCTTGCAACACAAAACCAAAAAAATCCGCACATGCCGACGTCCTTCAAAATGCAGACCTTCATTCACGGAATGACATCACACAGTTCTCAACTTCAATTTCTTCACTCAGTTCCAACGTATATTCCGTACATACATCAACACCACTATGGTCTACCTGAAAGAAATAAAAAGAATACCATCACAAACGACAAAATGTTGATCACGTGAATTTTGTACCAGCAACTCCACTCACAACGATTATGCAGCAAAGACGCACATGATGCTGCAAAAACACCGCATCTTCATTATTCACAACTCACAAATTTCTTCTTCAATTTTTTTCCTCAAATAACGTTTTCAGCCTCTATATAATAGACACATTCCACTCTCAATTTCAAGCTTGAAACAGCTAATAAATTTCTACAGAAATCTCTCCAAAACACTAAGCTTCATCTTCACCATATATCATTAAACTTTCAATCACCACTCACCCATCTCTATTTTCAAGATTCATGTACAATACTACATCTTTGAGAACAACAACAGCAAACCCAACGGACTTGCAGAACCCTTCCCATCATCATACAACAATAAATCTCATCAAGCTTCAAAAATCCCAGAATAACACATCAATAAGCCATAAACCATCATCAAATAATTCGTTTTCCATTCTCAAACCATAACACGAACCACCTGCACTCAAACTATAATCTCCATAACCCTTCATGAACCTTTCAAACACTCACCAACCATAAACAAAAAACATAACGAGATGAGGAGAGATTCATGAATAACAAACTCGAATATGAGATTGAGATCAAACATACCGAATCTGAGAACAAACCCATTGAAGTAGAGAGAACACCGAGAGAATCGAAATCACAGACCAAAGCCATAACAAATGGAGAAATGGATTGTGGATGAGAGATTCCGCTCAAAAACGTGATTGAGAGGTTCGAGAAGACAAACGACGACGCGCCGCCGTGAGAAGCAGTGGTACACGGTGAGAAAAACAAAAGACGGAAAAATCTTGAGGCAGAGGATCACCGGCGGCTTGAACAAGAGGGTAGGGTTGGTTTTGTTTGAAGTTGTAACACCCGAAAATCTAAATTAATTATTTAACCAGTTATTTAATTAATTTAGCATGATTTTGTGAGTTTAAGTGATGGTTGATGGTTATGACACATGATGATATAATAATGCGATATGGGGAGGTGTTGGAATAAGAATAAAATTTGAGTATAAATCCTAAGTTATTATTTTATTAAGATTATTTAGATTTAATAAAGGATTAATCTAGATAAGTAAATAAATAATAATATTAGAGATTTTTAAAGATAAAGTGGTAAATATGGATTGAGTCAGTGAGGATAAAAAAAAATTGTGTAAAGAGGCCCTATGAGGGTAAGAGGGGAATATATGAAATCAGATGTTTGGGAGAATTCTGGAGATCGATCATATTTTTGGGAAAACTTCTCCGAGGTACGATGGCAGAAAGGCGAGGACTCAAAGGTTTCTTGAAGACCTCGGGGAAAGAGAATTTGTAGTTTGACATCTAAGGTATTACAAGTATTACCTTTCATTATAATTGATATAAGGTTTTAGATTGTATGTGAATAGTTTAGGGTTCGAGGATTTATGGGAATCTTATGATGATTTGATGAATTCAGTATTCTATAAAGTGTTAATGTTTATTGAATTGTTGATGTGAAATTGTTATTATTAGATTAAGTTTAATCGATGGGTAACGGTAGTGTATATGAGTTTGATTTGGATGAAAATTTCAGATGAGGAATTGAGAATTATAATTGTAAGGGGGTTTGTAATCATTATTATTATTATAGCAGACTTATAGGAATTGATATTAGTAGGCGTTGTGAATTATGACGAATGAGGGTTAATAGAATAATTTGATAAACATGAGTGATGTAACTAGGAGACTGGATTTGTAATTGATTGTGAATAAATAAGAATAAGTAAATTAGAGAGTATCTATGTTTTGGAATTGTAGCATAACTAACTGGTATAGCAGAGACGAATAAATTGGTGAACGGCGCTGGGAATGGTGTGACGCTTGTGAGACCGTGTGTGACAGTGTGACGGTCGTCACAAATGAAAGGGGCACGAGGGTCATGGTCCTGGGGGCGACGATCGTAACGCCTATGTATCTTTCTTTTTCCTTGTTTTCTGATGGCTTTGCATAATGTCTGTGTATTTTGTTTTCTTTGATTTTCTAGAAGTCTGTTCTTGTTAATTCAAGGATATTTGGAGTAACAACGGTATGAATTATATTATGTATAATTGTGTAATAAGTGTTATATGGAAGAATATGATTATGTATGTTGTAACATGTGTAATATGTGAGTTTGTTGGCTGAATATTTGTTATGATGAATTGTTACTGTGAAGTAATACTATGTTTGGTCGTGTATGTTAGTATGTGATACGAGTGTTCCTTAATTTTCTAACCGTGAGTGGGTTTTACATACCGTTTGAAGCATTGGAGAGATACCGAAATGATCTAATTTCTGGTAAAATAATAGTAAGCGTAAGATATGGTTATATGGTGATTGTGATGTAGTTGAAGTAACGAGATTAAGTTCCGAATTAGTCGTGTGTATGTGTTATTATACAAATTGTTAGAATGATGTTTCGAAGGGAATGGTCTGGTACTTATTAAGATGAGTGATGATATCTTGTCTATGATGTGTGTATATATGAAGTATGTGAAGGAATTATGACGATTATGATGATTAAGATGTTTATGACGCTTATGATGATTAAGATGTCTATGAGATATATGATGATATTTTGGTGAATGATGATGCGTTTTGACTAGCCGTGGTCGTATTTATGTGTTGTTGTGCATCATGAATTCATAGCATTGCTTAGGACGAATGGTCCAGTGATGTTTTGTAGGATGATGATCCAGTGAAGAATTGTAGGACGATAATGTCCAGTGATGGCCTTAATCCCATTGTGTGGATTAAGTGCGATTTGTGATGTGCTCTGGTTCCAAGCGAGGACGGATCATATTGATTGGGATCCTTGGAGATAACGATGACTAAGTCATCAGTGATGTTTTCGGTACAGCAAACATAAAGTCCATGAAGTTTCATTGTATTGTTTGTTTCATTGCCAGATCTTATTGATTATGTGAAGTATTTTGTTGGTGTTTTGGAATTATGATGTTTTGAGGAGTATGAAGTATGATATGAATTTTCTGTAGTTGTTGTTATTTATATTGAAGTATGTGATGATATGTTGTGGTTGTTTAATCATGATCAATGTTATGCCTATTTATTATCTCTTTTATAATAATTATAATTACTCACCCTTTCTGCATAGAATTGTTGCCTCGAACGTGGGTAACTTGTAGGTGAACAAAGATTAAGTAATGAAATCTAGGAGTTGCTCCAAAGTATGTTCTTCATTCCGTAGGGATGAAGGGAGTCTTGCACTGATACGTAACATCGGGGTTGGGGTTGTTCTCTTAATAGCCTTTTGTGTTTTGTTGTTTTGAAGATTATGTGAATACTTGATGATTTTCATTTTTATTTCGAGTTATGATTTATGTGATGCTGAGAACTATCTTTAGGATATTGAGTTGATTTTAAAGAAGTTTGAACTTGAATCTGCTGCAAAAATATTTTAACTGATTTTGTTATGATGTTAAATATATTATTTTTATTAAGTATGTTGCATCTCGTGTTACAGAGTAGGACATTGATGGTAAGATGTTTGAGAAGATGTGACGCCCATGGTTGTGTATGATGATTTATTAATTTGATTAAAATAATTATGATTTATCTGCGGGGTTTGTTGTGTGTTACATTAGTGGTATCGGAGCAGGTCGGTCTGTTTGGCCAATGTTGTCTAGTGTTGTTTATCCTTTAGTATGCGACAAGTGTGTGGAACACTGTCGGTACTTGTTATTTTCTAACTATTTATCTCCAGGTGTTGGTTCAAAATAAGTGGGGGAGAAGTTACTTCCCGAAGATGTTTCCGGTGTGATGAGTTGTTTCAGTGTGCTGTTAACTGCAAGATTGCAAAAGTTATTGGATCGATAATATTTCAAAAATGACAAGAGCTAAGATTCATGAATTCTTGTCGGGAGGTTAAAGTTGAAGGGTCCTTGAGGCGGAACAAACTGATTTAGTTGATGGTCGATGATGAAGAACTGGTGACGGGTAGTATGCTTTGAGTATAATTAAATTGAAGGAGGAGTAATTTCAGATTTTAGTGAAGAGTGTGGATAGTTGGAGGATCTTAGAAGCAAGAGAGTGAGAGAGAGAGAGAGAGATGTAGAACTCATTTGCCTCAATTCTGATTTTTGCTTTCGTAATTATAGAACAACCTTCAGTATAAGGGGCATAACTTTTTACTTGTAACTCTGATTGAATCGGTTCTGGACTTTTTGGAAAGTTTACAAAATTCCCTATAGTTTGCAGATAAATTTTTTCTTCGCCATATTTTTGAAGAGGGATAAAAACGCATTTGAATATTTGAGTCTAGTGCTGATTTTGGTGGAACATCCGTATACGGGATTTCTGGATCAACAGCCATTGCAAGGACGATAACTTTTTAGTCGTAACTCAGATTTAAGCGATTCTTGAAGTTCTAAAAAATCTACATGAAATTTCCTTCATTTTGGAATATAATTTTGGGTTTGGGAGATCTGTATTGAAGGAGATAATTGTGTTTGAAGTTGAACAATTCTTGCTATTTTGGATGATATGGTATCAACATGTGTCGGGAAAATCTTAGAGAGTCTTTATCACCAACCAGATGATGAGATGGTACTGTTGAGATTGTGACTGGAATGAGACCCAACTAGGAAACTGTATGTATTATAGAGGTTCTAAGATTAAAATAAAAATGAAAGATTTGATAGTGTTGTTAAAATTCTTACTTTGGATAAAGGTTTCAATTGGACCAAACTGATTTTGATTGTATTTGGTGTCGTAGTAGTTCTGGTAATGGGAGAATAATTAACAATTGTGTTATGCTACGAGCGTGACTATAGAAGAATATGTAATGGATTTAAGGTGTTTATGTGCCATTGGAAGGGTTGAAAAGAAGGAAAATAAGAAATTGTTTGGAAGCCTTATAGGGATTGGAATCATGCTTGTGTTGAGAAAGTGTCGAAGTATGGCAAAGAGAATTAGAGGAATTTTTATCATCAACCATATGCGGAAATGGTATTATCAAGAGCATGATTGGAATGAGATTCAAATGTGAAAAATATATGGATCCTCGATGCTGTTAGATTTAAAGGAGATTATTAGACCATGTTGTTTTAGAGGACATTGAGAAAAAGTTCAAGAGGAAATGTTATTGTAATTAGTAACGATGATTTATGCTCTATCATGGTTGTCGTATACCTATGGACAAATTGAGGAACTGATCACCCTTAATCTCTTGTTGATAGTAGATGGGACCGTTTTGGATGTGATAGACTTGTCTTACCAACTTGGTAGTATGGAAATAAATTAGTATTCTGTTGAGGAGATAGTCGTTCACCCTTTCATATGAGCCTAATGGAAAGTGACAAGGAAAGAGTTGAGATTTATTGAATAACTGGGAAATTTGAGTTGTTATGCGAGCTAACGCCACAAAATGGGAGATTGAGGATATAAAACTAAACAATAATTTTCTGGTGAATATTAAAGAGATTCAAAAGCTAGTTGTGAGATTTGCGGAGCTGATAGATGATGGAAATAATATTGTATGATGGAATCGTAGATTTATAGGTTATGTTGATGTTCATATGACAGTGTGGATAGTGATGGTGACGAACTTTTGGTGTTCCGGCCTAAAAGTGGAAGAGATCCTATAGTGATGAGACATGGCGTGAATTAAATTTATACGTTCACAACTTAGTAGCATTGCTTCTTGTTGGATTATAGTAATTAACAATGTGGAATTTGAATTTGTGGTTTTTGAATGGTTGTCGATACGACGTGGAATCAGCGAGAAGGATGCGGGAACCGTATCTAGAGTGGATTACCTCAGATAATTTTCAGGGACGAAAATTCTTTAAGTGTGGGAGAGTTGTATTACCCATAAATCTAAATTATTTATTTAATCAGTTATTTAATTAATTTAGCGTGATTTTGTGAGTTTAAGTAATGATTGATGGTTATGACGCATGATGATATAATAATGTGATATGGGGAGGTGTTGGAATAAAAATAAAATTCAAGAATAAATCCTAAGTTATTATTTTATTAAGATTATTTAGATTTAATAGAAGATTAATATAAATAAGTAAATAAATAATAATATTAGAGATGTTTAAGGATAAAGTGGTAAATATGGATTGAGTTAGTGAGGATAAAAATAAAATTGTGTAAAGAGGCCCAATGAGGGTAAGAGAGGAATATATGAAATCAGATTTTTGGGAGTATTTTGGAGATCAATCGTATTTTTGGGAAAACTGCTCTGAGGAACGAAGGAAGAAAGGCGAGGACTCGAAGGTTTCTTGAAGACCTCGGGGAAAGGGAATTAAGAGTTTGACATCTAAGGTATGGGGAGTATTACCTTTAATTATAATTGATATAAGGTTTTGGATTGTATGTGAATGTTTTAGGGTTCGAGGGTTTATGGGAATCTTATGATGATTTGATGAATTCAGTATTCTATACAGTGTTGATGTTTATTGAATTATTGATGTGCAATTGTTATTATTAGATTAAGTTTAATCGATGGGTAACAGTAGTGTATATGAGTTTGATTTGGATGAAAGTTTCATATGAGGAATTGAGAATTATTATTGTAAGGGGGTTTGTAATCATTATTATTATAGCAGACTTATAGGAATTGATATTAGTAGGTGTTGTGAATTATGATGAATGAGGGTTAGTAGAAGAATTTGATGAACATGAGTGATGTAACAAGGAGACTGGATGTGTAATTGATGGAGAATAAATAAGAATAAGTAAATTAGAGAGTATCTGTGTTTTGGAATCACAATATAACCAACTGATATAGTAGAGATGAATAAATTGGTGAACGGCGTTGGGAATGGTGTGACGGTCGTAAGACTGTGTGTGACGGTCGTCACAAATGTAAGGGGGACGTGGGTCATGGTCCTGGGGGTGACGATCAAAACGCCTATGTATATTTCTTTTTCCTTGTTTTCTGGTGGCTTTGCATAATGTCTGTGTATTTTGTTTCTTTGATTTTCTGGAAGTCTGTTCTAGTTAATTCAAGGATATTTAGAGGAACAACAATATGAATTATATTATGTCTAATTATGCAATAACTGTTATATGGCAGAATAAAGTGATGTATGTTGTAACATATGTAATATGTGAGTTTGTTGGCTGCATAATTATTATGATGAATTGTTACTGTGAAGTATAATTATGTGTGGTTGTGTATGTTAGTATGTGATACGGGTGGTCCTTAATTTTCTAACCATGAGTTAATTTTACATACTGTTTGAAGCAATGGAGAGATACCAAAATGATCTAATTTCTGGTAAAATAATAGTAATTGTATGATGTGGTTATATGGTGATTGTAATGTAGTTGGAGTAACGAGATTAAGTGTCGAATTAGTTGTGTGTATGTTTTACTATATAAATTGTTAGAATGATGTTTCGAAGGGAATGGTCTGGTACTTGTTATGATGAGTGATAATGTATTGTCTATGATGTGTGTATATATGAAGTATGTGAAGGAAGTGTTGAGGAAAAAATATTTGTAATGTTTTGAAGATGACAAACTTTTGAGTGAAATATAATTAAGATTATGATCTTATTTGTTATTTAATGTGTGCTATTGAGTGGAAATTAATAAGGCAGATATGTATAAATGTTACCATCAATGGATGCAAGAATAAATGATTCTCAAGTTTATTATCAAGATCATTACAAGAAAATAAAAGTACTTGAATATTATTTCATTTCACACAAGAGGACCAAAGGTTAAAACGTGAGTATCAAGAATATTATGAAATGACATCATGGTAATTATGTATCATCCATGAGTATCAAGAAATTAAAGTAATGGACAATTTGTAATATCTTTTATTACCTGGAGAACAAGGAATTAAAACAATGACAAAGCTGTAATTATCAAATGACCTTTTTTTTAATTACATAAAGCAACCAAGGATCAAGAAAATATAAGATGAGGATCAACATCACTAAATGACATTTTTGTAAATAGAAGATCTTCCACTTTACACTACAAATGAAAAAATGGTAATTACTAGTGGCAGACTTGTAAATAGAGGTTCATACTCAGGGAAACCTTAACAAGTAAGAGGATCAGAAACTCTATAAAAGCCTTTGTTCTTCATTTCATTTTGAACACATCTAAAAGGAAAAAATTTCAAGAGAAACATTCATCAATTTACTTACCAAAATTCTTTCTCACTAAAATCATATTTTTATAATCAAGAATATTCATTCTAAGAATATATGTCTTAAAATCACATCATTCATTCAAGGAAAAATCAAGAGAGAAAAAACAGTCATTCAAGGTGAGTTCAATAGAGAAAATTCATCATATTTTTCCAAAGTTATATTCTCAATAAAATCATATTCTTAGAATCAAGGATCTATATTTCTAAGATTATTTTCCTTAAAACAACATCCTCTCAATAATCATTTGTTGAGGAATTGTGAATCCAATCCTCCTTACAAATCATAATTAATACTTGTATATCCTCAAGTCAAGGTTGATCTTGGGTGATAGTGTAAGCTAGACGAAGCTTTGTAATCAGTGTTGTAAGCCTGGTGAGGCTAAAGAAAATACATGTTGGTGTAAGAAAAGGATCAAAAGATATTGATCATTAATTGGAAAGTCTCACAAAACGTGAGGACTGAAGTAGCCAAGTTTGGTAAACCAGGATAAATCTCTGTGTGTTCTCTCTTAAACTCTTTCCTTTAAAGCTTGCTTATTTATACATAGATCACACACTACAAACACTTTAATTATTGATTATATTTATAGTTTATTTTGATAAAGATTGTTTCAGAAATTAAAAGCAAGGTTTTAAAAGGGTCACTATTTACCCCCTTCTAGTGAAATTTCTATCTACTTCAATTGGCATCAGAGCACGACCTCTAAGGTTAAAGCACTTAACAGTGTAAGAGGAAAAGATCCAAGAAGAAATGTCAAAATCAATAAAATGCGTACATGCATCAAAGTCTTCAAGTATACCATTATGCTCTAATGAAAAGATTCAGAATAAAAAACACTCTCAACAAAAGAGAAATATGAAACATCAACAACACACTCAACAAATTGATGATGAAAATGAATTAGTGAATTCTAAATCAATTTTGGAATTGCATAAAATGGCATCCTCAAAATTAGAAGAGCGAGAAGTCAACATGTGTCTAATGGCAATCTCTGATTTTGAAAAGGTAAAATTTTCTCAACCTTGTCCTTTATGTAAACAACTTGAAATATAGTTTGATAATTATTTAAATGACTCAAACATTTTGTCTAAAAATTGTTTGTCTCTAAAAAATCAATTTTATGAGATAAAGAAAGAAAATGAAATGCATCAAATTAAAAATGAAGAATATTCTAAAATCATTCAAAACATACAGCTACTCAGTGTAAAATGTCTAAGAAACTTAAGAAGCTTAATGAAGGAAAAAATGAGGTTCATTCTCAAAATTCTTCTGAAACTCAAAAAGAGAACAATGATTTGAAAACAAAAGTTGAAGAACTAACAAATAATATTACTAGATTTATAAAATCTACTAAAACTTTTCAAAAAATCATGGGATCTCAAGTAGGAGTTTTTGAAAAAGCTGGAATTGGATTCAATACTTTCAAAAATTAAAGGATTTACAAAAAAAAATTGTCCCTAATATCAAGGATGAAACAATCAAGAAGGAAAAACATGTATACAAGCAAGATGAAAATTTTAAGAAAGATGTCAACAACTATAAATTTATTTGTGTTCCCGAAAGCAAAAATAATGAAACCAAAAAGGAAAAATTTATATGCAAAGATAGTGAAAGTATCAAGAAAAATAAAAACAAAGAAAACCTCATAAAAAGATGTTGTTATTGCAAAAAAAAACTAACCATCATGAATCAAATTGTTACTTTAGAAAGAAGAGAAAATGTTCTTATTGTAATAAAACTGGTCATCATGAATCTAATTGTTTCAGCAAGACTACACATCTCATAAAAACTAACTCTCAAGGACCCAGGTCCATATGGGTATCCAAATCATTACTAACTTATGATGCAGGAATATCTTCTAAAAAACAAGAAAAAGCTTTGGTACTTGGACAGTGGTTGCTCAAGACATATGAATGGAGATAGAACTTGTTTCTTATCATTGAAAGAAAAGATGGTGGATCAATAACTTATGGAAATGGTGTTATCATACCCCAAATTTTCCCTACCCATGTAATTTTAATAACCATTATTAAAATTTCAAAAAATGTGTTGTATCTTCCATTTGTTCTTGTTGTCAAAACTCAGGTATTGCAACATTGAATCGATTTTCTGTCAAGGTTATTGTCGCTCCCGATAAATGGGGAATGGCCCAGATAAAGGTACAGACGCGAACGGTCGGCGAAAGAGGGATGTGAGAACACACAGGAGTGAACTCACGGGGAATGAATAGAGTCGCCAGCTAGGCATTTTTATCCCGGAGGAAAGGCAATGCTGCATAGACCTTGAAAAATATGGATAAGACGGTTGCGAAACAGAGAGACTGAGAAAGGGGGTTGGTTACAACCTGGGAAGGTATTAGCACCCAGATTGTCCGTCGTACTCGACGGGATCCACGCTTAAAAGATTTGTGTTTTAAAGGGGTAGTGTCAGTGCAATTTGTGCATAAAGAAGCTGGAAAAGATGTACAGGTGTCAGTGCAAAAGGAAGTGTAAAGTGTAATATATACAGTGTCTGTGTAAGGAAAAGAGTGAAATACTCATGATAATGAGGCTAAAAGAAAGAAGCTGGAAAGAGGGGGAATATACAGAGACTTTTGTTCGATAACTGTTAAGTTATGCCTACGTATCCTCTCGTGCAATGAGGAAGTCAGAACACCGTAGTTCGACTCAAAGAGACTGAAAGATGAATTGACTTGTGAACTGCTTACTTGTCTATGCTCAAGTGTATGACCTGTCTGGCTCAGGTGCAAACTGTCTTGCATTAGACGGAAGAAGCAAGTTCTCGTTTATGAGTGAATGAGATGAGAAAAGAATCCCGAAAGAGACGATTATTGTTTGTTTTTGAGTTTTCAGTCTTTTATTGCTTTTGAGAGTTTGTCATAAGTTAATGAGCTTAAGCCTAAACCAATGGGCTAGTAAACTCATCACATCTTCCCTCTGATTAGGGGTAATGAGGATACCTTAAGTGTGAAGTCAGCTTCTCACACTTAATCACCTTTGATGCATGATTAAGTTCATTAACCTACTTGTGATTATTTAGATGTTTTTGGTGTTTTTGTTTAGTGTTAAGTAATGAGATTAAGCCATAATCAGGGATTAAACAGACTCATTACACCATCCTAATAGAAGGATAATAGATGGGAATGTTTAAGCTGAGGAAAGCTCCTCAACTTAATCCATGATTAGGGATTAAACTCATGACAGAACAAGCCTTTGATTAAGTGGATTTTATTTAATGGTATGATGATGAAATGACTTTTTATGATTTATGAGACAACTTGAGGGGGACTTGTCCACTAACACTAGGGTTAGTCCTTCTTAACCAGTTAAGGAAGAATTAGAACCCTAATGCAAGGCCCAAGTTACAAGCTTGATGTCTTAGTGATTATTAGATGGATTGATTAAAGGATTTTAAACACATTAAGGGTTTAACACTTAGGATTAAAGTTATACACTCCATCCTAATAGAAGGATGCAGGCATAAGCTTAATCACAAAGCCTTAAAGCCTTTAGGGTTTAGTCCCTGATTATGAGGTGAGAAGAGAAGACTCAAAGAGACACAAAGGTAAAAACTAAGTGGGGAACTAATCAAAACCCTAATTATTGTCATGCTTGGTTGTTCCTAAGGTTTGTGAGGTTTATCAAGAAAGATCTTCAAAGGGACCACCAGGAAGCAGATGAAGGGATCAGGAGAAGCAAAGCAACTTGCTTCATTCAAGAAGTCAAGTCACTTGAGGAAATAAGGTAAGAAGAAGGAGGATGAGCAAGCTCAACCTCAAACACAAGATAAAATGCAGCAATGATGCATAAGAGAGATGAAAAGAAGTGATGAGAAGTGAAGGCAAATTCACTTCTCAAAGTGACTTACCACCTGAAAAGTTAGTGAAAGAAATGCAATGCAATGCAAGATGAGATGAAAATGGCATGATGCCAACCAAAACCAGAAGCACATACATGATTTTAATGATGCTATGAGATGATTCAAACATGGAACAAGGCATGGGGATGATCATACAAGCTTATGGATGCAAATGAAGCAAGTTGGGAACCATGATCATACATGAAAAGTTATGAAATGCATATGACATACAACATGGCAAATGCAAGATGCAATGATCAAACATGCTTTCAATATGTCTTAAGATGTCAAATGAATCAAATGGATGCACAAAATGCTATGGCAAATCAAGGTATGAATGCAAATGCAAGATGGATGCATATGGAAGTTCAAATTAGGGTTTATGATCAAAGCATCAAACAAAAACCAAAATCAGAAGCAAACATCAAGATAAAAAATTGAAAATGCATTTAAAGGAACCCTAAACCTATACTAACTCACTGCCCAAAGGAGAGGTTCCAACTCTTAACCTAATAGAAGTTATGAATTTCCTAAGATTCCTAGGGTTTTAGGGTACCTTAACAAGAAAAATGCCAAACAAATGGAAAATGAAAGATCAATTCATGCTAATTTAATCTCACAAACTACATGATATGCTAAACACAATGCAAAAAGAATCAAAGTCCAACTCTCAATGGTTAGGCAGAAATGATTTTTGGAAGTTTGGATCAAAATAATGCCTTGAAAATGAATTAATTCCATGAAAAATTCTCAAAATGCATCAAGATCAAAAAAGAAATTTGGTTTGAGGGTTGGACAATGTTTCTAAATGATTTTAAATGTTTCATGAATTTTTTGGTGATTTTTAAATACCTAAAAGCATTTTTAATTAATTAATTCTCATTAATTAATTAAAAATAAACTTTTAAATATTTAAAAATATTTTTAAAATGCAAAAAATAAAAATAAATATATTTTTGTGTTCTGAAAAATAATGAAAACCTTGACAAAAATTTTCATAATTTTTAAACATTTTTTGCTATTTTAAATAAATTGGAGAAAAGAAATGAAATAAAATGAAATAAAAATTGAATTAAAATGAAAGTCAGCGCATCCAGTGGTCCACATTTAAACCTGAGATGGAGGGAAAGACGTCGCGCGTGAATCAGGGGTCAGGATCATCTCTGGCTTAAATCAGGTTTTATGAATTAATTAAATGGGATTAATTAAGTTAATGGAGATTAGGGCAAAATGGATGCATCTGGGCCACACAAACGCGCGCCAGTCAGCCTAAGTCAACGGATCCAACGCACTAGATTCAAACTCTCATTAATGACAGGATTAAACCCTAATTATTTTCAGGTGGCCGGAGAAGACCTCCGGTCGTCTTCTCCGGTGGGAACCCCACCTGAAAATTTCCAAAACCTTCAAAACCTTACTAAAACGAAATCTAAAAGAACAAAAATCATCCCCACATCCCCCTGAATCAAAACCCTAACTCAAAACTCATTTATCTTTCATCAATCGCATGAATCGAAAGCAAACATTTTTAGGTCAGACAAGTTTCAGAGTGAGATTAAATGCTTATTTCTCAACCATTTTCAAAACCAAAAACATCAGAGTGATCAGTGAATCATGAAGAACAACTTAGGAACTTAAAAATCCATTTCTGGAAAAAATGTTCATGAAGCTACCTGAGTTTGAAGCTTTTCAGTTTGCAACTTTCTGACCTCTTCTCTTTGTGCAATCCACTCCTTTTAGGCCCCTGATGACATCTTGATGCTTAGAAAGAGTTTGTGATGGCTGGTTTGGAAGTTTGAAGCAGTTCTGTTCAAGGTCAAGTGAGAATCGTATTTGTGATTCTATGGCTTTCAGGCTGTTTTGAGAGTTGGTTTGTGTTCAGTGAAGCATGGTGAGATGGTTCATGAAGTTTGTTTGTGTGTTTGTGGCCTGTGGGATGTGTTTCGAATGCTTTTGCAAGTGAGGGTGAAAATGTGAATGTTGTGTTGTGGTGAGTTTCAGGCTTGCTTGTTCTTATGTTTGGCTTGCATTTTCTTTGTATAAATAAATGCTATTGGTCAGATGAAGTGACATGCCCTTTATTGATTGGTATGGTGGCTTTTGCAAAATGTCAACTTTTGTGTAAGAAGGGCATGGGCAACTTGCTAGCCTAGTACAAGGAGGGTGTGCTGCGCAGCATGATGAGGGAAAAGGGCTAGGGTGGTTCAGTCAACTAGCCAGCAAGTGGGTGAGATGTTATCATGTGTTTTGCAACTTGGTTCACTTTTGGTTCCTTTGAGATTTCATGAATTTCAATGCATCAAAATGTCAAGTTCCTTGGGCCAATTCTGATCTTTAGAGGTCATGTGTGTATATTGTGTGGATTAGAAGCCCATTTGAAGTCACAAATTGCCTTGGTACAAGAATTTGCAAGTTTTTCCATTTGGTGCATAACTTGAATTTTAGTGATTTTTGCCAACTTTGATGAGCCATAACTTTTGATCCAAAATGAATTAGGTCATGTTCTTGTACTTTTTGAAAAGGGAAAGATCTATTCTACAACTTTCATGACCAAAGTTTTTCCATTTGAAGCTTTCTTGAATCAAAAAGTGAGGGTTGAAAAAGTTGCATAAAATGACAAATTCATTAAAAGTCAAACTTGCCCAAAAAGTCAACTTTGCAAAAGACTTGAAATTCTTCAATTTTGTGAACTTACAACCTCTTCTATGATCAAATAAAGATCATACACAATCAAAATGATGAAGAACACCCTTTGGTTGGGTCATAGGGGGCCTCAGATGCCCTGATTTTGCACTGACTTGCTTGAAAAGTCAACTCTTAATCAGATGACTTCCCTATGGAATTTTTTCATGAAAATTGATATGCATGCTCCCTATACCATATAGAGACCAATAGAAACAAGAATGACCAAAAAATTTGGAGTTATGTCCTTTGAAACCAAAACCCTAATTCTAGGTCATCTATGCAGTTAAACCTGGCTCTGCTTCCATGCCATTCTCAGTTCTTGTGATTCTTTGGCATTCTTGACTTTGAGAGGATATAATATGATATTAGAACATACATGGACCCCTTTTAAGTGATTGATGACCTTTGGAGTGGCTCAAGAAGCTCTTGGATGGCTCAGATCACAAACCCTAGATGCAAATGACTTAGAATATAAAAAAAATGGGATATGAGATATTATGATTGTGTTTATGCATATGAAATGATCACAAGCCATGGTGTGAATGGGTGAGGGCAAATTTGGGGTGTTTACAGCTGCCCCTATTCAAACATGAGTTAGCTGTGTAGGATGTAAGCGACGGCTTAACAGGCAAACAAGATAACTTGTGGTTGAATACCAAAGACAGTCCAAAATTTGCACTCACAGAATGAAGAAGAAAAGGGATATAGATTGTAAAGGAAAATAAAGTATATTGTAAAGTATGGGCGACGGAGGACGACCGTCGAGCAGAGGACGACTGCTGGGTAAAGAGCAATGACGGGTACGGCCGACATGCTGGGAAACGTGTGAAAAATAAAGCAATGACGGGGACGACCGACATGCCGGGGATAAAAGGTAACCATGATGGGGACGACCATCAGGACAGGTCAACGATGGGGACGGCCATCGGATGAGCATGATGGAGGACGACCATCAAGAGGTGGAGGACGACCACCTAGCAGGGGACGGCTGCCCTCAAGGTTCATCATGACATAGGATGAATGTCAGATAACCAAAATCAACAATGGGGACGGCCATTGGATAAAATGATGAAGGACGATCATCAAAAAGGTGAAGGACGATCACCTAGCAGGGGACGGCTGCTAAATATCATGACACAGGACGAATGTCGGATAAAGGTCGACGATGGGGACGGCCATCGGATGAGCATGATGGAGGAAGACCATCAAGAGGTGGAGGACGACCACCTAGCAGGGTACGGCTGCTCTCAGGGTTTATCATGACGAATGTCAGATAAAAAGAAAATTGTTTTACTGGGGAATAGTAAACACGGACGAGTGTTTACATCCAGGAAATAGAAGGTATAAGTGTTTAGATGTTTGTGTATAGATTAAAGATGCGGACGAGCATCCTTAGGACCTATGATACGGACGAGTATCAGGTAGAAACAAAAACTGACACGTGTTCTGAGATGATGATACGGACGAGTATCAACTGGTTAACAAGGAACACGGACGAGTGTTGTATCTGAAAGAACTCTTATGGGGAATAGTAGACACAGACGAGTATCTATATTCAAGAAGACACAGTGTATGGATTAAAGATGCGAACGAGCATCCTTAAGATTATGATACGGACGAGTATCATGTAGAAACAAACGCTTGACGCATGTTCCGAGATGATGATACGGACGAGTACCAACTGGTTAACAAAGAACACGGACGAGTGTCGAATCTACGGGGATGTAAATGGTGTATATAGGATACGGACGAGTATCTGTAAGTGAAATGAGAGTGAAAAGTACGAGTAATATGTATTTGAGTGTCCAACCTGCTGGAGAGAGTGACACAAACGAGTGTCAAAAGGAGAAGAGTATAGTATAAACAAATATCTGATATACAAAGTGTTTATGTTACTGTGCTGGGAAGATGACATGGACGGATGTCAAGGAAATGTATATATATAAGTATCTGTGAGTGCAAAGGGGACGTCTTTGGCTTTCTGCTGAGGATATGACACGGACGGGTGTCAAGAAATATCTGCAATACGGATGGTCTGTTTGTAAAAGGTGTTCGGGCGACTTTACTGGGGAATGATGACACGGACGGGTGCCAAAAGGAGTGTGTATTTGTATTGGTGAGTATGAGGCAACTGCTTTTGCTGGGGAATCTGAGGAGTATTCCGTATATTGTTGATGGATTGATAATATTCATAAGTGTTTGATTCCGAACATGGCTTATGATTTTGCAATATGTTTGATTTTTGCCGTAATGCTCCGTTTTAGACGGAATGCTACGCTTTGTAGGTGAATATGATGCGAATGCCATGATTATGCAAGAGATCCTGATCCGGGATCCGGGTCCCATTGCTGTGAAGATCTCTGGTTGATCTGTTTGAAGTGATCATCCCAGCTGGGGATGAGATCATTGGTAGATCTGATGAGATATATTTGCTTGGGGATATAGGTCACTGATAGACCCATCCTAGTAATAAGGGACCCAGCTGGGGTTTGTAGAAGCTTTCATCACTCTGTTGTGATTCCTTCGTGCGCTGCTCTTCTGGATAGAGGTTGAAACTTTGTGGGGAGATGGTTCCCTGGCTTTTGTACTTGGCTGAGGAAGAATGATTGGCAACTCGGTTGGGAGAAGAAACAAGTGACAATTCAGCTGGGGAGACAGCACTTTGAGTGCTAAGACTGAGTGAGTGTTGATTTTTCCAGCTTGCTGGGATGAAGCTTTCATGCCCCATGTTGCGCTTTCGACTACCTGCAATCCTGCAAAGACAAAGAAACGCACAAGTAATCCCGAGGCATCCCTTACCGGATTCCGTCATAGGAGTGAGACACTTCTGAGAGTAAGTATATTTCCTGCAAGCACGTGCTTTATTTTTTTAAAGATAAACATCTGTATTTATGCAATCAATTTTTCTTAAGACATCAGACATTTTTTGCAAATAAAAATATATGAGACATTGTGTGACTGAAAAATCTGTTCTTTATTAATTCATGTGCCCTGAATTGGCAAGATACAGTCAAGGAAACATATCCCCTGGAATGAGGAGATTTTTACAAAATGAGAAACAAAATGCTGGCAATGTTGTCGACGCTTCAAGGAGCTTCCCCTCTTGCTATGACTCGTATGACTGTTGACGTTCTTCTCGTCTTGCTTTCTGAAGAAGGCTGATTCTGACAAAAGCTTGATCCTTTCGAAGCTTACCAAGTTGCAGGTGATACGGACGAATTCAGAGTGCAGTTGTTCGCTTATTCCCTTGTTTTGCATGGATCGCCCTTTCGGGTTTTCAATCCATCGGGATACCCATTTTTGCCTGAGCTGTCCAATGCGGATTTTCAACTCAGCGGGTGTACAATTTTTTGTTATTTCCCTTATTTTTGCCCGAGTCTTTTATTCTGTTTTTGACTCGCCGGGACGCCCTATTTTTGCCTGGACTTACATTCTGTTTTTATGTCCAGCGGGTCATTTTTATGCGAAGTATTTTTTAACTGCATCTGAATTCACAGGGGACGGGAGATCTTCACCATCCATAGTGCTGAGCATCAGTGCTCCGCCAGAGAAAACTTTCTTGACTACGAATGGTCCTTCATAATTTGGAGTCCATTTGCCCCTGTGGTCTGTATGAGGAGGGAGGATTCTTTTCAGCACAAGATCTCCTACTCGGTACTCTTGGTGCCTGACTTTCTGATCGAAGGCTTTCTTCATTCTTTTCTGATACAACTGCCCATGACAGATTGCAGCCAATCTTTTCTCTTCAATCACACTTAGTTGTTCGTATCGGGACCGGACCCATTCTGCTTCGTTCAGCTTAACATCCATCAATACTCGCAAGGAGGGTAATTCAACTTCAACAGGTAGGACTGCCTCCATACCATACACAAGCTGATATGGTGTTGCCCCAATGGATGTTCTGATTGACATGCGGTACCCATGCAAGGCAAATGGCAGCATCTCATGCCAGTCTTTGTAGGTGACTACCATCTTCTGCACAATCTTCTTGATATTTTTATTAGCTGCCTCAACAGCGCCGTTCATCTTCGGCCTGTAAGGAGAAGAATTGTTGTGTTGGATCTTGAAGTCCCGACACAACTCTGCCATCATTTTGTTGTTCAAGTTGGAACCATTATCAGTAATGATTCGCTCGGGCACTCCATACCGACAGATGATATCTCTTTTCAGAAATCTGGCTACCACTTGCCTTGTGACATTTGTATAAGAAGCTGCTTCGACCCACTTGGTGAAATAGTCAATGGCGACCAGGATGAATCTGTGGCCATTTGAAGCAGTTGGCTCAATTTTGCCAATCATATCAATGCCCCATATGGCAAAGGGCCAGGGTGAAGACATTATATTCAAAGGATTGGGAGGCACATGCACCTTATCCGCATAAATCTGGCATTTATGGCATTTTCTGGCATATGCACAACAGTCAGCATCCATTGTGATCCAGTAATAGCCTGATCTTAGCAACTTTTTAGCCATGGCATGCCCTCCCGCATGGGTACCAAAGGATCCTTCGTGCACCTCGTGCATCAACAAGTCTGCTTCTGTTCTATCAACGCATCTGAGGAGTACCATATCAAAGTTTCTCTTGTATAGGGAACCATCAGTGTTCAGAAAGAAACTTCCAGCAAGCCTTCTCAAAGTCTTCTTATCATTGGAAGATGCCCCAGATGGGTATGTTTGATCCTCCAAGAAACACTTAATGTCATGGAACCAAGGCTTATCATCTTTGACAACATCTGCTGCAAACACATATGCCGGTCTATCAAGTTTGGACACTGAAATCTGAGGTACAAAGTTGGCAGCCTGAACTTTGATCATTGATGAAATGGTAGCCAGGGCATTTGCAAACTAATTCTCGTCCCGAGGGATATACTCAAGCTTGACTGTTGTGAAGAAAGTCAATAACCTTCTTGTATAGTCCCTGTAAGGTATCAGATGATCCTGGTGGGTGTACCATTTGCCGTTGGTTTGATTAACTACCAGAGCTGAATCTCCGAATACAGTCAATGTCTTGATCCTGAGGTCAATGGCTTCCTCAAGACCCATGATGCAAGCTTCGTATTCAGCTTCGTTGTTAGTGCAGTTGAAAGTGAGCTTTGCCGAGAAAGGCATGTGAACTCCTTTAGGTGTAATGAGTACTGCACCAACACCACGACCATTCATATTAACAGCCCCATCAAACATCATAGTCCATTCCTCTTCCGGGTCAGGCCCTTCAGTGTGAATAGGCTCTTCATGATCTTTCGCTTTTATGAACATGATGTCTTCATCAGGGAAGTCAAATCTCATAGGCTGGTAGTCATCAATAGGTTGCTCAGCAAGATATTCAGACAATACACTGCCCTTGATGGCTTTTTGAGATGTGTATTGTATGTCATATTCTGTGAGAATCATTTGCCATCTCGCAACCCATCCAGTAAGAGCTGGCTTCTCGAAAATGTACTTAACTGGGTCCATCTTTGAGATTAATAAGGTAGTGTGGGTCAACATATACTGTCTCAGTCGGCGAGCAGCCCACGCTAAAGCACAGCAAGTTTTCTCGAGAAGTGAATAACGTTGTTCACAGTCGGTAAACTTTTTGCTCAGGTAGTATATTGCATACTCTTTTCGACCAGACTCGTCATGCTGGCCCAGCACACACCCCATTGACTCTTCTAATACTGTCAAGTACATTATCAGAGGTCTTCCTTCAACTGGAGGCATAAGGATTGGTGGTTCTTGCAGGTATTCTTTGATCTTGTCAAAAGCCTTCTGGCAGTCTTCGTTCCACCTGACCGTTTGTTCTTTTCTTAACAGCTTGAACAAAGGTTCACAGGTTGCAGTAAGGTGAGATATGAACCGTGAAATGTAGTTCAATCTACCTAAGAACCCTCGAACTTCTTTTTCTGACTTTGGTGCAGGAATCTCTTGAATGGCTTTGACTTTATCAGGGTCAACCTCAATCCCTTTCTCGCTTACAATAAAGCCCAGCAGCTTACCGGATCGCACCCCGAATGTACATTTGTTGGGGTTCAGCTTTAGTTGGTACTTCCTCAGACGCTTGAATAGCTTCAGCAGATTTACCAGGTGGTCTTCTTCTGTGAGGGACTTGGCAATCATGTCATCCACATAACACTCGATTTCTTTATGGATCATATCATGGAATAATGTTACCATAGCCCGTTGATATATTGCACCAGCATTCTTCAATCCGAATGGCATCACCTTGTAACAGAACGTGCCCCAGGGTGTGATGAAGGTTGTCTTCTCCATGTCTTCAGGTGACATTTTGATCTGGTTGTATCCTGAAAATCCGTCCATGAAGGAGAATACCGAGAACTGAGCCGTATTATCAACCAATACATCAATGTGAGGTAATGGGAAATCATCTTTCGGGCTGGCTCTGTTCAGATCCCGGTAGTCAACACACATTCTCACTTTGCCGTCTTTCTTAGGCACAGGTACTATATTAGCAACCCACGGTGGATAACTAGTTACAGCAAGGAACCCGGCGTCCCACTGCTTTTGTACCTCTTCTTTGATTTTCATTGCCATGTCTGGGCGAGTACGGCGCAGTTTCTGTTTAACCGGTGGGCAATCTTCTCTCAAAGGCAGCTTGTGCGTAACAATATCGGTGTCCAACCCTGGCATGTCTTGGTAAGACCAAGCAAACACGTCCACATATTCCTGAAGCAAGTCAATCAGTTGTTTCTTCACTGAGTCTTGTAAGCAGGCCCCGATTTTGACTTCTTTCACATCTTCATCTGTACCAAGATTAATCGTTTCGACCTCCTCCTGATGAGGAGTGATAACCTTCTCCTCTTGTCTCAAAAATCTGGCTAGCTCTTCAGGAAGCTCGTAATCTTCTTCAACCCCTTCATCAGCTTGATTGATTGGATTGTCAAAGTCATACGAAGTCATAGCCGTGCTGTTGTCGGTGCTGTCTGGAAGGCACTTTCTGCAAGGGTTCAGTTGGTTCATTTTAGTGATTGATTTTAATCTTGTTTAGAAAAGTGAAATGAAGTTGTCATTTTGAAAACATTGCCATTTATTTTTTGTACAAAAAGAAAAATGGAAAAACAGTGAGCGGAAAAGAAAAAGACTCATTTGCAAAAGATGTCTGATATTTCATTGATTAATCTTGTTGCACAAAAATTACAGATGGCCCGATCACAAAATGAGTCTTGTCATCTTGGGCAAGATGCAAGACTTGATGCATGCTAAAAATATACAGGAAATAATAATTACTCTGCAGGAGTAACCCTTATAATTTCCTAGGAAGACCAGTTTGAGATACTGCTCCCCGGGATCTTTGGACGAATCCAGCTTTCCAGGTTGCGTTCATCTTCCGACTCATCTTCCAAGTTGTTGACAGCATCGGGGGTGAGCATCCCCCCACTAACAAAGTTGGGCTTCTTAGCAGCCTCTGTTTGATCTTCTTGAGTTGGTTTGTAACCCAACCCAAATCTATCTTCTTTCTTCTCCACAGGCAATAGTTTGCCCCAGCCTTGAGCATTCCCTTCTTCCACAACCCTCCGGGCTTGCTGATAGGATGTCATGGAAGTCCCAAGTACAACAGATGTTTCATTAATATTCAGGGCCTCAAACCCCTGACTCATCGTCTCGTGGATTTCCCCATCCATCTCAATGTATTTGTATGTAGCCAGATGGCTAACAAAAATATCCTCCTCTCCACAAATAGTAACAACTTGGCCCTCCCACTCGAATTTTAACTTCTGGTGAAGGGTAGACGTAACTGCGCCAGCGGCATGAATCCATGGTCTACCCAACAAACAGCTGTAGGCAGGCTGAATGTCCATCACGTAGAAGGTCGTTTTGAAAGTTTGTGGGCCAATCGTTATAGGCAACTCAATTTCTCCCAGAACTGATCTCTTAGAGCCGTCAAAGGCTCTCACTACCAAGTTACTGGGTCGTAATGCCAATCCTTCATATTCCAGCTTCACAAGGGCTTTTTTAGGTAAGACATTGAGGGATGATCCTGTGTCTACCAGCACATGGGAAAGAACTGCACCCTTACATTCCATGGTAATGTGCAAAGCCTTGTTGTGATTGCGGCCTTCCGTAGTTAAATCAGTGTTGGTAAATCCTAGTCCGTTACTAGCATTAACATTTCCAACCACAGCTTCCAACTGATTGACGGTGATCTCTTCTGGCACATAAGCTGCGTGCAAGACTTTGAGTAGTGCGTTCCGATGAGCCTCGGAGCACATAAGCAATGATAGGATGGAGATCTTGGAAGGCGTCTGGTGAAGCTGGTCCACTATCTTGTAATTACTTTTCTTGATGATTCTCATGAATTCATCAACTTCTTGATCAAAAGGTGTTTTCAAAGCTTCTTTAACAATTTGCTCTTCTTGCACCATGCTCTTCCCTTTTGTCTTGGCAGCAGCTTCTGCTTCAGCAGTGGGTCTTTGAATTTGCGGGGCAAAGAGACGTCCGCTTCGAGTGAAGCCTCCGCCTCCACCCACATTGTCTATTTGTGGTGAAGGAGTTGATGATTCGAAAGTGATTTTCTGTCCTTCGCAGTATAGATCGGAACCGTAATGCCAAGGGATGGCATTACTGCTTTCATAAGGTACTGGCCCAGGCACTGTGACAGTGACTGGACTGATGGCAGCTGCAGAAGGGACCATGATAGTCTGTGGATCATAGTATATTGTGACTGGTGCTCTGGTAGGAGAGGCATTTTGTGAGTTGTAGGCGGAATCATTTGCAGGATCATAATAAATTGTAACTGTTGAGACACTTTCATTGTTTGCTGCTGATGTTGTAGGAGACATTGTTGGAAGGATGGGTGTTGTTGCTGTAGGAGTTTCGGAATGAAGGGGTGCTGAAGTTGTAGAAGGGATGCTTGCTGATATTTGGTCCGTTGAAGTGACAGATGAAGCATTTGTTGATGAAACTGAAAAGTTGTTTGGAACAATGGTTGTTGCAGTTGTAGGAGACTCTGGAACTGTTGTTAGGGAGATTGCTGGATTGGTAGGTATTGATGTTGTGATTTGAAGCAGGCCACTTTGGATGAGACCATCTATGCCATCTCTCAAGTTATCACACCCATTCACTGAAATGTTGCAATAAGCACATCCTAGCTCACATCCCGGGAACATTTGACATTCAAGGAGTTGAGCTTTAATCTCCACCAAGGGTGTCCGAATCTGACCCACACTGGTTATCAAGTAAGACGGCCTGTCTTCTTCAATAGCATTGATTCTGGGACCACCATGGTGCGGCATAGGGTTCTTGTTAACATTTGGTGGCGGTGCAAAGTTTAGAGCTTTGGAGTCTACCAGGTCTTGTACCTTCATGTGCAAAGCTCTGCACTTCTCTGTACTGTGGCCAGGTGCATTCGAGTGAAAAGCACATCTGGCGCTGGCGTCGTAATTTCTGGGTAGACTGGCAGGATCTGGAGGTGCCAACGTCCTTAGCTCAACCAGGTTGAGTTTTAGGAGTTGTGGCAATAATGTGGCATAGGGCATAGGGATCGGATCGATCACCCTATTGGCCTGAAAAGGTCTCTGTTGGAACGGTCTTTGCTGATTGCTGTTGCCGGTGTTGTTGTTGTTATAATTTCTCTGAGGAGGATACTGAGTTTGTTGTTGGTAATTTTGTTGCTGTGGTTGGTAAGCTGGTTTTGGATGAATTGGAGCGGGAATGGTGACTGCTGCCACGGACCTATGAACATATTAGGGCCTGCCCCTGCTGGTATGGATAGCATTGGTCTCACCAGTTCTTCTTGGGCCTACAAAAGGCTTTCTTGGGTTGCCGGATGAGCTAGCACCGTTGTCAGAAATTTTACCCATCTTTAATAGGCATTCAATTCTCTCCCCGGCTATGACTACATCAGCAAAGCTAGTGGAAGAAAAGGCAGCTATCTTATCAATGTATGTTCCTTGGAGGGTGTTCATAAACATATCAGCCATCTCCCTCTCTGACATGGGTGGCTGGACAGCAGCAGCAAGCTGTCTCCACCTTTGAGCGTACTCTCAGAAGCTTTCCCTGGATGATTGAGACATCCCCATCAGGAGGGTCCTGTTGGGAGCCATATCCAAGTTGTACTGATACTGTCTGATAAAGGCCTCTGCCAGGTCCTTCCAGCATCTAATGGTTGCTCTGGTCAGATGAGAGTACCATTCCCTTGAAGCTCCTGTTAAGCTATCCTCAAAATAAAACATCCATAGCTTTTCGTCCATGGTATAGGCCTTCAGTCTCCCCAGAAAGGATTGTAAATAGGTCCGGGGGCAGGAAGTCCCGTTGTATTTCTCAAAACATGGAGGTTTAAATTTGTGGGGAATCCTGACCCCGTCCACTAAGCCCATGTCCATAACATCAAAGCCCAAAGAATTCTGGGACTCCAGGGATCTTAGTTTTTCAGCAATCTCATCTAGCCTTCTGTCATAGGCTTCTTCCCCAGCTCCCATCACTGTGAACTGATCTTCCTGGGGGTCTTCTTGCAGCACTCTACCTGCTGTGGCAGTCCCTTGCACATTAACAGGGATGTTGATTTCTGGATGAAGGTGGGGTCCATAGACGGGAGGATTAACATGAGGTTGAACTCTCTCATTGTTGCTTGTCCCAGCAGTCCCCAGATGGGGATCTTCCTGATTCTGTCTCTCTACCATTGCTCTTAATCTCTCTTGGCTTTGAGCCATATTATTCATCACCTCCATAAATTGTGTCATCTGAGCCCTCATTTCCAATCTCTCATTGGCCATTTGGTTCCTGACCTCTGTAAGGTCCTGCTGTACTTGGTCCATCTGTATGCCCGGAAGATTGTTGCGGGTGGGATATCTGTGTGGACGATTGAGTGGGAACACCCGACGTCGAGCAATAGTTCCTGAAGTCACAACAGAGTTAGTAACAATAAAACAAAAACCTACAAAACAAAACAAAAGGTTAGTATGCAATGCAGGATGCTTATTTGTTTCCAAGGTATCCGGCTTGGCACTTGGTTTTGACCTTTCCAGACCCTTTGTGGAAGATGCTTGTGATGTTGCTTGGAAAGAAACTCAGATGGAACAAACCAACACATATATTACAACAAGTAAATGATACATAGTTTGTTTCTTTACAATACATGCCCTCTGAGGGGTCAAAAATACAACATAAAGAAAAGTACATGAAATGAAAGCAACAACAAGCAAAAGTCAAACACCAAGACCAAACTCATCCTCCTGAACTTCCTTGAGAAGTGCTTCAGTCACAGGATCAGCTGGACGCTCTGTCAGATTCCTGGTAGTAACAGCTGCAGTTAGCCTCTTGTGTTGACTCTGGTCCTTTGACCTCTTTACACCGGCTCTAATCTTCAATTCTGAGATCTCTCTCTGGGCTGCTGCCAGGGCTTCCTGTTGCTCTTTTGCATTAGCCTCCATCTGCTCAATCTTATCCTGAGTCCTTTTATCCTCCTGAGTACGAGCTTCGGTGATTCTGACCCACCTAGCTTGACTCTCCTTCAGATACAAATCAGTCCTGGCCTTCTGGAACTGAGCTTCCTTGCAGGCATTCTTCAAGATCTGCTCTCCTGCCCTGGACTTCTTAATGTAATCCTCAGACTTCTCAATTCTGGCTAGATGCTCCACCTTTAGCTTTTCTAACCTCTCAATGTCCGAGCGGCCATCACTCCTCTCCCAGAGGGTCTTCTGTAGAGCCTGAGTCAGATTCTCATTTCTCTCTTTCAATTTCTCAAACTCCTCTAAGCTGACAGTTGCTGGAGGTGGTGCTGTAGAGGGTCCAGGCACATCTTCAAGGGTGAAGGGCATCCCAGAAATTTGAGCCCTGGCATGAGACCACTCATAGTACTGGGCTGAGGCCACATTATTGCATCTCCCAAGAATGGTTACCCCCTTAGTCTGAACATTGTCCCAAGCCCAGGATGCTTGCCTGACAATAGCTAGATTAGGCTTAATCTCACAATAGAGGGTCTCAGTCAGATCCTGTGCTCTGGGAGGATGGACTAATGCATAGCCCAGTTGTCTTTTGAATAGCAGAGGGTTGTAGTTGATGCAACCCTTCACTCCTATCAGAGGCACATTGGGAAACTGCCCACAACTAGTAATGATGTCTCTGCCCTTGGTGCTTTGAGTGCACCACCTGATGTCATCTTGAGGTTAGAGCAACAAGCCTCCTAGCCCAGTTTTTCTGCTGGTGAGGGTTCAAGAATGCATCAGTTTTTGGCAAATGTTTGAGCAGCCAAGTGTGGAACAAAGGAGCACTGCATCTCACTAATCTTCCCCTTTGTTTTTCATTCCTTTGGTGAACAGAGTAGTAAAGATCTCCCAGTAAGGTGGGCACTGGGTTCTTTAGGATGAAAAGATGGATTGCATTCTTGCTAACAAACCTAGGCTCATCTGCAAAAAGTATGACCCCATATATGCTAAGGGCCAACAGAGCACAGACTGCCTTCCACTCCCCCAAGGAAGCCTTCAGAATAGCCTGAGAAGTCAAGAAATCTAGATGAAAACCAGAGACTCCAGCTTTAGCTGTCAAATTCTACCCAATCAGAATTGGTTCCAGATATAATGCCTTTGCTACCTCCTCATTACTAGGGAAAGCCATCTCAGGGTTGAAGGGGATTCCACCCCTGATAGGTACACCAATCAGTGATGAATACTCTTCCAATAATGGTCCCAACTGAAAATTCTGGAAGGTGAAGCACCTCAGAGGGGGATCATAGAACTGCAGGCAAGTATGAATCAAGCTCCTCTGTGAAGGGTCCAAATCCATAACCACATCAAGGATTCCTCCATAATGTTCTCTGAAAAGTGGTATATGGTCTGGAGTAATCAGGGTCTGAATCTTCCTGATGCTAGCTAACTCAGGCTCAAAGAAATGATAGGAGATGTTGCTCTTCTTAGGTGCCATGTTGCTGAGACAGATGCTGAGAATAACACTGAAGATAGGCCACTGACAGGCTGAGACTGGTGATGCAGGTGACTGAAGTAGGTAGCTGATAGCTGAAGTAAGCACTGATGAAGATAGGTCTATGCTGAAGAAGGGGTCAAAACCAAGCCAAAATGATAGGATGGATACCCTGAAAAACAAATAAACACATGTTAAAATGATGCAATGAGGATGTATGCAAATGATATGCAAGGGTTTGTGACTGAGCTGGATCTAATTAACTGCCTTGATATAGGTCCATATATGTTCAAGAAACCCAGATGGAAGTTCATAAGTCCAGTAACCAAGGTGGGGGACTCAAATAAAGAGTCACATGTCCAGGGTTAAAAATCACAAGAACTATTCCAACATGGAGTACTCTTAATCAAAACAAAGTAACAGGGTATGCTGAGGTCAAGGGTACCTGCAAACCTGTAAACAACCCAACCCCCTCACAGGTGATGTTCTAAAACAAGGATCCTCAGACTTGGATCAGTTATGAGAAGTGTAAACACTTCTAACCCGGAGGTACAATGTTTACAATAACCATAAAAGATCCTCCTCTAATTTAAATCAGTATCTGAAGGTCAATACTAAAGGTCATCCAGACTTAGCAGGCTTCCCAGATAGCCCTAGCACTACAGGAAATCTGTAGCACAGAGTTCTCAAGAAGAAACCCATATCTGAACCGTGTTTCATATTCCCGCACCAGACCGAAATGGAATGGGAAAGAACATGAACCACTCTAGCCTAGGTGTCACTCAGGTCCCAGGTATAGGACCTCAACTCTCAATAGAACACCCACCCACCAAAGCAACAAAACAGATCCAGCCAGCACAGTATGACAGTATGATATATTTAAAGCTATAAAGAAAGCAATAAAACAACTGTACATAAAGCAAAAATAAATACAAATACAAGCACAAATAGCACATAACACCCCAGTAAACACAAATCAAACAAACGCTAGGAGGAACCCACAAAAAGAACCAGAAGCCCTGGTTACAGTATAAGTCTCCCCAGCAGAGTCGCCAAGCTGTCGCTCCCGATAAATGGGGAATGGCCCAGATAAAGGTACAGACGCGAACGGTCGGCGAAAGAGGGATGTGAGAACACACAGGAGTGAACTCACGGGGAATGAATAGAGTCGCCAGCTAGGCATTTTTATCACGGAGGAAAGGCAATGCTGCATAGACCTAGAAAAATATGGATAAGACGGTTGCAAAACAGAGAGACTGAGAAAGGGGGTTGGTTACAACCTGGGAAGGTATTAGCACCCAGATTGTCCGTCGTACTCGACGGGATCCACGCTTAAAAGTTTTGTGTTTTAAAGGGGTAGTGTCAGTGCAATTTGTGCATAAAGAAGCTGGAAAAGATGTACAGGTGTCAGTGCAAAAGGAAGTGTAAAGTGTAATATATACAGTGTCTGTGTAAGGAAAAGAGTGAAATACTCATGATAATGAGGCTAAAAGAAAGAAGCTGGAAAGAGGGGGAATATACAGAGACTTTTGTTCGATAACTGTTAAGTTATGCCTACGTATCCTCTCGTGCAATGAGGAAGTCAGAACACCGTAGTTCGACTCAAAGAGACTGAAAGATGAATTGACTTGTGAACTGCTTACTTGTCTATGCTCAAGTGTATGACCTGTCTGGCTCAGGTGCAAACTGTCTTGCATTAGACGGAAGAAGCAAGTTCTCGTTTATGAGTGAATGAGATGAGAAAAGAATCCCGAAGGAGACGATTATTGTTTGTTTTTGAGTTTTCAGTCTTTTATTGCTTTTGAGAGTTTGTCATAAGTTAATGAGCTTAATCCTAAACCAATGGGCTAGTAAACTCATCACATCTTCCCTCTGATTAGGGGTAATGAGGATACCTTAAGTGTGAAGTCAGCTTCTCACACTTAATCACCTTTGATGCAGGATTAAGTTCATTAACCTACTTGTGATTATTTAGATGTTTTTGGTGTTTTTTTTTAGTGTTAAGTAATGAGATTAAGCCATAATCAGGGATTAAACAGACTCATTACACCATCCTAATAGAAGGATAATAGATGGGAATGTTTAAGCTGAGGAAAGCTCCTCAACTTAATCCATGATTAGGGATTAAACTCATGACAGAACAAGCCTTTGATTAAGTGGATTTTATTTAATGGTATGATGATGAAATGACTTTTTATGATTTGTGAGACAACTTGAGGGGGACTTGTCCATTAACACTAGGGTTAGTCCTTCTTAACCAGTTAAGGAAGAATTAGAACCCTAATGCAAGGCCCAAGTTACAAGCTTGATGTCTTAGTGATTATTAGATGGATTGATTAAAGGATTTTAAACACATTAAGGGTTTAACACTTAGGATTAAAGTTATACTCTCCATCCTAATAGAAGGATGCAGGCATAAGCTTAATCACAAAGCCTTAAAGCCTTTAGGGTTTAGTCCCTGATTATGAGGTGAGAAGAGAAGACTCAAAGAGACACAAAGGTAAAAACTAAGTGGGGAACTAATCAAAACCCTAAGTCGTTGGTTGATTTGGTCCTTATTTCTTCAAATTTAGTGGCAACGTGATGTCTTTAGGTTTTGCTTAAGCCTTAGTTTAATTGAAGGCCATGAGTAGCAATGCCAAGCCATACTGAATTTCTTGCAAGTTTATTTTTATAAATGAGTCTTGTGAATAAAAAATGCCAAATTATGTTTCGAGATAAACTTTCAGAGGAATCATTTGAAGGCCACATGGGCATATAAGGTCGTTTCAAGCTTACAGTTACAATTACCTTATAATCCTAAATACTAACTCAATGAATGTTTAACACTCGTTTACGCTGGCATCAAATGTACACAATCATACATCATTAAAATGCAAAGGCATAACAAAATACATGGCATAAAGAAATTTTCAGGAAAAACTCTAAGTTTAGACTCTAACAACTTCCAAGGCTTCTCGTGTCAGGTGCATCATATCGGCCAATATCCACTAGTTCAGTTTTTATTCCTCAAGTTGGAAGGCTTTTTGCATAAGGAACAAGCACCGTATCAGTAAACAAGGATGCAAGTTGGAACAAAAAGGCGAGTGAGAAAAAACCAACGTATGCCTTTGGTTCACAACCAGACGCATCAAAGAAAAGTCAGTCATGATCGAATTATTGCCTGCAATGAACACCAGTAATTGTTAGCCAAAATTCAAGGATACATGCTTTCAACACAATGCACAGTTTGCATCAAACATTTCGGCAGTGACAACGAAGAGTCAGACTTTGTTCAGCTATGCATCCTAACAAACGATTCCCAAGTTCTCAATCCTAAGGAATTAAACCAAGATCAGGACTTCTCTGTACCTCATTCAGTTCTCTTCGTGACAAGTTTTTAAAATAAAGGCCTTTGAACTCTTCATGCCAAGCCAATTAGTCCAAAACTCCCTTTCTGAGTTTCTACTTCAGGTTTCCTCATTAACACATGAAACAAAGAAAAAGAAAAAAAGTTAGAAACCTGTTGCAAATAGAATATGAGGAATAAGCCAAGAGATATTACACCAACAACCCTACACCAAGAACAAAATCACAGCCGAGAATTCCGCATGATGATAAGAAATAGGATTCCTAAATAACAGAGTCAGGAAAGTCCAAATAACAACAGAAATGGTGTAAAGAATATCCTGCAATTGCAGCAGATATTGAGACAAATTGCACCAGAACAAAGGTTTCTCGCAATTCTTTACCTTAGTTCAAGACTAACGAAATGTAGCAATTTTTTGTGTTATTCCTCATCACTAAGCTCCAATGCTTCTTAGAGTGAACTTATCATCCATAACCTTGAAGTTCTTTTGCCGCAGCCTGAAATAACACCTTATGATCAACAAAACTAGTACAAGCAGTGGGTCATTCAACACGGATACAAAAAATTTCAGAGCTTAGTGCATTACCTCTAAATTGTGATTACATGAAACATCCTAGCAAATCTTTTCCATTGGCAATCATCAGAACCCACATGTGGTCATTGAAGACTTGGAATGGCTAGTTGGAAACCATCAGCTAGTTATAGGCCTGCAACATCAGATTCAAGTTCAACAATGAATTTCCAAGAGCATCACAAAACCAATTTCCATGAGCACATATGTTGTTTGAACCACAGTGATCACAATTAAAAAGAAAAGAGCTACCTGAAGTGGTTTAAACAAATTCAGAAAAGACCAGTTGCAAATTGTTGATAGTTCATCATCCTCGAGCTATAATCCAATGCATACATGAAAAAAAGATGGCACGAATGTTAGCACAAGCAAGCATCAGGGCGCACAAACACCAAACATGATTGACTCATCCAAAAAATGCAGGGTGAACTGATTAATAAACTATGTTGTATATCAGTAAAAGTAAAAAAATTTATAGTAGTGGTGAAATAGGTCAAGTAGCAGTGAAAACACGAAATAACAGGGAATTAAGAAACAAATTCGGGGACCACAAAGGATTTTAGAAGTATTCACATCTAACACTACAGAAAAATGATTTTCATGACTCACCAAATTGAGGGTCCCCACAAATCACACTGAAATCCACTCTAACGGATTCACAACTCCTCTCACACGAATTAGAGGATATTCCTCTGAAATTTGTTTTTTCCTCACACGTACCACCCTCACTCCAATCACACTATAAAAACCTACCAATCATTGTGAAAACGGACACGGCTACCAACACCTCAAGAAACCCTAGCGAAAAACGGCGGAAGAAAGAAGAACAATACCCACTAAACCCTAATATACTAAAGCTCGAAAATAATTAACACAATAAGAATTCCACATTGAAATACTAAATGATGTGAGCTATAACCCTCCTCCATTAATTTGTTTCACAACAACAAAAAATAATAACAAAGAAGCAGAAGAAGCGATGAGATGAAGAAGACGAAAGCAAGCGGAAAAGGCGGAAAGCAAAAAGATTATATAAAAAAAAAAGAGAATTGAAAATACCTTCCACTCTGAGGTTTGAAATCAGATTCTCTGTGATTCTGGTATGAATGCTTCTCCTTCTAAATTGATGTTCGCTTTCCATGATTTATCGGGTTGAATATTGCTTTCTGAATTTTTGATGCCATGTGCCTCTGATAAGCTTATGGTTTGTGTTTAGATTTGGGGATTAGGGTTTTTTCCGTTTGATTGATTGACGTGAGTTTGTTGTGTGTTTAATGTTCATTGTTTTTGGGGTGGAGATGGTAACGATGATGATACGATGAGGTTGAGGTTTTCTTTGTGAAAAAGAAAGCCAACTGAGTTGAGTTAAAGAAATAGAGGGCATTGTTCTTGAGTATAAGAAGGTGAATGAGTGGGTGAAGGTTTCTACAAATAATTTCTCTGTTTCAATATTGATGTGAACGAATGATATACTTGTTGTGTTGTTTCTTAAATTTAATCGTGGAATGAGTGTAAATGCTTCTAGACATGTGTGCGTTTTCCTCGTGCCAACTGTCTCCATTAAATAGCTTCTTTACTTTTCACTTCCTAACACCTGTTTCTGCTTTGACCAAGAGAGTGAGTATAATGTGCCGTTTGTTTGCCCTCCGTTTTATTCAATGTACCTGATTTTTTTTATGAGTTTTGTTTCCAACACTTGAATTCACGCTGTTCTAAGCATGTATCTTCATCGTACGCCACATGGCATCCCCAATTGATGGGGAATATTCTTTGTTGAGACTAATAGTGTATAGTAACAACTAGGTTTCTGGTGGATGGTTTTTTCATCAAGCATTATCATTAGATATGGGTCGGGTGGTCCAATGGATCTCTTGTACCCGGTCCCATTTAAATGGAGGCTGATATTAAAGAGAGGCCAATGCCACACAGGCCCAATTTCTCTTTTAACACCCCTGTTTGCTGATTTCAAACCTAGTCCAATAAATTTTATTTATTCACTTATTTATTTATTTACTTTATTTTTTTTCCTTTATAAAAAATCTAAAAAACTTAAAAAAATTCTTATTAGTTAATTATATTAAGTAACGTCGTTTAATATAATTAATTAATCTATTAATTAATTTTATTAAATAAATAAATTTAATTTAATTAATTAATTATTCTTCCTTTTAACAAAAACTCAAAAAAAGAATTATTTAGCTAGTTTTATTCAAATTTTGATTTCTTTCATATCTTTCGATTTAATTTCTATTTGAATATAAAAAAAATCCAAAGAAAACATTTTGTTGATTAATTATTTTAAATAGTTTTATTTAATATCGGTTAATTAATTTGTTAATTAATCATATTAAATATTTGTATTTAACTTGGTTAATTAATCTTTTCCCCTTTGTTCAATTTTTTGTGTGTGCGATGAATGTTGTGTATGCTCGATCTTTATTGCTTGTGATTTGATACTATGCTTAATTGTGTGATTTACTTTTGCATTTGACGATACATTGTTAAGTAAAATATGAACGCACACTATGACTAATCATTTCAAAGATAAACGAAATCTTTGGTCCAACGCCAAGTAAATATACATACACACTTCATTTCATACACACACGTAAGTCGATCATTCTTTGGTCGCTAAATGCACTACTTTGTACTTCACACTTTTTTTCTCAACATTTTCAAATTAACAAATCAACGCATCGTGCTTGTTTTCCATAGCTAGCTTTTAGCTCACTTGATCCACATTTTAAGTATTCCAAATCTTGCGAGTTGAGCGCATTATGCCTCGCTAACAAACCAACAAATAAACCTCCATTTGCATTCACCTTTGTCGAGCGCATTGTGCCATCCAAACCTTTGATCCAACGTCAAGTGGTCTTAGGTAATAAAATACATTAATAATACGAGAAGAATTGTACGCCACGAGCCTTAAGTGGTAGAAAGGAGGGTAATGAGCATCTCGTTATTCACTTCGATTATTTCGTCGCAAGACGCTCGTCTTGTTGGTTTGGAATAATCACCTATACCCATAGTCTTTAGTGCAATTCGACTCCTAAATCCTTTTTTCAAAGAAAGGTAATAAAAACAACATCAATCACCCTTAGTAGGCCGAATTACGAAGCTCTGACTTTCCCATTGCACAAGGGAATATGTAGGCACGAGGATCTCAATCCTTGTCGAGCCCCTAGGACCAATAAACCTTAGTTTAAAAAGTAATTCATAAGCATAGACATCCCTTTGCGCGTGACAACTTAGATGGTTCCCATCGAGTACGATGGATGTAGGGGGTGCTAATACCTTCCCCCTACATAACAGAATTCCGAACCCATACAATGGATTGTGACGACCTTGTTTAAACACCCCAAATTTTCCCTCACTCTTTCTCACACCATGGCTTGTGATCTTTCATATAGCATTGCATAAGCATATCATCTCACACTGCATAGTTTATTTCATCTGCATAAGTTGCAATTATGGTTTGTGATCAGGAGAATACAAGAAGTGATATGAGCTATCCCAATGGTCTTGAAGCATTCCAAGAGGGTCCATGAGTGGTCTATGATCTTATTACATCCCCAAGAAGTCTTTGAAGTCACAAAATCACAAAGGATTGCTCAAAGGTCCAGGTAGGCTAGGGTTTTCTACACAGATGACTTAAAATTAGGGTTTTGGGTTTGAGGCCCTTTACCTCAAAATTTTTGGTCATTCTTGATTCTAATGGTCTTAATATGTTATAAGGAGCATGTGTACCAAATTTGATGAAGAAATTCATTGTGGAAGTCATCTGATCAACTGGTAACTTGTTGTGCAAGAAAAGTCAGAATCAGGGCATCTGAGGCCACAACCAATGGAACCAAAGGGTCATTTTCATCAATTTGAGGTTCTATGATCTTTATTTGATCTTAGAAGTGGTTAGAAGTTCACAAGATTTAATAATTTCAAGCCATTTGCAAACTTTCCATTTTTGGACATGACTTGTAATGAAAACTTTCCATTTTGGGAAAGATTTTCATCCTCCTCTTTCTTGATTAAAAATGCTTCAAATGAAAAATATTCAAACATGAAAGTTGTAGATTGGATCTTCCCATTTTAAAAAAGTACAAGAACTCCTCTTGATTCATCCTAGAACTCAAGATATGATGTTTCAAAGTTGGGAAAAATCTTATAATTTCCAAGTTTATGCCAAATAGGGATTTTTGCAAAATCAAGTTTTAAGCACTCTTGTGACCTCTAATTGATCTCTAAGCATTATAACATGATAATGCAACACATTTGGATCAGAATCATGCATGGGATCACAAGTTTCCATGGATCAATTTTCACAAAATTTTCAAAGAGGGAAAATGCAAAACATATGCCATCTCATGAATCAAGCCATCCGGATCCTCAAATCCAATCCAAGGGTCCTCCACAAACTCAGTTGAGGCCAATCCACCCTTTATATCTCCTCTGACCCAAGCCCATGCTTGTGGTACAAAAATCTTGACTTTTTGCAAAATACACCATGCCAATCAAACTGTGCCACACCAACTCTCTGAACAAATCACATTGCTTTAAACAAACATCATGGACCTCATTTCATATATCACACAAGGCGGAAACCTCTCAGATGATCAGAATCAAAAAAATCACCTCATACCTTCATCTCTTCAAAACTCAACACATAACCATCGAACCTAAAAACTTCTTTCACCATTCAAACATACACACCATAAGGATAAAAAAACACCCATTGCCATGGCGTGAAACCTCTCTACAAGAACTCCATTATCTGTCAAACCAGAACCACACACCTCAAAAAATCCATTCAAAGCTTGTCCTAAGCATCTCATTAGCTTCAGGGAGTCCATTGAGTTTAATTTGCATCAAAGAAAGGGTCAGAAAGCTCAAGAGTGCAAAGCTCCATTTCAGGTAACCTCAAGAACACTTTCTCTCAAAACCTTATTTTCTTGTTACAAGATGAAAATACATGTTATGGGGTTTATCATGATGTCTTTAAAATTGAAAATGGTGGAGAAATGAAGATTTCACAGGCTTCTGAAAGTTTGTCCAGATTTTTGTTCTTTTTCGATTCTCCATGTTTGTGAGTTATAAATCATATTTGATGATTGATTTTGATTGTGTGTGAGTTGGGGATCATTTCTGGGAAGTTTTTAGGGTTTGTAATGGCCTGAGGAAGAGGTTAGGTCGTGGGGTTGGCCGAAGAAGACGACCGGAAGTCTGTTCCGGTAGCCTGAAAGGGTTTATGGCTTAATTAGGGTTTAATCTCCAGATGCGTTTTGGGCCATTGGATCATGTTTTGATTAGCGAGTGAACGATTCAGATTAATCCACTTAACCCTAATTCGTAATTAATTAAATTAATTAGGTTTAATTAATCTGAAGCAATCCTAGCCATCCAAAAATGTGTGCAGTCTTCCCCAGTTTGAATCTGGACCATCAGATTAGATTACTTTCATTTTCTTTCATTTTAATTTATTTTTATTTTGAATTTGTTTCCATATTTATTTTAAAATAGCAAAAAGACTTTTAAAAATCTCATTTTCTTAATTTTCACTTCAAATATTTTTCAAAACTCAAAAACATTTTTTATTTTAATTTTTGCATTAAAAAAGTATTTTTAAATCATTTAAATGTTTTATTTAATTAATTAATAGATTAGTTAATTAAAAATACATTTAGGTTTGTAAAAATCACCAAAAAAATTCATGAAGCATTCTCATACATTTAGACACATTTACAAACTCACCATACAAATTTCTTTTTAGGTTTGGTACTACTTTCACAATTTTCTTTGAATTAGGGTTCATAAAAATCACATTTTCTAACCCTAACTTAAAAAAATCACTTCTAATCAACCATGATGAGTTTGAACTTGATTAGTTTTGCATTCTTTCACACATTGCATCTAGTGTCTAGGTTATTTGACTCATAATTTTGCATTGCATTTTCAAATTGATTTGCATTTTTCCTTTAGAATCACACAAAAACCCTAGAAAACTTAGGAAATTCATAACTCCCTTTAGGTTTAGCTTCTAACCTTCATCTTTGGGGAGTGATCTTGTGTATGTTTAAGGTTTATTTAAGTTCAATTTCAAATTTTTATCATGATGTATGCTTCTGTTTTGGTCATATGCATCTCATACTTTCATAGAACCCTAATTTCTCATGTTCATTTGCATTCACCTTTGCATATCTCAATCATATGAACTTGCCATGACATTCCATGCCTTTGTACGCCATCTTAGACATCTTAAGACATGCTTGAACATTGCTTGATCCTTTTTTTCATTCATTTGGTATGCTTTGCATTCATTACATTTCATGAACATCCATGTGTTTCTAAGCTTCTTACATGCTTCCTTTGCATCTCATCCTTTGTATGATCATACATATACATTTCACATGACATTGCATCATATCATAACACATTTTTATAACATATTCACTTCTGGTTTTGGTCATTGCACTTCCATTTGCTTTATTTCCTTTCATTTCTTTCCTTATCCATTTCATACTAACATTTCAGGGGCTTACGGTAAGTTGTTTGGGATGTGGATTTTCCTTCACATCCAACCTCTTCTCATCTCTTCATATAAATTCTTTACTTGTCTTTGAAGTGAACTTGCTTCACTTGTGTTCTCTTTCTCCTATTCTCTTTCCCATTCTCTTTTCATCTACTTCTCTTCATTGGTGGCCATCTGAAGATCTTCTCTTTAAGCCTCACTAACCATAGGATATCCAAGCATGATAATTTTAGGGTTGTATATAGTTCCCCCTTAGTTTTTTTACCTTTGAGTCTCCTTGAGTCTCTCTTCTCATCTCATAATCAGAGGCTAAACACTTAAAGCTTTAGGACTTTGAATTAGGGTTATGCCTGCATCCTTATCTTAGGATGGAGTGTATAACTTTAATCCTTAGTGTTAAACCTTTAGTTTGTTTACACCTCTTAATAAAAGCACCTAATAATGACTAAGACTTAAGCTTGTAACTTGGGCCTTACATTAGGGTTCCATCTCTTCCTTTTGGTTAAGAGGGTCTAACCCTAGTGTTTAATGAACAAGTCCCCCTCAAGTTGTCTTACAAACATAAAATCCACTTCTTAATCCCACCTTTAATTAAAATCCATCCTTAATAAAGGCTTGTTATATAATGAATTTAATCCCTAACCATGGATTAAGTTGAGGTATCTTCCTCAGCTTAAGTTTTCTCATCTATCATCCTTCTCATAGGATGGTGTAATGAGTTCACTAATCCCTGATTAGAGATTAAACTCATTACTTAACACTAAACAAAAAACCAAAAGCATCTTAATAATCACAAGTAGGTTAATGATCTTAATCCTACATCATTATGGTAATTAAGTTGAGATGCTTATCTCACACTTAAGTAGGCTCATTATTCCTAATCAGGGAGGATATAATGAGTTTACAACCCTTGATTTAGGCTTAAGCTCATTATCCTATGCAAATCACCAAAAACAATAAAAAAACTGAAAACACAAAAACAAACAATAATCGTCTCCTCCGGGATTCTTTTCTCATCACACTCATTCTATAAACGAGAACTTGATTCTTCCGTCTAATGTAAGATAGTTAGCACTCGAGCCAGACGAGTCACACACTTGAGCATAGACAAGCAAGCAGTTCACAGTCAAAATCATCCAGTCTCTCTGAGTCGAACTACGGTGTTCTGACTTCCTAATTGCACAAGAGGATACGTAGGCATAACTTAACAGTTATCGAACAAAAGTCTCTATGTCTCCCCCTCTTTCAGCTTTCTTTTCTAATCCTCAGTCTTTGAGCATTCACCTTTTCTTTTGCACTGACACTCTGTATATCCTTTTCTCCCTAGCTTTTCATACACGGTCAGCACATACACTACCCCTTTTAAACACAATCGAGTAAGCATGGATCTTGTCGAGTATGACGGATGATCTGGGTGCTAATACCTTCCCAGGTCGTAACCAACCCCCTTTCTCAGTCTCTTTGGTTTGCAACTGTCTTATCCACACCCTTCCGGGTTTATGCAGCATTACCTTTCCTTTAGGATACAAATGCCTAACTTGCGACTCTATTCAACCTCAACCTCTTTCGCTGACAGTTCGCGTTTGCACCGGGATGCAAATCTTTGGGAGTGACAGCTTGGCGACTCTGCTGGGGAGTGTTGCAACCAGGGCTTCTGGTTCTCTTATGGGTTTCTCTTAGCGCTTGTTTGATTTTGTTTATTGGGGGTGTTATGTGCTATGTGTGCTTTTATTTTTGATTTATTTATTGCTTTATGTACAACTTTATTTAATGCATTTACTTTATTGCTTTCATTTATTGCTTTATGTATATCATTTCATTATCATATCATGTGCTGGATTTTCTGGTTTGCTTTGGTGGGAGGGGTATTCCAGTGAGAAAGGTCTAACACAAAGGCCTGAGTGACAGACATAGGATTAGAGTGGCTTCATATTCTTTCCCATTCCATTTCGGTATGGTGCGGGAATATGAAACACGGTTCAGACATGGGTTTCTTCTTGAGAACTATATGCTACAGATTTCCTAGTGCTAGGGGTATCTGGGAAGCTTGCTAAGTCTGGATGACCTTTTTAGATGACCTTCAGCATCTGAGGTGAATTAGAGGAGGATTCTTTATGATTAGGGTAAACACTATACCTCCAGGTTAGAAGTGTTTACACTTCTCATAATAGATCCGAATCTGAGGATCCTTGTTCTAGAACAATACCTGTGAGTGGGTTGGGTTGTTTACAGGTTTGCAGGAACCCTTGGCCTCAACATACCCTATTACTAGAACTTTGTTAAGGTTATACTGATTATGGACTGATCTTATGAAACCCTGGACTTGTGACTCTTTATTTGAGTCCCCCACCTGGTTACTGGTTCTCAGACCTTCATCCGGAATTCTGAACACTCATGGACCCTATCAAAAGCAACTGGCAATCCAGAACCTGATCACAAACCCTTGCATATCATTCAGCATACATCATATTGCATCATTTAACATTTTTTCTATTTTTTTGCAGGGTATCCACATCTTCTTTGGTTTGGTTTTGACCGTTCTTTTGCTTCAGCCATCATCATCAGATATCTTCTTTAGTTGTCTTCTTCAGCTATCTGCTTCAGTCATCTTCTCCAGTTATCTTCATCAGCACCCATTGTCAGTATGGATTCAACCAGGAAGAGGAACATCACATACCACTTCTTTGAGTACCCTTTGACAGGCATCAGGAAGATACAGGCTCATATCACTCCTGATCATGTTCCCTTATTCAGAGAACATTATGGTGGTATCCTGGACATGATCATGGACTTGGATGCATCATAGAGGAGCATGATTCACACATGTCTCCAGTTCTATGACCCTCTTCTCCGTTGCTTCACCTTCCCGAATTTTCATATAGGTCCTCTATTGGAAGAGTTTTCCATGTTGTTGGGTGTCCCTATCAGAAGAGGAATTCCTTTCAACCCTGAGATGATTGCTCCTAAGAATGAGGACATAGCCAAGGCTCTCAATCTAGAGGAAACTATCATTGATGGGCACATGACTTCCAAAGCTGGAATCCCAGGCCTTCATTTGGATTTCTTAATCACTCAGGCTACCATTCATGCTGCAACATGGAAGTGGGAAACTGTTTGTACTTTCCTGGCTCTTAGCATATATGGTATCATCTTGTTTGCAGACGAGCCTAAGTTTGTAAGCAAGAATGCCATCCACATCTTCATGCTCAAGAACCCAGTTCCCACCTTGCTAGGGGATTTCTACTACTCAGTGCATCAGAGAAATGAAAAACAGAGGGGAAGACTGGTCAGATGATGTGCACCCCTCTTCTACAGTTGGTTAGTGAGACATATGCCAAAGACGAAAGCTTTCTTGAATCCACATCAGTTTAGGAATTGGGCTAAAAGGATGATTTCCCTTACTTAAGAAGATATCAGATGGTGTACCCAGAACACCAAGGGCAGGGACATAATAACAAGCAGTGGACAATATCCTAATGTACCTCTTATTAGAGTGAAGGGTTGCATCAATTACAATCCTTTGCTTTTCAAAACACAGTTGGGATACACATTGATACATCCACCAAAGGAACATGACTTAGATGAGTCTCTTTACTGTGCCTTTTAGAGCAATCATACCATTGTCCGACAAGCCGCCTGGGCTTGGGACCACATTCAGACAAAAGGGACTACTATTCTGGGTAAGTGTAACAACATAGCTTCAGCTCAGTACATTGAATGGTCACGCATCAGAGGACATATTACCCGTATGCCATTCACCCTGGAAGATGTGCCATGGCCATCAGAAGTGGAGCCCATAGCTACAGTTAGTCTGGAGGAATTTGAGAAGTTGAAAGAAAGGAATGCCCAGCTTTCTAAAGCTCTGAAGAAGACTCTTTGGGAAAGGAATGATGGTCGTCTAGACATTGAGAGATTAGAGAAGCTCTGTATCAAGCATGTGACTAAGATTGAGAAAACAAAGGACTTTATCAGAAAAGCCCGAGCAGGGGAGTTAGTATTGAAGAATGCTTGCAAAGAAGCTAAGATTCAGAAGGCCAGAGCCGAGCACTACCTAGAAGAGAGTCAGGCTAGATGGATCAGAATCACTGAAGCTCGTTTTCAAGAAGATCAGAAGACACAGGCTAAGATAGAGTAGCTAGAAGGCAATGAGAAGAAGAGTCAAGAAGCCCTGTTAGCAGCACAAAAGGAAATCTCTGAGTTGAAACTCCGGGCGAGGTTAAAGAGATCAAAAGAACAAGACAAGTACCAGAAGATGACAAGTGCCATTGCAACCATAAACCTTCTTATCAGGACCATCACAAAGCATCTAGTTGGACCAGTAACTGATGCTCTCCTGAAGGAAGTCAAGGAGGATGACTTTGGGCTGGATGTTTGATTTCTTTTTACTTGTATTTTATTTTGGTTATACTTTAATTCTCCATGGTGATTTTGTTGTATTTCTTGACTTAATTGTATTTTGACCTACCGTGGGAGCTTGTTGTAATCATAAACTATGTATTTTTGCATTTGTAATGTATAGTTTATGTGTTACCTGGATCTTCTTTTGAGCTTCATTTCTCTTCAAGCATCTTCATAATTCCCAGAGGTCTGGAAGGTCAAAACCAAAGAATCAAACCAGATACCCTCTGAAGACAAACAGATATACTACATTGCATGCTAACCTCATCTTCTTTGTGTTGCAGGTGTTTTTGTTGTTGTTTTCTCACTTTGCTGTTTGTTTCAGGAAATATTGCTCGTAGGAGAGTTTTCCCTGTCAACCGCATTCACCGGTATCCAACCAGAAACAACCTTCCGAGCTTACAGATGGATCAACTTCAGCAAGAATTCACAGATGTGAGGACTCAGATGACTAATGTGAGGACTGAAGTGAGGACTCAGATGAACCAGTTTATGGCTGTGATGACTGGGCTAGCACATACCAAAGAAAGATTGAGGGAGTTAGTCGAGCGGGAAACTCCAGAAGAGAACCATGCTGGTACTAGGGGTACAAGTAACAACGCGCGTGTTCACCCGCAGGTAAATCCACCAGAGTTTGGACCCCACATCAAACCTGAAGTCAATACTATTGGAAATACCCATAGAAACACTAGAGATCGTGTCCTACAGGAAGATCCTCAAGAAGAGCAGTTTACAGTGTTGGGTGCTGGAGCAGATGAAGTTTATGATCGTCGAATGGACAAGATATCTGAGAAGCTGAGATCCTTGGAATCCCAAAACTCTTTGGGATTTGATGTGATGGATATGGGTTTAGTGGAAGGAGTCAAGATTCCTCACAAGTTCAAACCTCCTTGCTTTGAGAAGTATAATGGTACCTCTTGTCCTCGTACCCACTTGCAATCTTTTCTGGGGAGATTGAAAGCTTATACCATGGATGAAAAGCTGTGGATGTTTTACTTTGAAGATAGCTTGACTGGGGCATCCAGAGAGTGGTATTCACACCTATCAAGGGTTACTGTCAGAAACTGGAAGGACTTAGCCGATGCCTTTATACGCCAATATCAGTATAACTTAGATATGGCTCCCAATAGAACCCTCCTAATGGGTATGTCTCAATCTTCAAGAGAACGTTTCCGGGAATATGCCCAAAGGTGGAGACAACTTGCTGCTCTTGTCCAGCCTCCCATGTCTGAAAGAGAAATGGCTGACATGTTTATGAACACATTGCAGGGAACCTACATTGGCCAACTTGCTGCTTTCTCTTCCACCAGTTTTGCTGATGTAGTTATAGATGGTGAGAGAATTGAAAGTCTTTTGAAGACGGGGAAGATCTCTGACAACGGTGCTAGCTCCAACAATTCCAGGAAACCTTTCTCAGGACCTCGTAGGACAGGTGAGACCAACTCAGTGCATATGGGCAGAGGTAGATCCCAGTACATGTAAAGATCAATAGCTGCTGTCACCATTCCTGCTCCAACACCTCAACAACAATATCCTCAGCAACAACGGTTTCCTCAACAACAGATATCTTATGGCAACAACAATAATAATCAAGAAAAACGTCCATTCCAGCAAAGGACTTCACAAATCAACAGGGTTATCGATCCTATCCCAATGCCCTATGTAGCTCTACTCCCACAGTTATTGAAGCTCAACCTGATCGAATTGAGAACCTTGACTCCACCAGATCCTTTGAATCTCCCAAGAAACTATGATGTCAACGCCATATGTGCTTTCCACTCTAATGCACCTGGCCATACAACAGAGAAATGCAGGGCCTTGCATATGATAGTTCAGGACTTAGTTGATTCCAAATATTTGAAATTTGCACCTCCTCCAAATGTCACGAAGAATCCGATACCGAATCACGGTGGACCGAGGATTAATGCCATTGAAGAAGACCAACCAACAATTCTGATTGATGACATTGCAAACATTCAAACTCCACTGGCCGAAGTGAAAGCTCAACTATTGAAGTGCCAAGTGTTTCCAGGTTGTGAGGCCTGTTGTGGAGCTTGCAAGATTTCTGCCAACTGTTGTGCAAATATGAAGAATGGTATCAACAGTCTTATCAGAGAAGGCATCCTACAGATCACTTCAACAGTTCCAACTTCTACAACTTCAACAAACATCTTTCCTATAACATCAACAAACACCATTTCAAAGGAATCTCCTACAAATTCTGCAAACATCTTTTCAACGGAGTCTACTACAACAACAACAACCATTAATGACGACGTCTCAACAGTCACCATTTACTATGATCCGACAACAATTCATGTCCCGGATTCTTCCAACAACTTTCAGCAACATCAACATCAACAACTTCCTACACCTGCACCATGTCCAATCAGACCTCCTATCACCATCTACTATGATCCTCAAACTGTCACAACTCCTTCTTCCGCAGCAATCAGTCCGGTCACCATCACGGTGCCTGGACCAGTTCCCTATGACAGCAACCGTGCCCTGCCTTGGCACTATGGCTCAGATCTATATTGCAATGGAAAGAAAGTCACTATGGATTCTTCAACTCCTACACCACAGATTGATAATGTCGGGGGAGGCGGAGGTTTCACTCAAAGCGGATGTATGTTTGCCTCACAGGTCCCAAGAGTTAATGCTGAAGCAGAAGTTGCTGCCAAAGCAAAAGGCAAGAGTGTGGAACCAATTGCCAAGGAGACTCAGAAGACATCCTTTGATCAAGATGTGGATGAGTTCATGAGGATTATCTAGAAGAGTGATTACAAAGTTGTTGATCAGCTCCATCAAACTCCCTCCAAGATCTCTATATTATCTCTGCTCATGTGTTCCGAGGCTCACTGAAATGCATTACTAAAAGTCTTGCACGCAGCTTACGTGCCTGAGGAGATTATAGTTAATCAGTTGGAAAGGTGGTTTCAAATGTCAATACTAGCCATGGGCTAGGTTTCACTGATGCTCATCTGACTACGGAGGGCCGTAACCACAACAAGGCTTTACATATCACCTTAGAGTGTAAAGGTGCTGTACTTTCTCATGTCTTGGTTGACACTGGGTCATCTCTCAATGTTCTTCCAAAGAAAGCCTTGGTCAAGTTGGAATATGATGGTCTTGCACTCCATCCAAGCAACCTAGTTGTCAGAGCCTTCGATGGTTCTAAAAGATCGGTTCTTGGAGAAATTGAGCTTCCTGTGGTAATTGGCCCACATATTTTCAAAACTACCTTCTATGTGATGGACATTCAGCCTGCCTACAGCTGTTTGTTGGGTCGACCCTGGATTCATGCCGCTGGCGCCGTAACACGACCCTTCACCAGAAGTTAAAATATGAGTGGGAAGGCCAAGTTATCACCATTTGTGGAGAAGAGGACATCTTTGTCAGTCATCTAGCTACCTACAAGTACATTGAGATGGATGGGGAGATCCATGAGACAATGAGTCAGGGTTTTGAAGCTCTCAATGTCAATGAAGCAACAGCTGAAGTATCTGGTACTTCAATTGCTTCTTACGAACAAGCTCGGAAGGTTGTTGAAGACAGGAATGCCCAAGGCTGGGGAAAGCTGTTGCAAGTTCAGATTAAAGAAGACATGTTTGGTTTGGGTTACAGACCATCCTAACAGGTCCAAGAGGAGGCTGCTGAAGCTCCCAAGTTCATTAGTGGGGGAATGCTGACCCCGAATGCTGTCAACAATGTGGAAGACGAGGCTGAAAGCGACTTCAAACTGGAAAGATGGATTCGTCCAAGAGTCCCGGGCCAATAAGTCCTCAACTGGTCTTCCTAGGAAATTATAAGGGTTACTGCTGCAGAGTAATTATTATTTCCTATTTAAGCATGCATCAAGTCCTGCATCTTGCCCAAGGTGTTAGGACTCATTTTGTAATAGGGCCATATATGTATTTTGTGCAACTGAAATTAATGAACAATGGACATCTTTTGCAAACAATTTTTTCTCTGTCTTTCATTTTTGTTATTTTCGCACAAAACAATAAATGGCAATGTTTTTTCTTAATAAACTTCATTCATGTTTTCTAAATAAGATAAAATCAATCACTAAAATGAACAAATCTCAAACCTTGCAGAGATAGTCCTCCAGAATGCACTGACAATGACACTGCTATGACCTCGTTTTACTTCGACAATACGATTAATCAAGCAGTTGAATGGGTTGATGAAGACTATGATTTGCCTGAAGAGTTAGCCAGGTTGTTGAGACAAGAGGAAAAATTGATTGCTCCTTATCAGGAGGAAGTTGAAACTGTCAATCTTGGTACCGAGGAAGATGTGAAAGAGGTGAAAATCGGGGCTAGTCTGCAAGCTCCAGTGAAAGAACAACTCATCAATATGCTTCGAGAGTATGTCGACGTATTTTCTTGGTCCTATCAAGATATGCCAGGTCTGGATACGGATATTGTCATGCACAGACTGCCATTGAAAGAGGATTGTCCGCCAGTTAAATAGAAGTTGCACCGTACTCGCCCAGACATGGCCATGAAAATCAAAGAAGAAGTACAAAAGCAGTGTAAATAGTTACCCTCCGTGGGTTGCTAACATTGTACCCATACCTAAGAAGGATGGAAAGGTGCGTATGTGTGTGGATTACCGGGATCTGAACAGAGCTAGCCCGAAGGATGATTTCCCTTTACCTCACATTGATGTATTGGTGGATAACACAGCTCAGTTCTCGGTATTTTCTTTTATGGATGGATTTTCTGGATACAATCAGATTAAGATGTCACCTGAAGACATGAAGAAGACAACCTTCATCAAACCCTGGGGCACGTTCTGCTACAAAGTAATGCCGTTCGGTCTGAAGAATGCCAGTGCAACTTATCAACGGTATATGGTAACATTATTCCATGATATGATCCATAAGGAAATTGAGTGCTATGTGGATGATATGATTGCCAAGTCCCTTACAGAGGAAGATCATTTGGTGAATCTACTGAAACTGTTCAAGCGTCTGAGGAAGTATCAGTTAAGGTTGAACCCCAACAAATGCACATTTGGGGTACGTTCTGGTAAGCTGTTGGGTTTTATTGTAAGCGAAAAAGGAATTAAGGTTGATCCCGATAAAGTCAAAGATATTCAGGAAATGCATGCACCTTAGACTGAGAAAGAAGTTCGAGGGTTCTTAGGTAGATTGAACTACATCTCAAGGTTCATATCTCATCTCGCTACAACCTGCGAACCCTTGTTCAAACTGTTAAGAAAGGAACAAACAGTCAGGTGGAACAATGACTGTCAGAAGGCGTTTGACAAGATCAAAGAATATCTGCAAGAACCTCCAATTCTCATGCCTCCAGTCGAAGGAAGATCTCTAATCATGTACCTGACAGTATTAGAAGAGTCGATGGGGTGTGTGTTGGGCTAGCATGACAAGTCTGGTCGAAAAGAGTATGCAATATACTACATAAGCAAAAAGTTTACCGACTGTGAACAATGTTATTCACTGCTCGAGAAAACTTGTTGTGCTTTAGCGTGGGCTTCTCGCCGACTAAGACATTATATGTTGACTCATACTACCTTATTAATCTCAAAGATGGATCCAGTCAAGTACATATTTGAGAAGCCAACACTTACTGGAAGGGTTGCAAGATGGCAAATGATTCTAACAGAATATGACATTCAGTACACCTCTCAGAAAGCCATCAAGGGCAGTGTATTGTCTGACTATCTGGCTGAGCAACCCATTAATGATTACCAAACTATGAGATTTAACTTCCCTGATGAAGACATCATATTTTTAAGAGCAAAAGATTGTGAAGAGCCTATTCACACTGAAGGGCCTGATCCAGAAGAAACATGGAGTATGATATTTGACGGGGCAGTTAATTGAAATGGTTGTGGGGTTGGTGCAGTGCTTATTACACCTAAAGGGGTTCATATGCCTTTCTCAGCAAGGCTCACCTTTGCCTGCACTAACAATGAAGCATAATACAAAGTTTGTATCATGGGTCTTGAGGAAGCCATTGACCTCAGGATCAAAACCTTGAATGTATTCGGAGATTTAGCTTTGGTAATCAACCAGACCAACAACAAGTGGTACACTCATCAGGAGCATCTGATTCCCTACCGTGACTATACGAGGAGATTGTTGACCTTCTTCACAACAGTTAAGCTTGAATACATCCCTCGAGACAAGAATCAGTTTGCAGACGCTTTGGCTACCATTTCATCCATGATCAAAGTGTAGACTGGTAACTATGTACCCCGAATTTTAGTATCCAGACTGGACAGACCGACATATGTTTTCTCTGTGGACACTGTCACTGATAGCAAGCCTTGGTACCATGACATCAAATGCTTCCTAGAAACTCAAACATACCTACCATGGGCATCATCAAATGATAAGAAGACATTAAGAAGGCTAGCCGGCAGTTTCTTCCTCAATTCTGATGGTTCTTTGTACAAACAAAGCTACGACATGGTCTTGCTCTGATGTGTTGACAAGAAGGAAGCAGACCTACTGATGAACGAAGTACTTGAAGGTTCTTTCGGTACCCATGCCAGAGGACATGCAATGGCAAAGAAGTTATTAAGATCGGGTTACTACTAGATCACAATGGATGCAGACTGTTGTGCCTATTCCAGAAAATGCCACAAATGCCAGATCTACGCAGATAAAGTGAATGTGCCTCTGAATCCTTTGAATGTAATGTCTTCACCTTGGCCCTTCGCCATGTGGGGCATTGATATGATTGGAAAAATTGAACTGACTGCTTCAAATGGTCACAGATTCATCCTAGTAGCCATTGATTACTTCACCAAATGGGTTGAAGCAGCTTCGTATGCAAATGTCACCAGGCAAGTGGTAACCCGATTTCTGAAGAGGGATATCATCTGTCGATATGGAGTCCCCGAGAGAATCATTACTGATAATGGTTCCAATTTGAACAACAAGAAGATGGCAGAACTTTGTCGGGACTTCAAAATTCAACATCACAACTCTTCTCCCTACAGGCTAAAGATGAATGGCGTTGTTGAGGCCGCTAACAAAAACATAAAGAAGATTGTGCAAAAGATGGTAATCACCTACAAAGACTGGCACAAAATGATACCATTTGCCTTGCATGGGTACCGAACTTCCATCAGAACATCTACTAGGGTAACACCTCATCAGCTTGTGTATAGTATGGAAGTTGTCCTACCTGTTGAAGTTGAACTACCCTCCTTACGGGTTATGATGGATGTGAAACTAGATGAAGTAGACTGGATCCGATCTCGATATAATCAACTGAGTCTGATTGAAGAAAAGAGATTAGCAACCATCTGTCATGGGCAGTTACATCAAAAGCGGATGAAGAAAGCCTTCGATCAGAAACTCAGACCTTGGGAATACCAAGTGGGAGAGCTTGTCCTGAAAAGACTTCTTCCTCCTCATACAGACCACAGGGGAAAATGGACGCCAAAATACGAAGGCCCATTCATAGTAAAGAAAGTTTTCTTTGGTGGGGCACTAATGCTCACTACTATGGATGGCGAGGATTTCTTATCTCCTGTGAATTCAGATGCAGTTAAATAATACTTCGGATAAAAGACCCGCTGGACATAAAAACAAAATGTAAGTCCAGGCAAAAATAGGGCATCCCGGCGAGTCAAAAACAGAATAAAAGACTCGAGCAAAAATAAGGGAAAAATTGAAAAAATTGTACACCCGCTGAGTTGAAAAGCCACATCAGACAACTCAGGAAAAAATGGGTATCCCGATGGACTAAAAACCCGAAAGGGAGATCCACTCAAAATCAGGGAATAAGCGAGCAACTGCATTCTGAATTCGTCTGTATCACTCACAACATGGAAAGCTTCGAAAGGATAAAGCGTCGGTCAGAATCAACCTTCTTCAAAAAGCAAGATAAGAAGAACGTCAAGGTCATACATGTCATAGAAAAGGAAGCTCAGTAGAGTGTCGACTTCAAACATTGTCAACACTTTTGTTTTCTCAATTTACAACAATCTCCTCCTTTCAGGGATTCGCTTCTTCACTGTACTTTCCTATTCAGGGCACACAAATCAATAAAAATCAGAATTTTCAGTCACACTTTGTTTTGTAAATTTTTGTTTCGTTTGCAAATGTCCAAAGTTCATAATACAACACTTGCATGAAAACATATAAGCCATTTTCAATATATGCTTGCAGGAAATATGCACTCTTGAGCAAATCTAACTCCTATGACGGAATCTGGTTGAGGATACCTCGGGACACTTGTGCGTTTCTTTTGTTTAACAGGTTGCAGGTACTAAAGATAGACAATCTCACAACATGAGGTGTATCAAGCCTCGTATCCCCAGAGAAGTCAGCAATCACCTCATCAGCAGAATTACTTGGCAAGAGTTTCCCCCCACGAAGTTGCCATCCCCTCAGAGGACCCTTAGAGAAACTCATTAAATCTCCAGCGTGTCGCTTGGATGAAGGAATTACAACAGATCACTTCCCAAAAGTTCTCTCCTCCTCAAGCAGGATCTCCCGAGCTATGCCTGAACTTCTCTTCCCCAGCAAAATTGATAGGAACTCTTTCTCACTAGCAAAGTCACCAGGAATTTATTTTTTCCCAAAGAGTTTCCAGAGTCTTCTTTTCCCTAGTGAGTTCATCAGAGTTTTCCTCAGCTAAGTGGCCAAGATCCTCTCATCTCCAGCAAGTTGCCAAAGTTTTCCCTAGTAGATTTGTCAGAATCTTCTTTTCCTCAATGGAGTCGCCAGGATTTTCTCATCCTCAGCAGAGTGGAAAGAGTCCCCTTCCTCATCCAGTCGCCAAGACTTTCTGTTCCCCATCATAATTTCCAGGATTTTCTCATCCTCAGCAGAGTCGGCAGAATCACTTTCCCGTAGAGTTGCCGGTTTCTCCCTAGTAAAGTTGCCAGGGTTTTCTATTCCCTAGCTGTTTGCCGAAGCCTCCTCATACCCAGTATGAGTCTCTTCAACAGAAACCTCCCCAGTGGAGATCCCCGCAGAGTTCTCTAGAAAGATCATTCAGTGATCTTCTCTCCCCATAGATCGGCCAATGATCTCTTTCCCCAGCGGAGTTCTCCCTCCAGACAGATCGCCTAGAGATCTTTCTCCCAGCAGGATCTGGACCTCGGATCGGTTTTCTCATTTTGCATAATCACATCATTCACATCATTTTCCCCAAACTAAGCGTAGCATTCCTTCTAATACGAAGCATTACGACAAAAATCAAACATTTTCATGATCATAAGCCAGATTCGAGCCAATCACCTGCAAACAATTCACCAGCAATATACAAAACTTATCCCCACAGACAAAGCCAGAATAATTTTTGCGCTCTCAATACAGATACTTGTTCATACTTGTACATATTCTTTTTTGACACTCGCCCGTGTCATACTTCCCCAGCAAGTCAAACACTCGCCCGTGTCCCTTGCTCAATCTTTTCGACACTCGTCCGTGTCTTGCACATATTTCCTCCAGCAGGTCAAACACTTGTACATACCTATACACAATCCTCTGATACTCGTCTGTATCTTGTATATACCACCTCCCTGGCAGATCAGACACTCGTCTGTGTTCCTTGCTTAACCGATTGATACTCATCCGTATCATCATCCTTAAACACGCGTCAGCGTTTATTTCTATTGATACTCGTCTGTATCGTGGTCCTAAGGATGCCCGTCCACATTTTTAATCTATATACACTGTCAAACACTTATACCTTTTATTTCAGAGCGTAAGCTCTCGTCCATGTTTACCATTCCCCAGTAAGTCACCCACAAAATAATCTTTTCTATCTGGCATTCGTCCTATGTCGCGATATTTTCGGCATCCGTCCCCTGCCAGGTGATCGTCCTTCACCTTTTGATGACCGTCCCTCATCATTTCATCTGATGGCCGTCCCCATCCTTGATTCTCTTATCCGGCATTCGTCCTATGTCGCAATATTTTCGGCATCCGTCCCCTGCCAGGTGACCGTCCTTCACCTTTGGATGACCGTCCCTCATCCTTTTCCCAGTGGAGTCCCCATTGTTGGAACTTTCTATCCAGCATTCGTCCTATGTCACAATATCTTTTTAGCAGCCGTCCCCTGCTAGGTGATCGTCTTTCACCTTTTGATGATCGTCCCTCATCATTTTATCCGATGGCCGTCCCCATCGTTGATCTTTGTTATCCGACATTCGTCCTATGTCACGATAATCCCCAATAGCAGCCGTACCCTACTAGGTGATCGTCCTTCACCTCTTGATGATCGTCATTCATCATGCTTATCCTATGGCCGTCCCAATTGTTGATCTTTTCTATCCGGCATTCGTCCTATGTCGTGATAGTTTCAGCAACCATCCCCTGCTAGGTGATCGTCCTTCACCTTTTGATGACCGTCCCTCATCATTATTTCATTTATTCTTTTGACCTGATGGCTGTCCCCGTCAGTGTTTTTCTCATTTCTTTAATCCTTAGAGAGTTTTATTCCTTTACCCGATGGCCGTCTCAATCGTGGTCTCTTTATTTCCCAGCATGATGGTCGTCCCCGTCATTGCTCTACTTACCATTCTTTCATCCCCAGCAGTCGTCCTCAGCTCGATGGTCGTCCTCCATCGTTTTCATTTGATAATCATACTATACTACTTGTTACAATTTATATCCCTTTTCTTCTTCTCCCCAGTGAGTGCAAATTTCAGACTGTCTCTGGTATTCAACCACAAGTTATCTTGTTTGTCTGTTAAGCCAGGCGCTTACACCCTGCACAGCTAACTCATGCTTGAATAGGGGCAACTGTAAACACCCCAAATTTTCCCTCACTCTTTCTCACACCATGGCTTGTGATCTTTCATATAGCATTGCATAAGCATATCATCTCACACTGCATAGTTTATTTCATCTGCATAAGTTGCAATTAGGGTATGTGATAAGGAGAATCCAAGAAGTGATCTGAGCTATCCCAATGGTCTTGAAGCATGCCAAAAGGGTCCATGAGTGGTCTATGATCTTATTACATCCCCAAGAAGTCTTTTAAGTCACAAAATCACAAAGGATTACTCAAAGGTCCAGGCAGGCTAGCGTTTTCTTCACAGATGACCTAAAATTAGGGTTTTGGGTTTGAGGCCCTTTTACCTCAAATTATTTGGTCATTCTTGATTCTAATGGTCTTAATATGTTATAAGGAGCATGTGTACCAAATTTGATGAAGAAATTCATTGTGGAAGTCATCTGATCAACTGGTAAATTGTTGTGCAAGAAAAGTCAGAATCAGGGCATCTGAGGCCACAACCAATGGAACCAAAGGGTCATTTTCATCAATTTGAAGAATTTTAAGCCATTTGCAAACTTTCCATTTTTGGACATGACTTGTAATGAAAACTTTCCATTTTGGGAAAGATTTTCAACCTCCTCTTTCTTGATAAAAAATGCTTCAAATGAAAAATCTTCAAACATGAAAGTTGTAAATTGGATCTTCCCATTTTCAAAAAGTACAAGAACTCCTCTTGATTCATCCTATAACTCATGATATGATGTTTCAAAGTTGGGAAAAATCTTATAATTTTCAAGTTCATGCCAAAGAGAGATTTTTGCAAAATCAAGTTTTAAGCACTCTTGTGACCTCTAATTGATCTCTAAGCATCATAACATGATAATGCAACACATTTGGATATGAATCATGCCTTGGATCACAAGTTTCCATGGATCAATTTTCACAAAATTTTCAAAGAGGGAAAATACAAAACATATGCCATCTCATGAATCAAGCCATCCAGATCCTCAAATCCCATCCAAGGGTCCTCCACAAACTCAACTGAGGCCAATCCACCCTTTAGATCTCCTCTGACCCAAGCCCATGCTTGTGGTACAAAAATATTTACTTTTTGCAAAATACACCATGCCAATCAAACTGTGCCACACCAACTCTCTGAACCAATCACATTGCTTTAAACAAACATCATGGACCTCATTTCATATATCACACAAGGCTGAAACCTCTCAGATGATCAAAATCATAAAAATCACCTCATAACTTCATCTCTTCGAAACTCAACACACAACCATCGAACCTAAAAACTTCTTTCACCATTAAATCATACACACCATAAGGATAAAAAAACACCCATTGCCATGGCCTGAAACCTCCCCTACAAGAACTCCATTTTCTGTCGAACCAGAACCACAAACCTCAAAATAGCCATTCAAAGCTTCGTTTAAGCATATCATTAGCTTTAGGGAGTCCATTGAGGTTGATTTGCATCAAAGAAAGGGTCAGAAAGCCCAAGAGTGCAAAGCTCCAGTTCAGGTAACCTCAAGAACACTTTCTCTCAAAACCTTATTTTCTTGTTACAAGATGAAAATACATGTTATGCGATTTATCATGATGTCTTTAAAATTGAAAATGGTGGAGAAATGAGGATTTCATAGGCTTCTGAAAGTTTGTCCAGATTTTTGTTCTTCTTCGATTCTCCATGTTTGTGTGTTATAAATCATATTTGATGATTGATTTTGATTGTGTGTGAGTTGGGGATCATTTATGGGTAGTTTTTAGGGTTTGTAGTGGCCTGAGGAAGAGGTTAGGTTGTGGGGTTGACCGAAGAAGATGACCAGAAGACTGTTCCGGTCGCCTGAAAGGGTTTAGGGCTTAATTAGGGTTTAATCTCCAGATGCGTTTTAGGCCATTGGATCATGTTTTGGTTAGCGAGTGAACGATTCAGATTAATCCACTTAACCCTAATTCGTAATTAATTAAATTAATTAGGTTTAACTTATCTGAAGCAATCCTAGCCATCCAAAAACGCACGCAGTCTTCCCCAGCTTGAATCTGGACCATCAAATTGGATTACTTTCATTTTATTTTATTTTTATTTTGCATTTGTTTCCATATTTATTTTAAAATAGCAAAAAGACTTTTAAAAATCTCATTTTCTGCATTTTCACTTCAAATATTTTTCAAAACTCAAAAACATTTTTTATTTTAATTTTTGCATTAAAAAAGTATTTTTAAATCATTTAAATGTTTTATTTAATTAATTAATTGATTTTAATTAATTAAAAATACATTTAGGTTTCTAAAAATCACCAAAAAAATTCATGAAGCATTCTCATACATTTAGACACATTTACAAACTCACCATACAAATTTCTTTTTAGGTTTGATCATACTTTCACAATTTTCTTTGAATTAGGATTCATAAAATTCACATTTTCTAACCCTAACTTAAAAAAAAAATCACTTCTGATCAACCATGATGGGTTTGAACTTGATTCTTTTTGAATTCTTTCACACATTGCATCTAGTGTCTAGGTTATTTGACTCATAATGTTTCATTGCATTTTCAAATTGATTTGCATTTTTCCTTTAGAATCATCCAAAAACCCTAGCAAACTTAGGAAATTCATAACTCCCTTTAGGTTTAGCTTCTGACCTTCATCTTTGGGGAGTCATCTTGTGTATGTTTAGGGTTTGTTTGAGTTCAATTTCAAATTTTTATCATGATGTATGCTTCTGTTTTGATCATATGCATCTCATACTTTCATAGAACCCTAAGTTCTCATGTTCATTTGCATCCACCTTTGCATATCTCAATCATATGAACTTGCCATCACATTCCATGCCTTTATTTGCCATCTTAGACATCTTAAGACATGCTTGAACATTGCTTGATCATTTTTTTCATTCATTTGGTATGCTTTGCATTCATTACATTTCATGAACATCCATGTGTTTCTAAGCTTCTCACATGATCCCTTTGCATTTCATCCTTTGTATGATCATACATATGCATTTCACATGACATTGCATCATCTCATAACACATTGGAATAACATATTCACTTCTAGTTTTGATCATTGCACTTCCATTTTCTTTATTTCCTTTCATTTCTTTCCTTATGCATTTCATACTAACATTTCATGGGCTTATGGCAAGTTGTTTGGGATGTGAATTTTCCTTCACATCCCACCTCTTCTCATCTCTTCATATGCATTCTTTACTTGTTTTTGAAGTGAACTTGCTTCACTTGTGTTCTCTTGCTCCTATTCTCTTTCCCATTCTCTTTTCATTTGCTTCTCTTCGTTGGTGGCCATCTGAAGATCTTCTCTTAAAGCCTCACTAACCATAGGATATCCAGGCATGATAATTTTAGGGTTGTATATAGTTCCCCCTTAGTTTTTTACCTTTGAGTCTCCTTGAGTCTCTCTTTTCATATCATATTCAGAGGCTAAATACTTAAAGCTTTAGGACTCTGAATTAGGGTTATGCCTGCATCCTTATCTTAGGATGGAGTGTATAACTTTAATCCTTAGTGTTAAACCTTTAATTTGTTTACACCTCTTAACCAAAACACATAATAATGACTAAGACTTAAGCTTGTAACTTGGGCCTTACATTAGGGTTCCATCTCTTCCTTTTGATTAAGAGGGACTAACCCTAGTGTTTAATGGACAAGTCCCCCTCAAGTTGTCTTACAAACATAGAATCCACTTCTTAATTCCACCTTTAATTAAAATCCATCCTTAATAAAGGCTTGTTATATAATTAATTTAATCCCTAACCATGGATTAAGTTGAGGTGTATTCCTCAGCTTAAGTGTTCTCATCTATCATCCTTCTATTAGGATGGTGTAATGAGTTCACTAATCCCTGATTAGAGATTAAAGTCATTACTTAACACTAAACAAAAACTCAAAAGCATCTTAATAATCACAAGTAGGTTAATGATCTTAATCCTACATCATCATGGTAATTAAGTTGAGATGCTTATCTCACACTTAAGTAGGCTCATTATCCCTAATCAGGGAGGATATAATGAGTTTACAACCCTTGATTTAGGCTTAAGCTCATTATCCTATGCAAATCACCAAAAACAATAAAAAACTGAAAACATAAAAACAAACAATAATCGTCTCCTCCTGGATTCTTTTCTCATCACACTCATTCTATAAACGAGAACTTGCTTCTTCCGTCTAATGCAAGACAGTTAGCACTCGAGCCAGACGAGTCACACACTTGAGCATAGACAAGCAAGCAGTTCACAGTCAAAATCATCTAGTCTCTTTAAGTCGAACTACGGTGTTCTGACTTCCTCATTGCACGAGAGGATATGTAGGCATAACTTAACTGTTATCGAACAAAAGTCTCTGTGTCTCCCCCCTCTTTCAGCTTTCTTTTCCAAAGCCTCATTCTTTGAGAATTCACCTTTTCTTTTGCACTGACACTTTGTATATCCTTTTCTCCCTAGCTTTTCATATACATTCAGCATATACACTACCCTTTTTAAACACAATCGAGTAAGCGTGGATCCCGTCGAGTACGACGGACGATCTAGGTGCTAATACCTTCCCAGGTCGTAACCAACCCTCTTTCTCAATCTCTTTGGTTCACAATTGTCTTATCCATACCCTTCCAGGTTTATGCAGCATTACCTTTCCTTCGGGATAAAAATGCCTAGCTGGCGACTCTATTCAACCTCAACCTCTTTCGCCGACAGTTCGCGTTTTCACTAGTATGCGAATCTTTGGGAGCGACACCTTGTCCTATCCCTTCTTGGTGGTTTTATCTATATTTACCATTTCCCTCTTTGGGAATAAACAAAATTAGGAAGCGAATCTCATGTCAGCCCAGCCGCGACCGCGTTCGCGAGGATCGTATTTTTTGAGGTACGACAGCTGGAGACTCTGCTGGGGAATGGTTCACCCCTATTCAAGTTGAGCCTAGTCTAGGTTTCCACACTGGTTTGAATGTTTTCCTATGTGTTACTTGTTTATCGCTTTCTTTATCGCTTTCCATATTATATCCATATTGTGTCTCTTTGGTACTGGAACGATACTTTGATTAAAAACTTGAGGGAAATGCTCTATACCCGGGTCTACAAGTACAAACATAAGTTAGCGAGGTTGTGTAGTATGGGCTCCCGAGGGAACTTCTCTCGTGGGTTGTCAATACGGAAACCTCACTAGGAGTAGATTCTAATGAGAATACTGATGATCGTCAAGCTCTTGGCGTGTGTGCTCAATTTGTTTTCATTGGGGTCATCGACTCTGAGGACCTTTAGAACCATTTTGGTTAAGACATCGATTTATGGTCGCGTAGTATGGGGTACCGAGGTTCTCCCTCGCGTGGATCGATACGAAGACCTCACTCAGAATAGACTTCCTCAATGGAGTTGATTGACTGTCAAAAATATATAAAAAAATTGACACGTGCATTAAACAATTGAGAGAGGTCCATAACTCTGGGATTTTATTTTAAACCCCGTGTCGATGATCGCATAGTATGGGGCACCGAGAGACTTCCCTCTTGCGTGGCTCGATATGAAGATCTCACCCAAAAGAGATTCATATGGTGGAGTCAATCAACCGTCATGTTGATAGCGTGTGTGATGAACAACCATATGAATTCTTAACTTTGGGTTCCTTAAACTTTAAAGCCTACCCGGTGAGATCCTTGTAAGGAGAGCAATCAAAGTATCTTCCATCCGTACCTTGGACTACATAAATCCCGTAACTCTAGTCATATGATCCTGGATCTTACATTTCATTTGCATACCATATGTATTGCATTTCATTCTATAAAAAACAAAAAAACTCATCCATCCTTTGTCCATAAACCGCAGTTGATTTCTCGACACTTGTATCAGACTTGAAGTAATTCTGAGGACCATGGATCCGTTGGAGCAAAGCCATGATATTTTAAGATGAGATGTAGACTCAATAAAGCAACAGGTGGAGCAACTTGTGGAGGCCATATAGCCTTGGCAAAAAGAGAAGACAACCTTCAACGAACGACAGTTAAGGATTCTGTTGCACAAAAGTGTCACATTGTCCAAAATGAGAATTCTTCATCACTTGACGCCATGGAGTATGATAGTTTTTCATTCTCCGCGCCTAATTCCAAAGGGTCAAACCCAACAGTGAATACTGAACAACCTCAAGATCATGCGTTTGCTGAAAGATGTCGTGTGTTGGAAGAAAGGTTTGAAGCCTTAAAAGGACATAATGATTTTGGTTTGAATGCTTCTGATTTGTGCTTAGTGCCTGACATGGTAATCCCTCCAAAGTTCAAAATGCCAAAATTTGAGAAGTGTGGAGCAGATAGATGTCTGAAGAATCATTTGGTGATGTTCTTTAGAAAGATGACTACTCATACTAAGAATGATAAAATAATGATTCACAGTTTTTAAGACAGTTTAAGTGGAGCATCATTGGATTGGTACACGCAGCTAAAGAATAGCCACATCCAGTCATGGTTGGACTTGTCCAGTGTTTTTGTGAAGCAGTATGACTACAATCTTGACATGGCTCCAAATCGCACGCAGTTGCAAGGGTTATCTCAAGAAAGTGATGAATCGTTCAGAAAGTATGCTCAGAGATGGAGAAAGTTAGCTGCTCGTGTTCAACCACCAATCTTAGAGAAAGAATTAGTTGGCTTATTCATGGATACCTTGCAAAGTCCATACATAAAGAGGATGATAGGCAGTTCATTTCCTGGCTTTTAACAATTGGTGTCCGTTGTAGAACGCATCGAGAGCTTACTCAAGAGTATAAAAGTACAAGACACCTCAGACGTCCATGCTAGTGAGAGTGAATCAATTTTCAGTTCCCAAGAGGAAGAAGCAGAGGAGGAAATTAATGCAGTTTGGGAAGTTTCACAGGCTCCACCTCCAGTGCCTTATCAACAATACCCATGCAGGTCAGTTGTTCAAGGCCAACAAGCTTTAGGATCCCCATATCAGATGCACAACCCTCCATATGGCTAATATCCTCTTGTCAATAGAGTACCTCCTCAGTATCGACAACATATTACATATCAAGGGCCAATGCAACAACATCATACTCCACAACGACGTCCTTACTACGCTAAAAGACCTAAAAGGCATTTTTATTAATTGACAATGCCTCACAGTCACATACTTCCACGTTTGATCAATAGTTGATTTGTAGAGCCAAGGAAGCTAGATCCAGTGCCTCTTCCACACTGACCGAACTTTAATCCTAATGCCTATTGTGTTTTTCATGCCAACTCACCCGGACATTCAACTGATGATTGCCAACAATTCAAAAATAAAGTCCAGGATCTGATTGATTCCAAGGTAATCTCATTCACACCTCAAGGCATTCAAATAAACAATCATGCGGGTTCCTTAATCCATGTCATGGAAGATGCTGCTGAGAGTACATGAAAAGATGGTTCTCAAACTGATCTTGAAGAGCAATTTTAAAGAAGGCTTCCCAACAGCAAATCAAAGCACAATTCCTCTACACCGGAAATCTTTAGCTCATATCATTACTTTGCATTTGTAGTTTCTTTTCTGTTAAGTGCTACTTTATTTTAGAACATTGTTGCCTTTAATGGTAATATTAATGTAATGAACATGCATGTTTTGAGGATATCCATTCGTATTCACTCACATTTTCCCACTTATTACCACAAAAATCACAAAAAATGCACTTTACCTCCTTTATCACATTATTTAACAAATATTTGAGGGAGAATGACGAAAACGAAATACCCATAATTGATGATAATACGCTTTCAGAAAGAACCTTGCTGATGATGTACATGCATTTCTTCAAATCCCCAAACACTAGAGAGATAAGGAGTTAATACCTAGACAACCACTTCGAGCCTAGAAGTAGGAGTTTTTTTTTTCCGGATATTCAAAACCCTTATATTTAACCAGGGGCAGGGTAGTGTTCAGTTAACCTGACTACACATCCAAACTACAAGGTGAAAAATACCAATATGGATATCCTTCCATGAACAAGGACTTGGCAGTCACAATCTTTCAACAAAGAAAAAAATAGAAAAAACCCGCTAAGTTGAGCACCCAGATAAGAAACTTAGGCAAAAATTAGGGCAAATCCCGATGGACTAAAAAAAAACTTCAAAAAAATGGTCCATGCAAAAATTAGGGATCAATAAGAAAAACAATAAAAAGAGGTCGTCAAAATCCTCAGTAAAAACAAAATAAGTTACAGTGACCATCCTATCCATAACCAAAAGGGTCACTAACATCCAAAGAAAAATGAATAAGATGACTGCCATTTCAAGAAAGTCTTGAATCATCATCTTCAACTATTACACCTTCAAGCTCTCATAGGAGACATATGTGTGTGTCAAATTAGCTGAACGTAGGACTGGAGAACATCACGAAGGCGGGTGGGTACCAATCAAACTTTGAGCCTATATCCTTTGTTTCTATAACTGTGAACCAAACCAGGTTACAACCCTTAAAATACCTAATTGAAGTAGGGTTTATTCTGAAAGGGTATCTCAGCAAGGTTGCGTAAACTGACTCCTAAAAGATTTGCTAATCTTCTCCTTGTTGTATCACAAATCACCAGCTAAATCAACACCATGTTTGGACCATCGAGCCATTCGTCACACACTGTCAAATCATCCAAATAAATGTTTTTTCAAAACTCGCATGAATATTGCATTAAAATTACCATTTTTAAGCGAACAAATTTTAATTGCAAGTCAATACTTGACATCTAAAGAAATTCCAACAAGGAACAGTCAAAGAGGAACTTGGGAACTTATTGGTGTTGACTCGAATTAAGATCATCTCCTATCCTATGGATCAGGGGCAAGACTTTCAATGACTATGTGGACTTGAGAATTGGTTGCTCGAAAATCAAATCTCCAAGCATCAGAGGAAGATTATATCAACTATCAGCCTATCTGGGGCAAATTATTCACGATCACCTAATTCATGGCAAGTCCTTCCAAAGGCTTAGGCAGGGGCAATTCCCCATGAGACCCAGATACTGGGAAAATTTGTAACATGTCAGGTTAGGGTACAATCATTCTCAAGGCTTCTATTCGAAGAATATTCCTTCAAAGTCCCTACAGACTGGGGAAACGCAATTATAAAAGGATGCCTTAGGGCTAAGCCAAAGCATAATCAACATGCATTGATTATGCCGCTACGCTTATTTGAAAGTCATCATGACATCAGTTAAAAAAGTTGAAGTTCTCTCAGCAACATACAACTTCAACAATAGATCAGACTTGGGGACACCACAAATGGTCGCATCCATGCTCCGATTAGAGCATTGACAGATACCAAGTGTCGAGAAGTCAATACCCTCCACCACCACCCGCCCCCCCCAAAAAAAAGGGTCCAATTTTATTGGCAACCACCAAAAATATTAAAGTCCAATTTCATTAGCGCCCTCACAATTCCTAAAAGTCCACTATGGTGGAAACTACCAGAAATCCAAAAGTCCAACTGTGTTTGGCACAACTCAAAAGTCCAGCAGTGTTTGGCACAACTTAAAAGTCCAAGTCCTTTTGGCATTTCTCACAATCCAATCTTCTTCAGCTCTGTGTTGATACTTTTACCCTTTTCAACTCTGTGTTAATATCTTTGCTTTTTCAACCATGTGTTGATACCTTTTCAACCCTGTGTTGATACCTTTTCAACCATGTGTTGATACCTTTTCAACTCTGTGTTGATATCTTTATCTTTTCAACCCTGGGTTGATACCTTTTCAACTATGTGTTGATACCTTTAGCTTTTCAACCCTGTGTCGATACCTTTGCTTTCTCAACCCTGAGTTGATACCTAGTGAGTCTTTTCACCATTTCTTTCAAAACCATTATAAAAAACCTAAAGTCCACCCGTGGAGTGGCATCCTTTCAAAAGTCCACCCGTGATGTGGCACCCCTCTAAAGTCCACCAATGGAGTGGTATCTTTTCAAAGTCCAATTTCATTTGCATCCTCAAAAGTCCACCCGTGATGTGGAACCTTTAAAAAGTCCACCCGCGGAGTGGCGTCTCCCCAAGAGTCCAATATTCATTGGCAACTACCAGTAAACCGAAAAGTCCACCCGTGATGTGGCACCTGTCAAAAGTCCACCCGTGGAGTGGCATTTTTTTTCAAAAGTCCAACCTTGTTTTGGCACCCCTCAAAAGTCCACCCGTGGAGTGGCATCCTTCCAAAGTCCAATTTCATTGGCAACTACCAAAAACCTTATATCCAGCATATCCAATCATTTGCATTGTCACATGCATGACATGCATCATTCCTACCCGAAAGCAAGAGTGTCATCAAACACAATCATATCAATCACATTATATGAATCATTGTACATCATGCAATGTATACCATTCATATCAAAGCTTAGCATAACGAGATCCAGGATCCAGGATATGCATCCCGAACAATCCTCTCTCAAGGTCGACTGTATTCCTCTGAAAAGAGCTGATACCCCGCATGTGCTCGCGGAATTTATTCCCCCAGCAAGTCATTCTTCAACTTTATGGTTGATAATGATGACCCCTAGCATTTTCACTGTTATTTCTCCCCAAGCAGAGCTTATCCTAAAAAGCATCCTATGAGCTTTTCCTCTGCAGAACGGGGCTAGCGTGCTTTCGCTCAGAGTGAATTCCTGTTGATTGGTTTTCCCCAGCAGATCATTTGATCGAGATACTTCTTTGGTGTTCTTTGAAGAACCTTTATTGTTAAGGTATTTGTTTCGCGAGACCCAAAGAATCTCATGTTTGGTAAAGATATTGTTCTAGTATCACCGAAGAGCCTTGACTGAAAGGAATTGCTTCGCATGATCTAGAAAATATTATACCATTGTTCGAGATACTGCTCTAGTTTCCCCAAAGAGCCATTACTGTTAAGGAACTGCTTTGTTGGATTAGAGAATCTCATTGTTCGAGATATTGCTTTGACATTCTCCGAAGAGCCTTTATTGTTAAGGAGCTGCTTCGCAGGACCCAAAGAATCTCACATTTTGTTAAGATATTATCCACGAATAACCTTAATTCATAAGGGACTGTTTAGTGCGACTTGGATAATTTCAGTTATTAAACTGAGATACTGCCTTGATAATTCAAAGAATCTTAGACATTTTGTGAAATCCGCCATCCCATTCTTATACTTATTTCATTATTGCATTGCATTTTATATCTTGTCAGACAAATTTTGGGGTTTGTTTGTATCTAATTGACTTCCACCTAAAATTTGAACGCCATACAACTGTTCAACTTCTTCAGGTTCAAGACAATTAGATAGGGGCATCTGTCATACCCCAAATATTTCCTACCCATATAATTTTACTAACCATTATTAAAATTTCAAAAAATGTGTTGTATCTTCCATTTGTTCTTGTTGTCAAAACTCAGGTATGGCAACATTGAATCGATTTTCCGTCAAGGTTATCATGGTGCGAGGGTGATAAAAATTCATACCAGAATTTGGTACAGTGGCATCGCAATTCATGTTTCAAAGTCTTGATTCTTCATTTTTGGAGGCATTGAAGTCTATTTTGAGGAATAGGTTGTCATAACTCAAAATGGAGAGGGAAGTTCAAGAGTGATGCATAAATGTGCTTTAGCCTAATCATGATTCCTAAGTCAAAGATCATAATGTGAAGTTAATTTAAGGTTTAATTTGGCCTTATTTCATCCTTTGATTTTCCTTGGATTTTAAGAGATTACCATCATTTGGCTAATGTCAAAATTATGATCCAAAATTTCAAGCTCATAATTAAGGAAATAGGATCCCATTGGGGGAAAGGTCATTAGCCATTTCTAAAGGATTGCTTAAGGTGAGATGTTGTTAAGGATCGCAAGGTATGAAGATTACATGTGGTAGACCCTAAGTCGTTGGTTGATTTGGTCCTTATTTCTTCAAATTTAGTGGCAACATGATGTCTTTAGGTTTTTCTTAAACCTTAGTTTAATTGAAGGCCATGAGTAGCAATGCCAAGCCATACTGAATTTCTTGCATGTATATTTTTATAAATGAGTCTTGTGAATAAAAAATGCCAAATTATGTTTCGAGACAAACTTTCAGAGGAATCATTTGAAGGCCACATGGGCATATAAGGCCGTTTCAAGCTTATAGTTACAATTACCTTATAATCCAAAATACTAACTCAATGAATGTTTAACACTTATTTACGCTAGCATCGAATGTACACAAGCATACATCATTATCATACAGAGGCATAACAAAATACATGGCATAAATAAATTTTCAGGAAAAACTCTAAATTTAGACTCTAACAACTTCCAAGGCTTCTCGTGTCAGGAGCATCGTATCAGCCACTATCCACTAGTTCCAGGAGCAGTTTGGTTTGTATTCCTCAAGTTGGAAGGCTTTTGGCATCAGGAACAAGCACCGTATCAGTCAACAAGGATGCAAGTTGGAACGAAAAGGCGAGTGAGAAAAAACCAACGTATGCCTTTGGTTCACAACCAGACGCATCAAAGAAAAGTTAGTCATGATCGAATTATTGCCTGCAATGAACACCATTAATTGTTATCCAAAATTCAAGGATACATGTTTTCAATACAATGCATAGTTCATATCAAACATACCGGTAGTGACAATAAAGAGTCAGACTTTGTTCAGCTATGCATCCTAACAAACGATTCCTATGTTCTCAATCCTAAGGAATTGAACCAAGATCAGGACTTCTCCGTACCTCATTCAGTTCTCTTCATGACAAGTTTTTATAAGAAAGGCCTTTGAACTCTTCATGCGAAGCCAATTCGTCCAAGTCTCCCTTTCTGAGTTTCTACTTCAGGTTTCCTCATTAACACATGAAACTAAGAAAAAGAAAAAAGGTTAGAAACCTGTTGCAAATAGAATACGAGGAATAAGCCAAGAAATATTACACCAATCACAAAATCACAGCCGAGAATTCCGCATTATGATAAGAAACAAGATTCCTAAATAACAGAGTCAGGAAAAGTCCAAATAATAGCAGAAATAGTGTAAAGAATATCCTGCAATTGCAGCAGATATTGAGACAAATTGCACCAGAACAAAGGTTTCTGGCAAGTATTTACCTCAGTTCAAGACTAATGGAATGTAGCAATTTTTTGTGTTATTCCTCCTCTCTAAGCTCCAATGCTTCTTAGAGTGAACTTATCATCCATAACCTTGAAGTTCTTTTGCCGTAACCTGAAACAACACCTTAAGATCAACAAAACCAGTACAAGCAGTGGGGTCATTCAACACGGATACAAAAAAATTCAGAGCTTAGTGCATTACCTCTAAATTGTGATTCCATGAAACATCCTAGCAAAGCTTTTCCTTTGGCAATCATCAGAACCCACATGTGGTCATTGAAGACTTGGAATGGCTAGTTGGAAACCATCAACTAGTTATAGGCCTACAATATCAGATTCAAGTTCAACAATGAATTTCCAAGAGCATCACAAAACCAATTTCCATGAGCACATATGTTTTTTAAACCACAATGATCACAATTAAAAAGAAAAGCGCTACCTGAACTGATTTAAACAAATTCAGAAAATATCAGTTGCAAATTGTTGATAGTTCATCATCCTCGAGCTATAATCCAATGCATACATGAAAAAAAGATGGCAAGAATGTTAGCACAAGCAAGCATCAGGCCGCATAAACACCAAACAAGATTGATTCATCCAACAAATGCAGTGTGAACTGATTAATAAACCATGTTGTATATCAGTAAAAGTAAAAAAAATTCAAGTTAATGTACATGATCTTCAGCACAAACAAAAGCACAAATTTACAGCAGTGGTGAAATAGGTCAAGTAGCAGTGAAAACATGAAATAACAGGGCATTAAGAAACAAATTCGGGGACCACAAAGGATTTTAGAAGTATTTACAACTAACACTATAGACAAATGATTTTCACGACTCACCAAATTGAGGGTCCCCACAAATCACACTGAAATCCACTCTAACGGATTCACATGTCCTCTCACACGAATTAGAGGATATTCCTCTGAAATTTGTTTTTTCCTCACACGTACCACCCACACTCAAATCAAACTATAAAAACCTACCAATCATTGTGAAAACGGACAAGACTACCAACACCTGAAGAAAACCTAGCGGAAAGCGGCAGAAGAAAGAAGAACAATACCCACTAAATCCTAATCTACCTAAAGCTCGAAAAAAATTAACACAATAAGAATTCCACATTGAAATTCTTAATGATGTGAGCTATAACCCTCCTCCATTCATTTGTTTCACAACAACAAAAAATAATAACAAAGAAGCAGAAGAAGTGATAAGATGAAGAAGACGAAAGCAAGCGGAAAAAGGCAGAAAGAAAAAAGATTATATAAAAAAAAGAGGATCAAAAATACCTTCCACTCTGAGGTTTGAAATCGGATTCTCTCAGATTCTGGTATGAATGATTCTCCTTCTAACTTGATGTTCGTTTTCCATGATTTATTGCGTTGAATATTACTTTCTGATTGTTTGATGCCATGTGCCTCTGATAAGCTTATGGTTTGCGTTTAGATTTGGGGATTAGGGTTTTTCCCATTTGTTTAATTGATGTGAGTTTGTTGTGTGTTTAATGTTCATTGTTTTTGGGGTGGAATGGTAACGATGATTATACGATGAGGTTGATATTTTCTTTGTGAAAAAGAAAGCCAACTGAGTTGAGTTAAAGAAATAGAGGGCATTGTTCTTGAGTAGAAGAAGGTGAATGAGTGGGTGAAGGTTTCTGAAAATAATTTCCCTGTTTCAATATTGATGTGAACGAATGATAGACTTGTTGTGTTGTTTCTTAAATTTAATCATGGAATGAGTGTAAATGCTTCTAGACATGTGTGCATTTTCCTCGCGCTAGCTGTCTTCATTAAATAGCTTCTTTACTTTTCACTGCCTAACACCTGTTTTTGCTTTGACCAAGAGAGTGAGTATAATGTGCCATTTTTTTGCCCTCCGTTTTATTCAATGTACCTGAGTTTTCTTTTTTTATGATTTTTGTTTCCAACACTTGAATTCACGCTGTTCCAAGCATGTATCTGCATCATACACCACATGGCATCCCCAATTGATGGGGAATATTCTTTTTTGAAACTGATAGTGTATAGTAACAACTAGGTTTCTGGTGGATGGTTTTTTCATCAAGCATTATCATTTGATATGGGCCGGGTAGTCCAATGGATCTCTTGTACCCGGTCCCATTTAAATGGAGGCTGATATTAAAGAGAGGCCAACGCCTCACAGGCCCAATTTCTCTTTTAACACCCCTGTTTGCTGATTTCAAACCCAGTCCAGTAACTTTTATTTATTCACTTATTTATTTATTTACTTTATTTTTTTTCCTTTATAAAAAATCTAAAAAACTTATAAAAAACTTATTAGTTAATTATATTAAGTAATGTCATTTAATATAATTAATTAATCTATTAATTAATTTTATTAAATAAATTTATTTAATTTAATTAATTAATTATTCTTCCTTTTAACAAAAACTCAAAAAAAGAATTATTTAGCTAGTTTTATTCAAATTTTGATTTCTTTCATATCTTTCGATTTAATTTCTATTTGAATATATAAAAAAATCCAAAGAAAACATTTTGTTGATTAATTATTTTAAATATTTTTATTTAATATCGATTAATTAATTTGTTAATTAAACATATTAAATATTTCTATTTAACTTGATTAATTAATCTTTTCTCCTTTGTTCGATTTTTTGTGTGCGCGATGAATGTTGTGTATGCTCGATCTTTCTTGCTTGTGATTTGATATTATGATTACTTGTGTGATTTACTTTTGCATTTGGCGATAAATTGTTAAGTAAAATACGAATGCACACTAAGACTAATCATTTCAAAGATAAACGAAATCTTTGGTCCAACGCCAAGTAAATATCCATACACACTTCATTTCGTACACACACGTAAGTTGATCATTCTTTGATCGCCATCTACACTTCTTTGTACTTCACACTTTTTTCTCTCAACATTTTCAACTTAACAAATCAATGCATCACGCTTGTTTTCCATAGCTAGCTTTTAGCTCACTTGATCCACATTTCAAGTCTTCCAAACCTTGCGAGCCGAGCGCATTGTGCCTCGCTAACAAACCAACAAATAAACCTCCATTTGCATTCACCTTTGTCGAGCGCATTGTGCCTCGCATTTGACCTTCCAAAACAAAAATATTTATTTAGACCCAAATCCTTGATCCAACGTCAAGTGGCCTTAGTTAATAAAATACATTAATAATACAAGAATAATTGTACGCCACGAGCCTTAAGTGGTAGAAAGGAGGGTAATGAGTATCTCGTTATTCGCTCTGATTATTTCGTCACAAGATGCTCGTCTTGTTGGTTCGGAATAATCACCTCTACCAATAGTCTTTAGTGAAATTCGACTCCTAAATCTTTTTTTCAAAGAAAGGTAATAAAAACAACATCAATCACCCTTAGCAGGCCGAACTACGAAGCTCTGACTTTCCCATTGCACACGGGAATACGTAGGCACGAGGATCTCAATCCTTGCCGAGCTCCTAGGATCAAGAAACCATAGTTTAGCAAGTAATTCATAAGCATAGACATCCCTTCGCGCGTGACAACTTAGATGGTTCCCATCGAGTACGATGGATGTAGGGGGTGCTAATACCTTCCCCCTATATAACCGACTTCCGAACCCAGACAATGGTTTGTGAAGACCTTGTCATATTCCTTCTTGGTGGTTTTATCTATTTTTACCATTTCCCTCTTTGGAAATAAACAAAATTAGGTGGCGACTCTCATGTCAGCCCAGCCACGACCGCGTTCGCGAGGATCGTATTTTTCGAGGTACGACAGGTGTAAAAAAAAAAGGTATTGATATCATTGGGAAGAATTATTCTGCTAAGATTGAGGATGTTCAATACATGGAAGGTTTGAAATATAACTTACTAAGTATAAGTCAACTATGTGATAATGACTTTGAATTTATTTTCAAACCGAACATGTATGAAGTAAAACAACTATCCTCAGGAAAGACTATCTTCTCTGGTGCAAGAAAGAAAAATAAGTATATCTTAGACTTAAATGAACTCCCAACTGATTTATGTTTCATATCCATAGAAAAAGATAAATGGATATGGCATAAACGGGTTGGTCATTTAAGTATAAAGACTATTTCAAAATTATCCAATCTTGATCTAGTTAAAAGTCTTCCTAAAATTAGATTTAATAAAGATAAAAGGTGTGAATTGTGCATTAAAGTAAAACAAGTCAAGAGTAAGTTCTATTCTAAAAACACAATTTATACAAATAGAACTCTTGAACTTCTTCACATTGATCTTTTTGGTCATATCAAAACTGCAAGCCTTAGTGGAAAGAAATATGGTTTTATGATAGTTGATGGTTTTTCTCACTTTACTTCTGTTTTATTTCTAAGATAAAAATATGATTCTTTTGAAGCATTTCAAAAGTTTTGCAAAAGGGATCAACATGAAAAACATTTGCAGATTATATATGTGAGAAGTGATCAATGGAAAGAGTTTGAAAGTTCATCCTTTAAATCTTTCTTTGATGAAAATGGAATTTCTAATAATTTATAATTTTCAAGAACTTCAAAACCAAATGGAATTGTTGAGAGAAAAAATAGAACCTTGCAAGAAATGACTAGAAATTTTTTATTTGAATTAAGTGTTAAAAAACAATTTTGGGCCGAACGCATTAACACTTCATGCTATGTTTTGAATCGTTGTTCTATTAGAGATATCTAAAATAAAACTCCATATGAACTTTGGAAAGAAAAAAAAACAAATATATCATACTTTTGTACTTTTGGGTGTAATTGTTATATTTTGAAAGAAAGTTTAGATAAGATCTTCCACTTTAAATGGCATTTTCATAAATAGAAGATCTTCCACATTACACTACAAATGGAAAAATGGTAATTACTAGTGACAGACTTATAAATAGAGGTTCATACTCATGGCAGCCTTGGTACTCAACAAGTAAGAGGATCAAAAACTCTATAAAAGCCTTTGTTCTTCATTTCAAGAGAAACATTCATCAATTTGCTTACCAAAATTAATTCTTACTGAAATAATATTCTTAGAATCAAGAATATTCATTCTAAGAATATGTGTCTTAAAATCACATCATTCATTCAAGGAAAAATCAAGAGAGAAAAATAGTCATTCAAGGAGAGTTCAACCGAAAAAATTCATCATATTCTTCCAAAGTTATATTCTCACTTAAATCATAATCTTAGAATCAAGGATCTATATTTCTAAGATTATTTGTCTTAAAACCACATCCGCTCAATAATCATTTGTTGAGGAATTGTGAATCCAATCCTCCTTACAAATCATACTTAATACTTGTATATCCTCAAGTCAAAGTTGATCTTGTATGATAGTGTAAGCTAGCCGAAGCTTTGTAATCCGTGTTGTAAGCCTGGTGAGACTAAAGAAAATACATGTTGGTGTAAGAAAAGGATCAAAAGATATTGATCATTAATTGGAAAGTCTCACAAAACATGAGGACTGGAGTATCCAAGTTTGGTGAACGAGGATAAATATCCATGTGTTCTTTCTTAAACTCTTTCCTTTAAAGCTTGCTTATTTATACACAGTTCACACACTACAAACACTTTAATTATTGATTATATTCATAGTTTATTTTGATAAAGATTGTTTCAGAAATTAAAAGTAACATTTTAAAAGGGTCACTATTCAACCCCCCTTCTAGTGAAATTTCTATCTACTTCAGGAAGTATGACGATTATGATGATTAAGATGTTTATGATGCTTATGATGATTAAGATGTCTATGAGATATATGATGATATTTTGGTGAATGATGATGCGTTTTGACTAGCCGTGGTCATATTTATGTGTTATTGTGCATCATGCATTCATAGCATTTTTTAGGACGAATAGTCCAGTGACGTTTTGCAGGATGGTAATCCAGTGAAGAATTGCAGGACGATAATGTCCAGTGATGGCCTTAATCCCATTGTGCAGATTAAGTGCAATTCGTGATATGCTCTGGTTCCAAGCAGGGACTGATCCTATTGGTGGGGATCTTTGGAGATAAATATGACTAAGTCATCAGTAATGTTTCGGTACAACATGCATAAGTCTATATGATGTTGCATTTGAATTTTTTATGGCATTTCAAGATATTTGTGTAGGTGAATTATGTGTTTATTCTTTAGAGCATGATGTTGAATATGATGACCTTGAAGTTATGGTTGTTTTGAGTTGTGAAGAATATGATTGTTATGTTGTGGTGATTTAACTATTATACATATGATATCTACTTCTCATATCTCATATAATGAATTGTGATTACTCACCCTTCCTGTTTGAATGTTACCTCTATGTGGGTAACGTGCAGGTATCCGAGATGAGTTCGCGGTGCGTGAATTCTTAGCTAGAAACTATTTAGCTTAATTTTAGAGTGTTTGGTATCTTTCTCTAGTATATGTAAATTCGGGGGGGGGGGGGGATAAACGCTTAAGTGATTTATTTTGTTGTTTATGAGTTATTATATGTGTAGTTGCGTTAATGATGTTTTGTTGACAATTCCCAAAAGGTCTTGATAGTTTGACATTTTGATGAAAATAAAAGAAGATGTTTTGAATTACGAATTCCGCTGTAATGTTTTGAATTACTTGTTTGATATAGTTAAAAAAGCGAGTATTTTAAATATTCTATAAATCCGTGTTACGAAGCAGATTGTTTTAACTGATGTTTAATGAAGAAATGTGACACCTTATGTGAAGTACTCTGATTTGTTTTAGTATTTTATTACGATTATTTTGTTGGGTTTATTAGGTGTTACAGAAGTCGTGAAAACATCCCCTGTTTTTGATCTTGTGTTTTTTTTATTGCTTTTACACTATGAACGTTTTTGAGAGAGTTGTTACTTTTCAATTGACCGATGCCCATATTTCTTTTTATTTTTTATTTTATGTTATTTTTTGGTTTGTTTAAATGGAGATTCTATGAGATGGGCTTGGCCCATTCGTTTTTGCTAAACATACCATATCTTCAATCGATGCCTCCTCTCTTTTATTAGGGTTTTTTTTTTCAATTTTGTTTCGATTTCTTGATTGATTCTTTTATTTTTGGTCGATGATATAATACATGGTTTATCGATATTCAATTTTATCGATGCTATCTAAAACAATATGAGGCCATCCTTTCTGTTTCTTTATTATTTATCGATTTCTCAATTTATTCTTTTATTCTTGGTCGATGATATTATCACCCGATTTTTTTACATTTGATTTCATAAATAAATTGAAGTTGTCTTAATCGATATGAGACCACTTTATCACTATTATTTTTTATGGTTTCTAATTTAATTTATTTTTATTCGGCCGATGATAAACTGTTAGATATTCGAATTCGAATAAATCGACGTTATCTAAACTAATATGAGATCATTCCTTTATTTTCAACCTGTTCGCTGGTATTTCTGGCGAACAATCTCTGGTTAACCAAATCTCTTAGAAAAGGGTGACTAACAGGACCAACCAAACAAATCCTAGGACATCGCGTGCTAAGAATCAAATGAAAGATAATCTAAACGTGGTGTTTATATATATTTGTCGAAATGTTCTAGAATAAACTAATTGTTGTTATTTATATTGAAGTTGAAGGTGTTTATATATTTGAATCTACTAACGCGTTTGAAGACTTTAATAAAAGAAAAATTAAAGTTTAACATGAAGATAAAGGATTGCTTTAATGTAAACTGATTGAAATATAAACATTGCTGGAAACGTGAATGGAAAATAAAGAACAAACAAAGAATACAGATTTAAAGAAGAAACTTAAAGCTTTTATAACTTGAAATAAAATTGGTATTGATACGTATATTTCCAAAATAATCTCTCTTTTCTCTTTACACACGAGTACTTGAGTAAATTTACAGGAATTTGCACAATCTATTTCACACACTTTTCACAAAGCAAAACTATCCTATTTATATACAAATATCATAACCGTCGAACAACGGTCAAATCCTAAATGAATGCCACTTGGCATTGTGCATGCTAATGTCTTCTGAAAACCTTCCACGTCCCTTTTTACCAAATGAAAATAGTTATTCGTACAAAAACTGCTCTTCGACATATGAAACGATGTGTCTCTTCGTAACATCAAGTTGATTTCCAATTCAAATCCAAAAATCCTTCTACCAGATTCTCTTTTGTCGAAGCTCTTCATTGTCGAAATAACAACAAAACTTTATCCGTAGTGATGTGAAGAACTTCCAACCAGCAATCCAGCGCCTCTTTCGACAAACCACTTTCGACTTATCAAACAAATCATCACAAACCTTCTCGAGATTCTAGACATGTTTGGAATAAAGAGTGATCAATTCGTCAAAAGATCTTTATAAAAGCTATTAAAATTTTTATGGACCAAACTCATGCTGTCGAAAATCCTATGCATACAAATTGCCCCCCAGCAAAGGTGTTTCGACTAAATTTCTGGAGAAAGCAACTTTGCTGCCAAATTATACTTCGACTCCATGCTTTTTGCATTAAATGCACGGATTCCCTAAAATCTCACTTTGTCAAATCAAATCTAAGTAATCATTAGATTTTCTCAACCTATCAACTTCAAACCACGTTCCCAGACATGATCTCCATGACTCTATGAACTAGGTCCAATGTACCCTTTTTAACTTCCACACCCTTTTTTATGTCCAATGGTATGTAGACACGTACCCTAACAACTTGAAGAGCCAAACGTCTTTCTTCATTTCTTTAGTATAAATAATCCATTTTTTCCTCTTAAAAACTTTTTTACGCTCTCAACTTCAAATTTTCAAAGTTCTTCTTCTCTCAAATCCAGATCTTCATCTTTCCTCAAGCTCCTTCAAAGTCAACAATGGCGGCCTCAAGCTCTCAAAAAGACAAGAAGAACACAAAAGCTCTCCCTCCTACGCACATAATCCTTGGCCCAAAGGTGGTGGATAACCAACAATACATCCCAGAGCCTCCGAATCAAAGAGAAAAAGAAAGCATTTACTATTCTCAGGTACTCATTCCCATTCTTGTTTCTGGTAAACATCATGCCATGTTAGGTCCCCTCCCTAACCCAAATACTGATCCAACTCGTCTTACAGACTTCTTCCCCACTTATAAACATTCAAAACCCATAGGAGCGGGGAAGATAAAAACATCTAGTGACAAATCCCCAGAAACCCATACTGAATACTTAGACTGGGTAGAAAAGGTTGAGGCAGTCAAGGGTAAGATTTGGAAGAAAATAGGCATTTATGCCCTAATTAAACTATCGAAAGAGGGCCCAAACTATTTCCCTACCATGATTCTAGCTTCCCTTTATTTTTGGGATAGTACTTATAATACCTTCCACCTTCCTTGCGGAATGGTAACACCCACTCTTTTTGACCTAGCTGCCATAGTAGGTCTTAGCCCACTGGGCATGGATTTTGACCCAATTGTATTAGATAAAAACACCATAGCTTTCGGCACCAGCTTTGCCTCATACTCCCCCTTCATTGCTCATTATCACAACAAAGACTCCCCTAATGTGTCGGACACAGAACATATAGCCTTTTTGACTCTTTGGCTATCAAGATTCGTATTTTGCTCAAGATCCCTCCAGGTAGCCAAAAAATACATTAGTATAGCTAATCAACTACATGCTGGTAGAAAACCTTCGACTGAGCGAAATGATTTTGGCTAGCCTCTATGAATCTATGTGTGAGGGAGTCGAAACCCTAAAACAAATCAAGGACAAGGGCAAACTCATCCTGGCGGGTCCCTTTTGGCTCCTTCAACTGTGGCTCAATGCCACCTTTGAATCCAGAATCTTCGACAAAGGCGTGGTGGATGAAAAGTATGTCAAGGATAGGCACGTCGAATGGGCAAGGTTGGCTCAACTAACTCCTTCTGAAGAAGGGAAAAGCCTTCGACGTTCTTTCACCAATTACATCAATATGTTCGCCAAGAGCCACAATTTTACTGCGAACATGGACCCCTTTGCCAATAGGACTGTAGGGCCCAAATGGTTTAACAGACAGCTCCCTGTCGAACATAAAAAGGACGAAGACAATTTCTTGGCTGTTTGGAAAATGCTGCTGACGCCAAGACTTCTACCCTCTTACCCAACCATGAGTAACTCTAAGGTAGCCTTGCTAGCTTATCAACCAAACTTAGTTGCTCGACAGTTTAGGTTGGTACAGCTGAAGCCTAGGTCGATTTACCCCAAGAAAGGAGCTATTCTCTTTTACAATTCATTTCTTACTGCGGCGAAAAGTATTGAGATTATGGAGAAATTGAACGACGCTACTCTGGAGGTTCGACTGGTGATCTTCCGACCCATGTTCTTCTGCACTCAAGAATTCGATGTCTGGTGCAAGGAGTACTATCTTACAAGGTTTTATGATGTAGCTACCTTCAACCAACTTCTGACGAACGCTTTTGCATTTGTGCAGGACAAAACGAAAAAAGGTATTGATCAACATGTTAAGGAAATTCAAAAGTTTCAAAAATATTTTGAAACAACATACAGGCCAGATGATCTTAGGAGAACCATAGGTGAAGCAGCTGTGACTCTAAAGCATAAATTCACTGAAAAAATGGGGAAATTGGTAATACCCTGGTATATTCCACTAGAGGCGCGTTATAACTTTGCATATTCCAATTATCCACCAAAGTTTCCCCCCCTGCCATCTGCTGATTTTGGTGTGGCGCTCAGCCCTCCTTTCCCAAATTGGTTCGTATGTGAGGAAGATTTAAAACTGCTTAAAGTGTCACAAAAAAAGCTAGCCGAACGTGTGGTTCCGACCAAATATCATCTGGACGATTATCCTGGGCACCTTCATGTTGGAATAGAACACGTGCGCGTGGAATCTACTATTCTTGAAGGTGTTTTCACCATTCGAATTTATTGTGTTTAATTTCTTATGTTTTATTCATTTCTTTTTTAACAATTCTTTCGTTCTAGCTACCAAAATTCCAAACAAGAAGGCATCTGTCGAAGACCAACTTGTCAAGCCTGCTAAGAAAACTTCTTCGATGGTGAAAAATGTTTCATTTTTTTTATTTATTTATTTAAAGGACTTGTGTTAATTATGAAATTTCCTTGGCCTTTGGCTTATTGAAATCTTGTTATTTTTCAGGTGAGTCGAAAACCACCTACTCGTCAAAAAAGGAAGAAAGAAATAGTGAAGGAGATTTCTGAAGATTCTGGTGATGAATCTCCAGATCAACAACCCCTAAAAAGGAATAAATCCAGCAACATAAGAACAATCTCTTCCGAAAGGTCGCTTGTCACATAGAAGAAAACCTCTCCCATCAGTCCAATAGTTAAACTCGCGCGAGACGCAGAATGTGGGAACTCCAGTTTTCATACTGAGATTCCTCAGGTAATTATTTTCGACTGACTTTTGAATTTACCTTCGTATGCATATTTGTCACATTCTTTTCTTTTCTTCAGGTTAAAATCAACCTTGGTGAACCTTCCCATGGTTCTGGTGAGACGAATGTGGAGAAACAAATCCAAGAGAAAGAAATCTCAAAGGGCGATGTATTTGAACCCCAAACTTGCTCTGCATTCGACACCATAATGGATGAGCATTCTGCAGATAACTCTCCTGACAACCCAAAATCCAAAGCCAATGAAGATCAACCTGCTGAAGCTGGTAAAGGCAAAAAAGATGATGTCGAATTTGTGACTCAGGAGAAGGAGAAGTCAACCAAAACTACAGACGCTAAGGAGGAGAAACTTAAAGCCAAAGCTGCAGCAGAACAAGACATGTCGAAACAAGGTACTGGGCCCAGCGTTCAAACCCTTCCTGACTCCAATCTGAACAAATCTCTATCTTTAGGTTCGACTGCCTTTACTCATGAGGAACTTGAGAACCTGAAGGTACGGAAGCCTTTGGACTATCTGAAAGCCATGATCAACCAACGTTACAATTTCCAAGATTCCTCCAACAGTTCGTCAACCTCTGGAACCACTTCTGAAGTGAAGAACCTTAGCTCTCTTATGGGTGAAATCAAAAGCAAAGTGCTTGGTGTATATCTGTTCAAACATCTGAAGGAGGACCCTACTCAGCAATGCGAAATGAAGAAACTCCTTAAACAAGTGAACATTTTGGAAACCAGCACTGACGAAACTCGTCTGGTGCTGGATCTTTCTCAGATCATTGATGTAACCTGTGCATATCTCAACCGTCGAAGAGAGTACATCAAACTGATTTCCAACAAAACAGACACTCAAAGCGTTGAATGAGATGTTGCAGCAGCTTCGACGGACAAGGTTTCTGAGCTGTAAAAACTCTCCGACACTTACTCTCAACAAGTGCCTGATTGTAAAAAGAATATTCAAGACTTTGAGAGACAGATAACCGAACTTCAAACCAAAATTGCTCAAGAGAAAAAACGTATGGCAGAACTTGAACAACCTAATGCTATAGAGATCGAAAATGAAATAAAGGTTGGAATTAACCATGCAGACAAGGCTCAAGATTTAGGCAAAGAAATTAAAGAAATATCTCTCAACAAAAGTCTGTGTGAATGTCGAATTGTTGTTCAAAAGAAGAAATTCATGGAACTTAAAGAGTCTTTTCTTTAGAAATTTGTAATAGGGTGGAGGCGGTGTATGTGTTGTTTTCCTTAGTTCTTTTATTTACTTTTTGAAGGAGAATTTTGTAATGACTTTACCACCCACTATTTGGTGAAGTAATTAATATAATCATTCCACATTTATTTTTACTTCTTGCAGAATTGGTTTATATTTCTTTAAGTACATGCCATTTATTTTAATTATTCTCCCATCTTTGCTTATTTCTTCAATTTCGTAAGCGCTATTTGAGAAAACACTTAAAACTTTAAAAGGTCCTTCCCACTTAGGGGACCATTTCCCCATCACTCTATCTTTTCGATCCATGGGAAGTATTACCTTCCAGACTAAATCACCCTCAAGAAAGAGTTTTGACTTCACTTTCTTATTATAAGATTTCTCAACTCTTTCCTTTTGTCTTTTAATCAAATCCAACGTGCACAACCTTTCTTCGTCTAAATCTACTAGTTCATCCATCATCATGCTCCAATATACATCTGAAGGAATTTCATGATGTCTTTGGATACGTATGGATTGTAAATAGATTTTTACTGGAAGCACTGCCTCATGTCCGTATATTAATTTAAATGGGGTCGAGTTAGTAGCTTCTTTAGGTGACGTTCGACATGCCCACAAAATTTGATCTAAGGTTTTGTGCCAATTTCTAGGCTTCTTACCTACATGTTTTTTGATCAGATTTATTATTACCTTATTTGCTGCTTCGACTTGTCCATTAGCTTGGGCATAATAGGGCGTAGACGTTAATAACTTAAAACCCATTTCATTTGCAAAAGCTTGCATATTTTTACCAGTAAACACAGACCCCTGGTCAGTGGTTATTGTTTATCGTATCCCAAACCTATAGATTATGTATTTTTGGATAAATTCTATAACTGCTTCTTGATCCACATTAGTTAGCGGTATGACTTCGATCCATTTAGTAAAGTAATCCACTCCTACTAAAATATACCTTTTCCCTTTTGATGAAGCAGGTCGAATTTCTCCAATTAGATCCAAAGCCCATCCTCTGAATGGCTAAGGTTTTATGATTGAATATAGTTCGCTTGCAGGAACATGTGGTATTCCTGCGTGGATTTGGCATTCTTGGCAACCCTTCGCGAATTCGACACAGTCTTTGAGCATAGTTGGCCAATATAAACCCTTCCTAAATAGTAGCCATTTCATCTTATGCCCTGCTTGGTGCGCACCACATGTTCCACTATGTACATTCGACAGTACAATATACGCCTCTTCTTCGCCTAAGCACTTTAGTAAGACTCCTTCTGCAGTCTTTTTAAACAATTCATTCCCAAAGAGTACGTAACTCAATGCTCTATATCTTATTTTTCTTTCTACGCTTTTGTTTGGGTCTTGTAGATAAATTCTTATAGGTTTTCTCTAGTCATCCATGTCTGAATTGTCTATATTAAAAATTTCGAAGTTTTCGTCATCCCTATAACCAAGTTTCATTGATTCTAAATATGATGGGGATAAGTTGGTCGATACAACCCTTCCCCTTAATTCAATAGTTTTCTCCATATTTTCTCTTGATACCCTGTAACCTGATGCAATCTGGGCCAAATCATTGGCCTCTTGATTCTTTATTCTAGGGATATGTTTGAGGGTCACAGTGTCGAATGCTTTCAGGAGCCTGTTGGCTATGACGAAGTACATGATCAAACAAGGTTAGTTGTTTTATTACTAGTTCTGAGTCGCCCATTATTTCGACTCGAGTTGCCCACAGTTCCAACAAGGTCTTAAGTCCAGCAATTAAAGCTTCGTACTTAGCTTCATTATTTAAACAAGGGTCTTTGACCCTATACTTGAATTTTGTTGGAATTTTATCAGGAGAAATAATCAATATACCTATACCTGCACCATTCTTGTGGTTGGAACCGTCGAAATACAATTTCCAAGGCTGTAGTTCGACGTACTTTATTTCACTATCGTCTATGGAATGGTCGTCTATGAAATCAGCCACCACTTGCCCTTTTATAGCTTTTAAAGGCAGATATCTTAAGGAGTATTCAGTTAATGCTAAAGCCTATTTCCCAATTCGACTATTTAAAATAGATTTAGAAAGCATATATTTTATTACGTCGAAATGAGATGATACAAATACATCATCTGGTTTGATATAGTGTTTTAATTTTGTACAAGAGAAATATACACAAAGACATAACTTTTCTACTACACTATATCTGGTTTCAGCGTCGTTTAATACTCAGCTGAGATAATAAATGGCTCTTTCAACGCCATTTTCATCTTCCTAACAATGCATGCTTCCAAGGGTCTTGTCGGATGCTGAGATATATAACCTCATGCTTCTTCGTCTATTAGGTGACGTCAAGAGTGGATGGCTTGCCAGGTATCCTTTTATCTTGTCAAAAGCTTCTTGTTGTTCTTGCCCCATGTGAAATTTTCTTTTTTGAGTTGAAGCAAGGGGGAGAAAGCTTGCGTCTTCCCACTGAGGTTTGAAATAAATCTTCTAAGGAAATTAATCTTCCCCAGCAGTGCTGCAGTTCTTTCTTTGTCGAAGGAGCTTTCGCCTCCATTATTGCTTTAGCTTTATTAGCGTTTATTTCGATTCCCTTTTTATGGACCACAAAACCTAGGAAATCTCCAGCCTGCACACCAAACGCACATTTAAGGGGGTTCATCTTTAAACCATGTTTTCTCATCCTCTCAAAGGATTGTCGAAGATGGTTTAAATGATGTGTTTTTGAAACAGACTTTACTACAATATCGTCAATGTATACTTGCATGAATGTTTCAATAAAGTCATGAAATATGGAACTCATAGCCCTTTGGTATGTAGCCCCAACGTTTTTCAAACCAAAGGGCATAACTACCCATTCGTACGTCCCTATTGCTCTGGGACACCGAAAGGCTGTTTTTGCAACATCTTCCTCTGCAATGAAGATTTGGTTGTAGCCAGAATATCCATCTAGCATACTTAGGTATTCGTGCCCTGCTGCAGAGTCTACTAGCATTTCTGCTACTGGCATAGAATATTCATCCTTTAGGGTGGAAGAATTTAAGTCTCGAAAATTAATGCACATCCTCAAAGAGCCATTTTTCTTTATTACGGGTACAATATTTGCAATCCATTTGACATATCTGGTCGGACGAATGAATTTATACTTGAGAAGTCTTTCGACCTCCTCTTTTATTTTTGACAAAACCTCTGGTGCGAAACACCTTGGATCTTGCTTAACAGGCTTCCTTCCTTCAATTATAGGAAGTTTCAGTTCGACCAAACCCCTGTCAAGGCCTGGCATTTCGTCTTAGTCCCATGCGAAGAAGTCCTTGAATTCTTTCAACAACTGAACTAATTGGATTCTGAAATGGGGGTCCATAGCTGCACTTATATAGGTTGGCCTTCTCTCTGCCCCCAATCCCAAATTGATTTCTTCTAGAGGATCTTGGGCCACCATCTTCATGTTGGTTGAAGTTGGGTCTTTTTCAAATCCCAATGGTTCGTCGTCGTAGATAGCATCCAACTTGTTATTCTGGAATTCGCCTGTCTGCTCATCTTTATTTTATTCATCTATACCTTGGTGAGGGCATGACGGATGTGAACTTTCTTCATTGGCTTCGACAACCATATACTTTGCTTCGGCTTCAAGAGCCACTTTTAGTTTATTTTCGGCCATATAGGCCGTTAATCTCGTTAGTGCTGTAACTTCACTCATAGTTGCCGTCGAATTCAATATCCCAACTAGTTGGTTCTATGTCAGTAGTTCCCCAATTTCGCTCCTTGGATTTCCATCCTGTTACAAACGCGAAAGTGGCGCAGAAAAGAGGTAGAGTCGCCAGCCAGGCATTTTTATCCCGAAGGACCGGGAATGGTAATGCTGCACAAACCAAAGAAAAGAAAAGGAAGGACACGAGTCCTGCGAACCAAAAAAACTGAGTTCGGGAGTCGGTTACGACCTGGGAAGGTATTAGCACCCCAGATCGTCCTCCATACCCAAGGGGATCCATGCTTGCAAAGAAACTGTTTCAAAGGGTTAAAGAATGAAAGTTGTTGCAAAAGAGAAAGGACTGAAACTGGAGAAAATATGATTGATGGTTATGACGCATGATGATATAATAATGTGATATGGGGAGGTGTTGGAATAAAAATAAAATTCAAGAATAAATCCTAAGTTATTATTTTATTAAGATTATTTAGATTTAATAGAAGATTAATATAAATAAGTAAATAAATAATAATATTAGAGATGTTTAAGGATAAAGTGGTAAATATGGATTGAGTTAGTGAGGATAAAAATAAAATTGTGTAAAGAGGCCCAATGAGGGTAAGAGAGGAATATATGAAATCAGATTTTTGGAAGTATTCTGGAGATCAATCGTATTTTTGGGAAAACTGCTCTGAGGAACGAAGGAAGAAAGGCGAGGACTCGAAGGTTTCTTGAAGACCTCGGGGAAAGGGAATTAAGAGTTTGACATCTAAGGTATGGGGAGTATTGTAAACACCCCAAATTTGCCCTCACCCACTTCACACCATGGCTTGTGATCATTCTCATATGCATAAATACAATCATATCATCTCACATCTCATTTTTGATTCACTGCATGGTTTCTAGGTCATCTGCACCTAGGGTTTGTGATCTGAGCAGTCCAAGAGCCTCTTGAGCCACTCCAAAGGCCACCAATCAACTCAAAGGGATCCATTTGTGTTCTTATATCACATTCCATCTCCTCAAAGTCAAAAATGCAAAGGAATCACAAGAACTAGGGTTTGAGTGGATGCAGAGCCAGGTTGAACTGCACAGTTGACCTAAAATTAGGGTTTTGGTTTCAGAGGCCATAACTCCAAATTTTTTTGGTCATTCTTGTTTCCATTGGTCTCTATATGGTATAGGGAGTATGTATATCAATTTTCATGAAGAAATTCCATGGGGAAGTCATCTGATCAAGGGTTGACTTTCTGGACAAGTCAGTGTAAAATCAGGGCATCTGAGGCCCCCAATGACCCAACCAATGGGTGATCTCCATCATTTTGAGTGTATATGATCTTTATTTGATCATGGAAGAAGGTTGAAGTTCATAAAAATCAAGAATTTGGGGTTTTTGCAAATGTTGACTTTTTGGGCATAGTTGACTTTTCAAGAATGCATCATTTTAGGTCATTTTTCAAGCCTTGATTCTTGATCCAAAAAGGCTTCAAATGGAAAAACTTTGGTCATGAAAGTTGTAGATCTCATCTTTCCCTTTTCAAAAAGTACAAGAACATGATCAAACTCTTCTTGGATCAAAAGTTATGGCAAGACAAAGTTGGCAAAAATCATTGATTTTCAAGGCATGCTTCAAATGGAAATTTTGCAAGATCATGAACCAATGCATTTTGTAACTTCCAATTCATTTCAAACCAGCACATAAACTTTCTCTAAGTCACAAAAATCAGATTTGAACCAAAGATCACATGTGTTTAGTTCATGTAACAAGGCATTTTTTCATGAAATTCCATAAAGTAACCAACTTGCAAAAGCACTCATAACATTTCACCAACTTGCTACCTTGAATGCTGGACCAAGCCTAGCCTTTCCCTTCACTTTGCTGCGCAGACCATGCCCTTTGTACTTGGCTAGAAGTTGCCCATGCCCTCTCTTACAAGAAGTTGACATATTTGCAAAAGTGGCTACACCTATCCATAAAGCACAAGTCACATCCTCTGACCAATTGGATTTGTTTATACTATCAATTTGCAAACCATTTCATACACGAAGCAAGCCTGAAACACTACACACCATCACATTCACAAAATCACCTCATCTTGCAACTTGCTTCGAATCTGCCTCCACAGCTTGCAAACACAAAAGCCATCTTCACCATTCAACTCACCTGACTCCATAGACCACAAAGCACCAAGAACACAAGCCTGAAACAGCCAGAACATCCCACTGCCATTTCTCACCTCATTTTGCAGTTTCATTCGAAACTCTCACCATAGTTCACAAACATACAAACAAACACTCCAGACCTTCTCCATTCATCCTCAGGATCACAAACAACCATTCACAATGACCTGAAAGTGCCTGGAACACCATTGCAATTTCTGACCAAGCTTGAGCAGGAGCTTTCGAAACTCACTATCCAGCCAATATAAACTCTTCTTGAGCATTCAAACATCTTCTGGGGATCAAGTGGAGTGGTTTGCACTGAAAGATGAGGCCAGAAAATCATCAAGGTGAAAGCTCCAAATCTCAGGTAGCTTGAAATTCATTTCTCCAGAAATCACTTTGCATGTTATAAACTTGTTCTATGTGCTTCACTGATCATCCTGATGTCATTGGTTTCGAAAATAGCTTTGAAATGAGCATTTAATTTCTCTCTGAAACCTGCGTGCCCTAGTTTTCATTTTCTTCGATTCAGCTTGTTTAGGAAGAAGAAATTTGTTTTGATTGGGGGTTTTGATTCGTGAGCTTGTGGGAGTCATTTCTGGGTTCTTAGAATTCATTTTAGATACGTATGGAGTGAGTTAGGGATTTTGGTTGAACGGGGAAGATGATCGGAGCACTGTTCCGGTCATCTGAGTGTGTTTAACGGCGAGATTAGGGTTTTAAGCATTAATTAGCAAGTTTGAATTTGAGCCGTGAGATGTGGCGGGCAGTCAATTCGCGCGCAGGCCAGTTTAAATCTCCACCTTAGGATCTGTTGACTTCCGTTTAATTCAGATTTAATTCATTTATTTTCTTTTCTTTTTCTTTTGTTTTGCATAATTATTTTAAAATAGTAAAAAATTCTTAAAAATTATGAAACTTTTTCCTAAAAGTTTTATTAATTTTTAAGACCCAAAAATATTTTTATTTTATTTTTCATCATTAAAAAAGTATTTTTAAATATTTAAAAGATTATTTTTAATTGGTTAATGAGAATTAATTAATTAAAAATACTTTTAGGTATTTAAAAAATTACAAAAAAATTCATGAAATGTTCTAAGACATTTAGAAACATTGTCCAACCTTCAAACCAAATTTCTTTTTTGATCTTGATGCATTTTAAGAATTTTTCATTGAATTAAATCATTTTTTATGCATTATTTTGATCATGGATTCAAAAATTCATTTCTGCCTATTGGAGAAGAGTTGGACATTGATTCTTTTTGCTTTGTTTTGTGTTTAGCATGTAGTTTCTAAGATAAAATGGCCATGATTTGTTTCTTCATTTTCCAATTGTTTGGCATTTCTTTTGTTAGGAACCCTAAAAAACCCTAATAACTTAGAAAATTCATAACTTGAGTTTGGTTGAGAGTTGAGAGTTCTCCTTTGGGCAGTGGTTTATTATAGGTTTAGGGTTTCTTTGGGTAGCATTTTCCATTTTTTATTTTAGGGTTTGCTTCTGTTTTTGGTTTTTGTTTGATGTTTGGTTCATAAACCCTAATTTGGGCTTTCATTTGCATCCTTCTTGCATTCTCTTGCATAACTTGACTTGTCTTTGCATTTTGTGCATTCTTGTGATTCATATGACATCTTAAGACATGTAGGAAGCATGTTTGATCATTGCATCACATATTTGCCATGTCATTTGCCTTATATGTTTCATAACTTTCCATGCTTGTTCATGCTCCTTAGCTTGCATCATTTGCATTCATAGTCTTGTATGAGCATTTCCATGTGTTGCCTCATGTTTGTAGCATCTCATAGCTTCATTATCATCATGTGTATGCTTCTGGTTTGGTCTAGCATCATGTCATTTCATTTCATTTAGCATTGCATTGCTTTACTTTCTAACATTTCAGGTGGTAAGTAAATTTGAGAAGTGAATTTTCCTTCACTTCTCATAACTTTTCTTCTCATATCTCTTGCATCCATTGCTGCATTTTTGTTTGTGTTTGAGATTGAGCTTGCTCATTCTTCCTCTTCCCACTTTCTTTCTTCAAGTGACTTGACTTCTTGAATGAAGCAAGTCACTTTGCTTCTCTTGATCCTTTCATCTGCTTCCTGGTGGCTCCTTTGAAGATCTTCTTGTTGAAACCTCATAAACTTTAGGGACATCCAAGCATGATAATGAATTAAGGTTTTGATTAGTCTCCCCTCTTAGTTTTACCTTTGTGTCTCTTGAGTCTTCTCTTCTCACCTCATAATCAGGGACTAAACCCTAAAGGTTTCAAGGCTTTGTGATTAAGCTTATGCCTGCATCCTTCTATTAGGATGGAGTGTATAACTTTAATCCTAAGTGTTAAACCCTTAATGTGTTTAAATCTCTTAATCAATCCATCTAAATAATCATCAAGACATCACACTTGTAACTTGGGCCTTGCATTAGGGTTCTAATTCTTCCTTAATTGGTTAAGAAGGACTAACCCTAGTGTTAATGGACAAGTCCCCCTCAAGTTGTCTTACAAACCCTAAAAATCACTTCATCATCTTACCATTAAATAAAATCCACTTAACCAAAGGCTTGTTTTGTCATGAATTTAATCCCTAATCATGGATTAAGTTGAGGAGCTTTCCTCAGCTTAAACATTCTCATCTATTATCCTTCTATTAGGATGGTGTAATGAGTCTGTTTAATCTTTGATTATGGCTTAACCTCATTACTTAACACTAAACAAAAACACCAAAAACATTCAAATAATCACAAGTAGGTTAATGATCTTAATCCTATATCAAAGGTGATTAAGTGTGAGAAGCTGACTTCACACTTAAGGTATTCTCATTACCCCTAATCAGAGGGAAGATGTGATGAGTTTACTAAATCCATTGGTTTAGGCTTAAGCTCATTGACTTATGACAAACTCTCAAAAGCAATAAAAGACTGAAAACTCAAAACAAACAATAATCGTCTCCTTCGGGATTCTTTTCTCATCACCTTCACTCACAAACGAGAACTTGCTTCTTCCGTCTAATGCAAGACAGTTTGCACCTGAGCCAGACAGGTCATACACTTGAGCATTGACAAGCAAGCAGTTCACAAGTCAATTCATCTTTCAGTCTCTTTGGGTCGAACTACGGTGTTCTGACTTCCTCATTGCACGAGAGGATACGTAGGCATAACTTAACGGTTATCGAACAAAAGTCTCTGTACATTCCCTCTCTTCCAGCTTCATTCTTTAAGCCTCATAATCTTGAGCATACTCTTGCCCTCACACTGACACTGTATATATCACACTTCACTTCTTTTACACTGACACCTGTACCTCTTTTCCAGCTTTGATACACAGACTGCACTGACACTACCCCTTTAAAACACAAATCTTTTAAGCGTGGATCCCGTCGAGTACGACGGACAATCTGGGTGCTAATACCTTCCCAGGTTGTAACCAACCCCCTTTCTCAGTCTCTCTGGTTCGCAAACCGTCTTATCCATCTTTTTCTAGGTCTATGCAGCATTACCTTTCCTCCTGGATAAAAATGCCTAGCTGGCGACTCTATTCATCTCCAGTGAGTTCACGGCTGTGTGTTCTCATTGTTCTTTTCGCCGACCGTTCGCGCTTGTACCTGGATGCGAATCTTTGGGAGCGACAGCTTGGCGACTCTACTGGGGACTCTTATACTGCAACCAGGGCTTCTGGTTCTTTTTGTGGGTTCCTCCTAGCGCTTGTTTGATTTGTGTTTTACTGGGGTGTTATGTGCTTGTTTGTGCTTGTATTTATTTTTGTTTATTGCTTTATGTACAGTTACTTTACTGCTTTCTTTATTGCACTTATATATATCATACTGTCATTGCTGCTGGCTGGATCTGGTTTTTGTTTTGGTGGGTGGGTGTTTCATTGAGAGTTAAGGTCCTATACCTGGGACCTGAGTGACACCTAGGCTAGAGTGAATCATATTCTTTCCCATTCCATTTCGGTCTGGTGCGGGAATATGAAACACGGTTCAGATATGGGTTTCTTCTTGAGAACTCTGTGTTGCAGATTTCCTGCAATGCTAGGGCTATCTGGGAAGCCTGCTAAGTCTGGATGACCTTTTAGTATTGACCTTCAGAAACTGAGGTGAATTAGAGGAGGAATTGTTATGGTTATTGTAAACACTGTACCTCCGGGTTAGAAGTGTTTACACTTCTCATAACTGATCCAAGTCTGAGGATCCTTGTTCTAGATCACCACCTGTGAGGGGGTTGGGTTGTTTACAGGTTTGCAGGTACCTTGACCTCAGAATACCCTGTTACTTTGACTTTGTTAAGAATACTCCATGTTGGACAGTTCTTGTGATTCTAAAAACCTGGACATGTGGCTCTTTATTTGAGCCCCCTACCCTGGTTACTGGATTTATAGACCTCCATCTGGAATTCTTGAACGCACATGGATCTATACCAAGGAAGTTAATCAGATCCGGCTCAGTCACAAACCCCTGCATTTCATTTGCATACATACTCATTGCATCATATTAACATTTGCTTATTTGTGTTTCAGGGTATCCACCTTCATCTGGTTTTGGTTTTGACCCCATCTGCAGTATTGACCTATCTCCACCAGCACCTGCTTCAGCTTGTCAGCCAAATACTTCAGTTACTTGCACTAGCCAGCCAGTGGCCCACTTCTCAGCATCTTCATCCGCACTTATTCTACTCAGTCTCAGCACTTATGGCTCCAAAGAAAAGCAACATCACTTATCATTTCTTCCAACCAGACTTATCAGACATCAGGAGGATCCAAACCCTGATCACCCCAGATCACATACCTTTGTTCAGGGAGCACTATGGGGATATACTTGACTTGGTTATGGATATGGACCCGTCACAGAGAAGTTTGATCCACACTTGTATTCAGTTCTATGACCCCCCATTGAGATGTTTCACCTTTCAGGACTTTCAGTTGGGCCCTCTTTTGGAAGAATATTCATCATTGATTGGTTTGCCTATCAAGAGAGAAATCCCTTTCAACCCTGAAATGGTCTTTCCCAGCAATGGAGAAATAGCCAAGGCTTTGCACCTGGAACCTGTTTTGATTGAGCAGCATGTGACCTCTAAAGCTGGGGTCCCTGGTTTTCATCTGGACTTCCTAATTTCTCAAGCTAGTCTGAAGGCCTCCCTGGGGGATTGGAAAGCTGTTTGTGCTTTGTTGGCTTTAAGTGTATATGGAATTGTGTTGTTTGCAGATGAGCCTCGATTCATTAGCAAGAATGCAATCCATTTGTTCATCCTGAAGAACCCAGTGCCAACCTTGTTAGGAGATCTCTATTACTCAATACATCAGAGGAATGAGAAGCAGAGGGGTAAGTTAGTGAGGTGTTGTGCTCCGTTATTCCATGCTTGGCTTCTCAGGCATCTACCCAGGACAGATGCATTTCTAAACCCTCATCAGCAAAGCAACTGGGCTAAGAGACTCACTGTCCTAACCTCAGCAGATATCAGGTGGTGTACTCAAAGCACCAAGGGCAGAGATATAATCACCAGTTGTGGGCACTTTCCCAATGTGCCCTTAATAGGAGTTAAGGGAAGTATCAATTACAACCCTCTGCTGTTCAGGAGGCAATTGGGTTATGCACTGGTCCATACCCCCAAGGTACAAGATTTGGTAGAGACCCTCTACTGTGAGAACAAGATTAGTTTGGCAACTGTTAGGCAGGCTGCCTGGGCCTGGGATCATGTTCAAACTAAGGGAATCACCATTCTGGGGAAGTGCAATAATGTGGCATCAGCCCAATATCATGAGTGGTCCCATGCCAGGGCCCAATTCTCTGGATTGCCCTTCACCATAGAAGACATGCCTGAGTCATCTTCAGCACCACCCCCTGCCACTATCAGTTTGGAGGAGTTTGAAAGCTTGAAGGAAAGAAATGAGAAGCTAACCCAGGCCTTGCAGAAGACCCTCCGGGAGAGGAGTGAAGGTGTGAGGGAGGTTGAGAGATTGGAGAAATTGAGGGTGGAACACTTGACTAAGATTGAAAAGTCTGGGGATTATATTAAGAAGTCTAAAGCTGGTGAGCAGATTCTAAAGAATGCTTGCAAAGAAGCCCAGTTCCAGAGAGCAAGGACAGACTTGTATTTGAAGGAGAGTCAGGCCAGGTGGGTCCGGATCACTGAGGCCCGTACTCTAGAAGACAAGAGAGTTCAAGACAAGATGGAGCAGATGGAAGAAGCCCTGGCATCAGCCCAGAGGGAGATATCAGAGCTAAAAATCAGAGCTGGAGTGAAGAAGTCCAAAGACCAAAGTCAGAACAAGAAGTTGACTGCAGCTGTTGCAACAAGAAACCTTCTCATCAGGAATCTCACGGAGCATCCGGCTGATCCTGTGACCGAAGCACTTCTTAAGGAAGTTCGTGAGGATGAGTTTGGCCTTGGAGTTTGACCATTTGCTTGTTTTTATTCCTATTCCATGTACTTTTGTTTTTGTGATGTATTTTGACCCTTTAGAGGGCTTGTGTTGTAAATTGAACAAGTTGTATTGTTTCATCTTATGTAATATATTTGCGTTAGTTTGTTCCATCCAAGTCCACTTCAAAAGCAACTTCAACAGCATCATCTTCAAGGGTCTGGAAGGGTCAAAACTGAAGGCCAAGCCGGATACCTTGAGGGCAAATAAGCATAACTGCATTGCATGCTAACCCTTTATTTGTTTTGTAGGTTTTTTTGTTTTGTTGTTGTTAACCTCTATTGTGATACTCAGGAATTATTGCTCGCCGCCGGGTATTTCCCCTCAACAGGCCACACAGGTACCCAACTAGAAACAACCTTCCGGGAATTCAAATGGATCAGATGCAACAGGACCTCACGGAGGTCAAAAATCAGATGGCAAACGAAAGGACGGAGATGAGAACCCAGATAACACAATTCATGGAAGTGATGAACAACTTAGCTCAAAGCCAGGAGAGGCTCAGGGCTTTGGTAGAAGGGAGGAATCAAGATGACCCCCATGTGGGGACTGCTGGCACAAGTAACAATGAAAGGGTGCAACCACATGTTAACCCCCCTGTGTTTGGCCCACATCTCCATCCTGAAGTTAATATTCCCGCAAACATTCAAGGAACAGCCACTGCAGCCAGGGTACTTCAAGAAGATCCTCAGGAGGACCAATTTACAGTAATGGGTGTTGGAGAGGAAGCCTATGATAGGCGATTGGATGAAATAGCTGAGAAGTTGAGATCACTGGAGTCTCAAAATTCTTTGGGCTTCGACGTCATGGACATGGGTTTGGTAGATGGGGTCAGGATCCCCCATAAGTTCAAGCCTCCTTGTTTCGAAAAGTATAATGGGACTTCATGCCCCCGGACTCATTTGCAATCATTTCTGGGAAGGCTGAAGGCCTATACAATGGATGAGAAGCTCTGGATGTTTTACTTCGAAGACAGCTTGACTGGAGCATCAAGGGAATGGTATTCCCATTTGACAAGGGCAACTGTGAGATGCTGGAAGGACCTGGTAGAGGCTTTCATCAGACAGTATCAATACAACTTAGACATGGCACCCAACAGGACTCTCCTAATGGGAATGTCACAGTCGTCAAGGGAAAGTTTCCGAGAATATGCCCAGAGATGGAGGCAATTGGCTGCTGCCGTTCAACCACCTATGTCTGAGAGAGAAATGGCAGACATGTTTATGAACACTCTTCAGGGGACGTATATTGACAGGTTGGCTGCTTTCTCCTCCACTAGCTTCGCAGACGTTGTCATAGCTGGGGAGAGAATTGAAAGCCTGTTAAAAATGGGTAAGATTTCCGATAATGGCGCCAGCTTGTCCAGTAGTACAAGAAAGCCTTTTGCAGGCCCGAGAAGAACTGGCGAGACCAATGCCATTCACACCAACAGGGGCAGACCCCAGTACGTTCAAAGGTCGATAGCAGCAGTCACCATTCCTGCTCCAGCTCATCCTCAGCCAGTCTATCAACCTCCGCAACAGAACTATCAACAACAACCCCAGTATCATCAGCAGAATCAGTATCCTCCAAGGAACTACAACAACAACAACAGCAACAACAATAATCAACAAAGGCCGTTCCAACAAAGGCCATCTCAAGCTAACAGAGTGATCGACCCGATCCCAATGCCGTATGCTGCCTTGCTGCCACAACTTCTGAAACTCAACCTAGTTGAGCTAAGAACGTTGGCACCTCCGGATCCCAACAGTCTACCAAGGAACTATGACTCTAATGCTAGGTGTGCTTTTCATTCAAACGCACCTGGTCACAGTACAGAAAAATGCAGGGCTCTGCATATGAAGGTACAAGACTTGGTAGACTCCAAGGCTCTGAATTTTGCACCTCCGCCCAATGTCAATAAAAACCCTATGCCAAACCATGGTGGTCCCCGAATTAATGCTATTGAAGAAGACAGACCGTCTTATTTGATAACTAGTGTGGATCAGATCAGGACACCGTTGGTGGAAATCAAAGCTCAACTCCGTGAAAGCCAAATATTTCCGGGGTGTGAACTAGGGTGCCCCTACTGCAATATTTCATGGAATGGGTGTGAGGACCTGAGGAATGGCATTGACAGCCTTATTCAGAGTGGCCTGCTACAGATCACTACATCATTTCCGACAAACCCAACAACTTCATCAGCAACGGTTTCAGAACCTCCTACAAATGCAACAACTATTGTTCCCGACAATTCATCAGCAACATCAACAAGTACTTCACCTGTCCTCTCAAATGATCAGTTTTCAACAATTTCTCCTGCTACAACTTCAGCTTCAGTCCCTTTCGAATCTCCTGCAACAACAACATCAGTCCTTCCAACAGTACCTCCTACAACTCCAGCAACCAACCATGAAGATGTCTCTACTGTCACCATATTCTATGATCCTGAAAACAACTCCGCCTACCATTCAGAAAGTGCTGCTCCCACCAGAGCACCAGTTACAATCTTTTATGATCCACAAACAATTACAGTCCCTTCAGCAGCAGCAATCAGTCCAGTCACTGTCACGGTGCCTGGACCAGTACCATATGAAAGCAGCAGGGCCATCCCTTGGCACTATGGCTCTGACGTATACTGTGAAGGAAAAAGAATCACTCTCGAAACATCAACACCTGCACCACAAGTAGATAATGTGGGGGGAGGCGGAGGCTTCACCCGAAGCGGACGTCTCTTTGCTCCACCAATTCAAAGACCTACTGCCGAAGCAGAAGCTGCTGCCAGGGCAAAGGGAAAGAGCCCGGTGCAGGAAGATCCAGCTGTTAAAGAAGCCTTGAAGACTCCGTTCGATCAAGAAGTTGATGAGTTTATGAGAATCATCAAAAAGAGTGATTACAAAATTGTGGATCAGCTTCACCAGACGCCATCCAAAATCTCTATCCTCTCACTGCTTATGTGCTCCGAAGCCCATCGGAATGCACTACTTAAAGTCTTGCACGCAGCTTACGTGCCTGAAGAGATTACTGTCAACCAGTTGGAGACCGTGGTTGGAAATGTTACTGCTAGCAATGGGCTAGGGTTCACCAACACTGACTTGACAGCGGATGGCCGCAACCACAACAAGGCCTTGCACATAACCATGGAATGCAAAGGAGCTGTCCTTTCTCATGTGCTGGTGGACACAGGTTCTTCCCTGAATGTCTTACCAAGGAAGGCTCTGGTGAAGTTAGAATATGATGGATTGGCATTGAGACCCAGCAACCTGGTGGTAAGAGCCTTTGATGGTTCGAAGAGATCGGTTCTGGGAGAGATTGAGCTGCCCGTGACAATTGGCCCGCAGACCTTTAAAACTATCTTTTATGTGATGGACATTCAGCCCGCCTACAGCTGTTTGTTGGGTAGACCCTGGATTCACGCCGCCGGCGCAATAACGTCTACCCTTCACCAAAAGTTAAAATTTGAGTGGGAAGGTCAAGTTGTCACAATCTGTGGGGAAGAGGATATATTCGTTAGCCATCTGGCTACTTATAAATATATTGAGATGGATGGGGAGATCCATGAAACAATGAGCCAAGGTTTTGAAGCCTTGAATGTCAATGAAGCATCTGCTGTATCAGGGATCTCCATGTCGTCTTACCAACAAGCCCGGAAGGTTGTTGAGGAAGGAACTGCCCTAGGCTGGGGCAAGGTCTTAGCTGTGGAGGAGAAGAAGGACAAATTTGGGTTGGGTTACAGACCAACTCAACATCAAGCAAAGGCTGCTGAGAAGCCGGGTTTCGTCAGTGGGGGGATGCTTACCCCCGATGCTATCAACTGTCTGGAAGACGAGCTGGAAGAGGAGCGCAATCTGGAGAATTGGATTCGTCCAAAGATCCCGGGGAGCAGTGTCTCGAACTGGTCTTCCCAGGAAATTATAAGAGTTACTCATGCAGAGTAATTATTATTTCCTGTATTTTTATAGCATGCATCAAAGTCTTGCATCTTTCCCAAGATGACAAGACTCATTTTGTAATCAGGGCCATCTGTACTTTTGTGCAAACAAGATTAAATTAATGAAATATCAAACATCTTTTTTGCAAACGAGTCTTTTTCTTTTCTGCTCACTGTTTTTTCCATTTTTCTTTTTGTACAAAAATAAGTGGCGGTGTTTTCAAAATGATAACTTCATTTCACTTTTTCTAAAGCAAGATTAAAATCAATCACTAAAATAAACAAACTGAACCCTTGCAGAGAGTGCCTTCCTGACAGCACCGACAACAGCACGGCTATGACATCGTATGACTTTGACAATCCAATCAATCAAGCTGATGAAGGGGTTGATGAAGAATATGAGCTTCCTGAAGAGCTAGCCAGGTTGTTGAGACAAGAGGAAAAGGTTATTACTCCTCACCAGGAGGAGATTGAAGTGATTAATCTTGGTACAGATGAAGACGTGAAAGAAGTTAAAATCGGGGCCTGCTTGCAAGACTCAGTGAAGAGACAACTGATTGATCTGCTTCAAGAGTATGTTGATGTGTTTGCTTGGTCGTATCAAGATATGCCAGGGTTGGATACCGACATTGTTGTGCACAAGCTGCCTTTGAGGGAAGAATGCCCACCAGTTAAACAGAAGCTGCGCCGAACTCGCCCAGACATGGCTATGAAAATCAAGGAAGAGGTACAAAAGCAATGGGACGCCGGGTTCCTTGCTGTGACTAGCTATCCGCCGTGGGTTGCTAACATAGTACCTGTGCCTAAGAAGGATGGCAAAGTAAGAATGTGTGTTGACTACCGGGATCTGAATAGAGCCAGCCCGAAAGATGACTTCCCATTACCTCACATTGATGTATTGGTGGATAATACGGCTCAGTTCTCGGTATTCTCCTTCATGGATGGATTTTCAGGATATAATCAGATCAAGATGTCACCTGAAGACATGGAGAAGACAACATTCATCACACCTTGGGGCACGTTCTGTTACAAAGTGATGCCATTCGGACTGAAGAATGCTGGTGCAACATATCAACGAGCTATGGTGACATTATTCCACGATATGATCCATAAAGAAATCGAGTGTTACGTGGATGATATGATCGCCAAGTCCCTTACTGAAGAAGAACACCTGGTGAATCTGCTGAAGTTGTTCAAGCGTCTGAGGAAGTATCAACTAAAGCTGAACCCCAACAAATGCACATTCGGGGTGCGATCTGGTAAGCTGCTGGGTTTTATTGTAAGTGAGAAAGGGATTGAAGTTGACCCTGATAAAGTCAAAGCTATTCAAGAGATGCCTGCACCGAAGACTGAGAAGGAAGTTTGAGGTTTCTTAGGTCGATTGAACTACATTTCAAGGTTCATATCTCACCTTACAGCAACCTGTGAACCTTTGTTCAAGCTGTTAAGAAAGGAACAAACGGTCAGGTGGAACGAAGATTGCCAGAAGGCTTTTGACAAGATCAAAGAGTACTTACAAGAACCTCCAATCCTTATGCCTCCAGTAGAAGGAAGACCTCTAATTATGTACTTGACAGTGTTAGAAGAGTCGATGGGGTGTGTACTAGGTCAGCATGACGAGTCTGGTCGAAAAGAGTATGCAATATACTACCTAAGCAAAAAGTTTACCGACTGTGAACAACGTTATTCACTGCTCGAGAAAACTTGCTGTGCTTTAGCGTGGGCTGCTCGCCGACTGAGACAGTATATGTTGACCCACACTACTTTGTTGATCTCAAAGATGGATCCAGTTAAGTACATTTTCGAGAAGCCAGCTCTTACCGGACGGGTTGCAAGATGGCAAATGATTCTCACAGAATACGACATACAGTACACATCTCAGAAAGCCATCAAGGGCAGTGTACTATCTGAATATCTTGCTGAGCAACCCATTGATGACTACCAGCCTATGAGATTTGACTTCCCTGATGAAGACATCATGTTCATAAAATCAAAAGATCACGAAGAGCCTATTCACACTGAAGGGCCTGACCCGGAAGAAGAATGGACTATGATGTTTGACGGGGCTGTTAACATGAATGGTCGTGGTGTTGGTGCAGTACTCATTACACCCAAAGGAGTTCACATGCCTTTCTCGGCAAAACTCACTTTCAACTGCACTAACAACGAAGCTGAATACGAAGCCTGCATTATGGGTCTTGAGGAAGCCATTGACCTCAGGATCAAGACATTGACCGTATTCGGAGATTCAGCTTTGGTAGTCAATCAAACCAACGGGAAATGGTACACCCACCAGGATCATCTGATACCATACAGGGATTATACAAGGAGGTTATTGACTTTCTTCACAACAGTCAAACTTGAGTATATCCCTCGGGACGAGAATCAGTTTGCAGATGCTCTTGCTACCATTTCATCCATGATCAAAGTTCAAGCCGCCAACTTTGTACCTCAGATTTCAGTGTCCAGACTTGATAGACCAGCATACGTATTTGCAGCGGACATCGTCAAAGATGATAAGCCTTGGTTCCATGATATTAAGTGCTTCTTGGAGGATCAAGCATACCCACCTGGGGCATCTTCCAATGATAAGAAGACTTTAAGAAGGCTTGCTGGAAGTTTCTTTCTGAACACTGATGGGTCTTTATATAAGCGGAACTTTGATATGGTACTCCTCAGATGTGTTGACAAGACGGAAGCAGATTTATTGATGCATGAAGTGCACGAAGGATCTTTTGGTACTCATGCAGGAGGGCATGCCATGGCTAAGAAATTGCTAAGATCAGGCTATTACTGGATCACAATGGATGCAGACTGTTGTGCCTATGCCAGAAAGTGTCACAAATGCCAGATTTACGCAGATAAGGTGCATGTGCCTCCCAATCCTTTGAACATCATGTCTTCACCATGGCCCTTTGCCATGTGGGGCATTGATATGATTGGCAAGATTGAGCCAACTGCTTCAAACGGCCACAGATTCATCCTGGTCGCCATTGACTATTTCACCAAGTGGGTTGAAGCAGCCTCATATGCAAACGTTACAAGACAAGTGGTAGCCAGATTTCTGAAAAGAGATATCATCTGTCGATATGGAGTTCCCGAGCGAATCATTACTGATAATGGTTCCAACTTAAACAACAAAATGATGGCTGAATTATGCCGGGACTTCAAAATCCAACACCACAATTCTTCTCCTTACAGGCCGAAGATGAACGGCGCTGTCGAGGCAGCAAATAAAAATATTAAGAAGATTGTGCAGAAAATGGTAGTCACCTACAAAGACTGGCATGAAATGCTACCGTTTGCCTTGCATGGGTACCGTACGTCAATCAGAACATCCACTGGGGCAACACCGTATCAGCTTGTGTATGGTATGGAGGCAGTCCTACCTGTTGAAGTTGAATTACCCTCTCTACGGGTATTGATGGATGTTAAACTGAGTGAAGCAGAATGGGTTCGGTCCCGATTCGAACAACTGAGTCTGATCGAAGAGAAAAGATTGGCTGCAATCTGTCATGGGCAGTTATATCAGAAGAGAATGAAGAAGGCCTTCGATCAGAAAGTAAGACACCGAGAGTACCAAGTAGGGGATCTTGTGTTGAAAAGAATCCTCCCTCCTCATACAGACCACAGGGGCAAATGGACTCCAAATTATGAAGGACCATTTGTTGTAAAGAAAGTTTTCTCCGGTGGAGCACTGATGCTCAGCACCATGGATGGTGAAGATTTCCCGTCCCCTGTGAATTCAGATGCAGTTAAAAAATACTTCGCATAAAATGACCCGCTGGACATAAAAACAGAATGTAAGTCCAGGCAAAAATAGGGCATCCCGGCGAGTCAAAAACAGAATAAAAGACTCGGGCAAAAATAAGGGAAATAAACAAAAAAATGTACACCCGCTGAGTTGAAAAGCCGCATTGGACAACTCAGGCAAAAATGGGTATCCCGATGGATTGAAAACCCGAAAGGGCGATCCATGCAAAATAAGGGAATAAGCGAACAACTGCATTCTGAATTCGTCTGTATCACCTACAACTTGGTGAGCTCCAAAGGATCAAGCTTCAATCAGAATCAACTCTCTCCAGAAAGCAAGACGAGAAGAACGTCATTGTCATACGAGTCATAGCAGAAGAGGAAGCTCCTTGAAAGCGTCGTCAGCATCGCCAGCACTTTATTTCTCAATTTGTAACAATCTCCTCATTTCAGGAGATATGTTTCTTTTACTGTATCTTGCCAATTCAGGGCACATGAGTTAATAAAATCAGATTTTCAGTCATGTTTCGTTTTTTACATTTATGTTTTGCAAAGAATTGTCTGATATCTCTAAAAATACAATTGCATAAGTACAGATGCCTTTCTCTAAAAATAAAAGCACATGCTTACAGGGAATATACTTACTCTCGAAAGTACTTATCTCCTATGACGGAATCCAGTAAAGGATACCTCGGGACCATTTGCGCGTTTCCTTATCTTTGCAGGATTGCAGGTATCCAGAACGCAACTTGGGGCATATAAGCTACAGTCCAGCAAGCTGGCAAATCAACAAACAGGCTTAACACTCAAGATGTTTTCTCCCCAGCCGAGTTGCCTCTCATTACTCTCCCCAGCTGAGTTACCAACAGCATTCCCCAGCAAGATGCAAGAATCAGGGAATCATTTCACCCACAGAGCTTCAAGCCTCTATTCTGAAGAGCAACGCACGAAGAAGTCACAACAGAGAGGGAGGAAGCTTCTACAAACCCCAGCTGGGTCCCGTATTATAAGGATATGTCAATCAGTGACCTATATCCCCAAACAGATACATCATTAGATCTACCAATGATCCCATCCCCAGCTAGGATGTTCACTTCAAGCAGATCAACCAGAGATCTTCGCAGCAACGGGATCCGAATCCCGGATCGGTGCCTCTTTGCATAATCATAGCATTCGCATCATACTATCCTCCCAGAGCGTAGCATTCTGTCTAATACGGAGCATTACGGCAAAAAATCAAATACATAGCATAATCATAAGTCATGTTGTGAGTTGAACACTTGTAAATATTGATAACCTGTCGGCATACGGAATATATACACAAAAATCCCCACCAGGGTCCCAGCAAAAGCGGTTGCCTCTCCTATCACAAACGCCAGCATATACACCTTTGGACACCCGTCCGTGTCACATCACCAACGGAAAGCCAAAGACATCCTCTTTGCACTCACATATACTTATATATACATTTTCTTGACACCCGTCCGTGTCATATCTCCAGCGCAGTCGCTTACACTTTCATCACCCATACACTTATTAATATTACTTTTCTCTCTTGACACTCGTCCGTGTCACTCTCCCCAGCAGATAAACACTCATCTATACATTACTCATACTCACTACTCATTGGTACACTTATACAGATACTCGTCCGTATCTTGTATACATCATTTATATCCCCACAGATTCAACAGTAGTCCTTGTTCTTTGTTAACCCGTTGGTACTCGTCTGTATCATCATCTCAGAACATTGCGTCTAGTGTTTGTTTCTACATGATACTCGTCCGTATCATAGTCTTAAGGATGCTCGTCCGCATCTTTAATCCATACACCATGTCAAACACTTTTGTCTTCTTGAATATAGATACTCGTCTGTGCTTACTATTCCCCTGAAGGATTCTTTCAGATACAACACTCGTCCGTATTTACTATATCACCAGTAGATCGCCAGCAAATCTTCTTTTTTATCTAACACTCGTCCTGTGTTATGATAACCTTCAGAGCAGCCGTACCCTGCTAGGTGGTCGTCCTCCACCTCTTGATGGTCGTCCTCCATCATGATCATCCGATGGCCGTCCCCATCGTTGATTTTAGCAGCCGTCCCCTGCTAGGTGGTCGTCCTCCACCTTTTGATGATCGTCCTTCATCACTTTATCCAATGGCCGTCCCCATTGTTGATTTTGGTTATCTGACATTCGTCCTATGTCATGACAAACCTTGAGAGCAGCCGTCCCCTGCTGAGTGGTCGTCCTCCACTTCTTGATGGTCGTCCTCCATCATGCTCGTCCGATGGTCGTCCCCATCGTTGACCTTTTCTATCCGGCATTCGTCCTATGTCGCGATATTTTCGGCAGCCGTCCCCTGCCAGGTGGTCGTCCTCCACCTTTGATGGCCGTCCCCATCATATTTCCTTTAACCCCAACAGAGCAGCCGCCCCCTGCTAGGTGATCGTCCTTCACCTTTGATGGCCGTCCCCCATCATCTGTTTATTTCATTTATTCTTTAACCCGATGGCCGTCCCCGTCATGGTCCCTTCTCCTCTTAGCCCGATGGTCGTCCCCATCGTCGGTTACTTTGCTTTATGAACTTGATGGCCGTCCCCGTCATGTTTCATTCGATACCCATAGAATCTTACAGCTTTATCTTGATGGCCGTCCCCATCATGATATCTTACTTTTTCCAGCTAGTCGGCCGTCCCCGTCTTTGCTTAACACTTTTTATCCCCAGCTTGTCGGCCGTCCCCGTCAGTACTTTACTTCGCATACTTTGCCCAGCATGTCGGCCGTCCCCGTCATTGCTCTTTGCCCAGCAGTCGTCCTCTGCTCGACGGTCGTCCTCCGTCGCCCACATTTTACAATATACTTTATTTTCCTTTGCAATCTATATCCCTTTTCTTCTTCATTTTTGTGAGTGCAAATTTTGGACTGTCTTTGGTATTCAACCACAAGTTATCTTGTTTGCCTGATAAGCCGTCGCTTACATCCTGCACAACTAACTCATGTTTGAATAGGGGCAGCTGTAAACACCCCAAATTTGCCCTCACCCACTTCACACCATGGCTTGTGATCATTCTCATATGCATAAATACAATCATATCATCTCACATCTCATTTTTGATTCACTGCATGGTTTCTAGGTCATCTGCACCTAGGGTTTGTGATCTGAGCAGTCCAAGAGCCTCTTGAGCCACTCCAAAGGCCACCAATCAACTCAAAGGGATCCATGTGTGTTCTTATATCACATTCCATCTCCTCAAAGTCAAAAATGCAAAGGAATCACAAGAACTAGGGTTTGAGTGGATGCAGAGCCAGGTTGAACTGCACAGTTGACCTAAAATTAGGGTTTTGGTTTCAGAGGCCATAACTCCAAATTTTTTTGGTCATTCTTGTTTCCATTGGTCTCTATATGGTATAGGGAGTATGTATATCAATTTTCATGAAGAAATTCCATGGGGAAGTCATCTGATCAAGGGTTGACTTTCTGGACAAGTCAGTGTAAAATCAGGGCATCTGAGGCCCCCAATGACCCAACCAATGGGTGATCTCCATCATTTTGAGTGTATATGATCTTTATTTGATCATGGAAGAAGGTTGAAGTTCATAAAAATCAAGAATTTGGGGTTTTTGCAAATGTTGACTTTTTGGGCATAGTTGACTTTTCAAGAATGCATCATTTTAGGTCATTTTTCAAGCCTTGATTCTTGATCCAAAAAGGCTTCAAATGGAAAAACTTTGGTCATGAAAGTTGTAGATCTCATCTTTCCCTTTTCAAAAAGTACAAGAACATGATCAAACTCTTCTTGGATCAAAAGTTATGGCAAGACAAAGTTGGCAAAAATCATTGATTTTCAAGGCATGCTTCAAATGGAAATTTTGCAAGATCATGAACCAATGCATTTTGTAACTTCCAATTCATTTCAAACCAGCACATAAACTTTCTCTAAGTCACAAAAATCAGATTTGAACCAAAGATCACATGTGTTTAGTTCATGTTACAAGGCATTTTTTCATGAAATTCCATAAAGTAACCAACTTGCAAAAGCACTCATAACATTTCACCAACTTGCTGCCTTGAATGCTGGACCAAGCCTAGCCTTTCCCTTCACTTTGCTGCGCAGACCATGCCCTTTGTACTTGGCTAGAAGTTGCCCATGCCCTCTCTTACAAGAAGTTGACATATTTGCAAAAGTGGCTACACCTATCCATAAAGCACAAGTCACATCCTCTGACCAATTGGATTTGTTTATACTATCAATTTGCAAACCATTTCATACACGAAGCAAGCCTGAAACACTACACCATCACATTCACAAAATCACCTCATCTTGCAACTTGCTTCGAATCTGCCTCCACAGCTTGCAAACACAAAAGCCATCTTCACCATTCAACTCACCTGACTCCATAGACCACAAAGCACCAAGAACACAAGCCTGAAACAGCCAGAACATCCCACTGCCATTTCTCACCTCATTTTGCAGTTTCATTCGAAACTCTCACCATAGTTCACAAACATACAAACAAACACTCCAGACCTTCTCCATTCATCCTCAGGATCACAAACAACCATTCACAATGACCTGAAAGTGCCTGGAACACCATTGCCATTTCTGACCAAGCTTGAGCAGGAGCTTTCGAAACTCACTATCCAGCCAATATAAACTCTTCTTGAGCATTCAAACATCTTCTGGGGATCAAGTGGAGTGGTTTGCACTGAAAGAGGAGGCCAGAAAATCATCAAGGTGAAAGCTCCAAATCTCAGGTAGCTTGAAATTCATTTCTCCAGAAATCACTTTGCATGTTATAAACTTGTTCTATGTGCTTCACTGATCATCCTGATGTCATTGGTTTCGAAAATAGCTTTGAAATGAGCATTTAATTTCTCTCTGAAACCTGCGTGCCCTAGTTTTCATTTTCTTCGATTCAGCTTGTTTAGGAAGAAGAAATTTGTTTTGATTGGGGGTTTTGATTCGTGAGCTTGTGGGAGTCATTTCTGGGTTCTTATAATTCATTTTAGATACGTATGGAGTGAGTTAGGGATTTTGGTTGAACGGGGAAGATGACCGGAGCACTGTTCCGGTCATCTGAGTGTGTTTAACGGCGAGATTAGGGTTTTAAGCATTAATTAGCAAGTTTGAATTTGAGCCGTGAGATGTGGCGGGTAGTCAATTCGCGCGCAGGCCAGTTTAAATCTCCACCTTAGGATCTGTTGACTTCCGTTTAATTCAGATTTAATTCATTTATTTTCTTTTCTTTTTCTTTTGTTTTGCATAATTATTTTAAAATAGTAAAAAATTCTTAAAAATTATGAAACTTTTTCCTAAAAGTTTTATTAATTTTTAAGACCCAAAAATATTTTTATTTTATTTTTCATCATTGAAAAAGTATTTTTAAATATTTAAAAGATTATTTTTAATTGGTTAATGAGAATTAATTAATTAAAAATACTTTTAGGTATTTAAAAAATTACAAAAAAATTCATGAAATGTTCTAAGACATTTAGAAACATTGTCCAACCTTCAAACCAAATTTCTTTTTTGATCTTGATGCATTTTAAGAATTTTTCATTGAATTAAATCATTTTTTATGCATTATTTTGATCATGGATTCAAAAATTCATTTCTGCCTATTGGAGAAGAGTTGGACATTGATTATTTTTGCTTTGTTTTGTGTTTAGCATGTAGTTTCTAAGATAAAATGGCCATGATTTGTTTCTTCATTTTCCAATTGTTTGGCATTTCTTTTGTTAGGAACCCTAAAAAACCCTAATAACTTAGAAAATTCATAACTTGAGTTTGGTTGAGAGTTGAGAGTTCTCCTTTGGGCAGTGGTTTATTATAGGTTTAGGGTTTCTTTGGGTAGCATTTTCCATTTTTTATTTTAGGGTTTGCTTCTGTTTTTGGTTTTTGTTTGATGTTTGGTTCATCAACCCTAATTTGGGCTTTCATTTGCATCCTTCTTGCATTCTCTTGCATAACTTGACTTGTCTTTGCATTTTGTGCATTCTTGTGATTCATATGACATCTTAAGACATGTAGGAAGCATGTTTGATCATTGCATCACATATTTGCCATGTCATTTGCCTTATATGTTTCATAACTTTCCATGCTTGTTCATGCTCCTTAGCTTGCATCATTTGCATTCATAGTCTTGTATGAGCATTTCCATGTGTTGCCTCATGTTTGTAGCATCTCATAGCTTCATTATCATCATGTGTATGCTTCTGGTTTGGTCTAGCATCATGTCATTTCATTTCATTTAGCATTGCATTGCTTTACTTTCTAACATTTCAGGTGGTAAGTAAATTTGAGAAGTGAATTTGCCTTCACTTCTCATAACTTTTCTTCTCATCTCTCTTGCATCCATTGCTGCATTTTTGTTTGTGTTTGAGATTGAGCTTGCTCATTCTTCCTCTTCCCACTTTCTTTCTTCAAGTGACTTGACTTCTTGAATGAAGCAAGTCACTTTGCTTCTCTTGATCCTTTCATCTGCTTCCTGGTGGCTCCTTTGAAGATCTTCTTGTTGAAACCTCATAAACTTTAGGGACATCCAAGCATGATAATGAATTAAGGTTTTGATTAGTCTCCCCTCTTAGTTTTACCTTTGTGTCTCTTGAGTCTTCTCTTCTCACCTCATAATCAGGGACTAAACCCTAAAGGTTTCAAGGCTTTGTGATTAAGCTTATGCCTGCATCCTTCTATTAGGATGGAGTGTATAACTTTAATCCTAAGTGTTAAACCCTTAATGTGTTTAAATCTCTTAATCAATCCATCTAAATAATCATCAAGACATCACACTTGTAACTTGGGCCTTGCATTAGGGTTCTAATTCTTCCTTAATTGGTTAAGAAGGACTAACCCTAGTGTTAATGGACAAGTCCCCCTCAAGTTGTCTTACAAACCCTAAAAATCACTTCATCATCTTACCATTAAATAAAATCCACTTAACCAAAGGCTTGTTTTGTCATGAATTTAATCCCTAATCATGGATTAAGTTGAGGAGCTTTCCTCAGCTTAAACATTCTCATCTATTATCCTTCTATTAGGATGGTGTAATGAGTCTGTTTAATCTTTGATTATGGCTTAACCTCATTACTTAACACTAAACAAAAACACCAAAAACATTCAAATAATCACAAGTAGGTTAATGATCTTAATCCTATATCAAAGGTGATTAAGTGTGAGAAGCTGACTTCACACTTAAGGTATTCTCATTACCCCTAATCAGAGGGAAGATGTGATGAGTTTACTAAATCCATTGGTTTAGGCTTAAGCTCATTGACTTATGACAAACTCTCAAAAGCAATAAAAGACTGAAAACTCAAAACAAACAATAATCGTCTCCTTCGGGATTCTTTTCTCATCACCTTCACTCACAAACGAGAACTTGCTTCTTCCGTCTAATGCAAGACAGTTTGCACCTGAGCCAGACAGGTCATACACTTGAGCATTGACAAGCAAGCAGTTCACAAGTCAATTCATCTTTCAGTCTCTTTGGGTCGAACTACGGTGTTCTGACTTCCTCATTGCACAAGAGGATACGTAGGCATAACTTAACGGTTATCGAACAAAAGTCTCTGTACATTCCCTCTCTTCCAGCTTCATTCTTTAAGCCTCATAATCTTGAGCATACTCTTGCCCTCACACTGACACTGTATATATCACACTTCACTTCTTTTACACTGACACCTGTACCTCTTTTCCAGCTTTGATACACAGACTGCACTGACACTACCCCTTTAAAACACAAATCTTTTAAGCGTGGATCCCGTCGAGTACGACGGACAATCTGGGTGCTAATACCTTCCCAGGTTGTAACCAACCCCCTTTCTCAGTCTCTCTGGTTCGCAAACCGTCTTATCCATCTTTTTCTAGGTCTATGTAGCATTACCTTTCCTCCGGGATAAAAATGCCTAGCTGGCGACTCTATTCATCTCCAGTGAGTTCACGGCTGTGTGTTCTCATTGTTCTTTTCGCCGACCGTTCGCGCTTGTACCTGGATGCGAATCTTTGGGAGCGACAAGTATTACCTTTAATTATAATTGATATAAGGTTTTGGATTGTATGTGAATGTTTTAGGGTTCGAGGGTTTATGGGAATCTTATGATGATTTGATGAATTCAGTATTCTATACAGTGTTGATGTTTATTGAATTATTGATGTGCAATTGTTATTATTAGATTAAGTTTAATCGATGGGTAACAATAGTGTATATGAGTTTGATTTGGATGAAAGTTTCATATGAGGAATTGAGAATTATTATTGTAAGGGGGTTTGTAATCATTATTATTATAGCAGACTTATAGGAATTGATATTAGTAGGTGTTGTGAATTATGATGAATGAGGGTTAGTAGAAGAATTTGATGAACATGAGTGATGTAACAAGGAGACTGGATGTGTAATTGATGGAGAATAAATAAGAATAAGTAAATTAGAGAGTATCTGTGTTTTGGAATCACAATATAACCAACTGATATAGTAGAGATGAATAAATTGGTGAACGGCGTTGGGAATGGTGTGACGGTCGTAAGACTGTGTGTGACGGTCGTCACAAATGTAAGGGGGACGTGGGTCATGGTCCTGGGGGTGACGATCAAAACGCCTATGTATATTTCTTTTTCCTTGTTTTCTGATGGCTTTGCATAATGTCTGTGTATTTTGTTTCTTTGATTTTCTGGAAGTCTGTTCTAGTTAATTCAAGGATATTTAGAGGAACAACAATATGAATTATATTATGTCTAATTATGCAATAACTGTTATATGGCAGAATAAAGTGATGTATGTTGTAACATATGTAATATGTGAGTTTGTTGGCTGCATAATTATTATGATGAATTGTTACTGTGAAGTATAATTATGTGTGGTTGTGTATGTTAGTATGTGATACGGGTGGTCCTTAATTTTCTAACCATGAGTTAATTTTACATACTGTTTGAAGCAATGGAGAGATACCAAAATGATCTAATTTCTGGTAAAATAATAGTAATTGTATGATGTGGTTATATGGTGATTGTAATGTAGTTGGAGTAACGAGATTAAGTGTCGAATTAGTTGTGTGTATGTTTTACTATATAAATTGTTAGAATGATGTTTCGAAGGGAATGGTCTGGTACTTGTTATGATGAGTGATAATGTATTTTCTATGATGTGTGTATATATGAAGTATGTGAAGGAAGTGTTGAGGAAAAAATATTTGTAATGTTTTGAAGATGACAAACTTTTGAGTGAAATATAATTAAGATTATGATCTTATTTGTTATTTAATGTGTGTTATTGAGTGGAAATTAATAAGGCAGATATGTATAAATGTTACCATCAATGGATGCAAGAATAAATGATTCTCAAGTTTATTATCAAGATCATTACAAGAAAATAAAAGTACTTGAATATTATTTCATTTCACACAAGAGGACCAAAGGTTAAAACGTGAGTATCAAGAATATTATGAAATGACATCATGGTAATTATGTATCATCCATGAGTATCAAGAAATTAAAGTAATGGAAAATTTGTAATATCTTTTATTACCTGGAGAACAAGGAATTAAAACAATGACAAAGCTGTAATTATCAAATGACCTTTTTTTTAATTACATAAAGCAACCAAGGATCAAGAAAATATAAGATGAGGATCAACATCACTAAATGACATTTTTGTAAATAGAAGATCTTCCACTTTACACTACAAATGAAAAAATGGTAATTACTAGTGGCAGACTTGTAAATAGAGGTTCATACTCAGGGAAACCTTAACAAGTAAGAGGATCAGAAACTCTATAAAAGCCTTTGTTCTTCATTTCATTTTGAACACATCTAAAAGGAAAAAATTTCAAGAGAAACATTCATCAATTTACTTACCAAAATTCTTTCTCACTAAAATCATATTTTTATAATCAAGAATATTCATTCTAAGAATATATGTCTTAAAATCACATCATTCATTCAAGGAAAAATCAAGAGAGAAAAAACAGTCATTCAAGGTGAGTTCAATAGAGAAAATTCATCATATTTTTCCAAAGTTATATTCTCAATAAAATCATATTCTTAGAATCAAGGATCTATATTTCTAAGATTATTTTCCTTAAAACAACATCCTCTCAATAATCATTTGTTGAGGAATTGTGAATCCAATCCTCCTTACAAATCATAATTAATACTTGTATATCCTCAAGTCAAGGTTGATCTTGGGTGATAGTGTAAGCTAGACGAAGCTTTGTAATCAGTGTTGTAAGCCTGGTGAGGCTAAAGAAAATACATGTTGGTGTAAGAAAAGGATCAAAAGATATTGATCATTAATTGGAAAGTCTCACAAAACGTGAGGACTGAAGTAGCCAAGTTTGGTAAACCAGGATAAATCTCTGTGTGTTCTCTCTTAAACTCTTTCCTTTAAAGCTTGCTTATTTATACATAGATCACACACTACAAACACTTTAATTATTGATTATATTTATAGTTTATTTTGATAAAGATTGTTTCAGAAATTAAAAGCAAGGTTTTAAAAGGGTCACTATTTAACCCCCTTCTAGTGAAATTTCTATCTACTTCAATTGGCATCAGAGCACGACCTCTAAGGTTAAAGCACTTAACAGTGTAAGAGGAAAAGATCCAAGAAGAAATGTCAAAATCAATAAAATGCGTACATGCATCAAAGTCTTCAAGTATACCATTATGCTCTAATGAAAAGATTCAGAATAAAAAACACTCTCAACAAAAGAGAAATATGAAACATCAACAACACACTCAACAAATTGATGATGAAAATGAATTAGTGAATTCTAAATCAATTCTGGAATTGCATAAAATGGCATCCTCAAAATTAGAAGAGCGAGAAGTCAACATGTGTCTAATGGCAATCTCTGATTTTGAAAAGGTAAAATTTTCTCAACCTTGTCCTTTATGTGAACAACTTGAAATATAGTTTGATAATTATTTAAATGACTCAAACATTTTGTCTAAAAATTGTTTGTCTCTAAAAAATCAATTTTATGAGATAAAGAAAGAAAATGAAATGCATCAAATTAAAAATGAAGAATATTCTAAAATCATTCAAAACATACAGCTACTCAGTGTAAAATGTCTAAGAAACTTAAGAATCTTAATGAAGGAAAAAATGAGGTTCATTCTCAAAATTCTTCTGAAACTCAAAAAGAGAACAATGATTTGAAAACAAAAGTTGAAGAACTAACAAATAATATTACTAGATTTATAAAATCTACTAAAACTTTTCAAAAAATCATGGGATCTCAAGTAGGAGTTTTTGAAAAAGCTGGAATTGGATTCAATACTTTCAAAAATTAAAGGATTTACAAAAAAAAAATTGTCCCTAATATCAAGGATGAAACAATCAAGAAGGAAAAACATGTATACAAGCAAGATGAAAATTTTAAGAAAGATGTCAACAACTATAAATTTATTTGTGTTCCCGAAAGCAAAAATAATGAAACCAAAAAGGAAAAATTTATATGCAAAGATAGTGAAAGTATCAAGAAAAATAAAAACAAAGAAAACCTCATAAAAAGATGTTGTTATTGCAAAAAAAAACTAACCATCATGAATCAAATTGTTACTTTAGAAAGAAGAGAAAATGTTCTTATTGTAATAAAACTGGTCATCATGAATCTAATTGTTTCAGCAAGACTACACATCTCATTAAAACTAACTCTCAAGGACCCAGGTCCATATGGGTATCCAAATCATTACTAACTTATGATGCAGGAATATCTTCTAAAAAACAAGAAAAAGCTTTGGTACTTGGACAGTGGTTGCTCAAGACATATGACTGGAGATAGAACTTGTTTCTTATCATTGAAAGAAAAGATGGTGGATCAAGAACTTATGGAAATGGTGTTATCATACCCCAAATTTTCCCTACCCATGTAATTTTAATAACCATTAATAAAATTTCAAAAAATGTGTTGTATCTTCCATCTGTTCTTGTTGTCAAAACTCAGGTATTGCAACATTGAATCGATTTTCTGTCAAGGTTATCATGGTGCGAGGGTGATAAAAATTCATACCAGAATTTGGTACAATGGTATTGCAATTCATGTTTCAAAGTCTTGATTCTTCATTTTTGGAGGCATTGATGTCTGTTTGGAGGAATAGGTTGTCATAACTCAAAATGGAGAGGGAAGTTCAAGAGTGATGCATAAATGTGCTTTAGCCGAATCATGATTCCTAAGTCAAAGATCATTATGTGAAGTTAATTTAAGGTTTAATTTGGCCTTATTTCATCCTTTGATTTTCCTTGGATTTTAAGAGATTACCATCATTTGGCTAATGTCAAAAGTATGATCCAAAATTTCAAGCTCATAATTAAGGAAATAGGATCCCATTGGGGGAAAGGTCATTAGCCATTTCTAAAGGATTGCTTAAGGTGAGATGTTGTTAAGGATCGCAAGGTATGAAGATTACATGTGGTAGACCCTAAGTCGTTGGTTGATTTGGTCCTTATTTCTTCAAATTTAGTGGCAACGTGATGTCTTTAGGTTTTGCTTAAGCCTTAGTTTAATTGAAGGCCATGAGTAGCAATGCCAAGCCATACTGAATTTCTTGCAAGTTTATTTTTATAAATGAGTCTTGTGAATAAAAAATGCCAAATTATGTTTCGAGATAAACTTTCAGAGGAATCATTTGAAGGCCACATGGGCATATAAGGTCGTTTCAAGCTTACAGTTACAATTACCTTATAATCCTAAATACTAACTCAATGAGTGTTTAACACTCGTTTACGCTGGCATCAAATGTACACAATCATACATCATTAAAATGCAGAGGCATAACAAAATACATGGCATAGAGAAATTTTCAGGAAAAACTCTAAGTTTAGACTCTAACAACTTCCAAGGCTTCTCGTGTCAGGCGCATCGTATCGGCCAATATCCACTAGTTCAGTTTTTATTCCTCAAGTTGGAAGGCTTTTTGCATCAGGAACAAGCACCGTATCAGTAAACAAGGATGCAAGTTGGAACAAAAAGGCGAGTGAGAAAAAACCAACGTATGCCTTTGGTTCACAACCAGACGCATCAAAGAAAAGTCAGTCATGATCGAATTATTGCCTGCAATGAACACCAGTAATTGTTAGCCAAAATTCAAGGATACATGCTTTCAACACAATGCACAGTTTGCATCAAACATTTCGGCAGTGACAACGAAGAGTCAGACATTGTTCAGCTATGCATCCTAACAAACGATTCCCAAGTTCTCAATCCTAAGGAATTAAACCAAGATCAGGACTTCTCTGTACCTCATTCAGTTCTCTTCGTGACAAGTTTTTAAAATAAAGGCCTTTGAACTCTTCATGCCAAGCCAATTCGTCCAAATCTCCCTTTCTGAGTTTCTACTTCACGTTTCCTCATTAACACATGAAACAAAGAAAAAGAAAAAAAAGTTAGAAACCTGTTGCAAATAGAATATGAGGAATAAGCCAAGAGATATTACACCAACAACCCTACACCAAGAACAAAATCACAGCCGAGAATTCCGCATGATGATAAGAAATAGGATTCCTAAATAACAGAATCAGGAAAGTCCAAATAACAACAGAAATGGTGTAAAGAATATCCTGCAATTGCAGCAGATATTGAGACAAATTGCACCAGAACAAAGGTTTCTCGCAATTCTTTACCTTAGTTCAAGACTAACGAAATGTAGCAATTTTTTGTGTTATTCCTCCTCACTAAGCTCCAATGCTTCTTAGAGTGAACTTATCATCCATAACCTTGAAGTTCTTTTGCCGCAGCCTGAAATAACACCTTATGATCAACAAAACTAGTACAAGCAGTGGGTCATTTAACACGGATACAAAAAATTTCAGAGCTTAGTGCATTACCTCTAAATTGTGATTACATGAAACATCCTAGAAAATCTTTTCCATTGGCAATCATCAGAACCCACATGTGGTCATTGAAGACTTGGAATGGCTAGTTGGAAACCATCAGCTAGTTATAGGCCTGCAACATCAGATTCAAGTTCAACAATGAATTTCCAAGAGCATCACAAAACCAATTTCCATGAGCACATATGTTGTTTGAACCACAGTGATCACAATTAAAAAGAAAAGAGCTACCTGAAGTGGTTTAAACAAATTCAGAAAAGACCAGTTGCAAATTGTTGATAGTTCATCATCCTCGAGCTATAATCCAATGCATACATGAAAAAAAGATGGCACGAATGTTAGCACAAGCAAGCATCAGGGCGCACAAACACCAAACATGATTGACTCATCCAAAAAATGCAGGGTGAACTGATTAATAAACTATGTTGTATATCAGTAAAAGTAAAAAAATTTATAGCAGTGGTGAAATAGGTCAAGTAGCAGTGAAAACACGAAATAACAGGGAATTAAGAAACAAATTCGGGGACCACAAAGGATTTTAGAAGTATTCACATCTAACACTACAGAAAAATGATTTTCATGACTCACCAAATTGAGGGTCCCCACAAATCAAACTGAAATCCACTCTAACGGATTCACAACTCCTCTCACACGAATTAGAGGATATTCCTCTGAAATTTGTTTTTTCCTCACACATACCACCCTCACTCCAATCACACAATAAAAACCTACCAATCATTGTGAAAACGGACACGACTACCAACACCTCAAGAAACCCTAGCGAAAAACGGCGGAAGAAAGAAGAACAATACCCACTAAACCCTAATATACTAAAGCTCGAAAATAATTAACACAATAAGAATTCCACATTGAAATACTAAATGATGTGAGCTATAACCCTCCTCCATTAATTTGTTTCACAACAACAAAAAATAATAACAAAGAAGCAGAAGAAGCGATGAGATGAAGAAGACGAAAGCAAGCGGAAAAGGCGGAAAGCAAAAAGATTATATAAAAAAAAAGAGAATTGAAAATACCTTCCACTCTGAGGTTTGAAATCAGATTCTCTGTGATTCTGGTATGAATGCTTCTCCTTCTAAATTGATGTTCGCTTTCCATGATTTATTGCGTTGAATATTGCTTTCTGATTGTTTGATGCCATGTGCCTCTGATAAGCTTATGGTTTGTGTTTAGATTTGGGGATTAGGGTTTTTTCCGTTTGTTTGATTGACGTGAGTTTGTTGTGTGTTTAATGTTCATTGTTTTTGGGGTGGAGATGGTAACGATGATGATACGATGAGGTTGAGGTTTTCTTTGTGAAAAAGAAAGCCAACTGAGTTGAGTTAAAGAAATAGAGGGCATTGTTCTTGAGTATAAGAAGGTGAATGAGTGGGTGAAGGTTTCTGAAAATAATTTCTCTGTTTCAATATTGATGTGAACGAATGATATACATGTTGTGTTGTTTCTTAAATTTAATCGTGGAATGAGTGTAAATGCTTCTAGACATGTGTGCATTTTCCTCGTGCCAACTGTCTCCATTAAATAGCTTCTTTACTTTTCACTTCCTAACACCTGTTTCTGCTTTGACCAAGAGAGTGAGTATAATGTTCCGTTTGTTTGCCCTCCATTTTATTCAATGTACCTGATTTTTTTTTATGAGTTTTGTTTCCAACACTTGAATTCACGCTGTTCTAAGCATGTATCTGCATCGTACGCCACATGGCATCCCCAATTGATGGGGAATATTCTTTGTTGAGACTAATAGTGTATAGTAACAACTAGGTTTCTGGTGGATGGTTTTTTCATCAAGCATTATCATTAGATATGGGTCGGGTGGTCCAATGGATCTCTTGTACCCGGTCCCATTTAAATGGAGGCTGATATTAAAGAGAGGCCAATGCCACACAGGCCCAATTTCTCTTTTAACACCCCTGTTTGCTGATTTCAAACCCAGTCCAGTAAATTTTATTTATTCACTTATTTATTTATTAACTTTATTTTTTTTCCTTTATAAAAAATCTAAAAAACTTAAAAAAATTCTTATTAGTTAATTATATTAAGTAACGTCGTTTAATATAATTAATTAATCTATTAATTAATTTTATTAAATAAATAAATTTAATTTAATTAATTAATTATTCTTCCTTTTAACAAAAACTCAAAAAAAGAATTATTTAGCTAGTTTTATTCAAATTTTGATTTCTTTCATATCTTTCGATTTAATTTCTATTTGAATATAAAAAAATCCAAAGAAAACATTTTGTTGATTAATTATTTTAAATAGTTTTATTTAATATCGATTAATTAATTTGTTAATTAATCATATTAAATATTTGTATTTAACTTGGTTAATTAATCTTTTCCCCTTTGTTCAATTTTTTGTGTGTGCGATGAATGTTGTGTATGCTCGATCTTTATTGCTTGTGATTTGATACTATGCTTAATTGTGTGATTTACTTTTGCATTTGACGATAAATTTTTAAGTAAAATATGAACGCACACTAAGACTAATCATTTCAAAGATAAACGAAATCTTTGGTCCAACGCCAAGTAAATATACATACACACTTCATTTCATACACATACGTAAGTCGATCATTCTTTGGTCGCTAAATGCACTACTTTGTACTTCACACTTTTTTTCTCAACATTTTCAAATTAACAAATCAACGCATCGTGCTTGTTTTCCATAGCTAGCTTTTAGCTCACTTGATCCACATTTTAAGTCTTCCAAATCTTGCGAGTTGAGCGCATTGTGCCTCGCTAACAAACCAACAAATAAACCTCCATTTGCAATCACCTTTGTCGAGCGCATTGTGCCATCCAAACCTTTGATCCAACGTCAAGTGGTCTTAGGTAATAAAATACATTAATAATACGAGAAGAATTGTACGCCACGAGCCTTAAGTGGTAGAAAGGAGGGTAATGAGCATCTCGTTATTCACTTCGATTATTTCGTCGCAAGACGCTCGTCTTGTTGGTTTGGAATAATCACCTATACCCATAGTCTTTAGTGCAATTCGACTCCTAAATCCTTTTTTCAAAGAAAGGTAATAAAAACAACATCAATCACCCTTAGTAGGCCGAATTACGAAGCTCTAACTTTCCCATTGCACAAGGGAATATGTAGGCACGAGGATCTCAATCCTTGTCGAGCCCCTAGGACCAATAAACCTTAGTTTAAAAAGTAATTCATAAGCATAGATATCCCTTTGCGCGTGACAACTTAGATGGTTCCCATCGAGTACGATGGATGTAGGGGGTGCTAATACCTTCCCCCTACATAACAGAATTCCGAACCCAGACAATGGATTGTGACGACCTTGTTTAAACACCCCAAATTTTCCCTCACTCTTTCTCACACCATGGCTTGTGATCTTTCATATAGCATTGCATAAGCATATCATCTCACACTGCATAGTTTATTTCATCTGCATAAGTTGCAATTATGGTTTGTGATCAGGAGAATACAAGAAGTGATATGAGCTATCCCAATGGTCTTGAATCATTCCAAGAGGGTCCATGAGTTGTCTATGATCTTATTACATCCCCAAGAAGTCTTTGAAGTCACAAAATCACAAAGGATTTCTCAAAGGTCCAGGTAGGCTAGGGTTTTCTGCACAGATGACCTAAAATTAGGGTTTTGGGTTGGAGGCCCTTTACCTCAAATTTTCTGGTCATTCTTTATTCTAATGGTCTTAATATGTTATAAGGAGCATGTGCACCAAATTTGATGAAGAAATTCATTGTGGAAGTCATCTGATCAACTGGTAACTTGTTGTGCAAGAAAAGTCATAATCAGGGCATCTGAGGCCATAGCCAATGGAACCAAAGGGTCATTTTCATCAATTTGAGGTTCTATGATCTTTATTTGATCTTAGAAGTGGTTAGAAGTTCACAAGATTTAATAATTTCAAGCCATTTGCAAACTTTCCATTTTTGGACATGACTTGTAATGAAAACTTTCCATTTTGGGAAAGATTTTCATCCTCCTCTTTCTTGATTAAAAATGCTTCAAATGAAAAATATTCAAACATGAAAGTTGTAGATTGGATCTTCCCATTTTCAAAAAGTACAATAACTCCTCTTGATTCATCCTAGAACTCAAGATATGATGTTTCAAAGTTGGGAAAAATCTTATAATTTTCAAGTTTATGCCAAATAGGGATTTTTGCAAAATCAAGTTTTAAGCACTCTTGTGACCTCTAATTGATCTCTAAGCATTATAACATGATAATGCAACACATTTGGATCAGAATCATGCATGGGATCACAAGTTTCCATGGATCAATTTTCACAAAATTTTCAAAGAGGGAAAATGCAAAACATATGCCATCTCATGAATCAAGCCATCCGGATCCTCAAATCCAATCCAAGGGTCCTCCACAAACTCAGTTGAGGCCAATCCACCCTTTATATCTCCTCTGACCCAAACCCATGCTTGTGGTACAAAAATCTTGACTTTTTGCAAAATACACCATGCCAATCAAACTGTGCCACACCAACTCTCTGAACAAATCACATTGCTTTAAACAAACATCATGGACCTCATTTCATATATCACACAAGGCGGAAACCTCTCAGATGATCAGAATCAAAAAAATCACCTCATACCTTCATCTCTTCGAAACTCAACACATAACCATCGAACCTAAAAACTTCTTTCACCATTCAAACATACACACCATAAGGATAAAAAAACACCCATTGCCATGGCCTGAAACCTCTCTACAAGAACTCCATTATCTGTCAAACCAGAACCACACACCTCAAAAAAGCCATTCAAAGCTTGTCCTCAGCATCTCATTAGCTTCAGGGAGTCCATTGAGTTTGATTTGCATCAAAGAAAGGGTCAGAAAGCTCAAGAGTGCAAAGCTCCATTTCAGGTAACCTCAAGAACACTTTCTCTCAAAACCTTATTTTCTTGTTACAAGATGAAAATACATGTTATGGGGTTTATCATGATGTCTTTAAAATTGAAAATGGTGGAGAAATGAAGATTTCACAGGCTTCTGAAAGTTTGTCCAGATTTTTGTTCTTTTTCGATTCTCCATGTTTGTGAGTTATAAATCATATTTGATGATTGATTTTGATTGTGTGTGAGTTGGGGATCATTTCTGGGAAGTTTTTAGGGTTTGTAATGGCCTGAGGAAGAGGTTAGGTCGTGGGGTTGGCCGAAGAAGACGACCGGAAGTCTGTTCCGGTAGCCTGAAAGGGTTTATGGCTTAATTAGGGTTTAATCTCCAGATGCGTTTTGGGCCATTGGATCATGTTTTGGTTAGCGAGTGAACGATTCAGATTAATCCACTTAACCCTAATTCGTAATTAATTAAATTAATTAGGTTTAATTAATCTGAAGCAATCCTAGCCATCCAAAAATGTGTGCAGTCTTCCCCAGTTTGAATCTGGACCATCAGATTGGATTACTTTCATTTTCTTTCATTTTATTTTATTTTTATTTTGAATTTGTTTCCATATTTATTTTAAAATAGCAAAAAGACTTTTAAAAATCTCATTTTCTTCATTTTCACTTCAAATATTTTTCAAAACTCAAAAACATTTTTTATTTTAATTTTTGCATTAAAAAAGTATTTTTAAATCATTTAAATGTTTTATTTAATTAATTAATAGATTAGTTAATTAAAAATACATTTAGGTTTCTAAAAATCACCAAAAAAATTCATGAAGCATTCTCATACATTTAGACACATTTACAAACTCACCATACAAATTTCTTTTTAGGTTTGGTACTACTTTCACAATTTGAATTAGGGTTCAAATTGATTTGCATTTTTCCTTTAGAATCACCCAAAAACCCTAGAAAACTTAGGAAATTCATAACTCCCTTTAGGTTTAGCTTCTGACCTTCATCTTTGGGGAGTGATCTTGTGTATGTTTAAGGTTTATTTGAGTTCAATTTCAAATTTTTATCATGATGTATGCTTCTGTTTTGGTCATATGCATCTCATACTTTCATAGAACCCTAATTTCTCATGTTCATTTGCATTCACTTTTGCATATCTCAATCATATGAACTTGCCATGACATTCCATGCCTTTGTACGCCATCTTAGACATCTTAAGACATGCTTGAACATTGCTTGATCCTTTTTTTCATTCATTTGGTATGCTTTGCATTCATTACATTTCATGAACATCCATGTGTTTCTAAGCTTCTTACATGCTTCCTTTGCATCTCATCCTTTGTATGATCATACATATACATTTCACATGACATTGCATCATATCATAACACATTTTTATAACATATTCACTTCTGGTTTTGGTCATTGCACTTCCATTTGCTTTATTTCCTTTCATTTCTTTCCCTATCCATTTCATACTAACATTTCAGGGGCTTACGGTAAGTTGTTTGGGATGTGGATTTTCCTTCACATCCCACCTCTTCTCATCTCTTCATATAAATTCTTTACTTGTCTTTGAAGTGAACTTGCTTCACTTGTGTTCTCTTGCTCCTATTCTCTTTCCCATTCTCTTTTCATCTACTTCTCTTCATTGGTGGCCATCTGAAGATCTTCTCTTTAAGCCTCACTAACCATAGGATATCCAAGCATGATAATTTTAGGGTTGTATATAGTTCCCCCTTAGTTTTTTTACCTTTGAGTCTCCTTGAGTCTCTCTTCTCATCTCATAATCAGAGGCTAAACACTTAAAGCTTTAGGACTTTGAATTAGGGTTATGCCTGCATCCTTATCTTAGGATGGAGTGTATAACTTTAATCCTTAGTGTTAAACCTTTAGTTTGTTTACACCTCTTAATAAAAGCACCTAATAATGACTAAGACTTAAGCTTGTAACTTGGGCCTTACATTAGGGTTCCATCTCTTCCTTTTGGTTAAGAGGGTCTAACCCTTGTGTTTAATGGACAAGTCCCCCTCAAGCTAGTCTTACAAACATAAAATCCACTTCTTAATCCCACCTTTAATTAAAATCCATCCTTAATAAAGGCTTGTTATATAATGAATTTAATCCCTCACCATGGATTAAGTTGAGGTATCTTCCTCAGCTTAAGTTTTCTCATCTATCATCATTCTCTTAGGATGGTGTAATGAGTTCACTAATCCCTGATTAGAGATTAAACTCATTATTTAACACTAAACAAAAACCCAAAAGCATCTTAATAATCATAAGTAGGTTAATGATCTTAATCCTACATCATCATGGTAATTAAGTTGAGATGCTTATCTCACACTTAAGTAGGCTCATTATCCCTAATCAGGGAGGATATAATGAGTTTACAACCCTTGATTTAGGCTTAAGCTCATTATCCTATGCAAATCACCAAAAACAATAAAAAAACTGAAAACACAAAAACAAACAATAATCGTCTCCTCCGGGATTCTTTTCTCATCACACTCATTCTATAAACGAGAACTTGATTCTTCCGTCTAATGCAAGATAGTTAGCACTCGAGCCAGACGAGTCACACACTTGAGCATAGACAAGCAAGCAGTTCACAGTCAAAATCATCCAGTCTCTCTGAGTCGAACTACGGTGTTTTGACTTCCTCATTGCACAAGAGGATACGTAGGCATAAGTTAACAGTTATCGAACAAAAGTCTCTATGTCTCCCCCTCTTTCAGCTTTCTTTTCTAAGCCCCAGTCTTTGAGCATTCACCTTTTCTTTTGCACTGACACTCTGTATATCCTTTTCTCCCTAGCTTTTCATACACGGTCAGCACATACACTACCCCTTTTAAACACAATCGAGTAAGAGTGGATCTTGTCGAGTATGACGGACGATATGGGTGCTAATACCTTCCCAGGTCGTAACCAACCCCCTTTCTCAGTCTCTTTGGTTTGCAACTGTCTTATCCACACCCTTTCGGGTTTATGCAGCATTACCTTTCCTTCAGGATACAAATGCCTAACTGAAGACTCTATTCAACCTCAACCTCTTTCGCTGACAGTTCGCGTTTGCACCGGGATGCAAATCTTTGGGAGTGACAGCTTGGCGACTCTGCTTGGGAGTGTTGCAACCAGGGCTTCTGGTTCTCTTGTGGGTTTCTCTTAGCGCTTGTTTGATTTTGTTTATTGGGGGTGTTATGTGCTATGTGTGCTTTTATTTTTGCTTTATTTATTGCTTTATGTACAACTTTATTTAATGCATTTACTTTATTGCTTTCATTTATTGCTTTATGTATATCATTTCATTATCATATCATGTGCTGGATTTTCTGGTTTGCTTTGGTGGGAGGGGTATTCCAGTGAGAAAGGTCTAACACAAAGGCCTGAGTGACAGATATAGGATTAGAGTGGCTTCATATTCTTTCCCATTCCATTTCGGTCTGGTGCGGGAATATGAAACACGGTTCAGACATGGGTTTCTTCTTGAGAACTATGTGCTACAAATTTCCTAGTGCTAGGGGTATCTGGGAAGCTTGCTAAGTCTGGATGACCTTTTTAGATGACCTTCAGCATCTGAGGTGAATTAGAGGAGGATTCTTTATGATTAGGGTAAACACTATACCTCCAGGTTAGAAGTGTTTACACTTCTCATAATAGATCCGAATCTGAGGATCCTTGTTCTAGAACAATACCTGTGAGTGGGTGGGGTTGTTTACAGGTTTGCAGGAACCCTTGGCCTCAACATACCCTATTACTGGAACTTTGTTAAGGTTATACTGATTATGGACTGATCTTATGAAACCCTGGACTTGTGACTCTTTATTTGAGTCCCCCACCTGGTTACTGGTTCTCAGACCTTCATCCGCAATTCTGAACACTCATGGACCCTATCAAAAGCAACTAGCAATCCAGAACCTGATCATAAACCCTTGCATGTCATTCAGCATACATCATATTGCATCATTTAACGTTTTTTCTATTTTTTTGCAGGGTATCCACATCTTCTTTGGTTTGGTTTTGACCGTTCTTTTGCTTCAGCTATCATCATCAGATATCTTCTTTAGTTGTCTTCTTCAGCTATCTGCTTCAGTCATCTTCTCCAGTTATCTTCATCAGCACCCATTGTCAGTATGGATTCAACCAGGAAGAGGAACATCACATACCACTTCTTTGAGTACCCTTTGACAGGCATCAGGAAGATACAGGCTCATATCACTCCTGATCATGTTCCCTTATTCAGAGAACATTATGGTGGTATCCTGGACATGATCATGGACTTGGATGCATCATAGAGGAGCATGATTCACACATGTCTCCAGTTCTATGACCCTCTTCTCCGTTGCTTCACCTTCCCGGATTTTCATATAGGTCCTCTATTGGAAGAGTTTTCCATGTTGTTGGGTGTCCCTATCAGAAGAGGAATTCCTTTCAACCCTGAGATGACTGCTCCTAAGAATGAGGACATAGCCAAGGCTCTACATCTAGAGGAAACTATCATTGATGAGCACATGACTTCCAAAGCTGGAATCCCAGGCCTTCATTTGGATTTCTTAATCACTCAGGCTACCATTCATGCTGCAACATGGAAGTGGGAAACTGTTTGTACTTTCCTGGCTCTTAGCATATATGGTATCATCTTGTTTGCAGACGAGCCTAAGTTTGTAAGCAAGAATGCCATCCACATCTTCATGCTCAAGAACCCAGTTCCCACCTTGCTAGGGGATTTCTACTACTCAGTGCATCAGAGAAATGAAAAACAGAGGGGAAGACTGGTCAGATGATGTGCACCCCTCTTCTACAGTTGGTTAGTGAGACATATGCCAAAGATGAAAGCTTTCTTGAATCCACATCAGTTGAGGAATTGGGCTAAAAGGATGATTTCCCTTACTTAAGAAGATATCAGATGGTGTACCCAGAACACCAAGGGCAGGGACATAATAACAAGCAGTGGACAATATCCTAATGTACCTCTTATTAGAGTGAAGGGTTGCATCAATTACAATCCTTTTCTTTTCAAAACACAGTTGGGATACACATTGATACATCCAACAAAGGAACATGACTTAGATGATTCTCTTTACTGTGCCTTTTAGAGCAATCATACCATTGTCCGACAAGCCGCCTGGGCTTGGGACCACATTCAGACAAAAGGGACTACTATTCTGGGTAAGTGTAACAACATAGCTTCAGCTCAGTATATTGAATGGTCACGTATCAGAGGACATATTACCCGTATGCCATTCACCCTGGAAGATGTGCCATGGCCATCAGCAGTGGAGCCCATAGCTACAGTTAGTCTGGAGGAATTTGAGAAGTTGAAAGAAAGGAATGCCCTGCTTTCTAAAGCTCTGAAGAAGACTCTTTGGGAAAGGAATGATAGTCGTCTAGACATTGAGAGATTAGAGAAGCTCTGTATCAAGCATGTGACTAAGATTGAGAAAACAAAGGACTTTATCAGAAAAGCCCGAGCAGGGGAGTTAGTATTGAAGAATGCTTGCAAAGAAGCTAAGATTCAGAAGGCCAGAGCCGAGCACTACCTGGAAGAGAGTCAGGCTAGATGGATCAGAATCACTGAAGCTCGTTTTCAAGAAGATCAGAAGACACAGGCTAAGATAGAGTAGCTAGAAGGCAATGAGAAGAAGAGTCAAGAAGCCCTGTTAGCAGCACAAAAGGAAATCTCTGAGTTGAAACTCCGGGCGAGGTTAAAGAGATCAAAAGAACAAGACAAGTACCAGAAGATGACAAGTGCCATTGCAACCATAAACCTTCTTATCAGGACCATCACAAAGCATCTAGTTGGAACAGTAACTGATGCTCTCCTGAAGGAAGTCAAGGAGGATGACTTTGGGCTGGATGTTTGATTTCTTTTTACTTGTATTTTATTTTGGTTGTACTTTAATTCTCCATGGTGATTTTGTTGTATTTCTTGACTTAATTGTATTTTGACCTACCGTGGGAGCTTGTTGTAATCATAAACTATGTATTTTTGCATTTGTAATGTATAGTTTATGTGTTACCTGGATCTTTTTTTGAGCTTCATTTCTCTTCAAGCATCTTCATAATTCCCAGAGGTCTGGAAGGTCAAAACCAAAGAATCAAACCAGATACCCTCTGAAGACAAACAGATATACTACATTGCATGCTAACCTCATCTTCTTTGTGTTGCAGGTGTTTTTGTTTTTTTCTTCTCACTTTGCTGTTTGTTTCAGGAAATATTGCTCGTAGGAGAGTTTTCCCTGTCAACCGCATTCACCGGTATCCAACCAGAAACAACCTTCCGAGCTTACAGATGGATCAACTTCAGCAAGAATTCACAGATGTGAGGACTCAGATGACTAATGTGAGGACTGAAGTGAGGACTCAGATGAACCAGTTTATGGCTGTGATGACTGGGCTAGCACATACCAAAGAAAGATTGAGGGAGTTAGTCGAGCGGCAAACTCCAGAAGAGAACCATGCTGGTACTAGGGGTACAAGTAACAACGCGCGTGTTCACCCGCAGGTAAATCCACCAGAGTTTGGACCCCACATCAACCCTGAATTCAATACTATTGGAAATACCCAGAGAAACACTAGAGATCGTGTCCTACAGGAAGATCCTCAAGAAGAGCAGTTTACAGTGTTGGGTGCTGGAGCAGATGAAGTTTATGATCGTCGACTGGACAAGATATCTGAGAATCTGAGATCCTTGGAATCCCAAAACTCTTTGGGATTTGATGTGATGGATATGGGTTTAGTGGAAGGAGTCAAGATTCCTCACAAGTTCAAACCTCCTTGCTTTGAGAAGTATAATGGTACCTCTTGTCCTCGTACCCACTTGCAATCTTTTCTGGGGAGATTGAAAGCTTATACCATGGATGAAAAGCTGTGGATGTTTTACTTTGAAGATAGCTTTACTGGGGCATCCAGAGAGTGGTATTCACACCTATCAAGGGTTACTGTTAGAAACTGGAAGGACTTAGCCGATGCCTTTATACGCCAATATCAGTACAACTTAGATATGGCTCCCAATAGAACCCTCCTAATGGGTATGTCTCAATCTTCAAGAGAACGTTTCCGGGAATATGCCCAAAGGTGGAGACAACTTGCTGCTCTTGTCCAGCCTCCCATGTCTGAAAGAGAAATGGCTGACATGTTTATGAACACATTGCAGGGAACCTACATTGGCCAACTTGCTGCTTTCTCTTCCACCAGTTTTGCTGATGTAGTTATAGATGGTGAGAGAATTGAAAGTCTTTTGAAGACGGGGAAGATCTCTGACAACGGTGCTAGCTCCAACAATGCCAGGAAACCTTTCTCAGGACCTCGTAGGACAGGTGAGACCAACTCAGTGCATATGGGCAGAGGTAGATCCCAGTACATGTAAAGATCAATAGCTGCTGTCACCATTCCTGCTCCAACACCTCAGCAACAATATCCTCAGCAACAACGGTTTCCTCAACAACAGATATCTTATGGCAACAACAATAATAATCAAGAAAAACGTCCATTCCAGCAAAGGACTTCACAAATCAACAGGGTTATCGATCCTATCCCAATGCCCTATGTAGCTCTACTCCCACAGTTATTGAAGCTCAACCTGATCGAATTGAGAACCTTGACTCCACCAGATCCTTTGAATCTCCCAAGAAACTATGATGTCAACGCCATATGTGCCTTCCACTCTAATGCACCTGGCCATACAACAGAGAAATGAAGGGCCTTGCATATGATAGTTCAGGACTTAGTTGATTCCAAATCTTTGAAATTTGCACCTCCTCCAAATGTCACGAAGAATCCGATACCGAATCACGGTGGACCGAGGATTAATGCCATTGAAGAAGACCAACCAACAATTCTGATTGATGACATTGCAAACATTCAAACTCCACTGGCCGAAGTGAAAGCTCAACTATTGAAGTGCCAAGTGTTTCCAGGTTGTGAGGCCTGTTGTGGAGCTTGCAAGATTTCTGCCAACTGTTGTGCAAATATGAAGAATGGTATCAACAGTCTTATCAGAGAAGGCATCCTACAGATCACTTCAACAGTTCCAACTTCTACAACTTCAACAAACATCTTTCCTATAACATCAACAAACACCATTTCAAAGGAATCTCCTACAAATTCTGCAAACATCTTTTCAACGGAGTCTACTACAACAACAACAACCATTAATGACGACGTCTCAACAGTCACCATTTACTATGATCCGACAACAATTCATGTCCCGGATTCTTCCAACAACTTTCAGCAACATCAACATCAACAACTTCCTACACCTGCACCATGTCCAATCAGACCTCCTATCACCATCTACTATGATCCTCAAACTGTCACAACTCCTTCTTCCGCAGCAATCAGTCCGGTCACCATCACGGTGCCTGGACCAGTTCCCTATGACAGCAACCGTGCCCTGCCTTGGCACTATGGCTCAGATCTATATTGCAATGGAAAGAAAGTCACTATGGATTCTTCAACTCCTACACCACAGATTGATAATGTCGGGGGAGGCGGAGGTTTCACTCAAAGCGGATGTATGTTTGCCTCACAGGTCCCAAGAGTTAATGCTGAAGCAGAAGTTGCTGCCAAAGCAAAAGGCAAGAGTGTGGAACCAATTTCCAAGGAGACTCAGAAGACATCCTTTGATCAAGATGTGGATGAGTTCATGAGGATTATCAAGAAGAGTGATTACAAAGTTGTTGATCAGCTCCATCAAACTCCCTCCAAGATCTCTATATTATCTCTGCTCATGTGTTCCGAGGCTCACTGAAATGCATTACTAAAAGTCTTGCACGCAGCTTACGTGCCTGAGGAGATTACAGTTAATCAGTTGGAAATGGTGGTTTCAAATGTCAATACTAGCCATGGGCTAGGTTTCACTGATGCTCATCTGACTACGGAGGGCCGTAACCACAACAAGGCTTTACATATCACCTTAGAGTGTAAAGGTGTTGTACTTTCTCATGTCTTGGTTGACATTGGGTCATCTCTCAATGTTCTTCCAAAGAAAGTCTTGGTCAAGTTGGAATATGATGGTCTTGCACTCCATCCAAGCAAACTAGTTGTCAGAGCCTTCGATGGTTCTAAAAGATCGGTTCTTAGAGATATTGAGCTTCCTGTGGTAATTGGCCCACAAATTTTCAAAACTACCTTCTATGTGATGGACATTCAGCCTACCTACAGCTGTTTGTTGGGTCGACCCTGGATTCATGCCGCTGGCGCCGTAACACGACCCTTCACCAGAAGTTAAAATATGAGTGGGAAGGCCAAGTTATCACCATTTGTGGAGAAGAGGACATCTTTGTCAGTCATCTAGCTACCTACAAGTACATTGAGATGGATGGGGAGATCCATGAGACAATGAGTCAGGGTTTTGAAGCTCTCAATGTCAATGAAGCAACAGATGAAGTATCTGGTACTTCAATTGCTTCTTACGAACAAGCTCGGAAGGTTGTTGAAGACAGGAATGCCCAAGGCTGGGGAAAGCTGTTGCAAGTTCAGATTAAAGAAGACATGTTTGGTTTGGGTTACAGACCATCCTAACAGGTCCAAGAGGAGGCTGCTGAAGCTCCCAAGTTCATTAGTGGGGGAATGCTGACCCCGAATGCTGTCAACAATGTGGAAGACGAGGCTGAAAGCGACTTCAAACTGGAAAGCTGGATTCGTCCAAGAGTCCCGGGCCAATAAGTCCTCAACTGGTCTTCCTAGGAAATTATAAGGGTTACTGCTGCAGAGTAATTATTATTTCCTGTTTAAGCATGCATCAAGTCCTGCATCTTGCCCAAGGTGTTAGGACTCATTTTGTAATAGGGCCATATATGTATTTTGTGCAACTGAAATTAATGAACAATGGACATCTTTTGCAAACAATTTTTTCTCTGTCTTTCATTTTTGTTATTTTCGCACAAAACAATAAATGGCAATGTTTTTTCTTAATAAACTTCATTCACGTTTTCTAAATAAGATAAAATCAATCACTAAAATGAACAAATCTCAAACCTTGCAGAGATAGTCCTCCAGAATGCACCAACAATGACACTGCTATGACCTCGTTTTACTTCGACAATACGATTAATCAAGCAGTTGAATGGGTTGATGAAGACTATGATTTGCCTGAAGAGTTAGCCAGGTTGTTGAGACAAGAGGAAAAATTGATTGCTCCTTATCAGGAGGAAGTTGAAACTGTCAATCTTGGTACCGAGGAAGATGTGAAAGAGGTGAAAATCGGGGCTAGTCTGCAAGCTCCAGTGAAAGAACAACTCATCAGTATGCTTCGAGAGTATGTCGACGTCTTTTCTTGGTCCTATCAAGATATGCCAGGTCTGGATACGGATATTGTCATGCACAGACTGCCATTGAAAGAGGATTGTCCGCCAGTTAAACAGAAGTTGCACCGTACTCGCCCAGACATGGCCATGAAAATCAAAGAAGAAGTACAAAAGCAGTGTAAATAGTTACCCTCCGTGGGTTGCTAACATTGTACCCATACCTAAGAAGGATGGAAAGGTGCGTATGTGTGTGGATTACCGGGATCTGAACAGAGCTAGCCCGAAGGATGATTTCCCTTTACCTCACATTGATGTATTGGTGGATAACACAGCTCAGTTCTCGGTATTTTCTTTTATGGATGGATTTTATGGATACAATCAGATTAAGATGTCACCTGAAGACATGAAGAAGACAACCTTCATCAAACCCTGGGGCACGTTCTGCTACAAAGTAATGTCGTTCGGTCTGAAGAACGCCAGTGCAACTTATCAACGGGATATGGTAACATTATTCCATGATATGATCCATAAGGAAATTGAGTGCTATGTGGATGATATGATTGCCAAGTCCCTTACAGAGGAAGATCATTTGGTGAATCTACTGAAACTGTTCAAGCGTCTGAGGAAGTATCAGTTAAGGTTGAACCCCAACAAATGCACATTTGGGGTACGTTCTGGTAAGCTGTTGGGTTTTATTGTAAGCGAAAAAGGAATTAAGGTTGATCCCGATAAAGTCAAAGATATTCAGGAAATGCATGCACCTTAGACTGAGAAAGAAGTTTGAGGGTTCTTAGGTAGATTGAACTACATCTCAAGGTTCATATCTCATCTCGCTACAACCTGCGAACCCTTGTTCAAACTGTTAAGAAAGGAACAAATAGTCAGGTGGAACGATGACTGTCAGAAGGCGTTTGACAAGATCAAAGAATATCTGCAAGAACCTCCAATTCTCATGCCTCCAGTCGAAGGAAGATCTCTAATCATGTACCTGACAGTATTAGAAGAGTCGATGGGGTGTGTGTTGGGCTAGCATGACAAGTCTGGTCGAAAAGAGTATGCAATATACTACATAAGCAAAAAGTTTACCGACTGTGAACAATGTTATTCACTGCTCGAGAAAACTTGTTGTGCTTTAGCGTGGGCTTCTCGCCGACTAAGACATTATATGTTGACTCATACTACCTTATTAATCTCAAAGATGGATCCAGTAAAGTACATATTTGAGAAGCCAACACTTACCGGAAGGGTTGCAAGATGGCAAATGATTCTAACAGAATATGACATTCAGTACACCTCTCAGAAAGCCATCAAGGGCAGTGTATTGTCTGACTATCTGGCTGAGCAACCCATTAATGATTACCAAACTATGAAATTTAACTTCCCTGATGAAGACATCATATTTTTAAGAGCAAAAGATTGTGAAGAGCCTATTCACACTGAAGGGCCTGATCCAGAAGAAACATGGACTATGATATTTGACGGGGCAGTTAATTGAAATGGTTGTGGGGTTGGTGCAGTGCTTATTACACCTAAAGGGGTTCATATGCCTTTCTCAGCAAGGCTCACCTTTGCCTGCACTAACAATGAAGCATAATACAAAGTTTGTATCATGGGTCTTGAGGAAGCCATTGACCTCAGGATCAAAACCTTGAATGTATTCAGAGATTTAGCTTTGGTAATCAACCAGACCAACAACAAGTGGTACACTCATCAGGAGCATCTGATTCCCTACCGTGACTATACGAGGAGATTGTTGACCTTCTTCACAACAGTTAAGCTTGAATACATCCCTCGAGACGAGAATCAGTTTGCAGACGCTTTGGCTACCATTTCATCCATGATCAAAGTGTAGACTGGTAACTATGTACCCCGAATTTTAGTATCCAGACTGGACAGACCGACATATATTTTCTCTGTGGACATTGTCACTGATAGCAAGCCTTGGTACCATGACATCAAATGCTTCCTAGAAACTCAAACATACCTACCATGGGCATCATCAAATGATAAGAAGACATTAAGAAGGCTAGCCGGCAGTTTCTTCCTCAATTCTGATGGTTCTTTGTACAAACAAAGCTACGACATGGTCTTGCTCTGATGTGTTGACAAGAAGGAAGCAGACCTACTGATGAACGAAGTACTTGAAGGTTCTTTCGGTACCCATGCCAGAGGAAATGCAATGGCAAAGAAGTTATTAAGATCGGGTTACTACTAGATCACAATGGATGCAGACTGTTGTGCCTATGCCAGAAAATGCCACAAATGCCAGATCTACGCAGATAAAGTGAATGTGCCTCTGAATCCTTTGAATGTAATGTCTTCACCTTGGCCCTTCGCCATGTGGGGCATTGATATGATTGGAAAAATTGAACTGACTGCTTCAAATGGTCACAGATTCATCCTAGTAGCAATTGATTACTTCACCAAATGGGTTGAAGCAGCTTCGTATGCAAATGTCACCAGGCAAGTGGTAACCCGATTTCTGAAGAGGGATATCATCTGTCGATATGGAGTCCCCGAGAGAATCATTACTGATAATGGTTCCAATTTGAACAACAAGAAGATGGCAGAACTTTGCCGGGACTTCAAAATTCAACATCACAACTCTTCTCCCTACAGGCTAAAGATGAATGGCGTTGTTGAGGCCGCTAACAAAAACATAAAGAAGATTGTGCAAAAGATGGTAATCACCTACAAAGACTGGCACAAAATGCTACCATTTGCCTTGCATGGGTACCGAACTTCCATCAGAACATCTACTAGGGTAACACCTCATCAGCTTGTGTATAGTATGGAAGTTGTCCTACCTGTTGAAGTTGAACTACCCTCCTTACGGGTAATGATGGATGTGAAACTGGATGAAGTAGACTGGATCCGATCTCGATATAATCAACTGAGTCTGATTGAAGAAAAGAGATTAGCAGCCATCTGTCATGGGTAGTTACATCAAAAGCGGATGAAGAAAGCCTTCGATCAGAAACTCAGACCTTGGGAATACCAAGTGGGAGAGCTTGTCCTGAAAAGACTTCTTCCTCCTCATACAGACCACAGGGGAAAATGGACGCCAAAATACGAAGGCCCATTCATAGTAAAGAAAGTTTTCTTTGGTGGGGCACTAATGCTCACTACTATGGATGGCGAGGATTTCTTATCTCCTGTGAATTCAGATGCAGTTAAATAATACTTCGGATAAAAGACCCGCTGGACATAAAAACAAAATGTAAGTCCAGGCAAAAATAGGGCATCCCGGCGAGTCAAAAACAGAATAAAAGACTCGAGCAAAAATAAGGGAAAAATTGAAAAAATTGTACACCCGCTGAGTTGAAAAGCCACATCAGACAACTCAGGAAAAAATGGGTATCCCGATGGACTAAAAACCCGAAAGGGCGATCCACTCAAAATCAGGGAATAAGCGAGCAACTGCATTCTGAATTCGTCTGTATCACTCACAACATGGCAAGCTTCGAAAGGATAAAGCGTCGGTCAGAATCAACCTTCTTTAAAAAGCAAGATAAGAAGAACGTCAAGGTCATACATGTCATAGAAAAGGAAGCTCAGTAGAGTGTCGACTTCAAACATTGTCAACACTTTTGTTTTCTCAATTTACAGCAATCTCCTCCTTTCAGGGATTCGCTTCTTCACTGTACTTTCCTATTCAGGGCACACAAATCAATAAAAATCAGAATTTTCAGTCACACTTTGTTTTGTAAATTTTTGTTTCGTTTGCAAATGTCCAAAGTTCATAATACAACACTTGCATGAAAACATATAAGCCATTTTCAATATATGCTTGCAGGAAATATGCACTCTTGAGCAAATCTAACTCCTATGACGGAATCCGGTTGAGGATACCTCGGGACACTTGTGCGTTTCTTTTGTTTAACAGGTTGTAGGTACTCAAGACAGACAATCTCACAACATGAGGTGTATCGAGCCTCGTATCCCCAGAGAAGTCAGCAATCACCTCATCAGCAGAATTACTTGGCAAGAGTTTCCCCCCACGAAGTTGCCATCCCCTCAGAGGACCCTTCGAGAAACTCATTAAATCTCCAGCGTGTCGCTTGGACGAAGGAATTACAACAGATCACTTCCCAAAAGTTCTCTCCTCCTCAAGCAGGATCTCCCGAGCTATGCCTGAACTTCTCTTCCCCAGCAAAATTGATAGGAACTCTTTCTCACTAGCAAAGTCACCAGGAATTTATTTTTTCCCAAAGAGTTTCCAGAGTCTTCTTTTCCCTAGTGAGTTCATCAGAGTTTTCCTCAGCTAAGTGGCCAAGATCCTCTCATCTCCAGCAAGTTGCCAAAGTTTTCCCTAGTAGATTTGTCAGAATCTTCTTTTCCTCAATGGAGTCGCCAGGATTTTCTCATCCTCAGCAGAGTGGAAAGAGTCCCCTTCCTCATCCAGTCGCCAAGACTTTCTGTTCCCCATCATAATTTCCAGGATTTTCTCATCCTCAGCAGAGTCGGCAGAATCAGTTTCCCGTAGAGTTGCCGGTTTCTCCCTAGTAAAGTTGCCAGGGTTTTCTATTCCCTAGCTGTTTGCCGAAGCCTCCTCATACCCAGTATGAGTCTCTTCAACAGAAACCTCCCCAGTGGAGATCCCCGCAGAGTTCTCTAGAAATATCATTCAGTGATCTTCTCTCCCCAAAGATCGGCCAATGATCTCTTTCCCCAGCGGAGTTCTCCCTCCAGACAGATCGCCCAGAGATCTTTCTCCCAGCAGGATCTGGACCTCGGATCGGTTTTCTCATTTTGCATAATCACATCATTCACATCATTTTCCCCAAACTAAGCATAGCATTCCTTCTAATACGAAGCATTACGATAAAAATCAAACATTTTCATGATCATAAGCCAGATTCGAGCCAATCACCTGCAAACAATTCACCAGCAATATACAAAACTTATCCCCACAGACAAAGCCAGAATAATTTTTGCGCTCTCAATACAGATACTTGTTCATACTTGTACATATTCTTTTTTGACACTCGCCCGTGTCATACTTCCCCAGCAAGTCAAACACTCGCCCGTGTCCCTTGCTCAATCTTTTCGACACTCGTCCGTGTCTTGCACATATTTCCTCCAGCAGGTCAAACACTTGTACATACCTATACACAATCCTCTGATACTCGTCTGTATCTTGTATATACCACCTCCCTGGCAGATCAGACACTCGTCTGTGTTCCTTGCTTAACCGATTGATACTCATCCGTATCATCATCCTTAAACACGCGTCAGCGTTTATTTCTATTGATACTCGTCTGTATCGTGGTCCTAAGGATGCCCGTCCACATTTTTAATCTATATACACTGTCAAACACTTATACCTTTTATTTCAGAGCGTAAGCTCTCGTCCATGTTTACCATTCCCCAGTAAGTCACCCACAAAATAATCTTTTCTATCTGGCATTCGTCCTATGTCGCGATATTTTCGGCAGCCGTCCCCTGCCAGGTGATCGTCCTTCACCTTTTGATGACCGTCCCTCATCATTTCATCTGATGGCCGTCCCCATCCTTGATTCTCTTATCCGGCATTCGTCCTATGTCGCAATATTTTCGGCATCCGTCCCCTGCCAGGTGACCGTCCTTCACCTTTGGATGACCGTCCCTCATCCTTTTCCCAGTGGAGTCCCCATTGTTGGAACTTTCTATCCAGCATTCGTCCTATGTCACAATATCTTTTTAGCAGCCGTCCCCTGCTAGGTGATCGTCTTTCACCTTTTGATGATCGTCCCTCATCATTTTATCCGATGGTCGTCCCCATCGTTGATCTTTGTTATCCGACATTCGTCCTATGTCACGATAATCCCCAATAGCAGCCGTACCCTACTAGGTGATCGTCCTTCACCTCTTGATGATCGTCATTCATCATGCTTATCCTATGGCCGTCCCAATTGTTGATCTTTTCTATCCGGCATTCATCCTATGTCGTGATAGTTTCAGCAACCGTCCCCTGCTAGGTGATCGTCCTTCACCTTTTGATGACTGTCCCTCATCATTATTTCATTTATTCTTTTGACCTGATGGCTGTCCCCGTCAGTGTTTTTCTCATTTCTTTAATCCTTAGAGAGTTTTATTCCTTTACCCGATGGCCGTCCCAATCGTGGTCTCTTTATTTCCCAGCATGATGGTCGTCCCCGTCATTGCTCTACTTACCATTCTTTCATCCCCAGCATTCGTCCTCAGCTCGATGGTCGTCCTCCATCGTTTTCATTTGATAATCATACTATACTACTTGTTACAATTTATATCCCTTTTCTTCTTCTCCCCAGCGAGTGCAAATTTCAGACTGTCTCTGGTATTCAACCACAAGTTATCTTGTTTGTCTGTTAAGCCAGGCGCTTACACCCTGCACAGCTAACTCATGCTTGAATAGGGGCAGCTGTAAACACCCCAAATTTGCCCTCACTCTTTCTCACACCATGGCTTGTGATCTTTCATATAGCATTGCATAAGCATATCATCTCACACTGCATAGTTTATGTCATCTGCATAAGTTGCAATTAGGGTATGTGATAAGGAGAATCCAAGAAGTGATCTGAGCTATCCCAATGGTCTTGAAGCATGCCAAAAGGGTCCATGAGTGGTCTATGATCTTATTACATCCCCAAGAAGTCTTTTAAGTCACAAAATCACAAAGGATTACTCAAAGGTCCAAGCAGGCTAGCGTTTTCTTCACAGATGACCTAAAATTAGGGTTTTGGGTTTGAGGCCCTTTACCTCAAATTATTTGGTCATTCTTGATTCTAATGGTCTTAATATGTTATAAGGAGCATGTGTACCAAATTTGATGAAGAAATTCATTGTGGAAGTCATCTGATCAACTGGTAAATTGTTGTGCAAGAAAAGTCAGAATCAGGGCATCTGAGGCCACAACCAATGGAACCAAAGGGTCATTTTCATCAATTTGAAGAATTTTAAGCCATTTGCAAACTTTCCATTTTTGGACATGACTTGTAATGAAAACTTTCCATTTTGGGAAAGATTTTCAACCTCCTCTTTCTTGATAAAAAATGCTTCAAATGAAAAATCTTCAAACATGAAAGTTGTAAATTGGATCTTCCCATTTTCAAAAAGTACAAGAACTCCTCTTGATTCATCCTATAACTCATGATATGATGTTTCAAAGTTGGGAAAAATCTTATAATTTTCAAGTTCATGCCAAAGAGATATTTTTGCAAAATCAAGTTTTAAGCACTCTTGTGACCTCTAATTGATCTCTAAGCATCATAACATGATAATGCAACACATTTGGATATGAATCATGCCTTGGATCACAAGTTTCCATGGATCAATTTTCACAAAATTTTCAAAGAGGGAAAATACAAAACATATGCCATCTCATGAATCAAGCCATCCAGATCCTCAAATCCAATCCAAGGGTCCTCCACAAACTCAGCTGAGGCCAATCCACCCTTTAGATCTCCTCTGACCCAAGCCCATGCTTGTGGTACAAAAATATTTACTTTTTGCAAAATACACCATGCCAATCAAACTGTGCCACACCAACTCTCTGAACCAATCACATTGCTTTAAACAAACATCATGGACCTCATTTCATATATCACACAAGGCTGAAACCTCTCAGATGATCAAAATCATAAAAATCACCTCATAACTTCATCTCTTCGAAACTCAACACACAACCATCGAACCTGAAAACTTCTTTCACCATTAAATCATACACACCATAAGGATAAAAAAACACCCATTGCCATGGCCTGAAACCTCCCCTACAAGAACTCCATTTTCTGTCGAACCAGAACCACAAACCTCAAAATAGCCATTCAAAGCTTCGTTTAAGCATATCATTAGCTTTAGGGAGTCCATTGAGGTTGATTTGCATCAAAGAAAGGGTCAGAAAGCCCAAGAGTGCAAAGCTCCAATTCAGGTAACCTCAAGAACACTTTCTCTCAAAACCTTATTTTCTTGTTACAAGATGAAAATACATGTTATGCGATTTATCATGATGTCTTTAAAATTGAAAATGGTGGAGAAATGAGGATTTCATAGGCTTCTGAAAGTTTGTCCAGATTTTTGTTCTTCTTCGATTCTCCATGTTTGTGTGTTATAAATCATATTTGATGATTGATTTTGATTGTGTGTGAGTTGGGGATCATTTATGGGCAGTTTTTAGGGTTTGTAGTGGCCTGAGGAAGAGGTTAGGTCGTGGGGTTGACCGAAGAAGATGACCGGAAGACTGTTCCGATCGCCTAAAAGGGTTTAGGGCTTAATTAGGGTTTAATCTCCAGATGCGTTTTAGGCCATTGGATCATGTTTTGGTTAGCGAGTGAACGATTCAGATTAATCCACTTAACCCTAATTCGTAATTAATTAAATTAATTAGGTTTAACTTATCTGAAGCAATCCTAGCCATCCAAAAACGCGCGCAGTCTTCCCCAGTTTGAATCTGGACCATCAAATTGGATTACTTTCATTTTATTTTATTTTTATTTTGCATTTGTTTCCATATTTATTTTAAAATAGCAAAAAGACTTTTAAAAATCTCATTTTCTGCATTTTCACTTCAAATATTTTTCAAAACTCAAAAATATTTTTTATTTTAATTTTTGCATTAAAAAAGTATTTTTAAATCATTTAAATGTTTTATTTAATTAATTAATTGATTTTAATTAATTAAAAATACATTTAGGTTTCTAAAAATCACCAAAAAAATTCATGAAGCATTCTCATACATTTAGACACATTTACAAACTCACCATACAAATTTCTTTTTAGGTTTGATCATACTTTCACAATTTTCTTTGAATTAGGATTCATAAAATTCACATTTTCTAACCCTAACTTAAAAAAAATCACTTCTGATCAACCATGATGGGTTTGAACTTGATTCTTTTTGAATTCTTTCACACATTGCATCTAGTGTCAAGGTTATTTGACTCATAATGTTTCATTGCATTTTCAAATTGATTTGCATTTTTCCTTTAGAATCATCCAAAAACCCTAGCAAACTTAGGAAATTCATAACTCCCTTTAGGTTTAGCTTCTGACCTTCATCTTTGGGGAGTCATCTTGTGTATGTTTAGGGTTTGTTTGAGTTCAATTTCAAATTTTTATCATGATGTATGCTTCTGTTTTGATCATATGCATCTCATACTTTCATAGAACCCTAAGTTCTCATGTTCATTTGCATCCACCTTTGCATATCTCAATCATATGAACTTGCCATCACATTCCATGCCTTTATTTGCCATCTTAGACATCTTAAGACATGCTTGAACATTGCTTGATCATTTTTTTCATTCATTTGGTATGCTTTGCATTCATTACATTTCATGAACATCCATGTGTTTCTAAGCTTCTCATATGATCCCTTTGCATCGCATCCTTTGTATGATCATACATATGCATTTCACATGACATTGCACCATCTCATAACACATTGGCATAACATATTCACTTCTGGTTTTGGTCATTGCACTTCCATTTGCTTTATTTCCTTTCATTTCTTTCCTTATGCATTTCATACTAACATTTCATGGGCTTATGGCAAGTTGTTTGGGATGTGAATTTTCTTTCACATCCCACCTCTTCTCATCTCTTCATATGCATTCTTTACTTGTTTTTGAAGTGAACTTGCTTCACTTGTGTTCTCTTGCTCCTATTCTCTTTCCCATTCTCTTTTCATTTGCTTCTCTTCGTTGGTGGCCATCTGAAGATCTTCTCTTTAAGCCTCACTAACCATAGGATATCCAGGCATGATAATTTTAGGGTTGTATATAGTTCCCCCTTAGTTTTTTACCTTTGAGTCTCCTTGAGTCTCTCTTTTCATCTCATATTCAGAGGCTAAATACTTAAAGCTTTAGGACTCTGAATTAGGGTTATGCCTGCATCCTTATCTTAGGATGGAGTGTATAACTTTAATCCTTAGTGTTAAACCTTTAATTTGTTTACACCTCTTAACCAAAACACATAATAATGACTAAGACTTAAGCTTGTAACTTGGGCCTTACATTAGGGTTCCATCTCTTCCTTTTGATTAAGAGGGACTAACCCTAGTGGTTAATGGACAAGTCCCCCTCAAGTTGTCTTACAAACATAGAATCCACTTCTTAATTCCATCTTTAATTAAAATCCATCCTTAATAAAGGCTTGTTATATAATTAATTTAATCCCTAACCATGGATTAAGTTGAGGTGTATTCCTCAGCTTAAGTGTTCTCATCTATCATCCTTCTATTAGGATGGTGTAATGAGTTCACTAATCCCTGATTAGAGATTAAAGTCATTACTTAACACTAAACAAAAACTCAAAAGCATCTTAATAATCACAGGTAGGTTAATGATCTTAATCCTACATCATCATGGTAATTAAGTTGAGATGCTTATCTCACACTTAAGTAGGCTCATTATCCCTAATCAGGGAGGATATAATGAGTTTACAACCCTTGATTTAGGCTTAAGCTCATTATCCTATGCAAATCACCAAAAACAATAAAAAACTGAAAACATAAAAACAGACAATAATCGTCTCCTCCTAGATTCTTTTCTCATCACACTCATTCTATAAACGAGAACTTGCTTCTTCCGTCTAATGCAAGACAATTAGCACTCAAGCCAGACGAGTCACACACTTGAGCATAGACAAGCAAGCAGTTCACAGTCAAAATCATCTAGTCTCTTTAAGTCGAACTACGGTGTTCTGACTTCCTCATTGCACGAGAGGATATGTAGGCATAACTTAACTGTTATCGAACAAAAGTCTCTGTGTCTCCCCCCTCTTTCAGCTTTCTTTTCCAAAGCCTCAGTCTTTGAGAATTCACCTTTTCTTTTGCACTGACACTTTGTATATCCTTTTCTCCCTAGCTTTTCATACACAGTCAGCACATACACTACCCTTTTTAAACACAATCGAGTAAGCGTGGATCCCGTCGAGTACGACGGACGATCTAGGTGCTAATACCTTCCCAGGTCGTAACCAACCCTCTTTCTCAATCTCTTTGGTTCACAATTGTCTTATCCATACCCTTCCAGGTTTATGCAGCATTACCTTTCCTTCGGGATAAAAATGCCTAGCTGGCGACTCTATTCAACCTCAACCTCTTTCGCCGACAGTTCGCGTTTTCACTAGTATGCGAATCTTTGGGAGCGACACCTTGTCCTATCCCTTCTTGGTGGTTTTATCTATATTTACCATTTCCCTCTTTGGGAATAAACAAAATTAGGAAGCGAATCTCATGTCAGCCCAGCCGCGACCGCGTTCGCGAGCATCGTATTTTTCGAGGTACGACAGCTGGAGACTCTGCTGGGGAATGGTTCACCCCTATTCAAGTTGAGCCTAGTCTAGGTTTCCACGCTTGTTTGAATGTTTTCCTATGTGTTACTTGTTTATCGCTTTCTTTATTGCTTTCCATATTATATCCATATTATGTCTCTTTGGTACTGGAACGATACTTTGATTAAAAACTTGAGGGAAATGCTCTATACCCGGGTCTACAAGTACAAACATAAGTTAGCGAGGTTGTGTAGTATGGGCTCCCGAGGGAACTTCTCTCGTGGGTTGTCAATACGGAAACCTCACTAGGAGTAGATTCTAATGAGAATACTGACGATCGTCAAGCTCTTGGCGTGTGTGCTCAGTTTGTTTTCATTGGGGTCATCGACTCTGAGGACCTTTAGAACCATTTTGGTTAAGACATCGATTTATGGTCGCGTAGTATGGGGTACCGAGGTTCTCCCTCGCGTGGATCGATATGAAGACCTCACTCGGAATAGACTTCCTCAATGGAGTTGATTGACTGTCAAAAATATATAAGAAAATTGACACGTGCATTAAACAATTGAGAGAGGTCCATAACTCTGGGATTTTAATTTAAACCCCGTGTCGATGATCGCATAGTATGGGGCACCGAGAGACTTCCCTCTTGCGTGGCTCGATATGAAGATCTCACCCAAAAGAGATTCATATGGTGGAGTCAATCAACCGTCATGTTGATAGCGTGTGTGATGAACAACCATATGAATTCTTAACTTTGGGTTCCTTAAACTTTAAAGCCTACCCGGTGAGATCCTTGTAAGGAGAGCAATCAAAGTATCTTCCATCCGTACCTTGGACTACATAAATCCCGTAACTCTAGTCATATGATCCTGGATCTTGCATTTCATTTGCATACCATATGTATTGCATTTCATTCTATAAAAAACAAAAAAACTCATCCATCCTTTGTCCATAAACCGCAGTTGATTTCTCGACACTTGTATCAGACTTGAAGTAATTCTGAGGACCATGGATCCGTTGGAGCAAAGCCATGATATTTTAAGATGAGATGTAGACTCAATAAAGCAACAGGTGGAGCAACTTGTGGAGGCCATATAGCCTTGGCAAAAAGAGAAGACAACCTTCAACGAACGACAATTAAGGATTCTGTTGCACAAAAGTGTCACATTGTCCAAAATGAGAATTCTTCATCACTTGACGCCATGGAGTATGATAGTTTTTCATTCTCCGCGCCTAATTCCAAAGGGTCAAACCCAACAGTGAATACTGAACAACCTCAAGATCATGCGTTTGCTGAAAGATGTCGTGTGTTGGAAGAAAGGTTTGAAGCCTTAAAAGGACATAATGATTTTGGTTTGAATGCTTCTGATTTGTGCTTAGTGCCTGACATGGTAATCCCTCCAAAGTTCAAAATGCCAAAATTTGAGAAGTGTGGAGCAGATAGATGTCTGAAGAATCATTTGGTGATGTTCTTTAGAAAGATGACTACTCATACTAAGAATGATAAAATAATGATTCACAGTTTTTAAGACAGTTTAAGTGGAGCATCATTGGATTGGTACACGCAGCTAAAGAATAGCCACATCCAGTCATGGTTGGACTTGTCCAGTGCTTTTGTGAAGCAGTATGACTACAATCTTGACATGGCTCCAGATCGCACGCAGTTGCAAGGGTTATCTCAAGAAAGTGATGAATCGTTCAGAAAGTATGCTAGGAGATGGAGAAAGTTAGCTGCTCGTGTTCAACCACCAATCTTAGAGAAAGAATTAGTTGGCTTATTCATGGATACCTTGCAAAGTCCATACATAAAGAGGATGATAGGCAGTTCATTTCCTGGCTTTTAACAATTGGTGTCCGTTGTAGAACGCATCGAGAGCTTACTCAAGAGTATAAAAGTACAAGACACCTCAGACGTCCATGCTAGTGAGAGTGAATCAATTTTCAGTTCCCAAGAGGATGAAGCAGAGGAGGAAATTAATGCAGTTTGGGAAGTTCCACAGGCTCCACCTCCAGTGCCTTATCAACAATACCCATGCAGGTCAGTTGTTCAAGGCCAACAAGCTTTAGGATCCCCATATCAGATGCACAACCCTCCATATGGCTAATATCCTCTTGTCAATAGAGTACCTCCTCAGTATCGACAACATATTACATATCAAGGGCCAATGCAACAACATCATACTCCACAACGACGTCCTTACTACGCTAAAAGACCTAAAAGGCATTTTTATTAATTGACAATGCCTCACAGTCACATACTTCCACGTTTGATCAATAGTGGATTTGTAGAGCCAAGGAAGCTAGATCCAGTGCCTCTTCCACACTGACCGAACTTTAATCCTAATGCCTATTGTGTTTTTCATGCCAACTCACCCGGACATTCAACTGATGATTGCCAACAATTCAAAAATAAAGTCCAGGATCTGATTGATTCCAAGGTAATCTCATTCACACCTCAAGGCATTCAAATAAACAATCATGTGGGTTCCTTAATCCATGTCATGGAAGATGCTGCTGAGAGTACATGAAAAGATGGTTCTCAAACTGATCTTGAAGAGCAATTTTAAAGAAGGCTTCCCAACAGCAAATCAAAGCCCAATTCCTCTACACTGGAAATCTTTAGCTCATATCATTACTTTGCATTTGTAGTTTCTTTTCTGTTAAGTGCTACTTTATTTTAGAACATTGTTGCCTTTAATGGTAATATTAATGTAATGAACATGCATGTTTTGAGGATATCCATTCGTATTCACTCACATTTTCCCACTTATTACCACAAAAATCACAAAAAATGCACTTTACCTCCTTTATCACATTATTTAACAAATATTTGAGGGAGAATGACGAAAACGAAATACCCATAATTGATGATAATACGCTTTCAGAAAGAACCTTGCTGATGATGTACATGCATTGCTTCAAATCCCCAAACACTAGAGAGATAAGGAGTTAATACCTAGACAACCACTTCGAGCCTAGAAGTAGGAGTTTTTTTTTCCGGATATTCAAAACCCTTATATTTAACCAGGGGCAGGGTAGTGTTCAGTTAACCTGACTACACATCCAAACTACAAGGTGAAAAATACCAATATGGATATCCTTCCATGAACAAGGACTTGGCAGTCACAATCTTTCAACAAAGAAAAAAATAGAAAAAACCCGCTAAGTTGAGCACCCAGATAAGAAACTTAGGCAAAAATTAGGGCAAATCCCGATGGACTAAAAAAAACTTCAAAAAAACGGTCCATGCAAAAATTAGGGATCAATAAGAAAAACAATAAAAAGAGGTCGTCAAAATCCTCAGCAAAAACAAAATAAGTTGCAGTGACCATCCTATCCATAACCAAAAGGGTCACTAACATCCAAAGAAAAATGAATAAGATGACTGCCATTTCAAGAAAGTCTTGAATCATCATCTTCAACTATTACACCTTCAAGCTCTCATAGGAGACACATGTGTGTGTCAAATTAGCTGAACGTAGGACTGGAGAACATCACGAAGGCGGGTGGGTACCAATCAAACTTTGAGCCTATATCCTTTGTTTCTATAACTGTGAACCAAACCAGGTTACAACCCTTAAAATACCTAATTGAAGTAGGGTTTATTCTGAAAGGGTATCTCAGCAAGGTTGCGTAAACTGACTCCTAAAAGATTTGATAATCTTCTCCTTGTTGTATCACAAATCACCAGCTAAATCAACACCATGTTTGGACCATCGAGCCATTCGTCACACACTGTCAAATCATCCAAATAAATGTTTTTTCAAAACTCGCATGAATATTGCATTAAAATTACCATTTTTAAGCGAACAAATTTTAATTGCAAGTCAATACTTGACATCTAAAGAAATTCCAACAAGGAACAGTCAAAGAGGAACTTGGGAACTTATTGGTGTTGACTCGAATTAAGATCATCTCCTATCCTATGGATCAGGGGCAAGACTTTCAATGACTATGTGGACTTGAGAATTGGTTGGTCGAAAATCAAATCTCCAAGCATCAGAGGAAGATTATATCAACTATCAGCCTATCTGGGGCAAATTATTCACGATCACCTAATTCATGGCAAGTCCTTCCAAAGGCTTAGGCAGGGGCAATTCCCCATGAGACCCAGATACTGGGAAAATTTGTAACGTGTCAGGTTAGGGTACAATCATTCTCAAGGCTTCTATTCGAAGAATATTCCTTCAAAGTCCCTACAGACTGGGGAAACGCAATTATAAAAGGATGCCTTAAGGCTAAGCCAAAGCATAATCAACATGCATTGATTATGCCGCTACGCTTATTTGAAAGTCATCATGACATCAGTTAAAAAAGTTGAAGTTCTATCAACAACATACAACTTCAACAATAGATCAGACTTGGGGACACCACAAATGGTCGCATCCATGCTCCGATCAGAGCATTGTCAGATACCAAGTGTCGAGAAGTCAATACCCTCCACCACCACCACCCCCAAAAAAAGGGTCCAATTTTATTGGCAACCACCAAAAATATTAAAGTCCAATTTCATTAGCGCCCTCACAATTCCTAAAAGTCCACTATGGTGGAAACTACCAGAAATCCAAAAGTCCAACTGTGTTTGGCACAACTCAAAAGTCCAGCAGTGTTTGGAACAACTTAAAAGTCCAAGTCCTTTTGGCATTTCTCACAATCCAATCTTCTTCAGCTCTGTGTTGATACTTTTACCCTTTTCAACTCTGTGTTAATATCTTTGCTTTTTCAACCATGTGTTGATACCTTTTCAACCCTGTGTTGATACCTTTTCAACCATGTGTTGATATCTTTATCTTTTCAACCCTGGGTTGATACCTTTTCAACTCTGTGTTGATACCTTTAGCTTTTCAACCCCGTGTCGATACCTTTGCTTTCTCAACCCTGAGTTGATACCTAGTGAGTCTTTTCACCATTTCTTTCAAAACCATTATAAAAAACCTAAAGTCCACCCGTGGAGTGGCATCCTTTCAAAAGTCCACCCGTGATGTGGCACCCCTCTAAAGTCCACCAATGGAGTGGTATCTTTTCAAAGTCCAATTTCATTGGCATCCTCAAAAGTCCACCCGTGATGTGGAACCTTTAAAAAGTCCACCCGCGGAGTGGCGTCTCCCCAAGAGTCCAATATTCATTGGCAACTACCAGTAAACCGAAAAGTCCACCCGTGATGTGGCACCTGTCAAAAGTCCACCCGTGGAGTGGCATCCTTCCAAAGTCCAATTTCATTGGCAACTACCAAAAACCTTATATCCAGCATATCCAATCATTTGCATTGTCACATGCATGACATGCATCATTCCTACCCGAAAGCAAGAGTGTCATCAAACACAATCATATCAATCACATTATATGAATCATTGGGCATCATGCAATGTATACCATTCATATCAAAGCTTAGCATAACGAGATCCAGGATCCAGCATATGCATCCCGAACAATCCTCTCTCAAAGTCGACTGTATTCCTCTGAAAAGAGCTGATACCCCGCATGTGCTCGCGAAATTTATTCCCCCAGCAAGTCATTCTTCAACTTTATGGTTGATAATGATGACCCCTAGCATTTTCACTGTTATTTCTCCCCAAGCAGAGGTTATCCTAAAAAGCATCCTATGAGCTTTTCCTCTGCAGAACGGGTCTAGCGTGCTTTCGCTCAGAGTGAATTCCTGTTGATTGGTTTTCCCCAGCAGATCATTTGATCGAGATACTTCTTTGGTGTTCTTTGAAGAACCTTTATTGTTAAGGTATTTGTTTCGCGAGACCCAAAGAATCTCATGTTTGGTAAAGATATTGTTCTAGTATCACCGAAGAGCCTTGACTGAAAGGAATTGCTTCGCATGATCTAGAAAATATTATACCATTGTTCGAGATACTGCTCTAGTTTCCCCAAAGAGCCATTACTGTTAAGGAACTGCTTTGTTGAATTAGAGAATCTCATTGTTCGAGATATTGCTTTGACATTCTCCGAAGAGCCTTTATTGTTAAGGAGCTGCTTCGCAGGACCCAAAGAATCTCACATTTTGTTAAGATATTATCCACGAAGAACCTTAATTCATAAGGGACTGTTTAGTGCGACTTGGATAATTTCAGTTATTAAACTGAGATACTGCCTTGATAATTCAAAGAATCTTAGACATTTTGTGAAATCCGCCATCCCATTCTTATACTTATTTCATTATTGCATTGCATTTTATATCTTGTCAGACAAATTTTGGGGTTTGTTTGTATCTAATTGACTTCCACCTAAAATTTGAACGCCATACAACTGTTCAACTTCTTCAGGTTCAAGACAATTAGATAGGGGCATCTGTCATACCCCAAATATTTCCTACCCATATAATTTTACTAACCATTATTAAAATTTCAAAAAATGTGTTGTATCTTCCATTTGTTCTTGTTGTCAAAACTCAGGTATGGCAACATTGAATCGATTTTCCGTCAAGGTTATCATGGTGCGAGGGTGATAAAAATTCATACCAGAATTTGGTACAGTGGCATGGCAATTCATGTTTCAAAGTTTTGATTCTTCATTTTTGGAGGCATTGAAGTCTATTTTGAGGAATAGGTTGTCATAACTCAAAATGGAGAGGGAAGTTCAAGAGTGATGCATAAATGTGCTTTAGCCTAATCATGATTCCTAAGTCAAAGATCATTATGTGAAGTTAATTTAAGGTTTAATTTGGCCTTATTTCATCCTTTGATTTTCCTTGGATTTTAAGAGATTACCATCATTTGGCTAATGTCAAAATTATGATCCAAAATTTCAAGCTCATAATTAAGGAAATAGGATCCCATTGGGGGAAAGGTCATTAGCCATTTCTAAAGGATTGCTTAAGGTGAGATGTTGTTAAGGATCGCAAGGTATGAAGATTACATGTGGTGGACCCTAAGTCGTTGGTTGATTTGGTCCTTATTTCTTCAAATTTAGTGGCAACATGATGTCTTTAGGTTTTTCTTAAACCTTAGTTTAATTGAAGGCCATGAGTAGCAATGCCAAGCCATACTGAATTTCTTGCATGTATATTTTTATAAATGAGTCTTGTGAATAAAAAATGCAAAATTATGTTTCGAGACAAACTTTCAGAGGAATCATTTGAAGGCCACATGGGCATATAAGGCCGTTTCAAGCTTACAGTTACAATTACCTTATAATCCTAAATACTAACTCAATGAATGTTTAACACTTATTTACGCTAGCATCGAATGTACACAAGCATACATCATTAAAATACAGAGGCATAACAAAATACATGGCATAAATAAATTTTCAGGAAAAACTCTAAATTTAGACTCTAACAACTTCCAAGGCTTCTCGTGTCAGGAGCATCGTATCAGCCACTATCCACTAGTTCCAGGAGCAGTTTGGTTTGTATTCCTCAAGTTGGAAGGCTTTTGGCATCAGGAACAAGCACCGTATCAGTCAACAAGGATGCAAGATGGAACGAAAAGGCGAGTGAGAAAAAACCAACGTATGCCTTTGGTTCACAACCAGACGCATCAAAGAAAAGTTAGTCATGATCGAATTATTGCCTGCAATGAACGCCATTAATTGTTATCCAAAATTCAAGGATACATGTTTTCAATACAATGCATAGTTCATATCAAACATACCGGTAGTGACAACAAAGAGTCAGACTTTGTTCAGCTATGCATCCTAACAAACGATTCCTATGTTCTCAATCCTAAGGAATTAAACCAAGATCGGGACTTCTCCGTACCTCATTCAGTTCTCTTCGTGACAAGTTTTTATAAGAAAGGCCTTTGAACTCTTCATGCGAAGCCAATTCGTCCAAGTCTCCCTTTCTGAGTTTCTACTTCAGGTTTCCTCATTAACACATGAAACTAAGAAAAAGAAAAAAGGTTAGAAACCTGTTGCAAATAGAATATGAGGAATAAGCCAAGAAATATTACACCAACAACCCTACACCAAGCACAAAATCACAGCCGAGAATTCCGCATTATGATAAGAAACAAGATTCCTAAATAACAAAGTCAGGAAAAGTCCAAATAACAGCAGAAATAGTGTAAAGAATATCCTGCAATTGCAGCAGATATTGAGACAAATTGCACCAGAACAAAGGTTTCTCGCAAGTATTTGCCTCAGTTCAAGACTAACGGAATGTAGCAATTTTTTGTGTTATTCCTCCTCTCTAAGCTCCAATGCTTCTTAGAGTGAACTTATCATCCATAACCTTGAAGTTCTTTTGCCGTAACCTGAAACAACACCTTAAGATCAACAAAACCAGTACAAGCAGTAGGGTCATTCAACACGGATACAAAAAAATTCAGAGCTTAGTGCATTACCTCTAAATTGTGATTCCATGAAACATCCTAGCAAAGATTTTCCTTTGGCAACCATCAGAACCCACATGTGGTCATTGAAGACTTGGAATGGCTAGTTGGAAACCATCAACTAGTTATAGGCCTACAATATCAGATTCAAGTTCAACAATGAATTACCAAGAGCATCACAAAACCAATTTCCATGAGCACATATGTTTTTTAAACCATAATGATCACAATTAAAAAGAAAAGAGCTACCTGAACTGATTTAAACAAATTCAGAAAAGATCAGTTGCAAATTGTTGATAATTCATCATCCTCGAGCTATAATCCAATGCATACATGAAAAAAAGATGGCAAGAATGTTAGCACAAGCAAGCATCAGGCCGCATAAACACCAAACAAGATTGATTCATCCAACAAATGCAGGGTGAACTGATTAATAAACCATGTTGTATATCAGTAAAAGTAAAAAAAATTCAAGTTAATGTACATGATCTTCAGCACAAACAAAAGCACAAATTTACAGCAGTGGTGAAATAGGTCAAGTAGCAGTGAAAACATGAAATAACAGGGCATTAAGAAACAAATTCGGGGACCACAAAGGATTTTAGAAGTATTTACAACTAACACTATAGACAAATGATTTTCACGACTCACCAAATTGAGGGTCCCCACAAATCACACTGAAATCCACTCTAACGGATTCACATGTCCTCTCACACGAATTAGAGGATATTCCTCTGAAATTTGTTTTTTCCTCACACGTACCACCCACACTCAAATCAAACTATAAAAACCTACCAATCATTGTGAAAACGGACAAGACTACCAACACCTGAAGAAAACCTAGCGGAAAGCGGCAGAAGAAAGAAGAACAATACCCACTAAATCCTAATCTACCTAAAGCTCGAAAAAAATTAACACAATAAGAATTCCACATTGAAATTCTTAATGATGTGAGCTATAACCCTCCTCCATTCATTTTTTTCACAACAAAAAAAAATAATAACAAAGAAGCAGAAGAAGCGATAAGATGAAGAAGACGAAAGCAAGCGGAAAAAGGCAGAAAGAAAAAAGATTATATAAAAAAAAGAGGATCAAAAATGCCTTCCACTCTGAGGTTTGAAATCGGATTCTCTCAGATTCTGGTATGAATGATTCTCCTTCTAACTTGATGTTCATTTTCCATGATTTATTGCGTTGAATATTACTTTCTGATTGTTTGATGCCATGTGCCTCTGATAAGCTTATGGTTTGCGTTTAGATTTGGGGATTAGGGTTTTTCCCATTTTTTTAATTGATGTGAGTTTGTTGTGTGTTTAATGTTCATTGTTTTTGGGGTGGAATGGTAACGATGATTATACGATGAGGTTGAGATTTTCTTTGTGAAAAAGAAAGCCAACTGAGTTGAGTTAAAGAAATAGAGGGCATTGTTCTTGAGTAGAAGAAGGTGAATGAGTGGGTGAAGGTTTCTGAAAATAATTTCCCTGTTTCAATATTGATGTGAACGAATGATAGACTTGTTGTGTTGTTTCTTAAATTTAATCATGGAATGAGTGTAAATGCTTCTAGACATGTGTGCATTTTCCTCGCGCTAGCTGTCTTCATTAAATAGCTTCTTTACTTTTCATTACCTAACACCTGTTTTTGCTTTGACCAAGAGAGTGAGTATAATGTGCCGTTTTTTTGCCCTCCGTTTTATTCAATGTACCTGAGTTTTCTTTTTTTATGATTTTTGTTTCCAACACTTGAATTCACGCTGTTCCAAGCATGTATCTGCATCATACACCACATGGCATCCCCAATTGATGGGGAATATTCTTTTTTGAAACTGATAGTGTATAGTAACAACTAGGTTTCTAGTGGATGGTTTTTTCATCAAGCATTATCATTTGATATGGGCCGGGTAGTCCAATGGATCTCTTGTACCCGGTCCCATTTAAATGGAGGCTGATATTAAAGAGAGGCCAACGCCTCACAGGCCCAATTTCTCTTTTAACACCCCTGTTTGCTGATTTCAAACCCAGTCCAGTAACTTTTATTTATTCACTTATTTATTTATTTACTTTATTTTTTTTCCTTTATAAAAAATCTAAAAAACTTATAAAAAAACTTATTAGTTAATTATATTAAGTAATGTCATTTAATATAATTAATTAATCTATTAATTAATTTTATTAAATAAATTTATTTAATTTAATTAATTAATTATTCTTCCTTTTAACAAAAACTCAAAAAAAGAATTCTTTAGCTAGTTTTATTCAAATTTTGATTTCTTTCATATCTTTCGATTTAATTTCTATTTGAATATATAAAAAAATCCAAAGAAAACATTTTGTTGATTAATTATTTTAAATATTTTTATTTAATATCGATTAATTAATTTGTTAATTAAACATATTAAATATTTCTATTTAACTTGATTAATTAATCTTTTCTCCTTTGTTCGATTTTTTGTGTGCGCGATGAATGTTGTGTATGCTCGATCTTTCTTGCTTGTGATTTGATATTATGATTACTTGTGTGATTTACTTTTGCATTTGGCGATAAATTGTTAAGTAAAATACGAATGCACACTAAGACTAATCATTTCAAAGATAAACGAAATCTTTGGTCCAACGCCAAGTAAATATCCATACACACTTCATTTCATACACACACGTAAGTTGATCATTCTTTGATCGCCATCTACACTTCTTTGTACTTCACACTTTTTTTTCTCAACATTTTCAACTTAACAAATCAATGCATCGCGCTTGTTTTCCATAGCTAGCTTTTAGCTCACTTGATCCACATTTCAAGTCTTCCAAACCTTGCGAGCCGAGCGCATTGTGCCTCGCTAACAAACCAACAAATAAACCTCCATTTGCATTCACCTTTGTTGAGCGCATTGTGCCTCGCATTTGACCTTCCAAAACAAAAATATTTATTTAGACCCAAATCCTTGATCCAACGTCAAGTGGCCTTAGTTAATAAAATACATTAATAATACAAGAATAATTGTACGCCACGAGCCTTAAGTGGTAGAAAGGAGGGTAATGAGTATCTCATTATTCGCTCCGATTATTTCGTCACAAGATGCTCGTCTTGTTGGTTCGGTATAATCACCTCTACCAATAGTCTTTAGTGAAATTCGACTCCTAAATCTTTTTTTTCAAAGAAAGGTAATAAAAACAACATCAATCACCCTTAGCAGGCCGAACTACGAAGCTCTGACTTTCCCATTGCACACGGGAATACGTAGGCACGAGGATCTCAATCCTTGCCGAGCTCTTAGGATCAAAAACCTTAGTTTAGCAAGTAATTCATAAGCATAGACATCCCTTCGCGCGTGACAACTTAGATGGTTCTCATCGAGTACGATGGATGTAGGGGGTGCTAATACCTTCCCCCTATATAACCGACTTCCGAACCCAGACAATGGTTTGTGAAGACCTTGTCATATTCCTTCTTGGTGGTTTTATCTATTTTTACCATTTCCCTCTTTGGAAATAAACAAAATTAGGTGGCGACTCTCATGTCAGCCCAGCCACGACCGCGTTCGCGAGGATCGTATTTTTCGAGGTACGACAGGTGTAAAAAAAAAGGTATTGATATCATTGGGAAGAATTATTCTACTAAGATTGAGGATGTTCAATACATGGAAGGTTTGAAATATAACTTACTAAGTATAAGTCAACTATGTGATAATGACTTTGAATTTATTTTCAAACCGAACATGTATGAAGTAAAACAACTATCCTCAGGAAAGACTATCTTCTCTGGTGCAAGAAAGAAAAATAAGTATATCTTAGACTTAAATGAACTCCCAACTGATTTATGTTTCATATCCATAGAAAAAGATAAATGGATATGGCATAAACGGGTTGGTCATTTAAGTATAAAGACTATTTCAAAATTATCCAATCTTGATCTATTTAAAAGTCTTCCTAAAATTAGATTTAATAAAGATAAAAGGTGTGAATTGTGCATTAAAGTAAAACAAGTCAAGAGTAAGTTCTATTCTAAAAACACAATTTATACAAATAGAACTCTTGAACTTCTTCACATTGATCTTTTTGGTCATATCAAAACTGCAAGCCTTAGTGGAAAGAAATATGGTTTTATGATAGTTGATGGTTTTTCTCACTTTACTTTTGTTTTATTTCTAAGATAAAAATATGATTCTTTTGAAGCATTTCAAAAGTTTTGCAAAAGGGATCAACATGAAAAACATTTGCAGATTATATATGTGAGAAGTGATCAATGGAAAGAGTTTGAAAGTTCATCCTTTAAATCTTTCTTTGATGAAAATGGAATTTCTAATAATTTATAATTTTCAAGAACTTCCAAACCAAATGGAATTGTTGAGAGAAAAAATAGAACCTTGCAAGAAATGACTAGAAATTTTTTATTTGAATTAAATGTTAAAAAACAATTTTGGGCCGAACGCATTAACACTTCATGTTATGTTTTGAATCGTTGTTCTATTAGAGATATCTAAAATAAAACTCCATATGAACTTTGGAAAGAAAAAAAACCCAAATATATCATACTTTTGTACTTTTGGGTGTAATTGTTATATTTTGAAAGAAAGTTTAGAGAAGATCTTCCACTTTAAATGGAATTTTCATAAATAGAAGATCTTCCACATTACACTACAAATGGAAAAATGGTAATTACTAGTGACAGACTTATAAATAGAGGTTCATACTCATGGCAGCCTTGGTACTCAACAAGTAAGAGGATCAAAAACTCTATAAAAGCCTTTGTTCTTCATTTCAAGAGAAACATTCATCAATTTGCTTACCAAAATTATTTCTTACTGAAATAATATTCTTAGAATCAAGAATATTCATTCTAAGAATATGTGTCTTAAAATCACATCATTCATTCAAGGAAAAATCAAGAGAGAAAAATAGTCATTCAAGGAGAGTTCAACCGAAAAAATTCATCATATTCTTCCAAAGTTATATTCTCACTTAAATCATAATCTTAGAATCAAGGATCTATATTTCTAAGATTATTTGTCTTAAAACCACATCCGCTCAATAATCATTTGTTGAGGAATTGTGAATCCAATCCTCCTTACAAATCATACTTAATACTTGTATATCCTCAAGTCAAAGTTGATCTTGTATGATAGTGTAAGCTAGCCGAAGCTTTGTAATCCATGTTGTAAGCCTAGTGAGACTAAAGAAAATACATGTTGGTGTAAGAAAAGGATCAAAAGATATTGATCATTAATTGGAAAGTCTCACAAAACATGAGGACTGGAGTATCCAAGTTTGGTGAACGAGGATAAATATCCATGTGTTCTTTCTTAAACTCTTTCCTTTAAAGCTTGCTTATTTATACACAGTTCACACACTACAAACACTTTAATTATTGATTATATTCATAGTTTATTTTGATAAAGATTGTTTCAGAAATTAAAAGTAACATTTTAAAAGGGTCACTATTCAACCCCCCTTCTAGTGAAATTTCTATCTACTTCAGGAAGTATGACGATTATGATGATTAAGATGTTTATGATGCTTATGATGATTAAGATGTCTATGAGATATATGATGATAATTTGGTGAATGATGATGCGTTTTGACTAGCCGTGGTCATATTTATGTGTTATTGTGCATCATGCATTCATAGCATTTTTTAGGACGAATAGTCCAGTGACGTTTTGCAGGATGGTAATCCAGTGAAGAATTGCAGGACGATAATGTCCAGTGATGGCCTTAATCCCATTGTGCAGATTAAGTGCAATTCGTGATGTGCTCTGGTTCCAAGCAGGGACTGATCCTATTGGTGAGGATCTTTGGAGATAAATATGACTAAGTCATCAGTAATGTTTTGGTACAACATGCATAAGTCTATATGATGTTGCATTTGAATTTTTTATGGCATTTCAAGATATTTGTGTAGGTGAATTATGTGTTTATTCTTTAGAGCATGATGTTGAATATGATGACCTTGAAGTTATGGTTGTTTTGAGTTGTGAAGAATATAATTGTTATGTTGTGGTGATTTAACTATTATACATATGATATCTACTTCTCATATCTCATATAATGAATTGTGATTACTCACCCTTCCTGTTTGAATGTTACCTCTATGTGGGTAACGTGCAGGTATCCGAGATGAGTTCGCGGTGCGTGAATTCTTAGCTAGAAACTATTTAGCTTAATTTTAAAGTGTTTGGTATCTTTCTCTAGTATATGTAAATTCGGGGGGGGGGGGATAAACGCTTAAGTGATTTATTTTGTTGTTTATGAGTTATTATATGTGTAGTTGAGTTAATGATGTTTTGTTGACAATTCCCAAAAGGTCTTGATAGTTTGACGTTTTGATGAAAATAAAAGAAGATGTTTTGAATTACGAATTCCGTTGTAATGTTTTGAATTACTTGTTTGATATAGTTAAAAAAGCGAGTATTTTAAATATTCTATAAATCCGTGTTACGAAGCAGATTGTTTTAACTGATGTTTAATGAAGAAATGTGACACCTTATGTGAAGTACTCTGATTTGTTTTAGTATTTTATTACGATTATTTTGTTGGGTTTATTAGGTGTTACAGAAGTCGTGAAAACATCCCCTGTTTTTGATCTTGTGTTTTTTTATTGCTTTTACACTATGAACGTTTTTGAGAGAGTTGTTACTTTTCAATTGACCGATGCCCATATTTCTTTTTATTTTTTATTTTATGTTATTTTTTGGTTTGTTTAAATGGAGATTCTATGAGATGGGCTTGGCCCATTCGTTTTTGCTAAACATACCATATCTTCAATCGATGCCTCCTCTCTTTTATTAGGGTTTTTTTTTCAATTTTGTTTCGATTTCTTGATTGATTCTTTTATTTTTGGTCGATGATATAATACATGGTTTATCGATATTCAATTTTATCGATGTTATCTAAAACAATATGAGGCCATCCTTTCTGTTTCTTTATTATTTATCGATTTCTCAATTTATTCTTTTATTCTGGGTCGATGATATTATCACCCGATTTTTTTACATTTGATTTCATAAATAAATTGAAGTTGTCTTAATCGATATGAGACCACTTTATCACTATTATTTTTTATGGTTTCTATTTTAATTTATTTTTATTCGGACGATGATAAACTGTTAGATATTCGAATTCGAATAAATCGACGTTATCTAAACTAATATGAGATCATTCCTTTATTTTCAACCAGTTTGCTGGTATTTCTGGCGAACAATCTCTAGTTAACCAAATCTCTTAGAAAAGGGTGACTAACAGGACCAACCAAACAAATCCTAGGACGTCGCGTGCTAAGAATCAAATGAAAGATAATCTAAACGTGGTGTTTATATATATTTGTCGAAATGTTCTAGAATAAACTAATTGTTGTTATTTATATTGAAGTTGAAGGTGTTTATATATTTGAATCTACTAACGCGTTTGAAGACTTTAATAAAAGAAAAATTAAAGTTTAACATGAAGATAAAGGATTGCTTTAATGTAAACTGATTGAAATATAAACATTGCTGGAAACGTGAATGGAAAATAAAGAACAAACAAAGAATACAGATTTAAAGAAGAAACTTAAAGCTTTTATAACTTGAAATAAAATTGGTATTGATACGTATATTTCCAAAATAATCTCTCTTTTCTCTTTACACACGAGTACTTGAGTAAATTTACAGGAATTTGCACAATCTATTTCACACACTTTTCACAAAGCAAAACTATCCTATTTATATACAAATATCATAACCGTCGAACAACGGTCAAATCCTAAACGAATGCCACTTGGCATTGTGCATGCTAATGTCTTCTGAAAACCTTCCACGTCCCTTTTTACCAAACGAAAATAGTTATTCGTACAAAAACTGCTCTTCGACATATGAAACGATGTGTCTCTTCGTAACATCAAGTTGATTTCCAATTCAAATCCAAAAATCCTTCTACCAGATTCTCCTTTGTCGAAGCTCTTCATTGTCGAAATAACAACAAAACTTTATCCGTAGTGATGTGAAGAACTTCCAACCAGCAATCCAGCGCCTCTTTCGACAAACCACTTTCGACTTATCAAACAAATCATCACAAACCTTCTCGATATTCTAGACATGTTTGGAATAAAGAGTGTTCAATTCGTCAAAAGATCTTTATAAAAGCTATTAAAATTTTTATGGACCAAACTCATGCTGTCGAAAATCCTATGCATACAAATTGCCCCCGAGCAAAGGTGTTTCGACTAAATTTCTGGAGAAAGCAACTTTGCTGCCAAATTATACTTCGACTCCATGCTTTTTGCATTAAATGCACGGATTCCCTAAAATCTCACTTTGTCAAATCAAATCTAAGTAATCATTAGATTTTCTCAACCTATCAACTTCAAACCACGTTCCCAGACATGATCTCCATGACTCTATGAACTAGGTCCAATGTACCCTTTTTAACTTCCACACCCTTTTTTATGTCCAATGGTATGTAGACACGTACCCTAACAACTTGAAGAGCCAAACGTCTTTCTTCATTTCTTTAGTATAAATAATCCATTTTTTCCTCTTAAAAACTTTTTTACGCTCTCAACTTCAAATTTTCAAAGTTCTTCTTCTCTCAAACCCAGATCTTCATCTTTCCTCAAGCTCCTTCAAAGTCAACAATGGCGGCCTCAAGCTCTCAAAAAGACAAGAAGAACACAAAAGCTCTCCCTCCTACGCACATAATCCTTGGCCCAAAGGTGGTGGATAACCAACAATACATCCCAGAGCCTCCGAATCAAAGAGAAAAAGAAAGCATTTACTATTCTCAGGTACTCATTCCCATTCTTGTTTCTGGTAAACATCATGCCATGTTAGGTCCCCTCCCTAACCCAAATACTGATCCAACTCGTCTTACAGACTTCTTCCCCACTTATAAACATTCAAAACCCATAGGAGCGGGGAAGATAAAAACATCTAGTGACAAATCCCCAGAAACCCATACTGAATACTTAGACTGGGTAGAAAAGGTTGAGGCAGTCAAGGGTAAGATTTGGAAGAAAATAGGCATTTATGCCCTAATTAAACTATCGAAAGAGGGCCCAAACTATTTCCCTACCATGATTCTAGCTTCCCTTTATTTTTGGGATAGTACTTATAATACCTTCCACCTTCCTTGCGGAATGGTAACACCCACTCTTTTTGACCTAGCTGCCATAGTAGGTCTTAGCCCACTAGGCATGGATTTTGACCCAATTGTATTAGATAAAAACACCATAACTTTTGGCACCAGCTTTGCCTCATACTCCCCCTTCATTGCTCATTATCACAACAAAGACTCCCCTGATGTGTCGGACACAGAACATATAGCCTTTTTGACTCTTTGGCTATCAAGATTCGTATTTTGCTCAAGATCCCTCCAGGTAGCCAAAAAATACATTAGTATAGCTAATCAACTACATGCTGGTAGAAAACCTTCGACTGAGCGAAATGATTTTGGCTAGCCTCTATGAATCTATGAGTGAGGGAGTCGAAACCCTAAAACAAATCAAGGACAAGGGAAAACTCATCCTGGCGGGTCCCTTTTGGCTCCTTCAACTGTGGCTCAATGCCACCTTTGAATCCAGAATCTTCGACAAAGGCGTGGTGGATGAAAAGTATGTCAAGGATAGGCACGTCGAATGGGCAAGGTTGGATCAACTAACTCCTTCTGAAGAAGGGCAAAGCCTTCGACGTTCTTTCACCAATTACATCAATATGTTCGCCAAGAGCCACAATTTTACTGCGAACATGGACCCCTTTGCCAATAGGACTGTAGGGCCCAAATGGTTTAACAGACAGCTCCCTGTCGAACATAAAAAGGACGAAGACAATTTCTTGGCTGTTTGGAAAATGCTGCTGACGCCAAGACTTCTACCCTTTTACCCAACCATGAGTAACTCTAAGGTAGCCTTGCTAGCTTATCAACCAAACTTAGTTGCTCGACAGTTTGGGTTGGTACATCTGAAGCCTAGGTCGATTTACCCCAAGAAAGGAGCTATTCTCTTTTACAATTCATTTCTTGCTGCGGCGAAAAGTATTGAGATTATGGAGAAATTTAACGACGCTACTCTGGAGGTTCGACTGGTGATCTTCCGACCCATGTTCTTCTGCACTCAAGAATTTGATGTCTGGTGCAAGGAGTACTATCTTACAAGGTTTTATGATGTAGCTACCTTCAACCAACTTCTGACGAACGCTTTTGCTTTTGTGCAGGACAGAACGAAAAAAGGTATTGATCAACATGTTAAGGAAATTCAAAAGTTTCAAAAATATTTTGAAACAACATACAGGCCAGATGATCTTAGGAGAACCATAGGTGAAGCAGCTGTGACTCTAAAGCATAAATTCACTGAAAAATGGGGAAATTGGTAATACCCTGGTATATTCCACTAGAGGCGCGTTATAACTTTGCATATTCCAGTTATCCACCAAAGTTCCCCCCCCCTGCCATCTGCTGATTTTGGTGTGGCGCTCAGCCCTCCTTTCCCAAATTGGTTCGTATGTGAAGAAGATTTAAAACTGCTTAAAGTGTCACAAAAAAAGCTAGCCGAACGTGTGGTTCCGACCAAATATCATCTGGACGATTATCCTGGGCACCTTCATGTTGGAATAGAACACGTGCGCGTGGAATCTACTATTCTTGAAGGTGTTTTCACCATTCGAATTTATTGTGTTTAATTTCTTATGTTTTATTCATTTCTTTTTTAACAATTCTTTCGTTCTAGCTACCAAAATTCCAAACAAGAAGGCATCTGTCGAAGACCAACTTGTCAAGCCTGCTAAGAAAACTTCTTCGATGGTGAAAAATGTTTCATTTTTTTTATTTATTTATTTAAAGGACTTGTGTTAATTATGAAATTTCCTTGGCCTTTAGCTTATTGAAATCTTGTTATTTTTCAGGTGAGTCGAAAACCACCTACTCGTCAAAAAAGGAAGAAAGAAATAGTGAAGGAGATTTCTGAAGATTCTGGTGATGAATCTCCAGATCAACAACCCCTAAAAAGGAATAAATCCAGCAACATAAGAACAATCTCTTCCAAAAGGTCGCTTGTCACATAGAAGAAAACCTCTCCCATCAGTCCAATAGTTAAACTCGCGCGAGACGCAGAATGTGGGAACTCCAGTTTTCATACTGAGATTCCTCAGGTAATTATTTTCAACTGACTTTTGAATTTACCTTCGTATGCATATTTGTCACATTCTTTTCTTTTCTTCAGGTTAAAATCAACCTTGGTGAACCTTCCCATGGTTCTGGTGAGACGAATGTGGAGAAACAAATCCAAGAGAAAGAAATCTGAAAGGGCGATGTATTTGAACCCCAAACTTGCTCTGCATTCGACACCATAATGGATGAGCATTCTGCAGATAACTCTCTTGACAACCCAAAATCCAAAGCCAATGAAGATCAACCTACTGAAGCTGGTAAAGGCAAAAAAGATGATGTCGAATTTGTGACTCAGGAGAAGGAGAAGTCAACCAAAACTACAGACGCTAAGGAGGAGAAACTTAAAGCCAAAGCTGCAGCAGAACAAGACATGTCGAAACAAGGTACTGGGCCCAGCGTTCAAACCCTTCCTGACTCCAATCCGAACAAATCTCTATCTTCAGGTTCGACTGCCTTTACTCATGAGGAACTTGAGAACCTGAAGGTACGGAAGCCTTTGGACTATCTGAAAGCCATGATCAACCAACGTTACAATTTCCAAGATTCCTCCAACAGTTCGTCAACCTCTGGAACCACTTCTGAAGTGAAGAACCTTAGCGCTCTTATGGGTGAAATCAAAAGCAAAATGCTTGGTGTATATCTGTTCAGACATCTGGAGGAGGACCCTACTTAGCAATGCGAAATGAAGAAACTCCTTAAACAAGTGAACATTTTGGAAGCCAGCACTGACGAAACTCGTCTGGTGCTGGATCTTTCTCAGATCATTGATGTAACCTGTGCATATCTCAACCGTCGAAGAGAGTACATCAAACTGAAGGCGAATTTTGTAATGACTTTTATTTACTTTTTGAAGGCGAATTTTGTAATGACTTTACCACCCACTATTTGGTGAAGTAATTAATATAATCATTCCACATTTATTTTTACTTCTTGCAGAATTGGTTTATATTTCTTTAAGTACATGCCATTTATTTTAATTATTCTCCCATCTTTGCTTATTTCTTCAATTTCGTAAGCGCCATTTGAGAAAACACTTAAAACTTTAAAAGGTCCTTCCCACTTGGGGGACCATTTCCCCATCACTCTATCTTCCAAACTAAATAACCCTCAAGAAAGAGTTTTGACTTCACTTTCTTATTATAAGATTTCTCAACTCTTTCCTTTTGTCTTTTAATCAAATCCAACGTGCACAACCTTTCTTCGTCTAAATCTACTAGTTCATCCATCATCATGCTCCAATATACATCTGAAGGAATTTCATGATGTCTTTGGATACGTACGGATTGTAAATAGATTTTTACTGGAAGCACTGCCTCATGTCCGTATATTAATTTAAATGGGGTCGAGTTAGTAGCTTCTTTAGGTGACGTTCGACATGCCCACAAAATTTTATCTAAGGTTTTGTGCCAATTTCTAGGCTTCTTACCTACATGTTTTTTGATCGGATTTATTATTACCTTATTTGCTGCTTCGACTTGTCCATTAGCTTGGGCATAATAGGGCGTAGACGTTAATAACTTAAAACCCATTTCATTTGCAAAAGCTTGCATATTTTTACCAGTAAACACAGACCCCTGGTCAGTGGTTATTGTTTATGGTTTCCCAAACCTATAGATTATGTATTTTTGGATAAATTCTATAACTGCTTCTTGATCCACATTAGTTAGCGGTATGACTTCGATCCATTTAGTAAAGTAATCCACTCCTACTAAAATATACCTTTTCCCTTTTGATGAAGCAGGTCGAATTTCTCCAATTAGATCCAAAGCCCATCCTCTGAATGGCCAAGGTTTTATGATTGAATATAGTTCGCTTGCAGGAACATGTGGTATTCCTGCGTGGATTTGGCATTCTTGGCAACCCTTCGCGAATTCGACACAGTCTTTGAGCATAGTTGGCCAATATAAACCCTTCCTAAATAGTAGCCATTTCATCTTATGCCCTGCTTGGTGCGCACCACATGTGCCACTATGTACATTCGACAGTGCAATATACGCCTCTTCTTCGCCTAAGCACTTTAGTAAGACTCCTTCTGCAGTCTTTTTAAACAATTCATTCCCAAAGAGTACGTAACTCAATGCTCTATATCTTATTTTTCTTTCTACGCTTTTGTTTGGGTCTTGTAGATAAATTCTTATAGGTTTTCTCTAGTCATCCATGTCTGAATTATCTATATTAAAAATTTCGAAGTTTTCGTCATCCCTATAACCAAGTTTCATTGATTCTAAATATGATGGGGATAAGTTGGTCGATACAACCCTTCCCCTTAATTCAATAGTTTTCTCCATATTTTCTCTTGATACCCTGTAACCTGATGCAATCTGGGCCAAATCATTGGCCTCTTGATTCTTTATTCTAGGGATATGTTTGAGGGTCACAGTGTCGAATGCTTTCAGGAGCCTGTTGGCTATGACGAAGTACATGATCAAACAAGGTTAGTTGTTTTATTACTAGTTCTGAGTCGCCCATTATTTCGACTCGAGTTGCCCACAGTTCCAACAAGGTCTTAAGTCCAGCAATTAAAGCTTCGTACTTAGCTTCATTGTTTAAACAAGGGTCTTTGACCCTATACTTGAATTTTGATGGAATTTTATCAGGAGAAATAATCAATATACCTATACCTGCACCATTCTTGTGGCTGGAACCGTCGAAATACAATTTCCAAGGCTGTAGTTCGACGTACTTTATTTCACTATCGTCTATGGAATGGTCGTCTATGAAATCAGCCACCACTTGCTCTTTTATAGCTTTTAAAGGAAGATATCTGAAGGAGTATTCAGTTAATGCTAAAGCCTATTTCCCAATTCGACTATTTAAAATAAATTTAGAAAGCATATATTTTATTACGTCGAAATGAGATGATACAAATACATCATCTGGTTTGATATAGTGTTTTAATTTTTTACAAGAGAAATATACACAAAGACATAACTTTTCTACTACACTATATCTGGTTTCAGCGTCGTTTAATACTCTGCTGAGATAATAAATGGCTCTTTCAACGCCATTTTCATCTTCCTAACAATGCATGCTTCCAAGGGTCTTGTCGGATGCTGAGATATATAACCTCATGCTTCTTCGTCTATTAGGTGACGTCAAGACTGGATGGCTTGCTAGGTATCCTTTTATCTTGTCAAAAGCTTCTTGTTGTTCTTGCCCCATGTGAAATTTTCTTTTTTGAGTTGAAGCAAGGGGGAGAAATCTTGCGTCTTTCCACTGAGGTTTGAAATAAATCATCTAAGGAAATTAATCTTCCCCAGCAGTGACTGCAGTTCTTTCTTTGTCGAAGGAGCTTTCGCCTCCATTATTGCTTTAGCTTTATTAGCGTTTATTTCGATTCCCTTTTTATGGACCACAAAACCTAGGAAATCTCCAGCCTGCACTTCAAACGCACATTTAAGGGGGTTCATCTTTAAACCATGTTTTCTCATCCTCTCAAAGGATTGTCGAAGATGGTTTAAATGATGTGTTTTTGAAACAGACTTTACTACAATATCGTCAATGTATACTTGCATGAATGTTTCAATTAAGTCATGAAATATGGAATTCATAGCCCTTTGGTATGTAGCCCCAACGTTTTTCAAACCAAAGGGCATAACTACCCATTCGTACGTCCCTATTGCTCTGGGACACCGAAAGGCTATTTTTGCAACATCTTCCTCTGCAATGAAGATTTGGTTGTAGCCAGAATATCCATCTAGCATACTTAGGTATTCGTGCCCTGCTGCAGAGTCTACTAGCATTTCTGCTACTGGCATAGGATATTCATCCTTTAGGGTAGCAGAATTTAAGTCTCGAAAATTAATGCACATCCTCAAAGAGCCATTTTTCTTTATTACGGGTACAATATTTGCAATCCATTTGACATATCTGGTCGGACGAATGAATTTATACTTGAGAAGTCTTTCGACCTCCTCTTTTATTTTTGACAAAACCTCTGGTGCGAAACACCTTGGATCTTGCTTCACAGGCTTCCTTCCTTCAATTATAGGAAGTTTCAGTTCGACCAAACCCCTGTCAAGGCCTGGCATTTCGTCTTAGTCCCATGCGAAGAAGTCCTTGAATTCTTTCAACAACTGAACTAATTGGATTCTGAAATGGGGGTCCATAGCTGCACTTATATAGGTTGGCCTTCTCTCTGCCCCCAATCCCAAATTGATTTCTTCTAGAGGATCTTGGGCCACCATCTTCATGTTGGTTGAAGTTGGGTCTTTTTCAAATCCCAATGGTTCGTCGTCGTAGATAGCATCCAACTTGTTATTCTGGAATTCACCTATCTGCTCATCTTTATTTTATTCATCTATACCTTGGTGAGGGCATGACGGATGTGAACTTTCTTCATTGGCTTCGACAACCATATACTTTGCTTCGGCTTCAAGAGCCACTTTTAGTTTATTTTCGGCCATATAGGCCGTTAATCTCGTTAGTGCTGTAACTTCACTCATAGTTGCCGTCGAATTCAATATCCCAACTAGTTGGTTCTATGTTAGTAGTTCCCCAATTTCGCTCCTTGGATTTCCATCCTGTTACAAACGCGAAAGTGGCGCAGAAAAGAGGTAGAGTCGCCAGCCAGGCATTTTTATCCCGAAGGACCGGGAATGGTAATGCTGCACAAACCAAAGAAAAGAAAAGGAAGGACACGAGTCCTGCGAACCAAAAAAACTGAGTTCGGGAGTCGGTTACGACCTGGGAAGGTATTAGCACCCCAGATCGTCCTCCATACCCAAGGGGATCCATGATTGCAAACAAACTGTTTCAAAGGGTTAAAGAATGAAAGTTGTTGCAAAAGAGAAAGGACTGAAACTGGAGAAAAGAAAAGAAATGGGAAAAATTTAGGGAAAATAAAAGAGTGTGCTCAAACGGGCCCTACCTTGCTGCCTACGTACCTCGATGGACATGAGGATCAGAGTCGTCGTAGTTCCCCTAACAATGGGTAGAAAAGATGGCTTGTGAATTAAGGCTTGAACTGCCTATATCAATGCTCAGGTGTTGCAGGCTCGGATGACGAGTGCGTAACCGTCTTGCAAAATGACAAGTAGGAGCAAATTCGCGTACAAAGCGAAGGTGATGAGAAAAGAAATCCCGAAGGAGACGCTTATTATTTGTTTGTGTTTTTTATGAGCTTTTATTTGGTGTGGCACAAGAGAATGAACTCAAACTCTTTTCCATGGAATGTGTACTTGTCACTACATTCCAAGATGGAATAACAGAACAAGCACACCAAGTAAGGAGAATTTGTCCAAAACTTGTTTCCAAAGGCAAGGGCCTAAGTTCACTGACTTGTTGAATTTATTAAGTGTTTTAGTGATAAAAAATAAAGAAGTATTTTTTTATGGTTTTCTTGATGAAGATGACCTCATGATCCGACTTATGCATCATGCTAGACAAATGCACTATTCCAAGATGGAATGAATACATATGCCCCATGGAATAAGGCTATTACACAAGAAGTCACTTCTTTCCTTATTAATTTTTTTAGGTTTTGTTTTGAGATGAGAAGAGAAAGAACCAAAGGAGCAAAAGGCAAAATTCTAATGGGGAAAGACTAATCCTAATATTAGCATGCAAAAGTGGTCCTAAAGTTAGTGAGGTTTCAACTATCCTAAGAGAAAAGAAGAACCAAAGAGGAGCAAAAGAGAGGAAAAGAAAGCTAGCAAGCAACTTACTCCTCTAAAGGAGATAAGTTGATCCTAAAGGGGGAAGAAAAGAGTTGCATCACATGATGGTATAACGCCCATCAAAAACCACAAAGAGAAAGAAACTTAAAAAGGAAAGGGGAAGAGTTGAAATGTGAATAAACATCCACACTTCTCTTACCATGAGCCCCCGCAAGTGTTAGCAAAAATCCAGCATATGTTCATCAATACAATCATGGAGTTAGCATGCTCAAAGTTCAAATCAACAAAGATCAAACAACATGAAAAACTTTGCACATACAAGCATTTACGCGTAGAGAACATGGAAGCATACATCAACTAGAAAGAAAATCACCCTAAACTAGCATATTCAATGATCATACAATGATCCATGGCAATTAAAACAAGCAAGGGGATCAAACAAGCTCAAAACAACTCCAAAATTGCATTATGCATCAGTGTTAACCGGTTAACCCAAAGCGTAACCGGTTAACCAGTTCAAACCTGCAGCAAAATACGCAGAAAAAAGGTGCGTTAACCGGTTAACCCAAAGCGATAACTGGTTAACACTGTAAAAATAGCAACAATTTCCTGCAGAAAATCAGCTCAAATCCAACTTATTCAAATAATTCCACACCAGACCAACAATCAATTAAGCATGAAATAAATGGATCAATTCACATTAATTGACATCATTAAGCTCATGAACATTAGCACATGGATCTGACTACAAATCAACAAATCAATTCAAGCAACACAAGCAAATACACAAGCACATGGTGGATCTAAAGCACAAGCATGCAAATAAGCTAAAACAGAGCTAGATCTGAATTTAACAAACCTACAAAGCTGAGGTATGCTTTGGTAGTTGTTGTTTGAGCTGGAAATGAGAGATTTCGCGGAAAAATTTGAAGATCTGGTGCTAAGCTTCACACTCCATGCAAAATAAATGCAAGTAAAGGGTCTTGATGCAGAATTTTGGCTCCAAAAGCACTTCTAATTTCCAAACCAGATCTGAACCACCAAGTAAACCAGCAAAATGATGCAAAGAAGCTATGGATGGAGATCTAGTTCCAAGATCTACACACTTTAAGGCAAAGTTATGTGATCTTCAAAGAGGTACTTTGAGTGATTTGGAAAATTGGGAGAAAAAAATGAGAGAATGATGAGAGAGATCAAAATTCAAAAAAATGAAGAGGAATGAATTATGAGGGGAGTTTTTTCTCTTGGTTTGGAGGGAAATGGATTAAATATGGTTTAGGTTTGGGGCCCAAAATTTAGGCTTGGGATCCAAAAAATATGGTTTGGAATTGGCTTAGAAAGTGAGTAGGACCTAGTATTGGAATTAGGCTTGGATAAATGCTCTAGATCCTTCTCCTTAATTCAAATGAATAAAAATTGAAAAAATTGGAAAATTGGAGCCAAAAATACATGCTGAATTTTGCTGCTGGAATTCAAAAATCGCAGCCTTTAACCGTTTAACACAAATCGTTAACCGGTTAACGCCAGTGAATTTTGAATTTTCCCTCCACTTGGTGGGAAACCTCAATAATAACCCGACGCCAACCGTTTTGACCGGATTTTGATCCTCCATCTTTTTTAGGGCCTTGGCCATGATACCAAGCTTGTATAACATGCCTTGTGAGCTTCTTGCCAGGTCACCATTCTCCTGATTTTGACTTGCAGCGCTCAAATTTCCCAGATGATTGATCACATGCCTTATGCTAGAACATGCAAGTGATATGCTTCATCTTTCTATGTAAAAATGTTAAGGACATGAAATGCTTATGATGATTATGATATGATGATGATGCTAACAGGAGAGGGAAAATTTGGGGTGTTACAGCTGTCCCTATTCAAGCAACTGTTAATTTGAAGAGGACGGTAGCACGGCTATCGACCGTTCAAGATAAACTGTGGTTGAATACCAAGAAGACCTGAAATTTGCACTCTGCTGGAGAATGCAGGCAATGGGAAATAAACCCAACCAAATGACGCTTTGGCAATTGAAGTGAGGACAAAGCATACGAGCTCCTTCCAACTTGAATTGTTACTAAAACTTAGACAGACGAGTCTTCCTCGAGCAAACCTGTTACACCAGGAACTAGTCGTATGAGCCCTCTTCAAGCAAACCTGTTACGCCAGGAACGGACATACGAGCCCTCTTCATACATTTTACGATATATAATCTGAGACAGACAAACCTCCTTCGGATAAACCTGTCACGCCAGGACCGGTGGTGCACTTAATTCTGTGGGATAGACATGCATAATCAGGATAGTCGAACCCTCTTCATATATTATCCGTAGATATATGGTCTAAGACAGACGAGTCTTCTTTGAGCAAACCTCTTACGCCAGGTGCAACATTAGGATTTGACGAACCCTCTTCACAAATCTTGCATAGATAAGTGGTGCTTGAGACAGACGAACCACCTTCGGATATACCTGTTACGCCAGGACCGATAACCATTTTGACGTTTAATCCCACCGTCCAGACTTCAAACCTCTTCAACATAGACGAGTATTGGATGATCATCAAGAGAACACAGATGAGTGCCATAAGTCAATGATACAAACGAATATCAGACGATGATCTAAGAAATAGAGACGAGCGCTTCAGGCGATGATATAGACGAATACCAGCCACTGATACAGACGAATACCAGAAATCCAACACAGACAAGCATTTGGAGTATCAATACAGACGAGTATCAGAAATCCAACACAGACGAGCGTTTGGAGTAATAATACAAACGAGTACCAAAGTGATTATCAAATCAGTATATATGGATATAAGCTAACACAGACGAGTGGGGATTTGATACAGACGAGTATCCAACAATGCAAACGAGCTTCGAAAAGATAACAAGCACAGACGAGTGCCGAGGAAAGCATACGAGCATCAAATGAGTTCCAAACACGGACGAATGCTGGGGAAAACACAAATGAGCGTCAACAAATTTTCAAACACGGACGAGTGCTGAGGAATGCAGACGAGCAACGAAAGATTCTCAAACACGGATGAGTGCTGAGGAATGCAGACGAGCAACAACCTATTTTCAAACACGGACGAGTGCTGAGGAATGCAGACGAGCAACGAAAAAGTGTGAACATAGCCGAGTGTTGGTGCGATGCAATAAATAGATTTCTGATAAGCATCACAACACTGCCGGGGAGAATCCAATGAAGAATAATTCACAAATGAGCGAGTGCTAGGAATGCAGACGAACATCCAGCAGATATCAAACATCAAACACAGACGAGTGCTGGAAATGCAGACGAGCAAAAATACGAGCACAGACGCATGCTGGGAAATGCATACGAGCATCAAACGAATTTCCCTGATTGGCAACAATAATCCCAACTCTGCAGGGGAACTAGGTCAAGAGGCTTTGACAATGCTTGATGCTGGTTGAGGAGATGAATGACGGTTTGTATCATCACATGGCCAAAATAAATTGGCAACCTCTCTGGGGAATACTCCAATGATGGGAGTGAATCTCGATCATGAACTCTGCGGAGGATAACCTTCTTCAGACTTGGCTGGGGATGATGCTTGGTCAGACCCTAGTTGGAGAGAGAATTTTGAAAATTCTGACTCGGTGGGGAAATAGGCATTCAGTTGCTCGCTGGGAATAGCCCATTCTGACACAAAGACTCCAATTGAGGACAATCCTCTTCAATTGAGTTTGAAGCTCCGCTGGGGATACCACCCTACTCTAACTCAGCTAGGGAAGGTTCCATCTGAACTCTACTGGGGATAACTATGTCTTTCTTGTGAAGAACAACCACCGCTTGGCAAGGACACCTCTTTGATTAGGTTTGAAGTCCGGCCAGGGATCTCACTGCTATAACTCAACTGGGGAGCACTCTCTGCTTGGGGAAATACAATAGCGCCCTGCAAAACCTGCAACAACAGTATACACACATGTGCCCCAGGGACTTGCATGGTATGATCTGTTCATCCATTGTCACCCGACACTCAAAGACAGTTTTAATTGTTTCCCTGCAATGTCAACTTTTTTTTTATTTATTAGAAAAATCAACATGTTTCATATGCAATGCTCTTTTTGCCAAAAATTCAGGACATTTTTGCAAACAAAGTAAACACAACACAACACGGCTTTATGACTGAATATTCATTCATTGAATGGCCTCTGAATAGGAAAAGTTTTACATCAGGAAGAAACTACCTGGAAAGAGGTGGCTACCATAAAATTGAGAAAAGAAACTATCCTAATGGCAATGTACACGACATTCCAATGAGTTTCCTTCCTGCTATGACCAGCATGTCTTCAAGACTTTATGTTCTTGCCTTTGCTTTCTGAAGAAGATGAGGGGAATGATTCCTATTCTTCTGATATTGTCAGACTGCATGAAATGGTGATTTGGTTCAGATTACCCGGATCATAGTTGTTCGCTTATTCCCTTGTTTTGCATGGATTGCCCTTTCGGGTTTTCAATCCACCGGGATACCCTTTTTTGCCTGAGTTGTCCGATGTAGCTTTTCAACTCAGCGGGTGTACATCTTTTCATTTATTTTCCCTAAGTTTTGCTTGAGCTTTTTATTCTATTTTTAGCTCGCCGAGATGCCCTTTTCTTGCCTGGACTTTAATTCTGTTTTTGTGTCCAGCGGGTCTTTTATGCGAAGTATTTTTTAACTACGTCAGAGTTAAAAGGAGACTGGAAATCTTCTCCATCCATAATAGTGAGCATTAGTGCCCCACCTGAGAAAACTTTCTTTACTATGAATGGGCCTTCATAATTCGGAGTCCACTTGCCCCTGTGATCTGAACCTGGAGGAATGATCCTCTTGAACACAAGCTCGCCTACTTGATACTCTCGAGTACGTACTCGTTGGTCGAATGCTTGCTTCATTCTCCTCTGATAAAGCTGACCATGACAGATAACCGTTAATCTCTTTTCCTCAATTAGGCACAACTGATTATATCTGGCATGTACCCACTCAGCCTCATCAAGCTTCACATCCATCATCACACGCAATGAAGGAATTTCTACCTCAACAGGCAAGACTGCCTCCATGCCATACACTAAGGAGAAAGGAGTTGCCCCGGTTGACGTCCTGACTGACATTCGGTACCCATGTAGTGCGAATGGTAACATCTCATGCCAATATTTGTAAGTGATAACCATCTTCTGCACAATCTTCTTAATATTCTTGTTAGTTGCCTCTATTGCGCCATTCATCTTTGACCGGTAAGGAGAAAAATTGTGATGTTGAATCTTGAAGTCCCGGCACAGTTCTGCCATCATCTTGTTGTCTAAGTTGGAACCATTATCAGTAATGATTCGCTCGGGCACTCCGTATCTGCAAATGATGTCTCTTTTTAGAAATCTGGCTACCAATTGACGAGTGACATTAGCATAAGATGTTGCTTCCACCCATTTAGTGAAGTAATCAATCGCAACCAAGATGAAACGATGACCGTTTGAAGTAGTAGGCTCTATCTTCCCAATCATGTCAATGCCCCACATAGAAAAGTGCCAAGGAGATGACATGACATTGAGTGGGCTTGGAGGAACATGCACCTTGTCTTTATAAATCTGGCACTTGTGGCACTTACGGGCGTACGAACAACAGTCTGCATCCATTGTGTCACACCCCAAATTTTACCCCCAATCGCCCATATCATAATCATACGTTCATCGCATTTAGCAGGTTATTTTTTCCCGATTTATTTTTCCGTTGTTTTTCTCATTTTCTAGCTATTTATATTTTTGATTCTTAATTTCTTTTCACTTCTAAGCTTTCATCCTAAATCTAATTTCTTTTCCTCATTTCCAACTTTTAATTAATTTCTAACTTTAAAAACTTAATTTTTAATTTCTATCCTCAAAGTTTGATTAAAAAAAATAATATAATCTTATTCCCAATTTTTAAGTTTTCAAATGTAATTTTATTTCTATTTTCAATTTTCGAGTTTTACTTCTTAATGTAATTTTAATGTTTTTTTTTTCCTTAATTCATTTTTTTCTAATCTCCATTTTTTATTTTTTTTATTTTACTCTTAATCTCCAATTTTATTTTTTTTATCTTTTTCAACTCATTTTCAAGTTTCTATTTCTAATCTAATTTCAATTTCCAATTTATTTTTAGTTTATTCTAATTTAATTTCAATTTCTAAGTTATTTTTAATTTACTTTTCTTTTAAGATTTCATTTTTATTTTAATTCCAATTTCTTTTCTTATAATTAATTTTAATTCCAAGTTTTTTATTTAAGTTTATAAGTTATTTTCAATTTTCAATTTAATTATTTTTCATTTCATTTCTAATTTAAGTATTATATTTAGATTCTAATTTAAAACTTTCATTTCCAATATTAAGTGCCAAGTATAAATCATAACTTAGTGTAAATAATCAATCTTTATTCCATAATGTGTTTTGTTACAATTGCATATAAAAAAAGAGAAAGAAAAGAATACAAAAAAATTCAGCTCCAAGACAAAATGCAACAGCAACATTTCAGCCTGCTCCAACAACACAAACAGCAGCACAAGACAAGCATGCAGCCACCAACAGCTGCATTTTCCTGCTCCACTCCACTGCTGCAAAATTCAGCACTTGTCCCCTTGCCTCCAACCCTTCACCTACAAGTTTCATAGTACAGAATTCAAATTCAGAAGAAAACCCTAAACCAAGTTTTATATATTGACACTGTTACATTGCAAACAACTCACTCACAAAAAAATCAGCATCAAATACCCTCAAACTCAGCCTTAAATCAAACACAAAACAACCCCAAAAATCCCTGTTACATCCATTACAAAGCAACCAAAAACTCAGCATCAAAACAACTCCAAACAGCTTTCAAAACAACTCCAAACAGCATCAAAACAACTCCAAACAGCTTTCAAAACAACTCAAATTCAGCCATTCAAAACACAAAAAAAAACCCAGCCAAACTTAAACTTCAAAAAAAAAAGAAGAGAAAAGAGAGGACATAGAAAAAATTCAGCAACAATACAAGGAGTGGAGCAGTAGTAAAAGAGGCCTACCACTTGTGGATCTTCACCCCGATAACATTCGGGCGGTAATCTTTCTCTTCTCTTTTCCTTCACCCTTTTTTTTAGCATGTGTCCATAATTATTTTTCTTCTTATCTTTATTTCTAACCTGCATTCACAAAGCAAAAAAAATTAACATTAAAAATTTCAAAAAGGAAAACCTGAAACCAATAGCCACAAAACAGCCCTCACAATCACAATACAGAACCCCTTTTCTCATTCAGATTCACAACAAACCATAAACCTTAACACTAACAAAAAACCACACCTCAACTCCACTTAAATCCCATAACCTCCATCACAACACACCAGAAGCCAGGAAATGTAAACAGAGAGAAGAAAAATTGAAAAATAAAACATAAACCTGCACAAACTTTAAACACAACCTTTGACCACCCTTTGACAAATCCGGAAACAAAAATAGCCTGTGAATCACCAAAAAAAAAGAAACATTATTCAACCAAAACACATAAATTTGTTTTCCATGACAAAAACAACAAAGCCAAACCATACCTGCTTGGAACCATCCACCATTCATAACCCTGCAACCAAAACAGAAACCAAAAGCCACAGCAGAACCGGATCTTGTCGTTTTCACCAAGTCCACAATCACCATCTTCAAACTGACCCGACCTCACACTCACCCAAACCCTCTTTTGCTTCATCATCACCAAAAGTCAAACCAAACCAAACACAGTTTCGGGAGAGAGATTGAGGAACAGAACCGCGAGAAATACTTCACCACCACCCTGTACTACCATTGCCAACACAGAGTCATACCCTTCATTATCTGCTCAAACACAAACCGTTCTTCACTCACAAATAACCATTCCATAATCTCTTCTCAAACTCACCATCATGAATCTCTCACACAACCATACACTTCCATAATCCAAACACAGAAAAAACCATTGAGCTCACAAATAGTAAAACTCGAATCAAAAGAACCAACTCAGTGAACCAAGAGAGAATCCGAACCTTGCTAACCTTATGCCTTGAATCGTCGAAAAGATGAAAACCATAGCCAAACAAACTACTCACCACCCCCTTTTAATCCGCAAAACCACCGAATCGTGAATCCCTTCAACCATTCACCATCATTTGAACCAGAACCAGTCAATCCAACACCAAAACCGTGAACCAACAAACAACTCACGGCATCACCTGAAAACACAGAACAACAATGAACCCCTTTCCAAACCAGAACGCAAACAAGACCCTCACCTTTTAAACTCACCATCATGAATCTCTCCACCGTCGCTTCCGTCAAAACCCCAGCATGCCTTCTTTTCTCTTCTCTGTTAGGTTTTTTTCTTAGGGTTATGTTCTCTTTCCCCAAATCAATTTCAAAACCTCAAATTTCTTTTTTCTCTCATCCAATCACACAACAAAAGCGACCACAATCTTCTGTGGCTGGAAACTCAAAAGCATTTCGCCGCTCTCAAGCCGAACTACATCGAAACATCACAGCAATGTTCGTCCATCAGAACACCACCGTGAGTGAAGTCGTGAGACAGACGCGATTGAGAGTGAGAGAGCATCGCTTGAGCTGAGTCAAGGAGAACCATTGTTGGTTTTCCGCCGGCGAGCCAAGACCTCAGAGGAGATTGTTTATGCGTTTTCCCAATTGGTGTTTTTTTTTTTTTCCTTTTTGTTGTTTTTTTTCTTTTTCCTTTTAAAATAAACAGCGAATTTTATTTTATTTTATTTAAAAAATATATATAATGCTGATTTCATAAAAGAGGTCTTTTAACCCTCTTGTTCATAAGTTCTGGTTCTTTTGTTTGGGTGGGCTTCCTAAAGCCCATGACTGATGTTTGTCCGCTATGCACACACCCAGCGCCCCATGGGCCTGCTTCTGCCACCCCCTCTTTATCTTGCTTCATTAAAACTTATTTCTTGTTTATTTAATATATAAGTTTAATTCCTTTAATTTTCTTTTCAAGTTTTTTTCAAAAAAAACAACAACAACAATAAATTTCAAAAAAAAAATAATAATTAATTAATTAGTTTATAGTTTTATTGTTTTTATGACATTTATTTTACTAATGTTTTGTTGATGGTTGTTCCTTTTTGGGGCCGATGATATGACGAAGGTCACGATAAATCGTTTCCGATTAATCGTGACCCATATGAGGCCATTGCATTTTATTTCTATTTCATATATTTATTTATTTTCTTTCCATTTAATTCATTATTTTTTTCTACTTAATTTATTTAATTCATTTTTTTTCTATTTCATAATTTATTTCACTATTATTTATTACTCATTATTTATTTTCTCATATTTCTACACCATACTAACTTAATTTCAAAAATAATAATTCCTTGGTCCAACGCCAAGTGAACTTCACTTCACATACACTCACACACGTAAGTCGGTCGTTTACGATCGCCATCTGCACAGTTCCTTACACTGCACAGCCTTTTTAACTTAAACAAGTTGTCGCATTGCGCTTGTTTTCCACCCCCGCATTCTCGATCCATATATCGAGCCATAGCCAGTTACTAAGCCTTTGTCTTTTATTTCCATTTACTTTATTCATTTATTTTTGCAAGTGGCAACCTTTGCCTAGTCTTAGGAGCTTGCACCCTCATTTATTTTTGTTTACTTGTTTTTCAATCCAAAAGGGAAAGACTCCTGCAGTTGACTTAATGTCATAGGAAGTTTAGCCATCCCTAGTTACCTTTTTGACCTTAGCCATTAGGACTCTTTATTTTACAACTTTTTGTGACTTTGCTAAAGTCACGTGAGTGTTTGCCATAACACTTACCTTCCCCCGCGAACCTTGAGCGTAACCAAGTGTTCGTTAATCCTTAGGAGAACTACGAGTGCTCTGATTCTATACCTGATACGTAGGCATCGATGCGATGTTGTGCGAGCACCATTAGAAATAAAACCTTAGGTTCCCATAATTTTTAACAAGCAATAAATAACAAAATTACAAATATTAACAAGAGGTTCCCGTAGGATACTGCGGATGCTTAGGATGCTAACACCTTCCCTAGGTATAATCAACCCCCGAACCTAGTTTCTCCTCATTTAGGGTTTTTACGATCTTTTTCCCTTTTCCTTTTGGATTAAATTAAAGTCGGTGGTGAACATTAAATGTTTTGCGATTCAAGCTCACTTAATAGCTTGGTATCCGATTCTCACCGCGACAGAAATGGCGACTTCACTGGGGAAACTATTTTTGAGGGTTAAGCCCACCTTGTTTATTTGTATATTTGTTGTTGTATTGCTTGTTATTATTTTGGATTTTTTTGTTGGGTGTTCCATGTGTGGTGAGATAAGTCCTAACCCGGACTTGAGTGCAAATAAGATAGGACGGTGGTATATTCAAGAAGGCTTGTAGGGAGTTGAGTCCCGACCAAGTTGACTTGAGACACCACCACTCAGCGGAGGCCTCCTCGGATGTAGTTTTGTTGATCGAGTTCAGTCGTGAAAACATTACTATATTCGACCTGAGAGCCATTAATGCTGAGGACCTTAGAACATTTACCCCCACTTGGCCTTTTTAGGCATGTAGTGCGATGACTATGAGGGTGTAAATCCGAAATAGTTGATACGCGATACTGCACTCGGATGAGACTCTCTTGAGAATATTACTGATTACCAAGTCGAGTTGGGAAGTCGGTAATATCCGAAAGATGGGACAGTGATTCTGGGAACTTTTAGAACCCGTTGTACAGGTACGAATAAACTCATAGTACATACCTTTTTGGGAGGGTTGAACCTTTGACCTCATGCAAGCTTTGAACCTAAGCCTTGTTTGTGTTTGTTGCATTCACGCATCATGAAGCATCATTTTTACCATTTATTCAAGGAACTCAGAAACTCTATCTTTGCAAATATCATAGGTATCATCATGGACTTTGGAAGAAGAAAGACTGTCAAGTACACATTCAAAACTCCCAAACTCGAAGACCTAAGGAAATTAAGAGATTTGGTTCTGGATCAAGAAGCCTTCATGGAGAAGCATATGAGACTTTTAGCTTTGCTTAAGACTGATTGGGATGGAAGGTTGCTCTTTGTGATGCTCCAGTTTTATGATCCTCTCTACCATTGTTTTACGTTCCCTGATTACCAATTGGCGCCTACTTTGGAAGAGTATTCAGTTTTGGTGGGATCACGTGTTAAGGATGAGTTTCCATTCCCTGTTCTAGAGAAGGACCCTGAAGAAGCGGAGATTGCAAAGGCGACATATTTGAGTGTTCCTGAGGTCAAGGCAAATATGACCTATAAAGGAAAGATTTTTGGATTCCCTACAAAGTTTCTGATAGAAAAGGCCAAGAATTTTGTTGATGTGAAGGATATGAAAGCTTTTGAGGCGACTTTTATTCTGCTGATATATGGAGTGCTGCTTTTCCCAAACTTTGAAGACTTTGTCGACCTGAACGCCATCAAGATATTTCTGAAGAAGAACCCGGTCCCTACTTTGCTCGGAGACACCTACCATTCCATCCATCTGAGGAATCACCATAAGGGAGGGATGATTACTTGTTGTGCATCATTGTTGTACGAGTGGTTTATTTCGCACTTGCCTAAGTCATCTTCATTTTGGAACCTTAAAGATGGTTTGTGGTGGTCACAAAGGATCATGTCTCTTACCCACTCTGACATTAGCTGGTACAACCGTGTTTATGATGGAGCATTGATTATTGATAGTTGTGGTGATTTTGCTAATGTGCCTCTTCTTAGCACTAAGGGAGGAATCAGCTATAATCCAGTTTTGGCTCGCCGCCAACTCGGGTATCCGTTGAAGGACAAACCTAAGAGTGTTGAAGTGGAAGGAATTTTCTTTAAGGATGACGAAGAACCAGAGCTCAGGAAACAGATTATGCAAGCTTGGAAATGCATCCATAGGAAGGGGAGGAGTAGCTTGGGGAAGCCGAATTGTGTTTCTACGGAACCCTATCTCCAATGGGTACGAGATAGGGCAATCAGTCTGAAGATGCCTTACCCTCGCCAGGATCCTATGACCTTCAAGAAACCCATTCTAATCTTTATGGATGATGCAGAAAAGCTGAAGATTGATTTGGAGAAAGAGATTCGAGAGAAGAATGCATGGAAGAATCGACATCAGATCATCAGTAGTGAGAATGAAGAACTTAGAAGACAACTGAAGAAGAAGGAAGAAGAAGAGCTCTCCAGCAAGAAAAGGAAAGCACCAGAGGATTTATTTTCCTCCAGCACTCAAGAGGACGCTTCTTGGAAGTCGATCGTGGATCAACTTATGATTGAAAGGGCTCAGATGAAGGCACAAATCGAGAAGCTCAACTTGAGGCTTTTAGGAGAATCTCCTTAGGACTTTGTCTTTATCTTTATTAAACTTTGTTTGGGATTTTTGAAAGTGTACTCAAGACTTTGTATCACTTTTTGAATTTAATGAAATCATATCCTTTTGATTATTATGTGTTCCTTGGTATTTGCAAATTGCTTCTTAAGTTCCTTGAATAAAATTTCATTTTTGCATTGCACTCATACATTTGGCATTGCATTTGCATTTTTTTTCATGAAACTCATTCCCGTCATCTGCTCTCAATTCAGCTTTCACACTGAGGTTCTCACGCAAATACTACACTCGAGCTCAAGCCAGAAAGAGGATGGCTGAAAGAGACCTAGAGATGGACAGAGTTAACGAAGAGCTTTCTGATATTCGTGGAGATATGGGTCAGATGATGGAAATGTTGCAAGTCATTCGAGCGAAGATGGATACCCAACGGACTGTGGTGTCAGAAATTGTTACTGCAACGACTGAATTTGTCACTGCAACGACCCAGCCTACATCATCAGTCATTACCCCTGTGACCTGGCCTCCTTTTGGACTTCCTCATGGATTCGTCCCTCCTCCTCATGGTTTTGCTTCTCAAAGTTTTATTCCTTCTTCTTCAGGGTTTGCTACTCAAAGTTTTATTCCTCCTTCCCAAGGACTTACTGCTCAGAGTTTTATACCTCCTTCACAAGGGTTTGCTACTCAAAGTTTTATTCCTCCTTCCCAAGGACTTGCTGCTCAGGGTTTCTTCCCTCCTTCTCAAGGTTTTGCTACTCAGAGTTTTATACCTCCTTCTCAAGGTTTTGCTACTCAGAGTTTTATACCTCCTTCCCAAGGATTTGCTGCTCAGGGTTTCTTCCCTCCGTCCCAAGGCTTAGCTTCTCAAAGTTTCGCACCTCCCTCTCAGGGTATGGCATTTCCTTTTCAAGGTTTTGTGCCTCCTCCTCAGGGATTTGCTGCTCAACAAACTGTTCCTGTGACTAATGAAGAGAATCATGCCGTTGCTAATTTTACACAGGACATTGTGCACACCCGTGCCCAACCGTATTTTAATGACCATCAGGGGTATGAAGCGCCAGATATGTCTGAAAACGGAGATGAGAAACACGTGAAGATGCAAGAGAATTTTGATACCCTTGAAAAAAGGTTAAGAGCGATTGAAGGTGACCAGATCTTTGGTGCTGCTGCCAGGGAGATGTGTCTGGTGTCTGGATTGGTAATACCTCCAAAGTTCAAGATACCCACCTTTGATATGTATGAGGGTGCAACTTGTCCTAAGAACCATCTCCTGATGTACTATCGAAGAATGGCTGCTCAGGTGGACAATGATAAGTTAATGATCCACTGCTTTCAAGACAGTCTGAATGGAATCTCCTCTAAATGGTATCTGACGCTTGACCAGTCAAAGATTCGCAGTTTCCAGGACTTGGCAGATGCTTTCATCCAGCAATACAAGTACAACATGGACCTCGCTCCCGATAGGAGGCAATTGCTAAGCATGTCCCAGAAAGAGTCTGAATCTTTTAAAGAGTATGCTCAGAGGTGGAGAGGGACCGCTTCTCAAGTAGAGCCCCCATTGACTGAAAAAGAATTAGCTGACTGGTTTGTTGACACTGTGCGACCAGAATTCTATGAGAGAATGGTGGGGAGCATAACTGCTAGTTTCTCTGATTTAGTGGCTGTGGGAATCAAGGTAGAGCTCGGTTTGAAAAGTGGAAAGATGAGTAGTGCATCTGGCAGTTCCAGCACTGGCAGTGGAAGTAATGTTAAGAAATTTACCAGCAACTTCCACAAGAAGAAAGAGGGTGAGACAAATGCCATAATGACAGGTCAAAGAAGAAATCCGCTTTGGCAGAGACCTTCACCCATGGCTCAACAGCAGTATGCTCATCAACAACAGTATGCCCAGCATCCTTATGTAGCGGCGGTTCAACCAGCATTTAATCCACAAGTCCCCATGTATCGGCCAACTCAAGCAGTACCGATGTACCAACAGGCGGCTCCAGTGATTCAACCTTATCAACCAATGATCAACAATCCGGGCTATCAACAAGCACCCAATGCTTCAGCCTACCAGCAGAGGACTCCAGCTCCTCATCCAAATCCCAATTTTCAGAACAGAAGACCAGGTGGAAGGCCTCCAAATCCTCGAATCCCTATAACTTATACTGAGTTATATCCTTCACTGCTGAAGAAGGGTTTGGTTACTCCAAGGCCTTTGGGTCCTCCACCAAGTCCGCTCCCACCAAATTACAACCCAAATGCTCACTGTTTATTCCATGAAGGTGCTCCAGGGCACGATTTGGAGGGTTGTTATGCTTTGAAGTACATAGTGAAAGATTTGATGGAGAAGAATATTCTGTCATTTGGGAATACTGGTCCGAATGTCAAAGATAATCCTTTACCCAAGCATGGGTCTATAAATGCTATTGTTGATGAGTCCGAAGAAGGTTTGATTTTCAATGCCACCGAGATCAAGACCCCGCTCAGAGACTTCCATGCGAAGTTAGTAGAGGCGGGTATACTGAAGAGTTGTCATCAGAATTGTGAAGGTTGTGTTGATAGTCCAATGGGATGTGAATCGGTCCTGAAAGATGTTCAAGATTTGATTGATGAAGGTGTCTTACAAGTGAGTGGTCATATGAGGAGGAATGAAGTGGCAGTGATTGAACCAATCTTCAACTTGCCTGAATCTGATTCTACCTGGGTGCCAGTGTTCAACCTGCCTGAATCTTCAGGAGCTCAACCTATCTTCAATACTCCAGAATCTGTGGTGCCAATTTTCAACATACCTGAGCCAAGATTTGAACAAAGGAGTAACTCTTTCCGTTACGAAGACACCAAAGCAGTTCCTTGGAAGTATGATACAGGGAAAGTTCATCAGAAGATTAATAAAGCTAGTCAGAAGGAAGGTTCAAAAGTTGCAAGTACTGATATAGCGGGGGCGGGTCGTTTAACTCGCAGTGGTCGTGTATATACCCAGCAAGCCAATACGGCTCCGCCTAAAGAAGTCATTCCAGCTGTTGCCAACAAAGATAAAGAGGTAGTCTTGGGAGATGAGGATGCAGAGTTCCTCAGAATCATAAAGAAGAGTGATTATAAGGTGATTGATCAGCTACATCAAACGCCTTCCAAAATATCTATCCTATCACTGCTTATGCATTCTCCGGCTCATCGAAGTGCGCTTCAGAAGTTGCTAGCCCAAGCTCATGTTACGCATGATATAACAGTGAACCAGTTTGATGGTGTCATTGCCAATATCACTGCGTGTAACAACCTCAGTTTCAGCATGGAGGATCTTCCGAAGGAGGGCTTGGACCACAACCGTGCGCTCCACATATCAGTGAAATGTCAAGGGGATACTTTAGCAAGAGTTCTTGTGGATACAGGATCCTCACTAAATGTTTTGCCGAAAAGAACACTTGCAAAGTTATCTTATCAAGGGGCAGAGATGAGGCCCAGTGCACTGATTGTAAAAGCATTTGATGGATCAAGGAGAACCGTTATTGGAGAAGTATACCTACCAATCTTGATTGGGCCACAGGTCTTCAAAATCACTTTCCAGGTCATGGACATCAATCCTAATTACAGTTGCTTGCTGGGAAGACCTTGGATCCATGCTGCTGGGGCAGTCACTTCTACCCTACATCAAAAGATGAAGTTTGTAGTTGATAACAAGCTGGTAACCGTGTCTGGGGAAGAAGACCTCATGGTCAGTAACCTTTCATCTTTTAGCTATATTGAGGCTGATGAAGATTCTTTGGAAACTTCTTTCCAAGCTCTTGAGATAGCCAATGCTGTCCTTTTGGAAGTTGAGGAACCAAAAGGGAAGGGTATACCATCTTTTGCATCGCTGAAGAGTATCATTTCCACCATTTAAGAAAGAAGCTATGAAGGTTGGGGTGATGTCATCGAAGTCAAACAGAAGCTAGATCGTTGCGGGTTGGGTTACAAACCAACTCATGTGAAGGAAGGAGCGTCAACCTCCATTAAAGGACGTCTGAAGACCATTCAAGAGGTGTTTTCCAGTGCTGGTTATCAGGTCAATGCAATTGATGGAGTTTCTGAAGATGAAGATGTGAATCATCTGGTGTATCAGTGTGAAGAAGCCTTGGACAATTGGGAGGCAGTCGAGATCCCAGAGTTTTTTCCATTGTCAAAGTAATTTGTTGTTTTTTCAATGTTTTCAAAGTTCCCTAGCTCTGCCCAAGGCTATGGGAGTATTTTGTAGGGCCCCTTTCTCATTTTTAAAGTTATTATCAATGAAGGCATTTTGTTGAACTCTTATTTTGATCATTTACTGTTTCTCTCTTTTCACTTTTAAAAAGAAAATGGCAATCTTTCAAAACCAATAAAAAGCTTTTTCTCTTGCATTTCTCTATTTTCCACTTTTAATAAAAGCAAATCATTATCATATGCAGAATAAACGAAAACCCTGTTGAATCCAATGACTCTACATTCTATCCTAACTTTGATTCGCCCATCTACCAAGCGGAAGATGAAAGTGAGGAAGATTGTGACATTCCTGAAGAACTAGCAAGATTGGTTGAGAATGAGCACGCAGATCTCCAGCCACATAAGGAGCAGGTAGAGACCATCAACCTTGGCACTGATGAAGATGAGAAGGAAGTCAAGATTGGTACAACACTTGGGGCAGACATCAGGGAAAGATTGGTCAAGCTTCTAAGAGAATATGTAGATGTGTTTGCATGGTCATATCAGAATATGCCCGGCTTAGACACAGACATAGTGGTCCACAAGCTACCTCTTCGACCAGATTGTCCTCCTGTAAAGCAAAAGCTTCGAAGAACAAGACCAGACATGGCTCTGAAGATTCGAGAAGAGGTCAAAAGACAGTTTGATGCTGGATTCCTCGCAGTTGCAAAGTACCCTGAGTGGGTAGCTAATATTGTGCCAGTCCCTAAAAAGGATGGCAAAGTCAGAATGTGTGTGGACTATAGGGATTTGAACAAAGCCAGTCCGAAGGACGATTTCCCTCTTCCGCATATTGATACCTTGGTTGACAACACTGCTAAATTTGTTGTTTTCTCCTTCATGGATGGGTTTTCAGGATACAACCAGATCAAGATGGATCCTGACGATATGGAAAAGACTACATTCATCACACCATGGGGCACTTATTGTTACAAGGTTATGCCATTTGGTCTCAGAAATGCAGGAGCCACCTATCAGAGGGCAATGGTCACCCTTTTCCATGATATGATGCATAAAGAGATAGAAGTCTATGTGGATGATATGATTGCCAAATCACAGAGTGAGGAGGATCATTTGAATCATCTTTTGAAGTTATTTGAGCGTCTCAGAAAGTTCCAATTGCGCCTGAATCCAGCTAAGTGTACTTTTGGTGTCAGATCAGGAAAGTTACTTGGTTTTATCGTTAGTCAGCAAGGTATTGAAGTAGATCCGGACAAGGTCAGAGCAATTCAAGAGATGCCAGCTCCAAAGACAGAAAAGCAAGTCAGAGGTTTCCTTGGAAGATTGAACTACATCTCCAGATTCATCTCCAACATGACTGCTACATGTGAGCCTTTATTCAAGTTACTCCGGAAGAATCAAGCAATTGAGTGGAGTCCTGATTGTCAACTGGCTTTTGAGAAGATTAAGGTTTATCTGCAAGAACCTCCTATCTTGATCCCACCTACTCCAGGGAAGCCTCTTTTCATGTACCTGACTGTACTCGAGGGATCTATGGGTTGCGTATTAGGCCAACAGGACGAAACTGGTCGTAAGGAGCACGCCATTTATTACTTAAGCAAGAAGTTCACAGATTGTGAGAGCAGATACTCACTTTTAGAGAAGACTTGTTGTGCTTTGGCATGGGCGGCCAGACGCCTCAGGCAGTACATGATTTGTCATACTACTTTGTTGATCTCGAAAATGGATCCAATAAAGTACATCTTTGAGAAGCCTGTTTTGACCGGAAGGCTCGCCCGTTGGCACATGTTGTTATCCGAGTACGACATCCAATATGTAACCCAGAAGTCTATCAAAGGCAGTGTTCTATCTGAATACCTTGCTGATCATCCTGTCGAAGATTATGAACCTTTGAAATTCGATTTCCCGGACGAAGATATTATGTTGATAAAGGACTGCAAAGTTCCAGATCCAGATGAAGGTCCCGAGCCAGGTTCTCGTTGGAAGATGATGTTTGATGGTTCCTCTAACTACATGGGGCATGGTGTAGGAGTGGTCTTGATGAACCCTGATGGTGGTTATACTCCTTTCACAGCCAGATTATGTTTCGAATGTACAAACAACATCGCAGAGTATGAAGCATGTGTTTTGGGTATCGAAGCTGCAATCGATACTAGAATCAAGATTCTGGATGTATATGGAGACTCAGCCTTAGTAATATACCAAGTCAAAGGTGAATGGGAGACCCGTGACGAGAAGTTGATCCCTTATCGGGCCCATATTGTGGAGTTGATCAAATACTTTGACGAAGTCACTTTCCATCATGTTCCAAGGGCAGAGAATCAGATTGCAGATGCTTTGGCTATGTTGGCATCTATGTTTCAAGTCAGATTTCTTAATGAAGCTCCACTCATTACAATCGAGCGAAGAACTGCACCAGCCTACTGTCTACTGGTCGAAGAGGAAACTGATGAGAAACCGTGGTTCTATGACATCAAGAACTATTTGCAGAATCAAGAGTACCCAGCTGACGCAACAAATCTAGACAAGAAGACTTTAAGAAGATTGGCGTCCAAGTTTTTCCTTAGTAACAATGTGCTTTACAAGAGAAATCATGATATGGTTCTGCTCAGATGTGTGGACAAGCGCGAAGCAGACTTATTGATCAGGGAAATCCATGAAGGATCATTTGGAACACATGCCAATGGACATGCCATGTCCAGGAAGATTTTGAGAGCTGGATACTTCTGGTTGACCATGGAATCAGATTGCTTCAAGTATGCCAGGAAGTGTCATAAATGCCAGATTTATGCCGACAAGGTGCACGTACCTCCGACACTTTTGAATGTTCTGTCATCGCCTTGGCCTTTCTCAATGTGGGGCATTGACATGATAGGGGCAATTGAGCCTAAAGCTTCCAATGGTCATCGGTTTATCTTGGTCGCAATCGATTACTTCACCAAATGGGTAGAAGCAGCTTCCTACGCCAATGTGACAAAGCAAGTGGTTGCCCGTTTCATCAAGAATCAAATTATCTGCCGCTATGGAATCCCAAGCCGAATCATCACAGATAATGGGACCAATTTGAACAACAAAACGATGAAAGAGCTGTGTGAGACGTTCAAGATTGAACATCATAACTCTTCTCCGTATCGTCCGAAGATGAATGGAGCTGTTGAAGCTGCAAACAAGAACATCAAAAAGATTCTGCAGAAGATGGTAAAGACTTACAAAGATTGGCACGAGATGTTACCCTATGCTTTACACGGATACAGAACATCAGTCCGCACTTCAACAGGGGCAACCCCTTTCTCTCTGGTGTATGGGATGGATGCAGTTCTCCCTATTGAAGTAGAGATACCGTCTTTGAGAATCTTGATGGAAACCAAACTGGAGGAAGCTGAGTGGGTCCAGAGCAGATACGACCAACTGAACCTCATTGATGAGAAGAGAATGACTGCCATGTGCCATGGCCAGATGTACCAGAAGCGCATCAAGAGAGCATTTGACAAGAAAGTCCGCATCCGAGAATTCAAAGAAGGAGATCTTGTACTCAAGAAAATCTTGCCAGTCCACAAAGACATGCGTGGAAAATGGAGTCCTAACTATGAAGGCCCATATGTTGTGAGGATGGCATTCTCCGGAGGTTCCTTAATCCTTACAACTATGGATGGTGAACAGCTGAAGCACCCGGTGAATTCTGATGCAGTCAAAAAATATTATGCCTAAATAAAACCCGATAGGTCGAAAACCAGAAATGGCGACCTAGGCAAAAATGGGTATCCCGGTGGATCAAAACCTATGAAGGAGATCCAGGCAAAAGTTAGGGATAAAAATGAAAAATAAGAGCTCGCTAAGTTGAAAACCCGAAAGGGCGGCTTAGGCAAAAAAGAGCGTCCCGGTGGATTGAAAACCCGAAAGGGCGGTCCAGGAAAAAGTTAGGGACAAAGGCATTTGACTGTGTCAGATGGTGTTTACCATTACTGAAGAATCATACTGGAAGATCGATCCAATTGCTCTTGTCAGAAGCAAGGTGGCGGGCAGTCTTAGTTATTAGGGATTGTAGTGGTCGTTGGATTCAATGTAGACCTTTCCCCATTGCCATTTTCAAATTGTAATTTCCCATGGAGTTCTTGCCATTGGCAAGCTACCATTCTTGAATAAAATACAAACTTTGCCTATGAATTTTGTTCAGCTTCTTATTTTCTTTTGTTATGCAAAATGCCATCACTTGATTACAATTTAACTCTGAAAATGACAAGTTTTTAGGAAATGTTTTTTGAAAACACACTGAAAAACTTTTAAGTTTCTTTGACTTTGGGAAATTAAAAAAAAAAACTTCTTCTGCTTCCCCAAGAAGTCTTGGTTTGCAACAACACCATTATGCTATTATTACAGAAATCCCCATAGAAGTTCAAAGCTGATAACACTCTTGGATGGATCCTTGGACCAAGCATGATTTCCAAGTTCGATGACATCTCCTCAGTGTTTTTCATATTGCTCACCTGAGTATTTAGTGTTGAGAGCCTACTCCCTGTTTGAGTCTTGTCAAAACTCTTTGCCTCTTTTGAGTCAACATTTGCATGTCATGATCATTCGCATCATACTCAATCATGCGCATTTGGCATTAGCATTTGTCTTTCCCCAGTTGTCGTCTTTCTAACTCCAAGTCCAGATATCTCTAGCGTTCAATTTGAGAATTCATTGTTGTTGGTACCCGAAGTTTGGTTTACCATTGTTTTGTCCCCAGTATTGCTGGTGTTCCCCGTGGAATTCTGATTGTGGTTGGTATTTGTCTTTATGACCACCAATGTCTCCTTGAAGTCCAATTGTCATTGGCACATTTTTTTTTTTTTATTTTTTTTTTTTTAAGTAGATCCTGAAACCTTTTGCTTAAATCCAGGTCAATTTGAGTTTGTACATACTTGTACCCCTTCTCCTGATGGTTCCTGAAGGAATTTCCAGAGTTTGGATGTCTTATCTTATTTGAATACTCCAACATATTTTGCTGTTATTTCTTTGCGTTAGCCGGCTGCTTAGAGCTGTTGATTCATTTTTGGGTGATCTCCGTTCTATCCCCAATGTTAGCTGGTCGCATGGAGCCGCTACTAGATCATGTGATTTTTTTTCCTTATCCTTGGTGTCGGCAGTTACATTTGAACCTGTTATTTTACCCTTTTTCTGAATGCTTTGACTACTTTACCTTTATCATTCTTAGTGTCATGCGGTTTCTTTTTTAACTTGTTGCGCATTCACTTTGAGTGTATCTTGGTTTTCTTCTGTAGTGTCAATCGGTTTCGAACCTATTGTGCTTCCACTTCGAATATTTTTGTTGTTATTCATGGTGTCAGTTGGTCGCATCGAGCCGCTGCGCATTCACTTTGAATAAGTTTGTTGTTGTCATTTTCAGTGACAGTTGGTCGCATGGAGCCACTGCACATTCTCTTTGAATTTTGTGTCCTATTTCTATTCATGGTGTCAGTTGGTCGCATCGAGCCGCTGCGCATTCACCTTGAATAAGCTTGTTGCCATTCTCAGTGTCAGTTGGTCGCATTGAGCCGCTGCGCATTCACTTTGAATATTATGTTTATCGCTTCCCGTGACAGTTGGTCGCATCGGGCCGCTGTGCACTCATTTTGAATGTTTATTTGGTTTTATTCTTAGTGTCAGTTGGCCGCATCGAGCCGCTGCGCATTCACTTTGAATATTACGTTTATCGTCCTCAGTGACAGTTGGTTGCATCGAGCCACTACACATTATCTTTGAATGTTTATTTGGTTGTATTCTTAGTGTCAGTTGGTCGCTTCGAGCCGCTGCGCATTCACTTTGAATATTTTGTTTTTCATTTCCAATGACAGTTGGTCGCATTGAGCCACTGCACATTCTTTTTGAATATTTATTTTGTTGTTCTTGGTGTCAGTTGGTCGCATCGAGCCGCTGCGCATTCACCTTGAATAAGCTGTTTGTCATTCCCAATGCTAGCTGGTCGCATCGAGCCACTGCGTATTCATTTTGAATATTTCTGTTGATTATTCTTAGTGTCAGTTGGTCGCATCGAGCCGCTGCGCTTTCACTTTGGATATTATATTTCTATTTTTAGTATTAATGGTCGCATAGAGCCATTTGTCCACCATTTCGATTTATTTCCTTGTCTTGTGTGTATTCTTGGTGTCAGTTGGTCGCATCGAGCCGCTGCGTATTCACTTCGAATATGTTGTCTTTTTTATTTCTCAAAGTCATTTGGTCGCATAGAGCCATTGATCTACCGCTTCGATTATTTCCTTGTCTTATTTTTATTCTTAGTGCCAGTGGGTCACATCGTGCCACTGTGCAATCACTTTGAATTTTATTTTATTTTGTCTGTGTTCGTTGATCCAACGCTTTGGATTTCCTTTTTGTTCTCGTCTTCTGTTATTCTTAGTGTCGACAGTTACACTTGAACCTGTTGATTTATCACTTTGAATATTTTCCCGTTTTCGTTTATTTATCCCCAGTGTTTGTTGTCCCCAGTGTTTGTCATCCCCAGTGAGTCTTGGCTTGTGGTCGTCGACATTCTCATTCTAATCATTCATACCATAATCATCGTTTCATTGCATAAGAGTTGCAGAGTTAGATAGTTTTGTAGTCCAGCATAACATTGCGTTTAGGGGCAAAATTTCCGGTTATTTCTGTATTTAAATACCTTTCACCCTGATCCCATGAGTGTCTATCGTCATTCATGCCATCTGGTAAAGTTATTTAAATAGGGGCAACTGTCACACCCCAAATTTTACCCCTAATCGCCCATATCATAATCATACGTTCATCGCATTTAGCAGGTTATTTTTTCCCGATTTATTTTTCCGTTGTTTTTCTCATTTTCTAGCTATTTATATTTTTGATTCTTAATTTCTTTTCACTTCTAAGCTTTCATCCTAAATCTAATTTCTTTTCCTCATTTCCAACTTTTAATTAATTTCTAACTTTAAAAACTTAATTTTTAATTTCTATCCTCAAAGTTTGATTAAAAAAAATAATATAATCTTATTCCCAATTTTTAAGTTTTCAAATGTAATTTTATTTCTATTTTCAATTTTCGAGTTTTACTTCTTAATGTAATTTTAATTTTTTTTTTTTCCTTAATTCATTTTTTTCTAATCTCCATTTTTTTTTTATTTTACTCTTAATCTCCAATTTTTTTTTTTTATCTTTTTCAACTCATTTTCAAGTTTCTATTTCTAATCTAATTTCAATTTCCAATTTATTTTTAGTTTATTCTAATTTAATTTCAATTTCTAAGTTATTTTTAATTTACTTTTCTTTTAAGATTTCATTTTTATTTTAATTCCAATTTCTTTTCTTATAATTAATTTTAATTCCAAGTTTTTTATTTAAGTTTATAAGTTATTTTCAATTTTAAATTTAATTATTTTTCATTTCATTTCTAATTTAAGTATTATATTTAGATTCTAATTTAAAACTTTCATTTCCAATATTAAGTGCCAAGTATAAATCATAACTTAGTGTAAATAATCAATCTTTATTCCATAATGTGTTTTGTTACAATTGCATATAAAAAAAGAGAAAGAAAAGAATACAAAAAAATTCAGCTCCAAGACAAAATGCAACAGCAACATTTCAGCCTGCTCCAACAACACAAACAGCAGCACAAGACAAGCATGCAGCCACCAACAGCTGCATTTTCCTGCTCCACTCCACTGCTGCAAAATTCAGCACTTGTCCCCTTGCCTCCAACCCTTCACCTACAAGTTTCATAGTACAGAATTCAAATTCAGAAGAAAACCCTAAACCAAGTTTTATATATTGACACTGTTACATTGCAAACAACTCACTCACAAAAAAATCAGCATCAAATACCCTCAAACTCAGCCTTAAATCAAACACAAAACAACCCCAAAAATCCCTGTTACATCCATTACAAAGCAACCAAAAACTCAGCATCAAAATAACTCCAAACAGCTTTCAAAACAACTCCAAACAGCATCAAAACAACTCCAAACAGCTTTCAAAACAACTCAAATTCAGCCATTCAAAACACACAAAAAAAACCCAGCCAAACTTAAACTTCAAAAAAAAAAGAAGAGAAAAGAGAGGACATAGAAAAAATTCAGCAACAATACAAGGAGTGGAGCAGTAGTAAAAGAGGCCTACCACTTGTGGATCTTCACCCCGATAACATTCGGGCGGTAATCTTTCTCTTCTCTTTTCCTTCACCCTTTTTTTTAGCATGTGTCCATAATTATTTTTATTCTTAGCTTTATTTCTAACCTGCATTCACAAAGCAAAAAAAATTAACATTAAAAATTTCAAAAAGGAAAACCTGAAACCAATAGCCACAAAACAGCCCTCACAATCACAATACAGAACCCCTTTTCTCATTCAGATTCACAACAAACCATAAACCTTAACACTAACAAAAAACCACACCTCAACTCCACTTAAATCCCATAACCTCCATCACAACACACCAGAAGCCAGGAAATGTAAACAGAGAGAAGAAAAATTGAAAAATAAAACATAAACCTGCACAAACTTTAAACACAACCTTTGACCACCCTTTGACAAATTCGGAAACAAAAATAGCCTGTGAATCACCAAAAAAAAGAAACATTATTCAACCAAAACACATAAATTTGTTTTCCATGACAAAAACAACAAAGCCAAACCATACCTGCTTGGAACCATCCACCATTCATAACCCTGCAACCAAAACAGAAACCAAAAGCCACAGCAGAACCGGATCTTGTCGTTTTCACCAAGTCCACAATCACCATCTTCAAACTGACCCGACCTCACACTCACCCAAACCCTCTTTTGCTTCATCATCACCAAAAGTCAAACCAAACCAAACACAGTTTCGGGAGAGAGATTGAGGAACAGAACCGCGAGAAATACTTCACCACCACCCTGTACTACCATTGCCAACACAGAGTCATACCCTTCATTATCTGCTCAAACACAAACCGTTCTTCACTCACAAATAACCATTCCATAATCTCTTCTCAAACTCACCATCATGAATCTCTCACACAACCATACACTTCCATAATCCAAACACAGAAAAAACCATTGAGCTCACAAATAGTAAAACTCGAATCAAAAGAACCAACTCAGTGAACCAAGAGAGAATCCGAACCTTGCTAACCTTATGCCGTGAATCGTCGAAAAGATGAAAACCATATCCAAACAAACTACTCACCACCCCCTTTTAATCCGCAAAACCACCGAATCGTGAATCCCTTCAACCATTCACCATCATTTGAACCAGAACCAGTCAATCCAACACCAAAACCGTGAACCAACAAACAACTCACGGCATCACCTGAAAACACAGAACAACAATGAACCCCTTTCCAAACCAGAACGCAAACAAGACCCTCACCTTTTAAACTCACCATCATGAATCTCTCCACCGTCGCTTCCGTCAAAACCCCAGCATGCCTTCTTTTCTCTTCTCTGTTAGGTTTTTTTCTTAGGGTTATGTTCTCTTTCCCCAAATCAATTTCAAAACCTCAAATTTCTTTTTTCTCTCATCCAATCACACAACAAAAGCGACCACAATCTTCTGTGGCTGGAAACTCAAAAGCATTTCGCCGCTCTCAAGTCGAACTACATCGAAACATCACAGCAATGTTCGTCCATCAGAACACCACCGTGAGTGAAGTCGTGAGACAGACGCGATTGAGAGTGAGAGAGCATCGCTTGAGCTGAGTCAAGGAGAACCATTGTTGGTTTTCCGCCGGCGAGCCAAGACCTCAGAGGAGATTGTTTATGCGTTTTCCCAATTGGTGTTTTTTTTTTCCTTTTTGTTGTTTTTTTTTCTTTTTCCTTTTAAAATAAACAGCGAATTTTATTTTATTTTATTTAAAAAATATATATAATGCTGATTTCATAAAAGAGGTCTTTTAACCCTCTTGTTCATAAGTTCTGGTTCTTTTGTTTGGGTGGGCTTCCTAAAGCCCATGACTGATGTTTGTCCGCTATGCACACACCCAGCGCCCCATGGGCCTGCTTCTGCCACCCCCTCTTTATCTTGCTTCATTAAAACTTATTTCTTGTTTATTTAATATATAAGTTTAATTCCTTTAATTTTCTTTTCAAGTTTTTTTCAAAAAAAACAACAACAACAATAAATTTCAAAAAAAAAATAATAATTAATTAATTAGTTTATAGTTTTATTGTTTTTATGACATTTATTTTACTAATGTTTTGTTGATGGTTGTTCCTTTTTGGGGCCGATGATATGACGAAGGTCACGATAAATCGTTTCCGATTAATCGTGACCCATATGAGGCCATTGCATTTTATTTCTATTTCATATATTTATTTATTTTCTTTCCATTTAATTCATTATTTTTTTCTACTTAATTTATTTAATTCATTTTTTTTCTATTTCATAATTTATTTCACTATTATTTATTACTCATTATTTATTTTCTCATATTTCTACACCATACTAACTTAATTTCAAAAATAATAATTCCTTGGTCCAACGCCAAGTGAACTTCACTTCACATACACTCACACACGTAAGTCGGTCGTTTACGATCGCCATCTGCACAGTTCCTTACACTGCACAGCCTTTTTAACTTAAACAAGTTGTCGCATTGCGCTTGTTTTCCACCCCCGCATTCTCGATCCATATATCGAGCCATAGCCAGTTACTAAGCCTTTGTCTTTTATTTCCATTTACTTTATTCATTTATTTTTGCAAGTGGCAACCTTTGCCTAGTCTTAGGAGCTTGCACCCTCATTTATTTTTGTTTACTTGTTTTTCAATCCAAAAGGGAAAGACTCCTGCAGTTGACTTAATGTCATAGGAAGTTTAGCCATCCCTAGTTACCTTTTTGACCTTAGCCATTAGGACTCTTTATTTTACAACTTTTTGTGACTTTGCTAAAGTCACGTGAGTGTTTGCCATAACACTTACCTTCCCCCGCGAACCTTGAGCGTAACCAAATGTTCGTTAATCCTTAGGAGAACTACGAGTGCTCTGATTCTATACCCGATACGTAGGCATCGATGCGATGTTGTGCGAGCACCATTAGAAATAAAACCTTAGGTTCCCATAATTTTTAACAAGCAATAAATAACAAAATTACAAATATTAACAAGAGGTTCCCGTAGGATACTGCGGATGCTTAGGATGCTAACACCTTCCCTAGGTATAATCAACCCCCGAACCTAGTTTCTCCTCATTTAGGGTTTTTACGATCTTTTTCCCTTTTCCTTTTGGATTAAATTAAAGTTGGTGGTGAACATTAAATGTTTTGCGATTCAAGCTCACTTAATAGCTTGGTATCCGATTCTCACCGCGACACATTGTTAGTGGACTTCCTGCACTAACAAGTCTGCTTCGTGTCTATCCACGCATATGAGCAAGACCATGTCAAAGTTCCTCTTATATAGAACTCCGTCTGCATTCAAGAAGAAGCTAGCAGCGAGTCATCTCAATGTCTTCTTGTCATTGGCTGATGCCCCAGATGGGTATTCTTGTTTTTCCAGGAAAATCTTAATATCAACGTATCAAGGTTTCTCATCAGACACTGTGTCTACAGAGAAAGCATGAGCTGGTGCGTCAAGCCTGGAAATGTCAATCCTGGGCACATAGTTCCAACACAAGACTTTGATGGACGAAGAAAGAGTAGCCAATGCATCATCAAATTGATTCTCATCTTATGGTATATAATGAAGCTTAACCATTGTGAAGAACGTCAACAGTCTTCTGGCATAATCCCTATAAGGAATTAAGTGTTCTTGATATGTATACCACTTTCCGGTAATCTGGTTGATAACGAGGACTGAATCTCTGAATATATAGAGGGTCTTAATCTGAAGATTATTAGCCTCCTCTATTCCCATTATGCACGCCTCGTATTCCGCTTCATTGTTGGTGCAACCAAAAGTAATTCTGGCCATGAAGGGAAAGTGAACATCTTCGGGAGTGATAAGAACAACACCAACTCCACGTCCGTTGATATTGACTGCCCATCAAACATCAACTTCCATTTGGATTCAGGGTCAGGCCACTCCTCCGGAAGTGGTTCCTCGTAATCTCTTGCTTTGAGGTACACGATGTCCTCATTAGGGAAATCAAACTTCATCGGCTGATAGTCGTCTTCAAGCGGTTGATGTGCAAGATAATCTGATAATACACTTCCTTTGATGGCTTTCTGGGAAGTATAATGTATGTCATACTCTGTTAAGATCATCTTCCACCTTGCAACCCTTCCGGTTAATGCTGGTTTCTCAAAAATATACTTGACAGGGTACATTTTTGAGATTAGCAATGTGGTGTGGGTCAACATGTACTGTCTCAGTCGGCGAGCAGCCCATACCAAAGCGCAACAAGTTTTCTCGAACAGTGAGTAACGAGATTCACAGTTGGTAAACTTTTTGCTAAGGTAATAAATAGCATGCTCTTTTCGTTCATACTCGTAATGTTGGCCTATAACACACCCCATCGACCCTTCTAACACAGTCAAGTACATGATAAGTGGCCGTCCTGGAACTGGAGGCATTAGGATCGGAGGCTCCTGCAAATATTCTTTTATCTTTTCAAAGGCTCTTTGACAGTCTTCGTTCCACCTGACCGTTTGTTCTTTTCTTAACAATTTAAATATTGGCTCGCATGTGGCAGTTAGATGAGATATAAACCGTGAAATGTAGTTCAATCTCCCTAAAAACCCACACACTTCTTTTTCTGTTTTCGGTGCAGGCATGTCTTGTATTGCTTTTACTTTTGTAGGATCTACCTCGATCCCCCTCTGGCTAACAATGAAACCCAACAACTTACCAGAACGCACTCTGAAAGTGCACTTGTTTGGATTCAACCTCAAACTATACTTTATCAATCTATCAAACAACTTTTTGAGATTGACCAAATGCTCTTCTTCATCCTGGGACTTGGCAATCATATCGTCCACATAGCATTCAATTTCTTTGTGTATCATATCATGGAATAAGGTCACCATAGCCCGTTGATACGTTGCCCCAACATTCTTCAATCTAAAGGGCATAACCTTATAACAGAATGTACCCCACGGGGTAATGAACGTTGTTTTCTCCATGTCTTCTGGTGCCATCTTGATCTGATTATACCCGGAGAAGCCATCCATGAAAGAAAATACCGAGAACTGAGCGGTGTTATCTACCAGCACATCAATGTGAGGTAATGGAAAGTAATCCTTTGGACTTCCTCTGCTTAGATCCCGATAATCGACGCACATCCGGACCTTGCCATCTTTCTTTGGTACAAGCACAATGTTAGCTACCCAAGGTGGGTAACTAGTTACAGCAAGGAACCAGGCATCCCACTGCTTTTGAACTTCTTCCTTGATCTTCATAGCCATATCGGGGCTAGTTCTTCTCAGCTTTTGCTTTACCGGAGGACAGTCTTCCTTTAGTGGCAGCTTGTGTACAACTATGTTGGTATCCAAACCCGGCATATCCTGATACGACCAGGAGAAGATATCCACATATTCACGTAGTATACCAATCAATTTTCTCTTTACCTCGGTCTGCATACTGGCCCCAATCTTTATCTCTTTCCTTACATCCTCAGACCCGATGTTGATGATTTCTATTTCTTCCTGATGAGGCTGAATGGCCCTTTCCTCTTGTTTCAACAACCTAGCCAATTCTTCCGGGAGTTCACAGTCTTCCTCAACCCCTTCATCACCTTGGTAGATAGGATTGTCGAAGTCATGCATAGTCATAGCAAGAACGTTATCACAGGAATCCGAATGATCAACACTGCACAAATGACGTGCTTATTTCAGAATCTGTTCCTTTTTTCAAGAGATGCAAACACACAAAAACACTGAAAAAAGAAAACATTTCCATTTTATTTGTTCTTTGTGAAAAAATTTAAAAAACGAAAGAAAGAGAACACAATTTGCTTGAAAAATGTCCTTTATTTCACGGAAAAAGTAAATGCATTAAAACATGATGGCCCTACATATGGATCCATGCACCTTGGGAAGAGTGCAGGATTTGACATGCAGTATGATAAAAATGGAAACAAAGAAAATTACTTTGACTGCCAAGTAACTTGAACAAAATATTCAACAGACCAGTTCTGGAGCTCCTCCCCAGGTACGCATGGGTGAATCCAGTTATCCAAATCGCAGTCACTATCCCCATCTGCATCTGTTTCACAAATGACGTTGTGGTCGAGCATTCCAGCGCTTGTGAATGCTATGGGCTTACGGCCTTGAGACCAGCTGGACTGTTCAGGTTGATATCCGAGACCAAACTTGTCATCTTTCCTTTCCATTTCCAGCAGCTTTCCCCAGCCCTGGGCGTTTCCGGATTGAACTACCTCCTGAACTACAACAACTGGAGACAAAGTACTGACATTGACCATCTCAAAAGCTTGGCAAAGTGTCTAATGGATCTCCCCATCCATTTCCACATACTTGAAGGTCGACAGATGGCTTATGAAAATATCCTCTTCTCCGCATACAGTAACAACTTGGCCGTCTACCATATACTTCAACTTCTGATGCAACATGGATGTTACTGCGCCAGCAGCGTGAATCCAAGGACGTCACAATAGACAACTATAAGCGGGTTGAATATCCATAACATAGTATGTGCTCTTGAACACCTGAGACCCAATCTTCACCGGTAGCTCCACCTCCACAAACACATATCTTCGTGACCCATCAAAGGCTTTCACAATCAAGTCACTAGGTCGCAAAACGATGCCATCAATATTCAGCTTCATTAAGGCCTTCTTAGGGAGCACATTGAGAGAAGAGCCTGTATCTACCAGGACATGTGATAGAACAACATCATTACACTCCATGGTGATGTGTAAGGCCTTGTTGTGATTACGTCCCTCAGAAGTGAGATCTCTATCTGTGAATCCCAACCCATGGCTGGCGTTTACGCTGCCTACCACGACCTCCAACTGGTTGACAGTTATCTCTTATGGTACATACGCCATTTGCAAAACTTTTAACAAAGCCTCCCGGTGAGCTTAAGCACACATCAGCAGCGACAAAATGGATATCTTGGACGAGGTCTGATTCAGCTGTTCAACCACCTTATAATCACTTTTCTTAATTATTCTCATGAATTCCTCGACTTCTTTTTCAAAAGTGCCCTGATCGGCATCAGGAGTTTCCACCTCTTCAGTTGCTATCTGCTTACCCTTAGCCTTTGCAGCAACTCCAGCTTCGGTATCACCCCTAATAACTTGAGGAGCAAAGAGACGCCCACTCCTTGTAAATCCACCAACTCCTCCGATATTCACAACAGTCGGGTCAATTGTCACCGCTTTACTTTCCACCTTCTGGCCTTCTACATATACATCTGAGCCATAGTGCCAAGGGATGGCCTTGTCATCAACATATGGAACTGGTCCCGGAACAGTAATGGTAACTGGACTCACCTCTAGAACATAGATAGTCACTGGCTCTCTCCAGGAAGGAACTTCGGCAGGATCAAAGTAAATTGTTACCGTAGACACACAATCGCCTTTATGGTCAACCCTGTCGAATTGTAGAGACCCCTCGTCAATCAAACACTGCAACCCAACTTTCAAATCCCCACAACCATTAACTGAATTCAAACAACCCTCACAGTCAAAATTACCACCTGGAAATACCTGCCCTTTCAAAAATTTGTCTTTTACCACTAACAACGAAATCTTCACTTCATCCACATTCAAGATCAGGTTCAACCTCTCGCCGTTGTCAACATCGTTTATCCGGGGCCCTCCATGATTTGGAATGGGGTTTGATGTAACATTTGGAGGTGGTGCGAAGTTAATTGCTTTTGAATCAATCAAGTTTTGGACCTTATGCTATAATGCCCTGCACTTCTCTGTTGAGTGCCCGGGAGCTCCTGAATGAAATGTGCATCTTGCATTAGCATCATACCCCACTGGAAGCTCTCTAGGTGGAGGTAGTGCTAATGTTCTCAACTGAATAAAATTCAAGTCTAACAGGCTCTGGAGTAGTGTTGTGTACGTCATCGGGATTGCCTCAAGCACCCTGTTAGCTGGACGAGCTTGTCTCTGTTGATAGGATATTTGTTGATAGTTATTGCGATGCGGCTACTGCTGTTGTTGTTGCACAGGACATGTGGGGATGGTGACAGCTGCCACCTGCTCGTAAGATCCTTTATATCCGCGGCCCCGACCTCGACCGTACACAACATTAATCTCTCCCTCCCTTTGTCGCTCCCACCAAATGACACAGGGCCAGAAGGGGTACAGACGCGAACGGTCGGTGAAGGAGAGAACACAAGGGTGAACTGAAAAGAGTCGCCAGCTAGACATTTTTATCCCGAAGGAAAGGTAATGCTGCATAAACCTAGGAAAGAAATAGACAAGACGGTCGCGAACCAGAGAAACTGAGAAAGGGGGTTGGTTACAACCTGGGAAGGTATTAGCACCCAGGTTGTCCGTCGTACTCGACGGGATCCACGCTTGAAAGTTTGTGTTTAAAGGGGTAGTGTCTGTGATATCTGCGTGCAAAACTGGAAAAGAATGTACAAGTGTCAGTGCCAAAAGAAATGTGAAGTGAAATAAAAGAGTGTCAGTGTAAGAAGAGAGTGTAATGCTCAAGGAAATGAGGCTTAAAGAATAATGCTGGAAGAGGGGGGAATATACAGGGACTTTTGTTCGATAACTGTTAAGTTATGCCTACGTATCCTCTCGTGCAATGAGGAATTCAGAACACCGTAGTTCGACTCAAAGAGACTGAAGAATGAATTGACTGATGAACTACCTGCTTGTCTATGCTCAAGTGTATGACCTATCTGGCTCAGGTGCTAACTGTCTTGCATAGACGGAAGAAGCAAGTTCTCGTTTATGAGTGAATGAGGTGAGAAAAGAATCCCGGAGGAGACGATTATTGTTTGCTTTTGGTGTTTTCAGTCTTTTATTGCTTTTGGAATTTGTCATAAGAAAATGAGCTTAAGCCTAAACCAAGGGTTAGTAAACTCATCACATCCTCCCTCTGATTAGGGGTAATGAGAATACCTTAAGTATGAAGTAAGCACCTCACACTTAATCACCATGATGTAGGATTAAGATCATTAACCTACTTGCATTTATTTAGATGTTTTTGGAGTTTTTGTTTTGTGTTAAGTAATGAGTTTAAGCCATAATCAGAGATTCAATGGACCCATTACACCATCCTAATAGAAGGATAATAGATGAGAACACTTAAGCTAAAGAAGGCTCCTCAACTCAATCCATGACTAGGGATTAACCTCATGACAAAACAAAGTCTTTATTAAAGTGGATTTTAGTTAATGATAAGGTTAAGAAATGAATTTTATGGTTTGTAAGGCAACTTGAGGGGGACTTGTCCATTAACACTAGGGTTAGTCCTTCTTAACCAATTAAGGAAGAATTAGAACCCTAATGCAAGGCCCAAGTTACAAGCTTGATGTCTTGATGATTATTAGGTGAATTGATTAAAGTATTTAAACACATTAAGGGTTTAACACTTAGGATTAAAGTTATACACTCCATCCTGTAACACCCCAAATTTGCCCTCTTCATTTTAAGCATCATATCATATCATATTCATCATACCCATACCATTTCTTCAGCATCATACCATGGAAATAGGAAGCATAACATTTTCATGACCTAGCATTAGGCATATGATCATCTGTGGGGGTTCTTGAAGCATCACATGCTATTGACAAGGGTCCCAATGGATTTGTTCAAGTCCTATGAGGGATCTACATTGCATTCACAAGTTCAAATTCATTTACAAAAGCTCAGAAGGATGGAAAATTATCAGGGAATTCAAGCTAGGGCAAGGCTCCTACACAATGATCCCAAGTTAGGGTGTGAGTTTCAGGCAGGGAAACTTTGTGACTTTGGCTATTTCATTTAGGCAAAGTCTCTCATATAACAAGAGGATCCTAAGTTTGAAATTTGGTGGGAAAATTCCTCAGAGAAGTCAGCTATTTCATCAGAAGTTCAAAGTACAACTTTTCTCTTGTATGAAGAAATCCTGATTAGGGTTTTGGGACAGATACTCATATCTTCTTAATTTTGACCACTTCTTATGGGCAAAGGCTCTCATTTAGTCTGCATGGCTCATGTATGATGTTTGAGGCAAAAATTCACTGAAGAAGTCAAGACTTGGTTCAATTGCTTAAAGGCGAAGCAAGAAAGTCAAATGTGCAGTCAGAAAAGTCAACATGAAGTTTTCAGAGTTTTTTTAATCAGGATTATCATTTTTGAGGTCATATTATGTCAAGGAATAATTCAGTTGAGCTTAAATGTCAAAAATCGGGAGTATGCAAAAAGTTACTAAATTTGGAAATTTGGAGGTTTCCATTTTTAGAAATTATTTGTACTTAAACTTCAGGCTATTATTTCATGTGCGAAAAAACTCCGAATGATTTTCCGGTAAACACGAAAGTTGTAGAGCACAATTTTCACTTTCCGAAAAGTCGTAGAACACCTTCATGGCATTTTAAGAATTCAAAATATGATTTTTAGAAGTTTGAGTGCATTTGGTTTATTTCAAGACATTTGTTAAGATATCATTGGTCCTCTTTCATTTTTATTTTTTGTATCACTACATTTTGTTTATTGCTACACAAATAGCATGTCCATTATTACTTCTTGCCGTGTCATATGTGTTTGGAAAAAGTTATTGGGTGTTGACATTTTTTTAGTGGAAAGTTTGGAGAAAGAAGAAAAAAGTAGTACCACAAAGGGCACATGGGGGGATAGCAAATTCGGCATGGTACCGCTGCATTAATGCCACACGCATATCTTCCTCTCCTCATTTTTCAAAAGGACACAATTCTCTCCTCACATATCACTCCCTTTCCTTGCCAGCACACTCAAAACTACTTCACACCACTCCTATCTCGCCAGCTCCCTCCCTCACATAATCTCCCTCACACTTTTTTCTTGCTTCCCACTCACCACTTTTTCTCATTCTTCTCTCCCTCACGCGACGTATTGGCCAGCTCACATTCTCTCTTTTTCTTTTTCTCCTCACGCCACTCACACTCACTTTTCTTCATGCACTCACATTTCTCTCACATCACTCTTCTCTCACGCACACACACATTTCCATAAATTTCATACTCTCACTCTCAAAAGCAGAAGGAGAGAGAGAGAGCACGAAGGCTCTGATTGGTGGTAACAAGTCGTGACTCACACCTTCACATAAAAGGGCCATCAGTCACATGGAAGGAAGAGCAGTCACGATTTTGGAGAGGGTGTTGTTTTCACCACAGTTTCGATTCTTCTAAAAAAGGAGATAGACTCCCGTTCTCTCTAAAAAAGGTTTGGTTGTGAGCTTTGCATTTTCAGATCTAAGTTCGTTGTTTATACATGATCCGTATCGTTCCTCAAGGTCTCTCAGCATAGCCGAATCGCATCTCAATCATGTTCTTTTGTTGAAAAGCTTGTGAAGTTTCATTGCCTTTATTTGGCTCAAAGAAGAACAAAGGAGGCATAAGGAAGCCATCTCAACCTCTGGATTTCTCTGAATCTCAATTAAAGCTCAATACCAGGTTTGAGAACCACCTCATTTTGGCTTCGGTTTTGGCTTTTTCTTACTTGTTTCATGGTGTATAGGCTTATTTTAACTTGTTTGAAGTATTGTGAAGTCCTGAAAGTTGTTAATTCGTGATTTGCAGTTTTGAGTGTCAAGCTTTAAGACATCGTATCTCTTTGTATGTTGTTTGTTTATAAAAACCATTGGCATAGTCGTGATCCTCTTGTTTGGGGCTCCATCTTTGGTCTTTGTATTTTGCTTTTTTATTGAGATTTGAGAGAGGTATGCGATGATGAAAATGGTGAGTTCATGCTGCGTTGTTGTTCTGTTTCCCTTTGGCTTGTGAGTTTTGATTCATGGCATGGGAAGAAGACGAAGTCGTGTTGGCTTGTGATTGGCTCGGGTTTATTTTATTTGTTTCTTTTATTTTTTATTTCACTTAAATGAAAGCTGGCCGGTTGAGGATAAGTCACATGAATTTTTTTGTTCACATCATTTATTTATTTTTGGTACTTGGAATAAAATAAGCTGAGTATTATTTAGTGGATATGAGAGTTCCGAATGGGCCTTGGACAATCCGCTAATTGCACCCCTTCCTGGGCCCATTTCCTTGTTAGCTGTTTTGTTTCTTTTCTACATACACCACCCTTCATGTCTTTATTGTTCCTTTTCATATTTTAAGTTCCTTTGTTAATTCAGTTCCATTTTAATTCGTATAAAATACAAACATTCATCCAAAAATTCTCAAATAAATCATAGATGTTTCTTTGTGTCTCTAAAATTTTGTCACATTTTTATTTTATTTTTTTTATTAATTAGTGTGCCAGAATTAAATCACCAATGTACATAGCTTCTTTTGATCCATTTCTTGACCAGCCTGTCTTGTTGATTTTCTATAGACTTCAATATTTGGAGTTTTGATCCCATTATTTTTGCATTGTGTTCCTAAGATCCTCTAATTTTCATATGATTTTTCTCAGATTTTTTAGAAATTTATTTCTTAAGTTTTGGTCTGGTGTCTTGTGATATAAGTTTTCTGTCCTAGCTTGTGTTTGTGCATTCGTTTGACCTAGTTCCTTTCTGAATTTTTGCAAATCCTTTTGGCAAGTTAATATAATGTGTTTTAAGATCATTTGGTTTCAGTTGTAGAATTTTTAGATAGCTGGTTGATTATTTGTGAATTTTTGTTCTCACCTTGTCCCGTTTTGCTTCTTTTGGTTCATTAGATCTCTTATAGGCTTAGAAGGGCACTTGTGCCAACTTCTTCTTCTCATTTGGGGTTCCTTTGGGGTATGAGTACCTTCCTGGCCCTAGGATAGGTCTTGTCTCTTCTGAATTTTTGAGTTTGCTTTATATTCAAGTCGTTTGTTTCTTTAAGTGTTTAAATTCTGTAGTTTGGTTTCGTTGCTTCTATTGTGACATTGTTTGGTATTGTGTGACTTCTCTCTTCACCTTGATGGCCTCTTAGGCCATTCTTCATACCATTTTGATTCTGGTTGTGAACTTTGTGCTTGTATTCATTTGTGTATGCTAACCTTGCAGGAGCTAGGGTAAGTGTGAGATGTGGGAATTGAGTTCCACATCTCCAATTCTTATCTCTTCCTTTTATGTTTATATGAACTAACCCTTTTTTGTTGGGCCTAGGCCTTTCTCATCCCTTCTTCTATCTTCTTCTTCCTTCTTCATCAGGGTAGAAACCTCACTAACCTTTAGGACATCCATGCATGTGAATACTTAGGATTATGTTAGTTCCCCTTTAGAATTTTTCCTTTGAGATCCTTTTGGTTCTTCTTCTCTTCTCATCTCATAACTCTAAAAAAACACTTTAATAAATTTGAAGTGATACATTGGTCTATAGCCTTATCCCATGAGGTATGCTTGTAGTCTTCCCATCTTGGGATAGTACATGTTTACCTTGTGACGCACAAGTCTGATCAAGGTATTTTCTTCATAAAAGAAAAGCATAAAAAACACTTCTTCATGTAAATAATCAAAACACTTAATAAGTAAGCAAGTTAGTGAGCCTAAACCCTAGTCTTTGGGTTCAAGTTTTGGGGATCTTCTCCTTACTTGAGTGTGCTTGTTCTATTATTCCATCTTGGAACGTAGTGACAAGTGCACATTCCATTGAAGAGAGCTTGAGTTCACTTCCTTGTGACACACTCATAAAAGCTTCTAAAAAACACAAACAAACAATAAGCGTCTTTCCTTCGGGAATTCTTTTCTCACCTCATTCGCTCCGTACGCGAACTTGCTCCTACTTGTCATCTTGCAAGACGGTTACGCACTCGTCGTCCGAGCCTGCAACACCTGAGCATTGACATAGGCAGTTCAAGCCTTTAATTCACAAGCAATTTCTTTTCTACCCCTAGTTAGGGGAACTACGGCGTCTCTGATCCTCATTATCCTGATGAGGTACGTAGGCAGCGGGGTAGGGCCCGTTCGAGCACAATCTTTATTTTCCCTACATTTTTCCTTTCGCTTTCTTATTTCTTTTCTTTCCAGTTCCAGTTTTCATTTCATTTTCATTTCTTTAGCTGCAGTTTTCATACTCTCACCCTTTGAAACAGTTTCTTTTGCAAGCGTGGATCCCGTCGGGTACGGCGGACGATCTGGGTGCTAATACCTTCCCAGGTCGTAACCGATTCCCGAACTCAGTCTCTTTGGTTCGCAGGACCTGTGTCCTTCCTCTTTCTTTCTTCTGGTTTGTGCAGCATTACCATTCCCTTTCTTCGGGATAAAAATGCCTGGCTGGCGACTCTTTTCTTTTTCCGCGCCACTTTCGCGTTTGTACCAGGATGGAAATCCCGGGAGCGACACATCCTAATAGAAGGATGCAGGCCTAAGCTTAATCACAAAGCCTTAAAACCTTGAAGGCTTAATCCTTGATTAAGAGATGAGAAGAGAAGACTCAAAGATGACACAAAGGTAAAACTAATGGGGGACTAATCAAACCCTAATTGTGATCATGCTTGGGTGTTCCTAGGGTTTATGAGGCTTGCAAGAAGATCTTCAAGAGAAAAGCCACCAAGGAAGAAGTAGGATGAAGGAAGAGAAGCAAGAAGAAGTAAGACAACTTACTTCACTTAAGAAGATAAGTTGCTTGAAGAAAGAAAGTGAGGAAGGAGCATGAATGAGCAAGCTCACTCTAATTCACAAGTAAAAGGCAGCAATGATGCATAAGAGAGATGAGGAGAGATTATGAGAAGTGAAGGCCAATTCACTTCTCAAACACTTACCACCTGAAAAGTTAGCAAAAAGAAATGAAATGAAATGAAAATGAGATGAAATGCAAAGATGAAAGCCAAATCCAGAAGCATGTTCATGATTCTAATGATGCAAAGAGATGACATAAATGTATGTCATGAGATGAGGATGATCATACAAAGGATGGGAATGCAAATGAGACATGCAAGAGGCATGAAAGTTTATGAATGCACATGAAATGAAATGAAAGCAAAACATGGAAAATGGATGATGCAATGATAAAACATGATTCTAATATGTCCTAAGATGTCTTATATGTCATGTGGATGCACAAAATGTCATAGCAAGTTCATGTATGCAAGTTTATGCAAGATGGATGCAAATGAAGATGCAGATTAGGGTTTATGTACAACATGAGATGCAAAATTCAAAATCAGAAGCAAATGGTAAGATAAAAAATTGAAAATGGAAGCAAAGGAACCCTAAACCTATACTAGTTCACTGCCCAAAGGGGAAGGTCAGAAGCTAAACCCTAAAGGACTTATGATTTTCCTAAGTTTCTAAGGTTTTAAGGATGATCCTAAAGGGAAAATGCCAAACAAATTGAAAATGAAAGATAAAAATGAAATAAAAATGTTTTTAGATGCTTGAAAGTATGCATAACATAAAGCAAAAAGAACCATTCACAAACTCACCTTAGATCAAAAGTTATAAAATTTTGAAGTTAGGGTTAAAAATATTCAAATTTAAGAACCCTAATTCAAATGAAAATTGTAAAAGTGTGATCAAAACCAAAAAAAAATTTGTTTTGTGAATTTTTAAATGTTTCCAAATGTTTGAAAATGCTCTCTGAATTTTTTTGGGATTTTTAAATACCTAAATGTATTTTTAATTAATTAATTTTCATTAATTAATTAAAAAATAATAATTTAAATGATTTAAAAATATTTTTTAATGCAAAAAATATAAATAAAAATATTTTTGGGTTTTGAAAATTAATAAAAGGTTTGATAAAAAATTTCAGAATTTTTAAATAATTTTTGCTATTTTAAATAAATACAAGAAATAAAATACAAAGAAAATAAAATAAAAATGAAAAGTATGCAATATGTGTGGCTCAGATCAAAAGTTGAGAGATCTAAAGGCCTTGCACGCAAGTCAAGCTGACCCAAGGTAATCAGGATCAAAGGCTGGAATTTAAAGTTGCTAAACGCGCGCAATCTGATGGCTGAGGTTCAAAGCTGGCTTAATTAATTATGTTTTATTTAATTAATTAGGATTAGGGTTTAATGAGACATCTGGACCGTTCACATGCACGCGGGAAACCTAATCTAAAGGCCAATATTCAAAGTTGCCTAACTAATGGGATTAGGGCTTAAACAAATTCAGGTGACCAGAACAGTGTTACAGTCATCTTCTCCGACGAGTCAAAATCCCATCTCCCTCCCTAAGCATCTAAAACATGATTTTTCTGCCCAAAAATGAACCCCACGCATCACTAAACCTAAATCTCCAAACAAAATCCATTTATCATTCATCAAACAGCCAAATCGAAACAAAACATTTCTAGGGTTGAAACTTTCAGAGACTCCATACATGCTCAATATCCCACCATTTTGAAAAATAAATACATCAGGATTACCAGCACAACATAAGGATTCGATTAAGAACTTAAAAAACAAGTTTCTGGGAAAAACGTTCTTGAGCTATACCTGAGATTGAACCTTCTAATTCTGGGCTTTCTGGCTCTTCCTTTGATGCAAGTCCACTCCTCTGAACCTCCTGATGATGAAATGAAGCTTAGAAAACTTTGAGAGTGGCTAGTTTTGAGATTCCAGCTCTTGTGTAGCAGATTTTGAGGTTTGTGTATGTGATGTTTCAGGCTGTTTTGGTGGTTGATTATTGTTCCTTGGATGATATATGACTTATTCGTGAAGAAAAAAATGGAAGTTTGATGGCTGTGGAAGAAGTTTCGAAGAGGTAAAGATTTTGACAGTTTTTGTGAATCCTGGCTTATAGGAGGATGCTGGCTTGTGTGTGTGTTTGTTTCAAGTCCTTGAGTTCCACATAACATGTTCTGATTGGGCAGAGGGTTGGTAATGTCACAGTTTGATTGGTATGGGCAAAGATGCAAAAGTCAAGATTTTGTGTACCTTGGGTATGGCTCGGGTCAGAGAAGATCTTAAGGCTTGTCTTGCTTCAGCTTGGATCAAGGAAGGCCTTTGGATCAGTTTTTGTGAGCTGGATGGCCTTGATCAAGAGTTTCCAATGTTCTTGCATATTTCCCTCTTTGGAATTTCTTGTGAATCAAGGCAAGGAAACTTATGAATTCTTGGCCAATTTGCAGCAAAATGAACCATATGAAGTTGTTATGATGCTTTGAGATCAATTAGCAACCAAACCAATCATTATAAGTTCTTCTTGCAAAAAGTTCCTTTCTTGAAAATTTATGAAGAATGCCTTATGGTAGCTTGTGATTCAAGGCATGAAGTTTTGTGAATTGGTGCATTTCTGATTTTGGCAAGTTGTAATGATGCATAAAGGTCATTTAAAAGTCACAAAATGGTTTGGTATGAGGTTTTGCAAAAATCTCTTTTGGCATAAAACATGAAATTAAGTGATTTTTGCCAACTTTGGAAAGCCATAACTTGAGTTCCAAAATGAATTAGATCTTGTTCTTGTACCTTTTGAAAATGTAATGATCCAATCTACAACTTTCATGACCAAGAATTTTTCATTTGAAGCATTTTTGGTTGAGAAAGAGGAGGTTGAAAAACTTTCCCAAAATGGAAAGTTTACATTACAAGTCATTTCCATATTTGGCAACTTTTGGTTTAGCCCACTTTTCTTCAAATTTGTGAACTTACAAGCACTTCAATGATAAAATAAAGACCATATAACTTCATTTTGATGAAAAATCCACTTTAGTCCCATGTTGGGGGGCCTCAGATGCCCTGATTTGGCTCTGACTTGCTCAAGAAGTTACTCAATGATTAGATGACTTCCACAATGAATATTTCCATAAAACTTGGTATGCATGATCCTTATATCATATAGAGACCAATAGAAACAAGAATGACCAAAAAATTTGGGGTTATGGCCTCTAAAACCAAAACCCTAATTTTAGGTCATTTGTGCAGTTAAGCCTGGCTCTGCTTCCATGCCTTTCTCAGTTCTTGTGATTTTCTGACTTTCTTGATCTTGGGAGGATATAATATGATGCTTGAACATACATGGACCCTCTTTAGATTATTGATGACCTTTGGAGTTGCTCAGATGGCTCAGGGATTGCTCAGATCACAAACCCTAGATGTAGATGACTTTGAACCAATGCAATGAACCAAAAATGCAACATGATGTGATATGGTTGAACTTATGCAAATGAAAAGATCACAAGCCATGGTGTGAACTTAGTGAGGGAAAATTTGGTGTGTTTACACCCTTCTTCATGGAGGTCCACTGAAAGCCTTTCTCACACCACTTGAGTTACCTGCACCATTGTCTTGGATCTTCCCCATTTTCAGAAGAGTTTCAACCCTTTCTCCAGCTATCACAATGTCGTTGAACTTTGTCACTGAACAAGACGCCAGCCTCTTAATAAACACCCCTTGCAGTGTTCCCATGAACATATCTTCCATTTCATTCTCTAACAAGGGAGGTTGCACTCGATCACTCTTTGAACCCTTCTTTAGCACTCTGAGACATTGTCTGCAACTGGGTACGATTTGGAGCCATATCCAAATTATACTGATATTGCTTCATAAACGCCTCAGCTAAATCCTTCCAGCTTCGAATATTGACCCTGCTCAGCTTCATGTACCATTCCAAGGAAGCTCCTACAAGACTATCTTGGAAGTAATACATCCATAGCTTCTCATCGTCTGTATGCGCATCAATCCTTCCCACAAACGACTGAAGGTGAGTTTTAGGGCACGCCGTGCCATTGTACTTATCAAAAGTAGGGACCTTGAACTTGTAGGGAATTCTCACCCCTGGCACCAATCCTAGATCAGTGATGTCGAACCTTAGAGAACTCTGAGACTGAATGGCACAAATCTGCTCAGCCATTTCTTCAAACCTCCTATTCATATCAACCCCTTGGCCTTCCACCTCATCCAGCAAGGTGAACTGCTCGTCCCGCCTCATCCATCTACATGAACTACTTGTCCTGCCCATCCATCTGCATGTTATGCACTCTAGCAAGGCTGAACCACATGAATTTCAATATGATGGGCTCCAGCCCCATTGCGATTACCTCCGTCTGCTGTCCCATTGTTCCTGGCTTGATTGTTCTCCACCATTTCGCGTAAACTCTCTTTAGTTTGACCCATCCCAACCATGAGGGTCATGAAATTGTCCATTCTCGTCCTTAAGTCATCCAGATCTGCTTGCATCTGCTCCATTGCTCTTTCTCTGTTCACCTTTGTAGGGTATCTGTGCACCGTTGACTGTCTCTGAACCTTCTTGGGAGCTATATTGCCTGAAAGTGACATGAACATTAGAACACTGGAGAAATTCCTGCAAAACAACAAACACATTATATGCATGCAATGTAACTATTCCTATTTCCATGTTCAGGCATTAATATGCCCCAATTCTGGTATTCTTTGACAGAAAATACTCCAGATGACTTCGTTGGAAACTAACTTTTCAAACTCTTTTGAGGAGTATTCAGACCCTGGTGTCTTAGGACCAACAACTTTGCTCATTCAGAAACGGTAACTAGAAAGTATCATTGCATTATGTGAACAAGCCACCAACGGACAGAGTCATAGACATAAACAGAAATCCCAAAAAGGTTACAATTCAATGCAAAAGACAGAAAGATAAAGCAAGACTCCTACAACAAGCCTGTAGGTAGTCTGGATACAATCAACAATAAACTAAAACCCTAGGCTAAAAGGAAGATCCAGGCTCCTCTTCTGCATTCGCCACCTTCGTCTGGTTCTTCTTGACGTCTGCTCTCAGCTTAAGATCTGCAATCTCCTTCATTGCTTCCTTCAAGGCTAGCTGGGTCTGTTCCAATTGTTAAGTCTTTTCCCTTCGTATCTTGTGAACTTTTTCGACCTCTTCTTTCTTGAATGCCATCTGCGCTTCAGAGAACTCTTCCTTTTCTTTGTACTTCTTCTGCTCCTGTTCTCTTTGGCCTTGTAATGAAGTAATGGATTGACGAGCTTCTCTGAGAGTCTTCACAATCTTCTTATTCTCCGCTTCTCTCTTTGACTCTGTTAAACCCAATCTCTGAAAATGAACTTCTCTCCCAGCAAACTCCTTTTCCTTAGCTTCTAAGGTAGCCTGCGTCTTCTGTAGCTTTTCTTCTGCTTCTTGCTTAGCATGATTGGCACGGTGATACAAGCTAGCCATCTCAGAATTCTCTACCCGAACCTTGTGCAACTGAGCTTCCAACTTCTTGTAATCTTCAAGAGAAACAATGGTTTGTACCGGTACCTCTTTTGGATATAGTGGAGCCTCAAAAGAAAATGGAAGGAAGAAGGTATCAACCCTACCTTGTATCCAAGTAGCAAAAGAGGGATAAGTCTTAGGGTCTACCTTTCCGAATTCTTTCTTACCCTCTCTAACCTTTGTTTCCCAAGCTTGAGATACTTGAATAACCAACTGCTCATTATCTTCAGCCGGAAAATATAGAGTCTTAGCTATTTCTTCATCTGACGGAGGATCCTTCAGTGGATAACCAAATTGCTTTCCAGATAGCACAGGGTTATGACTTATCACTCCCCTCCTACTTAACAAAGGCATATAGGGGAACTCACCACACCTTGTAATAAACTCCTTTCTCACTAAGCGTCTGCTACATACCCAAGTTATGTTGTCAGATGTTAACCCCATCAATCTTCTAGCCCACTTCCATTCTTGCTTAAGATCTTTGAACGGTCCTGACTTTGGAAGCTTCTTAGCAAACCACTCGGTGAACAATGGAGCACAACAATTTACATACCCCTTTCCCTTCTCATTTCTGTGATGGACACCGAAGTAAGCGTCTCCCAACAACGTAGGCACCTGGTTTCCTTTAATGAAAAGGGTGATAGCATCCAAGATTACCCATCCTTTTTCTCCTGGGAACAGACTTATCCCATAGACCATTAATGCTAACAGCGCACTGAACTCTAACCACTTCCCTCCCAAAGCAAACAAATGAGCTTCTGTGATAAGAAAATCCAGATTAAATCCTTTCCCCTTACTGGCTTCCAACTACATCTTCACTCTAAGCATACTCAAATGACAAGCACCTGCAATGTCCTTGTACGGGGGACACTTCTCCGCAACATAATAGGGAACACCATTCTTGATAGGAATCTTCAGGATGTCAGAAATCTCTTCCATAGTGGGAGCCAAGACGTAGTCAGCAAACACAAAAATTCTCAACTGAGGGTTATAAAATTGCAACAAAGAATGAAGAACAATGAATACCCTGAGGGTCACAAAAATTCTCTCTGGTCAATAGTAGGTTTGTTCATGTAACCCAAGATCTTCCCATACTGGCTTCTGAAATCATCTGAAACCTTGTCACTCATCAAGCCCACCATTTTCTAAATATCCTCGGTTTCTGGTTGTGGGAAAGTGTAATGAGCATTCCTTTTTCTGGGTATCTCTTGGACTTCTGTCATCTAGAGGAACAATGAATACCAGAACTGGGTGAAAAGAATAAATGATGACCTGTAATGGAAACACAAACAGTTAATGCAAGTATGATGCGATACAAATGCAATCCAGGCATATGATCAACGACCAGGACTGTCTGGATACGAAACACTGGACCCAAGGGACAAAGAACCAAGATCCTCTAAATAAAGCCCCATGAACAAGAATTCAGTCTCAAAAGCCCCAAAATCAGATATCAGATGACTTAAGAACTCCAAAATCCATGTAGCCTTATCGAATCATAGAAATATACTGGCAATGAGGAATGATGAGGTCAAGGGTTCCTGCAAACCTGTAAAACCCTCCCAATCTCATAGGTGTGCTCCAGGTCAAACATCACGGACTCTCAAAAACGAATAGCAATAATACATTCACCACTTCTGAGAAATCGCTCATGACCAAATCAGGGAATTGGTTTGGCATTATGTACTACTCAGGGAGGTCTCAGCGTGAGTCCGGGAAAAACAAGCATCCTTTATATGTTACCAGCTTCAAGCGTTGGAATCGAGAAATAATAGTACATTCATCCCGAAGGGTACAATACTATCGTCATACGACCATATGCTTTGACTGAGTTCCTATAAAAGAACCAGGCCATCCTATGCGAGTTCCCAGTGGGCCCTCGGGTGCGAATGGGTTTTCCACAAAATATGGTCTGCCACTGTCACCACTTGAGAGGGATGTTTCCACAAAGTTCCTCAATGATTGGTCCCCAGATGCACATAACTATCGAGGTTGTGTATGACCCCAGAAAGATTTCGGCATAAATACATTTCCAAGACGGTCGCAAGTCTGGGTGTGGAACTTACTACTACCAACATAGCAAGATGCCATGAAGCCAAAGTGACTGTCCACTCTAAGTCCTACGGTGCACTCGAGCCCCGGTTATGAGCTCATCTCTTAGTAACATTTCCCAATCCCACAGAAAAAAAGGAAACCAGCACAGCCAGACAGTCCAGTATAATATATGATGCATGAAAATAAATACTGAAAATTGTAAATAAAACTGTAAAAAAAACAACATTAAAATAAACACGCAACAACAAACAATCAACACCCAATGAAATAGAAACACGCAAGCGCTAGGAGAGACTCCCAAAGGGAACCGAAGATACTCTGGTGCCATCACCAGCAGAGTCTCCAGCTATGGCTCCCTGGATTTCCATCCTGGTACAAACGCGAAAGTGGCGCAGAAAAGAGGTAGATTCGCCATCCAGACATTTTTATCCCGAAGGAACGGGAATGGTAATGTTGCACAAACCAAAGAAAAGAAAAGTAAGGACACGGGTCCTGCGAACCAAAGAAACTGAGTTTGGGAGTCGGTTACGACCTGGGAAGGTATTAGCACCCCATATCGTCCGCCATACCCGACAGGATCCACGCTTGCAAAGAAATTGTTTCAAAGGTTTAAAGAATGAAAGTTGTTGCAAAAGAGAAAGGACTGAAACTGGAGAAAAGAAAAGAAAGAGGACAATGTAGGGAAAATAAAAGAGTGTGCTTGAACGGGCCCTACCCCGCTGCCTACGTACCTTACTATACAAGAGGATCAGAGTCTCCGTAGTTCCCCTAACTAGGGGTAGAAAAGATGGCTTGTGAGTTAAGGCTTGAACTGCCTATGTCAATTCTCAGGTGTTGCAGGCTCAGACGACGAGTGCGTAACCGTCTTGCAAAATGACAAGTAGGAGCAAGTTCGTGTACGGAGCGAAGGTGATGAGAAAAGAAATCCCGAAGGAGATGCTTATTGTTTGTTTGTGTTTTTTATGAGCTTTTATTTGGTGTGGCACAAGAGAATGAACTCAAACTATTTTCCATGGAACATGTACTTGTCACTACATTCCAGGATGGAATAACAGAACAAGCACACCAAGTAACGAGAATTTATCCAAAACTTGTTTCCAAAGGCAAAGGCCTAAGTTCATTGACTTGTTGAATTTATTAAGTGTTTCAGTGATAAAACTGAAGAAGTATGTTTTATGGTTTTCTTGATGAAGATGACCTCATGATCCGACTTGTGCATCATGCTAGGCAAATGCACTATTCCAAGATGGAATGAATACATATTCCCCATGGAATAAGGCTATTACACAAGAAGTCACTTCTTTCTTTATTAATATTTTATAGGTTTGGTTTGAGATGAGAAGAGAAAGAACCAAAGGAGCAAAAGGCAAAAGTCTAATGGGGAAAGACTAATCCTAATATTAGCATGCAAAAAGTGGTCCTAAAGATAGTGAGGTTTAAACTATCCTAAGAGAAAATAAGAACCAAAGAGGAGCAAAAGAGAGGAAAAGAAAGCTAGCAAGCAACTTATTCCTCTAAAGGAGATAAGTTGCTCCTAAAGGGGGAAGAAAAGAGTTGCATCACATGATGGAATAAGGCACATCAAAAACCACAAAGTGAAAGCAAATTAAAAAGGAAAGGGGAAGAGTTGAAATGTGAATAAACATCCACACTTCTCTTACCATGAGCCCCTGCAAGTGTTAGCAAAAATCCAGCATATGTTCATCAATACAATCATGGAGTTAGCATGCTCAAAGTTCAAATCAACAAAGATCAAACAACATGCAAAAGTTTGCACATAAAAGCATTTACGTGTCGAGAACATGGAAGCATACATCAACCAGCAAGAAAATCACCATAAACTAGCATATTCAATGATCATACAATGATCCATGGCAATTAAGACAAGCAAGGGGATCAAACAAGCTCAAAACAACTCCAAAATGGCATTCTGCATCAGTGTTAACCGGTTAACCCAAAGCGTTAATTGGTTAACCAGTTCAAACCTGCAGCAAAATACGCAGAAAAAAGGTGCGTTAACTGGTTAACCCAAAGCGTTAACCGGTTAACACTGTAAAAATAGCAACAATTTCCTGCAGAAAATCAACTCAAATCCAACTTATTCAAATAATTCCACACCAGACCAGCAATCAATTAAGCATGAAATAAATGGATCAATTCACATTAATTGACATCATTAAGCTCCTGAACATTAGCACACGGATCCGGATACAAATCAACCAATCAATTCAAGTAACACAAGAAAAAACACAAGCACATGGTTGATCTAAAGCACAAGCATGCAAATAAGCTAAAACAGAGCTAGATATGAATTTAACCAACCTACAAAGCTGAGGTATGCTTTGGTAGTTGTTATTTGAGCTGGAAATGAGATATTTCGCGGAAAACTTTGAAGATCCGGTGCTATGCTTCACACTCCATGCAAAATAAATGCAAGCAAAGGGTCTTGATGTAGAATTTTGGCTCCAAAAGCACTTCTAATTTCCAAACCAGATCTGAACCACCCAATAAACCTGCAAAATGATGCAAAGAAGCTATGGATGGAGGTCTAGTTCCAAGATCTACACACTTTAAGGAAAATTTATGTGATCTTCAAAGAGGAACTTTGAGTGATTTGGAAAATTAGAAGAAAAAAATGAGAGAATGGTGAGAGAGATCAAAATTCAGAAAAATGAAGAGGAATGAATTATGAGGGGAGTTTTTTCTCTTGGTTTGGAGGGAAATGGATTAAATATGGTTTAGGTTTGGGGCCCAAAATTTAGGCTTGGGATCCAAAAAATATGGTTTGGAATTGGCTTAGAAAGTAATTAGGACCTAGCATTGGAATTAGGCTTGGATAAATGCTCTAGATCCTTCTCCTTAATTCAAATGAATAAAAATTGAAAAAATTGGAAAATTGGAGCCAAAAATACTTGCTGAATTTTGCTGCTGGAAATCAAAATTCACAGTCGTTAACCGGTTAACACAAAGCGTTAACCGGTTAATGCCAGTTAATTTTGAATTTTCCCTCCACTTGGTGGGAAACCTCAATAATAACCCGGCGCCAACTGTTTTGACCTGATTTTGATCCTCCATCTTTTTTAGGGCCTTTACCATGATACCAAACTTGTATAACATGCCCTGTGAGCTTCTTGCCAGGTCACCATTCTCCTGATTTTGACTTGCAGCGCTTCAAATTTCCCGGATGGCTGATCATATGCCTTATGCTTGAACATGCAAGTGTTATGCTTCATCTTTTTATGTAAATATGCTAAGGACATGAGATGCTTATGATGATTATGATAGGATGATGATGCTAACAAGAGAGGGAAAATTTGGGGTGTTACACCCAAACATTGCTTGGTTCGCCAATTACCTCTTTGTCCCATTGGAATCCATGTGTCGGATGTAAGTACATAGAGCAATAGGTGTTGTCCGACGCTATCAGGTCGAAGTCAGCTGGGTTGCAAAGAGCTATGTGGGCCAAGTTTTTGTCGAAGCTTTGACTAGTTATGCCTTTCACTTCAGTCATGAAATAACTTTGATCTACCTCAATATTTTCGACGATCCCATCAGGACGCCATATGACTATCCTTTGGTGCATCGACGATGGTACCGCTCCTACTCCATGGATCCACTCCCTACCTAGCAGCAAGTTATAATTCACCCTTGATGCAATAACTATGAACATTGTTGGTCTGGTGATGGTGCCAACTGTCAGATCTACTTGAATGACACCCACGGTTGTGCCCAATTTTCCTTCATAGTTCAATAGGACCATGTTGTGTGGTTTTGCATCATAGTTATTTTTGCCAATTTTCTTCAACATATAGTGGGGAATTAAGTTTACAGCAGCCCCTCCATCTACTAGGATTTTGTTGACGCCTGTGTCTTTGAACTTTCCTTTTATGAACAAGGGTTTCAGATGTCCCTTCATTGAATCATCTGGTTTTTCGAAGAAAGCATTTTGTTCTTCGACACAGCCGTTATTCATGATATAGTAGCATACGGGTCTTGGCCCCACTGTATTATCCATCAAGGCATCTTCTTCATCCTCTACTTCCATTACTCTATCGTTGTCCCTGGGAAGTACAGAGACTACATTACAAATAACTTTGAATGAGCCCTCTTCGTCAGACTCGAAACTATCAGTAGCTTCGTCAGCTTCTACCACTATGTTGGTAAGCTTTGACAATGCTAGCCGGTTGATGGTGTCTTTTCCTTTGTGGAGCTTGTCGTTTTCTGCCACATGAGTGTTTCTGCTGGATTTTGCTTTGTTTTCACCAACATTTTTCTCCTTGGCCTTTATTCCGTTCGTTGCTTCTTTCTCATTTCTTTTTTGCCTCTGGAATCTCCTCCATTGATATTTTGACATAGGGTTCTTCCCTTTATAGTTCTCTGAAGGATATGTCTTGTGCCTCTACTTCTCAGCTTCCTTTTTTATTTCGATTGAGGATTCCCTTTTAACATCAAAACTTTTCCATTCTCTAGGCCTCTGGGCGTCCCTAATGGGTTGTACCCATCCATCATTAGGTACTTTGCTTGAAGGCTTGTAGGTATTCTGGTACCTGCCCCCAGGGCTCTGGAAGTGATATCTGCTTCTCCTCGGATCATATCCACTGGCTTCGACTGCTGGCTTTTGAAACCAATTACTCCTTGCCATTGGCTTCTCTACTTCCTCCAAGTTTTCTGCCGCCTTTCTGTCGAAAATGGAGCTGCAGCACAGACATATCATCACTTCAGTATTCTTCTTTTGGCACCTTTGGATAAACTCTGCCAAATTTTCACATTCTTTTGGATAGGCTGCCCTTTGGTACTCCTCTCGATGACATTCCATCTCATTCTTTCCTTTGTTCTTTTGAGAAGCTTCGACCATGTTAACATCCAACCCTTGCCTATCAGCAAGACTTAATTTGTCCATCTTCTTTATGAGAGCCTCTTCGACTTCGCAAGATCCCTTTGAAGTTGGGACACTCTTGGTTTGGGCTGCTTTCTCTTTAGGATCTTCCATAGTTCTGCGAAGTATCCCATAAGTGATTTTTGGTGGAGGGCCTTCAGCAGCCTCAGCTGTGATTTCCATATTGTCTTTATTTGCAATCTTACCTATGCTGGTGAGATTAATAGTGTCACTGTTAAGGCCTTCAGTGACCTCTTTCGACTGGCTGCATTTCGTTGATGTTGATCTTGGCGCTAGCAGGAGAACTGTATTTTACCCAGTAGTCGAATTTTCCACTAGGCTCTCCCAAGGTATCCCAGACTACCCCATCTGCAGCCAATTTGTTGACTCTTTTGTGGAAGCTTTAAGTATCTCCATTCCTTAGATGCTTAGCGTCTTCAATGACTCTGGACTCACCTTGGTGGTCGAAACCCTCAGTGGCTTCAACCTTACATTGGTTGTTGAAATCTTCAACAGCCTCGACATTGCTTTTCTCTTCAAGATCCTCAGTGACCTTGATCAGAACAGGCGTAGTCAATTCATCTCCTGGTACTTCCTCTATGTTGTGGCGAATGGGGGAATCTTAAGTGACTCCCACCATGTTGACAATGTTGTCGAAACCTTCAGTGGCTTCAATCAAATCAAAACTGTGATCTGACATTTTTTCTATCTCGAGCATATTCATGTCGAAAGGTTCAGCATAATTAGCTTCCACTACTTGTACATGGGTCGCTTCAACCCTTGTTTGTTGTTTTGGTTTCTCTCCAAACTTCAGCCTTCCGTCCTGGATTGTATTTTGAACTAGGTCCCTGAAAAGGAAACATTGAGAAGTTTTATGACCTAGAAAATTATGGTACTTACAAAAACCTCTCTTTTTCTGTTGGTCAATAGGGGGTTCTTTTACACCCGGTGGTTTTATTAGTTGACCATTTTTTTACCAACAGATCAAATATTTCGTCACACTTGGTGACGTCGAACGTGTATGTTCTTTTAGGGAACTTATTGTTCTTATCCGTTTCAACAGGATTCTTCCCATTTGACGGAGCTAACATCTTGCAGGAATATCGGGGGCCTTGTTTTAATTCTGCCAGGTCAATTTCTTGTTCGTCAAAAACGATTGGTTCGTCTTTGTCATAGTCATCATTTTGACGCATTCCTACATAGGCTACCCTTTCTTTTTTGCTTTTGTTAGCCCTATATTTCTCAGCTTTCAATCTTTCAATCTGCCTTACCCTATCTGTCAGTTGTGCCATATCTCTTAAGTATTGGGTGTCTAGTTTCTTCCTTATGGAATAATATAAACCTCCCGCAGCCATTTCGACAAGTTCTTGCCCTGGCACCTATGTGAAACATCTTGCCTTTAGCAATCTGAATCTATTGAGATAGTCATCAATGGGTTCTGAGAATTTTCTTTTTACACTAGATAATTCTTTTAGACTTATTTTTGTTTGTCCCATATAAAACTACTCATGGAACAACCTCTCCAATTGAGTCCATGTATGAATGGAATTCGCTGGTAGGGATGTAAACCAAGTAAAATCATTTTTTGTTAAGGAACTTGGGAAATATTTTATCCTCAAGTTCTCATTTTGCGCTATTTTGCCTGCCTCTATCAAATAACGCGTTATGTATTCTATGGTGGATTCACTAGTATCCCCTGAAAATTTAGTAAACTTGGGGATCTTCCACCTTGGGGGAAGTTCCTGTTGTAGGATATATTCAGACAGTGGGGAAATATAATTAGGCCTTTGTAACCCCACATTTACCCCATTTTGCGCCATTATCCTTTCAACCATGGCTGCCAGATTATTTTCGACAGGTGGATTATTGTAAAGCATTCTTTGTTGCAAGATGTCATCAGCATCTTTCCCTCTCTAGACTAACAATCTCCTAGGTTCTTTTGGCATGGGAACTTCGACGCGAGGCTATTCGACAAACTCTTCTTGAATCCTACGATTTGCCTGAGGGTTGGCCACAACTCTCTGATTTATTGTTGGTTCTTCTTCGACGTTGATTACTGGATTATGGACCACCTGCTCTCTCTGTCGAATTTGGGGTACTCCAAAGAATTCAATAATACGCACCATTTGTGTTGCCAACATTTGGTTTGTTTGAGTGGTGCTTTGTATTAAAGGGTTAAATACTTCCCCCATTTGTTGAGTCAACCTATGGACCATTCCATGGTTGCTTTCGTCCATTTGTTGACGGATTGCCTGCACAGAATTAGTCGTAATTGCTGGCATATGGAATCCTGGGGGTTGGTTTGGTCTACTAATGTTTCCACCATAACCTGAACCTTGTAACGGCGAAGACAAGTGGGCCACGATATCAGAATATAATGGTGTTGCGTTATGTAAACTAGCCATCATTGAAGTTGGCATTCCATAAGGTTGTTCCCTTCCAAACATGGGTGTGGGAAAATTGGATTGATAAGGCCTGAAGTTATTTACCCCAGGAGGAGGAGTACTAAAGGGTATCGAATGTCCTATGTTGAAGGAACTAGGTCCACTTCGAGACAACGACATTCCTAGTATCGAACCTGATATTGAGGGATTTCCTCCTTCTGAAACGTGGAGTGTTTCCACATTCCCTCCTGTCAAAGGAATGGAAGTGGAAACTAGAATTTCATCATTATTTATTGGCGGTGGGATAGCCATCTTCCTAACTCTAGTCCGCCTGGGTCTTTCTACGTTATTTTCTGCTACTTTTCCGCTATGCAGAAACATACAACGTTATAATCACACGTAGTCTGTTCTTAAAGCACTGCTCCCACTGGGTGTGCCAATTTGTTCGTTGGTATTTCTGGCAAAAAATCTCTGGTTAACCAAATCTCTTAGAAAACGGTGACTGATAGGACCAACTAAACAAATCCTAGGACTTCGCGTGCTAAGAATCAAATGAAAGATAATCTAAACGTGGTGTTTATATATATTTGTCGAAATGTTTTAGAATAAACTAATTGTTGTTATTTATATTGAAGTTGAAGGTGTTTATATATTTGAATCTACTAACGCGTTTGAAGACTTTAATAAAAGAAAAATTAAAGTTTAACATGAAGATAAATGATTGCTTTAATGTAAACTGACTGAAATATAAACATTGCTGGAAACATGAATGGAAACTAAAGAACAAACAAAGAATACAGATTTAAACAAGAAACTTAAAGCTCTTATAACTTGAAATAAAATTGGTGTTGATACGTACATTTCCAAAATAATTTCTCTTTTTTCTTTACACACGAGTACTTGAGTAAATTTACAGGAATTTGTACAATCTATTTCACACACTTTTCACAAAGCAAAACTATCCTATTTATATACAAATATCATAACCTTCGAACAACGGTCAAATCCTAAACGAATTCCACTTGGCATTGTGCATGCTAATGTCTTATGAAAACCTTCCACGTCCCTTTTTACCAAACGAGAACAATTATTCGTGCAAAAACTGCTCTTCGACAGATGAAACGATGTGTCTCTTTGTAACATCAAGTTGATTTCCAATTCAAATCCAAAAATCCTTCTACCAGATTCTCCTTTGTCGAAGCTCTTCATTGTCGAAATAACAACAAAACTTTATCCGTAGTGATGTGAAGAACTTCCAACCAGCAATCCAGCGCCTCTTTCGACAAACCACTTTCGACTTATCAAACAAATCATCACAAAACTTCTCGAGATTCGGGACATGTTTGGAAGAAAGAGTGATCAATTCGTCAAAAGATCTTAATAAAAGCTATTAAAACTTTTATGGACCAAACTCATGCTGTCGAAAATCCTATGCATACACAACCTTGTCCTGATTTTTTGTTATTCAACTAATGATAAAAAGTTTAGATATTCGATTTTGAATAAATCGACGTTATCTAAACTAATATGAAGCCATATCTTTATTTTCAATCTTGTCCCGAATTATTTTTATTTGGCTTATGATAAAAAGTTTAGATATTCTATCTCGAATAAATCGACGTTACCTAAACCAATATGCGGCCATTCCTTTATTTTCTTTATTATTTCTTGATTTACTTTATTTTTATGGTCGATGATATAACAAATGATTACGACTAGACCATTTGTTTACTTAATAATTGTTCGATTATTCGATCACCTTTGCATTACGATTTCGAAGTTAACATTCAATTTAACTTTCGAAAACTGTTTGGTTGCATAAAGCAATGCTCGACTTCTCATAGAATGATTCCAACATTGAATCGATTTTTAGATAGTTAAAGAGACATATTTCAATGCTTTCGATTTAATCTCAAGCTCCAAATACTTCGTATATCTTAGGACACTTCACACACGCTTCCTCTTGGGAAAATACAATGAACCATTTTATTTCGTGCAATTCCATGTAACTTATTTTGTACCCCTCTCCCGATTCTGATGTATGTCATTTATTTACTCGTTTTTTCTTCTTCCGTGAACCCTTCGTCCAACTCCAAGTGGTTTCACTCGCACACTCGCACTTCCCATAGGTTTTAGTTTCGTTTACTAGGTGCCATTTATAGGACTAGGACTCGATCCCACGTAACCAATCAACCCTTACACTCCATTTGCATTCACCCTTATCGAGCGCTTAATGCCTCGCAACTGACCTACCCTTTGACCAAAACAATTATTTTAGATCCAAACCCTTGATCCAATGTCAAGTGGTCTTAGGTAATAAAACACATTAATAATACGAGAAGAATTGTACGCCACGAGCCTTAAGTGGTAGAAAGAGGATAATGGGAATCCCGTTACTTGCTCCGATTATTCCGTCGCAAGACACTTGGCTTGTTGGTTCGGAATAATCCCCTCTACCCATAGTATTTAGTGCAATTTGACTCCTAAATCCTTTTTTGAAATAAAGATAAATAAAATCAACAACCATCCGTAGTGAGCCGAACTACGAAGCTCTAACTTTTCCATTGCACGAGGGAATATGTAGGCACACGAATCTCAATCCTTGCCGAGCACTTAGGATCAATAAAACTTATAATCTAAAATCTTTTCGCTTTGCAAGTAACTCATTAGGCATAAACATTCTTTCTCGCGTAACAACTTAGATGGTTTCCGTTGAGTATAATGGACGTGAAGGGTTCTAATACCTTCCCTTTGCATAACCGACTTCCGAACCCAGGCAATGGTTACGACGATCTTATCTTATCCCTTTCTTCCCGGGTTTTATCTATATTTTCCCTTTCTCTCTTCAGGAATAAATCAAAATTAGATGGTGACTCTCATGTCAGCCCAATCGCGACCGTATTCGCGAGGATCATATTTTTCAAGGTATGACATCTTGGCGACTCTGTTGGGGAATGGTTCATCCCTATACAAGTCGAGCCTAGTCTAGGTTGTTCCATGCTTGTTTGGATATTTTCCTTTATGTATTACTTGCTTATTTTTGTCGCTTTCTTTATCGCTTTCAATATTATTTATCTTGTGGTTCCTTGGTACTATTGAATCGTTACTTTGATTGCAAAAAAACTTGAGTGAAAGGATCTATACCCGAGCTTACGAGTTAAACTTGAGTGAAATGCTCTAAACATAGATTAGGAACTCAAGCCAACATCGGAAGAAGAATGCAAAATAATGAGCAACATAACAAAAGGGTTAGAGAAGACCTCGATGAGTTGAAAGGACACATGGATATGCTCATGGAAATTATGCAAACATTATTGGCTAGGGAAGCTCAGTCTTCGAGGATTGTCATACATCAAATTAATTTTACCCTGATGGGTATCGTTTCCCAAGCTGTTTATGAAGATCCTTACTTTTTGCACCATGCTGCTGAATCTTTTGGAAAGTCCTTTGAAAGTTTAAAAGGAGGAAGAAGGTTGAGACAAAAGCTGAAGATAGGGTACCTCGTCGCAGAAAACAGTACTATGATCAACCCTATGTGAGTACAACTCCTCCTCTAATTAATGTTTCACCAGTTCAGGCTCCTCCACAAAGGAATGCTCGTCAGAATCAGACTCACAATCCCAGTCCTAGAACTCAAATTGATCCTATTCCCATGAAATATGCAGAGCTATACCCTTACTTGGTTCTGAAAGGTCTTATCACAACTAGACCACTCACTCCTCCGAATACTCTTCCAGACAGGTTTATGACTGATCTCCATTGCCCATTCCATGAAGGAGCTGCATATCATGATATTGAACATTGTTATGCCTTCCAGCATCGAGTTTAAGATTTGGTCAGAGGAGATGTGCTTACCTTCACACTGAAAGGGACTCCCCAGGTTGAAAGAAATCCCATGCCAGAGCGGAGTGGTTGAAGACTTGGCCAGAGAATTAATAGTTACTACCTAAAGCCAATGGATCAGATGGGAAAAATCATCCTTGTTGTTGATTAGACACTAGGCCTCGTTTCTTTTCAGTTTTAATTTCCTTGTTTGTATTGAGTGTACTTGCTTTAAGACAATTTCGTTCTTTAATGTTAATGTTAATGAAATGAGCATTGCATATTTTGAATCAATTCATTCACTTTCATATTTGTGCATATTCATGCTTTCCATTTTAAAAAATTCAAAAAAAAAATACAATATCTTAAGAAAAGATTGGAGGGAGGATGAAAAAAAACGAAATACCTAAGGTGTTGAATGGTATATGTCGTACCTCGAAAATGGCTACGATAATCGCGCTGACCGCGGAACAAACGAAAAAACTGAGTCGCAATCTGATTCTATTTATTCTAAGGAGATAAAAGGAAGATATAGATAAAACCTAATAAGGAAAGGATGTGGTTGTTGGAACCAAAATCTTAGTTCGGGAGTCGGTTACGCAAGGGGAAGGTATTAGCACCCCGCACATCTGTTGTACTCAACAAGAACCTCTTAGTCTAGTTTACGATCGAGTGGTAGTCTATGTTATTGTCTTTTTAAGGGTAAATGATATGGAAAATGGGTAGTTGGGTAGTTTTCATCCTAGGGTGCTCGTCAAGGAGTAAGATCCGTGTGCCTACATATTCCCTCGTGCACTGGGAAAGTTAGAGCCTCGTAGTTCGTGGTTCTACTTTTGGTTGATTTTTTTTAGAGGTTTCAATTGCTCGCATGCGAGACATATGTCTCATATGTGAAAAAAACGAGTAAATTCATCGAAGATTCAATGTCCTTCTTCTTCACCTTGTTTTGATAGTTATTAAGTATTTTGATTAACTAAGATCACTTGACGTTGGATCAAGGGTTTGGATCTAAGTAACGTCTTGATTAAAGGAAGGTCAGTTGCGAGGCACAAAGTCCTCAACAAAGGTGAATGCAAATGGAGTGTAAGGGTTAATTGGTTACGTAGGATCGGATCCTAGTCCTAAGGGAGGCTCCTAGTAAGCGAAACCAAAACCTAAGGGAAGTGCGAGTGTGCGAGTGAAACAACTTGGCGTTATACCAAGGATTCACGGAAGATGCAAAAACGAGTAAATAAACGACATACATCGGAATCATGAGAGGCTGTAAACACCCCAAATTTGCCCTCACTCATTCACACCATGGATTGTGATCATCCTCATATGCATAAACACAATATTATCATCTCACATCTCATTTTTTGATTCACTGCATAGTTTCTAAGGCATCTGCACCTAGGGTTTGTGATCTGAGCAACCTCAGGGCATCCTGAGCCATTCTAAAGGCCACCCATCAACTCAAAGGGGTCCATGTGTGTTCTTATATCATATTCCATCTCCTCAAAGTCAAAATTGCAGAGGAATCACAAGAACTAGGGTTTGAGCCAGGTTTGACTGCACAGTTGACTGAAAATTAGGGTTTTGGTTTCAGAGGCCATAACCCCAAATTTTTTGGTCATTCTTGTTTCCATTGGTCTCTATATGGTATAGGGAGTATGCATATCAATTTTCATGAAGAAATTCCATGGGGAAGTCATCTGATCAAGAGTTGACTTTCTGGACAAGTCAGTGCAAAATCAGGGCATCTGAGGCCCCCAATGACCCAACCAATGGGTGATCTTCATCATTTTGAGTGTATATGATCTTTATTTGATCATGGAAGAAGGTTGAAGTTCATAGAAATCAAGAATTTAGGGTTTTTGCAAATGTTGACTTTTTGGGCATAGTTGACTTTTCAAGAATGCATCATTTTAGGTCATTTTTCAAGCTTTGATTATTGATCCAAAAATGCTTCAAATGAAAAAACTTTGGTCATGAAAGTTGTAGATCTCATCTTTCCCTTTTCAAAAAGTACAAGAACATGATCAAACTCTTCTTGGATCAAAAGTTATGGCAATGCAAAGTTGGCTAAAATCATTGATTTTCAAGGCATGCCCTAAGTGAGAATTTTGCAAAATCTTGGACCAATGCATATTGCAGCCTCTAATTCATTTCAAACCAGCACATAAACTTTCTCTAAGTCCTAAAAATCAGAATTGGACCAAGTTTCCCCATGGTTTGGTTGGTGTAACAAGACTTTCTCACATGTGAACCAAAGTTACAACAAGTTGCAAAACTCATGATCATGCTCCCTACGACTTGCAGCCTTGGATGCTGAGCTTTACTAGCCTCTCACCTCACCTTGCTGCGCCAGCCCATGCCCATGTACTTGCCTAGATCATGAGCCTTACTTCTCTTACACATTATTTGACTTTTTGCAAAAGGTAACTTACCAATCAATAAAGGGCATGTCTTGTCAACTGACCAATGAGAGAGAGTTATGTGGACAATTTGCAAGCTAAACATAACACTAAGCAAGGCTGAAGCTCACACATTCATCACATTCACAAGAACACTCCATTTTGCTTTTGCCTTCGAAACTCTCTGCCCAGCTCACATACATCCAAACCATCTTTACCAATCATCTCACCATGTCTCATTGAGCCCAAAGCAACCAAGAACCAGGCCTTAAACAAGCTACAACATCACTGCACCATTTTCACACCAGCTTGCAGTTTCATTCGAAACTCTCACCCTAGCTCACCAACATACAAACAAACACTCCAGACCTTCTCCATTCATCCTCAGGACCACAAACCATCATTCACAATGGCCTGAAACCTCCAGAAACTCCATTGCCATTTCTGATCAAGCTTGAGCAGAAGCTGTCGAATCTCACTATCCAGCCAACACAAACTTCTTTTGAGCATTCAAACATCTTTTGGGGATCAAGTGGAGTGGTTTGCACTGAAAGAAGTGGCCAGAAAGTCATCAAAGTGAAAGCTTCGAATCTCAGGTAGCTTGAAATTTATTTTTCCAGAAATCACTTTGCATGTTATAAACTTGTTCCTTATGCTTCCCTGAGTATCCTGATGTCTTTGGTTTTGAAAATGGCTTTGATTTGAGAGTTTAATTTGTCTCTGAAACCTGCGTGCCCTAGCTTTCATTTTCTTCGATTCAGCTTGATTAGGAAAAAGAAATGTGTTTTGAGAGAGGGGTTTGATTCAGGAGAGGTTGGAGATCATTTCCCAGTTCTTGTTTTTCATTTTTGATACGATTTGAGGGGTTTGGGGATTTTTTCAGGGAGAGAAATGGCCGGAGAAGACGACCGGAAGTCTTCTCCGGCCACCTGAGAGTGATTAGGCCCTAATTGCATAATTAATTGTCATTTGAATGTGAGCCATCAGATGCGTTGAAAAAGTTGACTTCGCGCGCGTACGGATGGCTAGGATGCAGTCATTAAACCCTAATCAGCATTATTTATTTAATTAATTAAGATTAAATCTGTTTGAATCTGAGCCATCAGATGGCGCGCGCAGTCAATGCTTTCAAATCCAGGCTCCATCCTGGCCCTCCATGCTGATTACTTTCACTTTTATTTAATTTTTATTCATTTTCTTTTCAATTAACTTGCACAATTATTTAAAAATAGTAAAAAGTTCCTAAAAATTATGAAACTTTTTCCTAAGGGTTTTAATAATTTTTATGACACAAAAACATTTTTATTTTATTTTTTATCATTAAAAAAAGTATTTTTAAATATTTAAAATATTATTTTTAATTGATTAATGGGAATTAATTAATTAAAAATACTTTTAGGTATTTAAAAAATCACAAAAAAATTCATGAAATGTTCTAAGACATTTAGAAACATTGTCCAACCTTCAAACCAAATTTATTTTTTGATCTTAATGCATTTTAAGAATTTTTCATTGAATTAAATCATTTTTTTATGCATTAATTTGATCCTAAGTTCAAAAATTCATTTCCGCCTATTGGAGAAGTTTGAGACATTGATTCTTCTTGCATTGTTTTGTGTTTGGCATGTAGTTTCTAGGGTAAAATGGCCATGATTTGATCTTGCATTTTCCATTTGTTTGGCATTTCTTTTGTATAGAACCCTAAAAAACCCTAATAACTTAGAAAATTCATAACTTGAGTTTGGTTGAGAGTTGAGGGCTCCCCTTTGGGCAATGGTTTATTATGGGTTTAGGGTTTCTTTGGGTACCATTTTCCATTTTTTTATCTTAGGATTTGTTTCTGTTTTGGGTTTTTGTTTGATGTTTGATCCATGAACCCTAATTTGGGCTTTCTTTTGCATCCTTCTTGCATTTCCTTGCACAACTTGACTTGTCTTTGCATCTTGTGCATTCTTGTGATCCATTTGACATCTTAAGACATATAGAAAACATGTTTAATCATTGCATTGAATATTTTCCATGTCATTTGTCTTGTATGCTTCATAACTTTCCATGCTTGTTCATGCTCCTTAACTTGCATCATTTGCATCCATGATTTTGTATGAGCATCTCCATGTCTTGCCTCATGTTTGCAGCATCTCATAGCATCATTTTCATCATCAACATGCTTCTGGTTTGGTCTATCATCATACCATTTCATTTCATTTAGCATTGCATTGCATTTCTTTCTAACATTTCAGGTGGTAAGTAAACTTGAGAAGTGAATTTGCCTTCACTTCTCATAACTTCTCTTTTCATCTCTCTTGCATCCATTGCTGCATTTATGTTTGTGTTTGAGATTGAGCTTGCTCATTCTTGTTCCTCCCACCTTCTTTCTTCAAGTGACTTGACTTCTTGAATGAAGCAAGTCACTTTGCTTCTCTTGATCTTATTCATCTGCTTCCTGGTGACTCCTCTGAAGATTTGTTCTTGCAAACCTCACAAACCTTAGGATCATCCAAGCATGACAATGAATTAGGGTTTTGATTAGTCCCCCATAGTTTTACCTTTGTGTCTCTCTTTGAGTCTTCTCTTCTCATCTCATAATCAAGGGCCAAACCCTAAAGGCTTTAAGACTTTGTGATTAAACTTATGCCTGCATCCTTCTCTTAGGATGGAGTGTATAATTTTAATCCTAAGTCTTGAACCCTTAAGGTGTTTAAATCTCTTAATCAATCCACATAATAACCATCAAGACATCAAGCTTGTAACTTGGGCCTTGCATTAGGGTTCTAATTCTTCCTTAAGTGGTTAAGAAGGACTAACCCTAGTGTTAATGGACAAGTCCCCCTCAAGTTGTCTTACAAACCCTAAAAGTCACTTCATCATCATATCATTAAATAAAATCCACTTAATCAAAGGCTTGTTTTGTCATGAGTTTAATCCCTAATCATGGATTAAGTTGAGGAGTCTTCCTCAGCTTGAACATTCTCATCTATCATCCTTCTTTTAGGATGGTGTAATGAGTCTGTTTAATCCCTGATTATGGCTTAACCTCATTACTTAACACTAAACAAAAACACCAAAAACATCCAAATAATCACAAGTAGGTTAATGATCTTAATCCTGCATCAAAGGTGATTAAGTGTGAGAATCTGACTTCACACTTAAGGTATTCTCATTACCCCTAATCAGAGGGAAGATGTGATGAGTTTACTAAATCCATTGGTTTAGACTTAAGCTCATTAACTTATGACAAAATCCAAAAGCAATAAAAGACTGAAACTCAAAAACAAACAATAATCGTCTCTTCCGGGATTCTTTTCTCATCTCATTCACTCACAAACGAGAACTCGCTTCTTCCGTCTAATGCAAGACAGTTTGCACCTGAGCCAGACAGGTCATACACTTGAGCATAGACAGCAAGCAGTTCACAAGTCAATTCATCTTTCAGTCTCTTTGGGTCGAACTACGGTGTTCTGACTTCCTCATTGCACGAGAGGATACGTAGGCATAACTTAACAGTTATCGAACAAAAGTCTCTGTATATTCCCCCTCTTTCTAGACTTATTCTTTAGCCTCATGATCATGAGCATTTCACTCCTGTCCTTACACTGACACTTCACCTATACACTTCACTTACACTGACACCTGTACATCCTTTTCCAGCTCTTTTATACACAAATTGCACTGACGCTACCCCTTTAAAACACAAATCTCTTAAGCGTGGATCCCGTCGAGTACGGCGGACAATCTGGGTGCTAATACCTTCCCAGGTTGTAACCAACCCCCTTTCTCAGTCTCTCTGGTTCGCAAACCGTCTTATCCATCTTTTTCTAGGTCTATGCAGCATTACCTTTCCTCCGGGATAAAAATGCCTAGCTGGCGACTCTTTTCATCTCCAGTGAGTTCACGGCTGTGTGTTCTCACTGATCCCTTCGCCGACCGTTCGCGTCTGTACCTTCATCTGACCCTGTGTCACTTGTCGGGAGCGACAGCTTGGCGACTCTGCTGGGGACCCTTATACTGTAACCAGGGCTTCTGGTTCTTTTTTGTGGGTTCCTCCTAGCGCTTGTTTGATTTGTGTTTACTGGGGTGTTATGTGCTTGTATTTATTTTTGTTTATTGCTTTATGTACAGTTACTTTACTGCTTTCTTTATTGCATTTATTTATATCATACTGTCATTGTTGCTGGCTGGATCTGTTGTTTGCCTTGGTGGGTGGGTGATTCATTGAGAGTTAAGGTCCTATACCTGGGACCTGAGTGACACCTAGGCTAGAGTGAATCATATTCTTTCCCATTCCATTTCGGTCTGGTGCGGGAATATGAAACACGGTTCAGATATGGGTTTCTTCTTGAGAACTCTGTGTTGCAGATTTCCTGCAATGCTAGGGCTATCTGGGAAGCCTGCTAAGTCTGGATGACCTTTTAGTATTGACCTTCAGAAACTGAGGTGAATTAGAGGAGGAATTGTTATGGTTATTGTAAACACTGTACCTCCGGGTTAGAAGTGTTTACACTTCTCATAACTGATCCAAGTCTGAGGATCCTTGTTCTAGATCACCACCTGTGAGGGGGTTGGGCTGTTTACAGGTTTGCAGGTACCTGGACCTCAGAATACCCTGTTACTTTGACTTTGTTAAGAATACTCCATGTTGGACAGTTCTTGTGATTCTAAACCCTGGACATGTGGCTCTTTATTTGAGCCCCCTACCCTGGTTACTGGATTTTTAGACCTCCAACTGGAATTCTTGAACACACTTGGACCTATATCAGAGCATTTTGATCAGATCCAGCTCAGTCACAAACCCCTTGCATATCATTTGCATACATAATCATTGCATCATATTGACATTTGCTTATTTGTTTCAGGGTATCCATCTTCATTTGGTTTTGGTTTTGACCCTATCTGCAGTACTGACCTGTCTTCACCAGCACCTGCTTCAGCTATCACCAGCACTAGCCAGTCAGTGGCCCACTCCTCAGCATCTTCATCAGCACTCTACTCAGTCTTCAGCATCATGGCTCCAAAGAAAAGCAACATCACTTATCATTTCTTCCAACCAGACTTATCAGACATCAGGAGGATCCAAACCCTGATCACTCCAGATCACATACCCTTGTTCAGGGAGAGTTATGGAGATGTACTTGACTTGGTTATGGATTTGGACCCATCTCAGAGGAGCCTCATCCACACCTGCATTCAGTTTTATGATCCCCCATTGAGGTGTTTCACCTTTCAAGACTTTCAGTTGGGTCCTCTTCTGGAAGAATACTCATCATTGATTGGTCTGCCTATCAGGAGAGAAATCCCTTTCAACCCTGAGATGACTTTCCCAAGCAATGGAGAGGTAGCAAAAGCTTTGCACCTGGAGCCTGTTTTGATTGAGCAGCATATGACCTCTAAAGCTGGGATCCCTGGTTTTCATCTTGACTTCCTGATTTCTCAAGCTAGTCTGAAGGCTTCCCAGGGGGAGTGGAAAGCTGTTTGTGCTCTGTTGGCCTTAAGTGTATATGGAATTGTGTTGTTTGCAGATGAGCCTCGATTCATCAGCAAGAATGCAATCCATTTGTTCATCCTGAAGAACCCAGTGCCAACTTTGCTAGGAGATCTCTATTACTCAGTGCACCAGAAGAATGAGAAGCAGAGGGGAAGATTAGTGAGGATTTGTGCTCCATTATTCCATGCTTGGCTTCTTAAGCATCTACCCAGGACAGATGCATTCCTAAATCCTCATCAGCAAAGCAACTGGGCTAAGAGGCTCACTACTCTCACTTCAGCAGACATCAGATGGTGTACTCAAAGCACCAAGGGCAGAGATATCATTACAAGCTGTGGGCACTTTCCCAATGTGCCTTTAATAGGGGTCAAGGGAAGTATCAATTACAACCCTCTGCTATTCAGGAGGCAATTAGGCTATGCACTGGTCCATACTCCCAGGGAGCAAGACTTGGTTGAGACCCTCTACTGTGAGAACAAGATTAGTCTGGCAACTGTTAGGCAGGCTGCCTGGGCCTGGGATCATGTTCAAACCAAGGGAATCACCATTCTGGGGAAGTGCAATAATGTGGCATCAGTCCAATATTATGAATGGTCCCATGCCAGGGCCCAATTCTCTGGAATGCCCTTTACCATAGAAGACATGCCTGAGTCATCTTCAGCACCACCCCCTGCCACCATCAGTTTGGAGGAGTTTGAGAGCTTGAAGGAAAGGAATGAGAAGTTAACCCAAGCCTTGAAGAAGACCCTCAGGGAGAGGAGTGAAGGTGTGAGGGAGATTGAGAGATTGGAGAAATTGAGGGTGGAACACTTGACTAAGATTGAGAAGTCTGGAGATTATATCAATAAGTCTAGGGCTGGTGAACAGATTCTGAAGAATGCTTGTAAAGAAGCCCAGTTCCAAAGAGCAAGGACAGACTTGTATTTGAAGGAGAGTCAAGCCCGGTGGGTCAGGATCACCGAGGCTCGTACCCTGGAAGACAAGAAAGTTCAGGACAAGATGGAGCAGATAGAAAAAGCCTTGGCAGCAGCCCAGAAGGAAATATCAGAGCTAGAAATCAGAGCTGGAGTGAAGAGGTCTAAAGACCAAAGTCAGAGCAAGAAGTTGACTGCAGCTGTTGCAACAAGAAACCTTCTCATCAGAAATCTTACGGAGCGGCCGGCTGATCCTGTGACCGAAGCACTTCTTAAGGAAGTTCTTGAGGATGAGTTTGGCCTTGGAGTTTGATCATTTGCTTGTTGTTATCCCTATTCCATGTACTTTTGCTTTTTTGTGATGTATTTTGACCCCTTTGAGGGCTTGTGTTGTAAAATGAACAAGTTGTATTATTTCACCTTTGTAATATATTTGTGTTAGTTTCCATCTGGGTTACTTCAAAAGCAACTTCAACAGCATCATCTTCAAGGGTCTGGAAGGGTCAAAACTGAATGCCAAACCGGATACCTTGAGAACAAATAAGCATAACTGCATTGCATGCTAACCCTTCTGTTTGTTTTGTAGGTTTTGTTTTATTGTTACTAACCTCTGTTGTGAATCTCAGGAATTATTGCTCGCCGCCGGGTATTTCCCCTCAACAGGCCACACAGGTACCCAACTAGAAACAACCTTCCGGGAATTCAGATGGATCAGATGCAGCAGGACCTTACGGAGGTCAGAAACCAGATGGCCAACGAAAGGTTGGAGATGAGAACGCAGATAACACAGTTCATGGAAGTAATGAACAACTTAGCTCAAAGCCAGGAGAGGCTCAGAGCTTTGGTAGAAGGGAGGAATCAAGAGGAACCCCATGTGGGGACTGCTGGCACAAGTAACAACGAGAGGGTCCAACCTCATGTCAATCCCCCAGTTTTTGGACCCCATCTCCATCCAGAGGCCAACATCCCTGTCAATATACAAGGGACTGCCACAGCAGGGAGGGTACTACAGGAAGACCCTCAAGAAGACCAGTTCACAGTAATGGGTGCTGGAGAAGAGGCTTATGATAGACGGTTGGAAGAAATAGCTGAGAAGTTGAGATCACTGGAGTCTCAAAACTCTTTGGGGTTCGACGTCATGGACATGGGATTGGTAGACGGGGTCAGGATCCCCCATAAGTTCAAACCTCCTTGTTTCGAAAAGTATAATGGGACTTCATGCCCCCGGACTCATTTGCAATCATTTCTGGGAAGGCTGAAGGCCTATACAATGGATGAGAAACTTTGGATGTTCTACTTCGAAGATAGCTTGACTGGAGCTTCTAGGGAATGGTATTCCCATCTGACAAGAGCAACTATAAGATGCTGGAAGGACCTGGCAGAAGCCTTCATCAGACAGTATCAGTATAATCTAGACATGGCACCCAACAGGACTCTCCTGATGGGAATGTCACAGTCTTCGAGGGAGAGCTTCAGAGAATATGCTCAAAGATGGAGGCAACTGGCTGCTGCCGTTCAACCACCAATGTCTGAGAGAGAAATGGCAGACATGTTTATGAACACTCTCCAGGGAACGTATATTGACAGGTTGGCTGCTTTCTCTTCCACTAGCTTCGCAGATGTTGTTATAGCTGGGGAGAGAATTGAAAGCCTGTTAAAAATGGGTAAGATCTCTGATAACGGTGCAAGCTCGTCCAGTAGTACAAGAAAGCCTTTTGCAGGCCCGAGAAGAACTGGCGAGACCAATGCCATTCACACCAACAGGGGTAGGCCCCAATATGTTCAGAGGTCAATAGCAGCAGTCACTATCCCTGCTCCAGCACATCCTCAGCCAGTCTATCAACCTCCGCAACAAAACTTCCAACAACAACCCCAGTATCAGCAGAATCAATATCCTCCAAGAAACTACAACAACAACAACTCCAACAACAACAATCAACAGAGGCCATTCCAACAGAGGCCATCCCAAGCTAACAGAGTGATCGACCCGATCCCAATGCCGTATGCTGCCTTGCTGCCACAACTTCTGAAACTCAACCTAGTTGAGCTAAGAACGTTGGCACCTCCGGATCCCAACAGTCTACCAAGAAACTATGACTCCAATGCTAGGTGTGCTTTTCACTCAAACGCACCTGGTCACAGTACAGAAAAATGCAGGGCCCTGCATATGAAGGTACAAGACTTGGTAGACTCCAAGGCTCTGAATTTTGCACCTCCGCCCAATGTCAATAAAAACCCAATGCCAAACCATCGTGGTCCTCGAATTAACGCTATTGAAGAAGACAGATCGTCTTATTTAATAACCAGTGTGGATCAGATCAAGACACCATTGGTGGAAATCAAAGCTCAACTCCGAGAAAACCAAATATTTCCGGGGTGTGAACTAGGGTGTCCCTACTGCAATATTTCATGGAATGGGTGTGAGGACCTGAGGAATGGCATTAAAAGCCTTATTCATAGTGGCCTGCTACAGATCACTACATCATTTCCGACAAACCCAACAACTTCATCAGCAACAGTCTCAGAACCTCCTACAACCGCAGCAACTATTGTTCCCGACGATTCATCAGCAGCATCAACAAGTACTTCATCGGTCCTCCCAGATGATCAGTTTTCAACAGTTTCTCCTGTTACAACTTCAGCTTCATTCCATTTCGAATCTCCATCAACAACAACATCAGTCCTTCCAACAACACCTCCTACAACACCAGCAATCAATCATGAAGATGTCTCTACTGTTACCATATTCTACAATCCTGAAAATAACTCCGCCTACCATTCAGAAGGTGCTGCTCCCGCCAGAGCACCAGTTACAATCTTTTATGATCCACAAACAATCACAGTCCCTTCAGCAGCAGCAATCAGTCCAGTCACTGTCACGGTGCCTGGACCGGTACCATATGAAAGCAATAGAGCCATCCCTTGGCACTATGGCTCTGACGTGTACTGCGAAGGAAAAAGAATCACTCTTGAAACATCAACACCTGCACCACAAGTAGATAATGTGGGGGGAGGCGGAGGCTTCACCCGAAGCGGACGTCTCTTTGCTCCACCAATTCAAAGACCTACAGCCGAAGCAGAAGCTGCTGCCAAGGCAAAAGGAAAGAGCCCGGTGCAGGAAGATCAAGCTGTTAAAGAAGCCCTGAAGACTCCATTCGATCAGGAAGTTGATGAGTTTATGAGAATCATCAAAAAGAGTGATTACAAAATTGTGGATCAACTTCACCAGACGCCATCCAAAATCTCCATCCTCTCACTGCTTATGTGCTCCGAAGCCCATCGGAATGCACTGCTTAAAGTCTTGCACGCAGCTTACGTGCCTGAGGAGATTACTGTCAACCAATTGGAAACCGTGGTTGGAAATGTTACTGCTAGCAATGGGCTAGGGTTTACCAATTCTGACTTGACAGCGGATGGCCGCAACCACAACAAAGCCTTGCACATAACCATGGAATGCAAAGGAGCTGTCCTTTCTCATGTGCTGGTAGACACAGGGTCGTCCCTTAATGTCTTACCAAAGAAGGCTCTGGTGAAGTTGGAATACGATGGTTTGGCATTGAGACCCAGCAACCTGGTGGTAAGAGCCTTTGATGGTTCGAAGAGATCGGTTCTGGGAGAGATTGAGCTGCCTGTGACAATTGGCCCGCAGACCTTTAAAACTATCTTTTATGTGATGGACATTCAGCCCGCCTACAGCTGTTTTTTGGGTAGACCCTGGATTCACGCCGCCGGCGCAATAACGTCTACCCTTCACCAAAAGTTAAAATTTGAGTGGGAAGGCCAAGTTGTCACAATCTGTGGAGAGGAGGACATTTTTGTCAGCCACCTGGCAACCTATAAGTACATTGAAATGGATGGGGAGATCCATGAAACAATGAGCCAGGGGTTTGAAGCTTTGAATGTGAATGAGGCATCTGCTGTATCTGGTACTCCAATGTCATCATACCAACAAGCCCGGAAGGTTGTTGAGGAAGGAACTGCCCAAGGCTGGGGCAAACTGCTATCGGTGGAGAAAAAAGAAGACAAGTTTGGGTTGGGTTACAGACCAACTCAACATCAAGCAAAGGCTGCTGCAGAGCCTGATTTTGTCAGTGGGGGGATGCTCACCCCCGATGCTATCAACTGTCTGGAAGACGAGCTGGAAGAGGAGCGCAATCTGGAGGATTGGATTCGTCCAAAGATCCCGGGGAGCAGTGTCTCGAACTGGTCTTCCCAGGAAATTATAAGAGTTACTCATGAAGAGTAATTATTATTTCCTGTATTTTTTATAGCATGCATCAAAGTCTTGCATCTTGCCCAAGATGACAAGACTCATTTTGTAATCAGGGCCATCTGTACTTTTGTGCAAACAAGATTAAATTAATGAAATATCAGACATCTTTTTGCAAACAAGTCTTTTTCTTTTCTGCTCACTGTTTTTCCATTTCTCTTTTTGTACAAAAAAATAAATGGCGGTGTTTTCAAAATGATAACTTCATTTCACTTTTTTCTAAAGCAAGATTAAAATCAATCACTAAAATGAACAAACTTAACCCTTGCAGAGAGTGCCTTCCTGACAGCACCGACAACAGCACGGCTATGACATCGTATGACTTTGACAATCCAATCAATCAAGCTGATGAAGGGGTTGATGAAGAATATGAGCTTCCTGAAGAGCTAGCCAGGTTGTTAAGGCAAGAGGAAAAGGTTATTACCCCTCATCAGGAGGAGGTTGAAGTGATCAATCTTGGTACAGATGAAGACGTGAAAGAAGTTAGAATCGGGGCCTGCCTGCAAGACTCAGTGAAGAGACAACTGATAGATCTGCTTCAAGAGTATGTTGATGTGTTTGCTTGGTCGTATCAAGATATGCCAGGATTGGATACCGACATTGTTGTGCACAAGCTGCCTTTGAGGGAAGAATGCCCACCAGTTAAACAGAAGTTGCGCCGAACTCGCCCAGACATGGCTATGAAAATCAAAGAAGAGGTACAAAAGCAGTGGGACGCCGGGTTCCTTGCTGTGACTAGTTATCCGCCATGGGTTGCTAACATAGTACCTGTGCCTAAGAAGGACGGAAAAGTTAGAATGTGTGTTGATTACCGGGATCTGAACAGAGCCAGCCCGAAAGATGACTTCCCATTACCTCACATTGATGTATTGGTGGATAACACGGCTCAGTTCTCGGTATTCTCCTTCATGGATGGATTTTCAGGATATAATCAGATCAAGATGTCACCTGAAGACATGGAGAAGACAACATTCATCACACCTTGGGGCACGTTCTGTTACAAAGTGATGCCATTCGGACTGAAGAATGCTGGTGCAACATATCAACGGGCTATGGTGACATTATTCCACGATATGATCCATAAGGAAATAGAATGTTACGTGGATGATATGATCGCCAAGTCCCTTACAGAGGAAGATCACCTGGTGAATCTGCTGAAGTTGTTCAAGCGTCTGAGGAAGTACCAACTAAAGCTGAACCCCAACAAATGCACATTCGGGGTGCGATCCGGTAAGCTGCTGGGATTTATTGTAAGCGAGAAAGGGATTGAAGTTGACCCTGATAAAGTCAAAGCCATCCAAGAGATGCCTGCACCGAAAACTGAGAAAGAAGTTCGAGGGTTCTTAGGTCGATTTAACTACATTTCAAGGTTCATATCTCACCTCACAGCGACCTGTGAACCCTTGTTCAAGCTGTTAAGAAAAGAGCAGACGGTCAGGTGGAACGAAGATTGCCAGAAGGCTTTTGACAAGATCAAAGAGTACTTACAAGAACCTCCAATCCTCATGCCTCCAGTAGAAGGAAGACCTCTAATTATGTACTTGACAGTATTAGAAGAGTCGATGGGGTGTGTGTTGGGCCAGCATGACGAGTCTGGTCGAAAAGAGTATGCAATATACTACCTAAGCAAAAAGTTTACCGACTGTGAACAGCGTTATTCACTGCTCGAGAAAACTTGCTGTGCTTTAGCGTGGGCTGCTCGCCGACTGAGACAGTATATGCTGACCCACACTACTTTGTTGATCTCAAAGATGGACCCAGTTAAGTACATATTTGAGAAGCCAGCTCTTACCGGACGGGTTGCAAGATGGCAGATGATTCTCACAGAATACGACATACAGTACACATCTCAGAAAGCCATCAAGGGCAGTGTACTATCTGAATATCTTGTTGAGCAACCCATTGTTGACTACCAGCCTATGAGGTTTGACTTCCCTGACGAAGACATCATGTTCATTAAAGCAAAAGATCACGAGGAGCCTATTCACACCGAAGGGCCTGACCTGGAGGAAGAATGGACTATGATGTTTGATGGGGCTGTTAACATGAATGGCCGTGGTGTTGGTGCAGTACTCATTACACCTAAAGGAGTTCACATGCCTTTCTCGGCAAAACTCACTTTCAACTGCACTAACAACGAAGCTGAATACGAAGCTTGCATTATGGGTCTTGAGGAAGCCATTGACCTCAGGATCAAAACTTTGACTGTATTCGGAGATTCAGCTTTGGTAATCAATCAGACCAACGGGAAGTGGTACACTCACCAGGATCATCTGATACCTTACAGGGATTATACAAGGAGGTTATTGACTTTCTTCACAACAGTCAAGCTTGAGTATATCCCTCGGGACGAGAATCAGTTTGCAGATGCTCTTGCTACCATTTCATCCATGATCAAAGTTCAAGCGGCTAACTTTGTACCCCAGATTTCAGTGTCTAGACTCGATAGACCAGCATATGTATTTGCAGCGGATGTTGTAAAAGATGATAAGCCTTGGTTCCATGACATTAAGTGCTTCTTGGAGGATCAGACATACCCACCTGGGGCATCTTCCAATGATAAGAAGACTTTAAGAAGGCTTGCTGGAAGTTTCTTTCTGAACACGGATGGGTCTTTATACAAAAGAAACTTTGATATGGTACTCCTCAGATGTGTTGACAAGACGGAAGCAGATTTATTGATGCATGAAGTGCATGAAGGGTCTTTTGGTACCCATGCCGGAGGGCATGCCATGGCTAAGAAGTTACTAAGATCAGGCTATTACTGGATCACAATGGATGCAGACTGTTGTGCTTACGCCAGAAAATGCCACAAATGCCAGATCTACGCAGACAAGATGCATGTGCCTCCCAATCCTTTGAACATCATGTCTTCACCATGGCCCTTTGCTATGTGGGGCATTGATATGATTGGCAAGATTGAGCCAACTGCTTCAAATGGTCACAGATTTATCCTGGTCGCCGTCGACTATTTCACCAAGTGGGTCGAAGCAGCCTCATATGCAAACGTCACAAGGCAAGTGGTAGCCAGATTTCTGAAAAGAGACATCATCTGTCGATATGGGGTTCCCGAGCGAATCATTACTGATAATGGTTCCAACTTGAACAACAAAATGATGGCAGAGCTGTGCCGGGACTTCAAAATCCAACATCACAATTCTTCTCCTTACAGGCCAAAGATGAATGGCGCTGTTGAGGCAGCAAATAAGAATATCAAGAAGATTGTGCAGAAGATGGTAGTCACTTACAAAGACTGGCATGAAATGCTGCCGTTCGCCTTGCATGGGTACCGCACGTCAATCAGAACATCCACTGGGGCAACACCTTATCAGCTTGTATATGGTATGGAAGCAGTCCTACCTGTTGAAGTTGAACTACCCTCGTTGCGGGTATTAATGGATGTTAAACTGAGTGAAGCAGAATGGGTTCGGTCCCGATTCGAACAACTGAGTCTGATTGAAGAGAAGAGATTGACTGCAATCTGTCATGGACAATTGTATCAGAAGAGAATGAAGAAAGCCTTTGATCAGAAAGTCAGGCGTCGAGAGTACCAAGTAGGAGATCTTGTGCTGAAAAGAATCCTCCCTCCTCATACAGACCACAGGGGCAAATGGACTCCAAATTATGAAGGACCATTCGTTGTAAAGAAAGTTTTCTCTGGTGGAGCGCTGATGCTCAGCACCATGGATGGTGAAGATTTCCCATCCCCTGTGAATTCAGATGCAGTTAAAAAATACTTCGCATAAAATGACCCGCTGGACATAAAAACAGAACGTGAGTCCAGGCAAAAATAGGGCATCCCGGCGAGTCAAAAACAGAATAAAAGACTCGGGCAAAAATAAGGGAAATAAACAAAAAAAATATACACCCGCTGGGTTGAAAAGCCGCATTGGACAACTCAGGCAAAAATGGGTATCCCGATGGATTGAAAACCCGAAAGGGCGATCCATGCAAAATAAGGGAATAAGCGAACAACTGCATTTTGAATTCGTCTGTATCACCTACAACTTGGTAAGCTCCAAAGGATCAAGCTTCAATCAGAATCAACTCTCTCCAGAAAGCAAGACGAGAAGAACGTCATTGTCATACGAGTCATAGCAGAAGAGGAAGCTCCTTGAAAGCGTCGTCAGCATCGCCAACACTTTATTTCTCAATTTGTAACAGTCTCTTCATTTTAGGAGATATGTTTCCTTGACTGTATCTTTCCAATTCAGGGCACATGAATTAATAAAATCAGATTTTCAGTCATGTTTCATTTTTACATTTATGTTTTGCAAAGAATTGTCTGATATCTCTGAAAATACAATTGCATAAGTACAGATGCCTTTCTCTAAAAATAAAATCACATGCTTACAGGGAATATACTTACTCTCGAAAGTACTTAACTCCTATGATGGAATCCAGTAAAGGATACCTCGGGACCTTTTGTGCGTTTCCTTACCTTTGCAGGATTGCAGGTATCCAGAACGCAACCTGGGGGATGCAAGTTACGTCTCGGCAAACAGGCGAATCATTATCAACTCGGTCTATCTTCCACGTGGCACTGGAGAGTGCCCATTTCCCCAGCAAAGTTGCCAAATCGACATGCACTCAATCTCAGCATCTGAAATGCTCTATCCCCAGCTGAGTTGCCTCTTGTTGCTCTCCCCAGCTGAGGTGCCTCTCGCAATCCCCCAGCCGAGTTGCCATGTCATCCTCAGCTGAATACAGAAGTCAGGGAACCATCTCCCCACAGAGTCCCAGCCTCTATCCGGAAGAGCAACGCGCGAAGAAGTCACAACAGAGTACAGAAAGCTTCTACAAACCCCAGCTGGGTCCCATATTATAAGGATATGTCAATCAGTGACATATATCCCCAAGCAGATACCTCATTAGATCTACCAATGATCTCACCCCCAGCTGGGAGGTCCATTTCAAGCAGATCGACCAGAGATCTTCGCGGCAACGGGATCCGAATTCCGGACCTGTGCCTCTTTGCATAATCATGGCATTTGCATCATACTATCCCCCAGAGCGTAGCATTCCGTCTAATACGGAGCATTACGGCAAAAATCAAATGCATAGCATAATCATAAGCCATGTTCTGAAGTAACACTTGTGAATAATAACCATTCATCATCATTGTACAGAAAAACTCCCACCAGAGTCCCAGCAAAAGCAGTTGCCTCACAAATCACAAACGCCAGTATCTACTCCTTTTGGCACCCGTCTGTGCCATCTTTCCCCAGTAAAGTCGCCTGAACACTCTTTACAAATAGGATCACCCGTATTACAGATACTTTCTGGCACCCGTCCGTGTCACAAATCACCAGCAGAAAGCCAAAGACATCCTCTTTGCACTCACATATACTTATATATACATTTTCTTGGCACCCGTCCGTGTCATATCCCCAGCGCAGTCGCTTACACCTTCATCACCCATATACTTGTTATTATTTTACTTTTCTCTTTGACACTCGTCCGTGTCACTCTCCCCAGCAGATAAACACTCATCTATACATTATACAATACTCACTACCCGTTGGTACACTTATACAGATACTCGTCCGTATCTTGTATACATCATCACTCATATCCCCGCAGATTCGACGGTAGTCCTTGTTCTTTGTTAACCAGTTGGTACTCGTCCGTATCATCATCTCAGAACATTGCGTCTAGTGTTTGTTTCTACATGATACTCGTCCGTATCATACTCTTAGGGATGCTTGTCCGCATCTTTAATCCACACACCGTGTCAAACACTTGTGCCTTCTTGAATATAGATGCTCGTCCGTGTCTACTATTCCCCCAGAAGGATTCTTTCAGATGCAACACTCGTCCGTGTTCTTTGTTAACCAGTTGATACTCGTCCGTATCATCATCCCTGAACATGTGTCAGTTTGTTTCTACGTGATACTCGTCCGTATCATAGTCTTAAGGATGCTCGTCCGCATCTTTAATCTATACATAATACCAAACACTTATACCTTTTGTTTCTTGGATGTAAACGCTCGTCCGTGTTTACTATTCCCCAGTAGATCACCAACAAAGCATTTTCTTTTATCTGACACTCGTCCTGTGTCATGATAACCCCGAGAGCAGCCGTCCCCTGCTGAGTGGTCGTCCTCCACTTCTTGATGGTCGTCCTCCATCATGCTCATCCGATGGTCGTCCCCGTCGTTGGTATTTTAGCAGCCGTCCCCTGCTAGGTGGTCGTCCTCCACCTTTTTGATGATCGTCCTTCATCACTTTATCCAATGGCCGTCCCCATTGTTGATTTTGGTTATCTGGCATTCGTCCTATGTCATGAGAAACCTCGAGAGCAGCCGTCCCCTGCTGAGTGGTCGTCCTCCACTTCTTGATGGTCGTCCTCCATCATGCTCGTCCGATGGCCGTCCCCATCGTTGACCTTTTCTATCCGATGGCCGTCCCCATCGTTGATATTTTCGGCAGCCGTACCCTGCCAGGTGGTCGTCCTCCACCTTTGATGGCCGTCCCCATCATTTTCCTTTTATTCCCAACAGAGCAGCCGTACCCTGCTAGGTGGTCGTCCTCCACCTTTGATGGCCGTCCCCATCATATTCCTTTTATTCCCAACAGAGCAGCCGTACCCTGCTAGGTGATCGTCCTTCACCTTTGATGGCCGTACCCCATCAGCTGTTTATTTCATTTATTCTTTAACCCGATGGCCGTCCCCGTCGTGGTCCCTTTTCCTTTTAACCCGATGGCCGTCCCCATCGTCGGTTACTTCACCTTTATGAGCTTGATGGCCGTCCCCGTCATGTTTCATTAATCCCCAGAAAATTTTACAGCTTTATCTTGATGGCCGTCCCCATCATAATTTCTTTTCTTTTCCCAGCTAGTCGGCCGTCCCCGTCTTAGCTTTACCTTTTATCCCCAGCATGTCGGCCGTCCCCGTCATTGCTTTATTTTCCTCACCTCCCCAGCATGTCGGCCGTCCCCGTCATTGCTATTTACCCATCAGTCGTCCTCTGCTCGACGGTCGTCCTCCGTCGCCCACACTTTACAATATACTTTATTTCCCTTTTACAATCTATATCCCTTTTCTTCTTCATTTTTGTGAGTGCAAATTTTGGACTGTCTTTGATATTCAACCACAAGTTATCTTGTTTGCCTGTTAAGCCGTTGCTTACATCCTGCACAGCTAACTCATGTTTGAATAGGGGCAGCTGTAAACACCCCAAATTTGCCCTCACTCATTCACACCATGGCTTGTGATCATCCTCATATGCATAAACACAATATTATCATCTCACATCTCATTTTTTGATTCGCTGCATAGTTTCTAAGGCATCTGCACCTAGGGTTTGTGATCTGAGCAACCTCAGGGCATCCTGAGCCATTCCAAAGGCCACCCATCAACTCAAAGGGGTCCATGTGTGTTCTTATATCATATTCCATCTCCTCAAAGTCAAAATTGCAGAGGAATCACAAGAACAAGGGTTTGAGCCAGGTTTGACTGCACAGTTGACTGAAAATTAGGGTTTTGGTTTCAGAGGCCATAACCCCAAATTTTTTGGTCATTCTTGTTTCCATTGGTCTCTATATGGTATAGGGAGTATGCATATCAATTTTCATGAAGAAATTCCATGGGGAAGTCATCTGATCAAGAGTTGACTTTCTGGACAAGTCAGTGCAAAATCAGGGCATCTGAGGCCCCCAATGACCCAACCAATGGGTGATCTTCATCATTTTGAGTGTATATGATCTTTATTTGATCATGGAAGAAGGTTGAAGTTCATAGAAATCAAGAATTTAGGGTTTTTGCAAATGTTGACTTTTTGGGCATAGTTGACTTTTCAAGAATGCATCATTTTAGGTCATTTTTCAAGCTTTGATTATTGATCCAAAAATGCTTCAAATGAAAAAACTTTGGTCATGAAAGTTGTAGATCTCATCTTTCCCTTTCCAAAAAGTACAAGAACATGATCAAACTCTTCTTGGATCAAAAGTTATGGCAATACAAAGTTGGCTAAAATCATTGATTTTCAAGGCATGCCCTAAGTGAGAATTTTGCAAAATCTTGGACCAATGCATATTGCAGCCTCTAATTCATTTCAAACCAGCACATAAACTTTCTCTAAGTCCTAAAAATCAGAATTGGACCAAGTTTCCCCATGGTTTGGTTGGTGTAACAAGACTTTCTCACATGTGAACCAAAGTTACAACAAGTTGCAAAACTCATGATCATGCTCCCTACGACTTGCAGCCTTGGATGCTGAGCTTTACTAGCCTCTCACCTCACCTTGCTGCGCCAGCCCATGCCCATGTACTTGCCTAGATCATGAGCCTTACTTCTCTTACACATTATTTGACTTTTTGCAAAAGGTAACTTACCAATCAATAAAGGGCATGTCTTGTCAACTGACCAATGAGAGAGAGTTATGTGGACAATTTGCAAGCTAAACATAACACTAAGCAAGGCTGAAGCTCACACATTCATCACATTCACAAGAACACTCCATTTTGCTTTTGCCTTCGAAACTCTCTGCCCAGCTCACATACATCCAAACCATCTTTACCAATCATCTCACCATGTCTCATTGAGCCCAAAGCAACCAAGAACCAGGCCTTAAACAAGCTACAACATCACTGCACCATTTTCACACCAGCTTGCAGTTTCATTCGAAACTCTCACCCTAGCTCACCAACATACAAACAAACACTCCAGACCTTCTCCATTCATCCTCAGGACCACAAACCATCATTCACAATGGCCTGAAACCTCCAGAAACTCCATTGCCATTTCTGATCAAGCTTGAGCAGAAGCTGTCGAATCTCACTATCCAGCCAACACAAACTTCTTTTGAGCATTCAAACATCTTTTGGGGATCAAGTGGAGTGGTTTGCACTGAAAGAAGTGGCCAGAAAGTCATCAAAGTGAAAGCTTCGAATCTCAGGTAGCTTGAAATTTATTTTTCCAGAAATCACTTTGCATGTTATAAACTTGTTCCTTATGCTTCCCTGAGTATCCTGATGTCTTTGGTTTTGAAAATGGCTTTGATTTGAGAGTTTAATTTGTCTCTGAAACCTGCGTGCCCTAGCTTTCATTTTCTTCGATTCAGCTTGATTAGGAAAAAGAAATGTGTTTTGAGAGAGGGGTTTGATTCAGGAGAGGTTGGAGATCATTTCCCAGTTCTTGTTTTTCATTTTTGATACGATTTGAGGGGTTTGGGGATTTTTTCAGGGAGAGAAATGGCCGGAGAAGACGACCGGAAGTCTTCTCCGGCCACCTGAGAGTGATTAAGCCCTAATTGCATAATTAATTGTCATTTGAATGTGAGCCATCAGATGCGTTGAAAAAGTTGACTTCGCGCGCGTACGGATGGCTAGGATGCAGTCATTAAACCCTAATCAGCATTATTTATTTAATTAATTAAGATTAAATCTGTTTGAATCTGAGCCATCAGATGGCGCGCGCAGTCAATGCTTTCAAATCCAGGCTCCATCCTGGCCCTCCATGCTGATTACTTTCACTTTTATTTAATTTTTATTCATTTTCTTTTCAATTAACTTGCACAATTATTTAAAAATAGTAAAAAGTTCCTAAAAATTATGAAACTTTTTCCTAAGGGTTTTAATAATTTTTATGACACAAAAACATTTTTATTTTATTTTTTATCATTAAAAAAAGTATTTTTAAATATTTAAAAGATTATTTTTAATTGATTAATGGGAATTAATTAATTAAAAATACTTTTAGGTATTTAAAAAATCACAAAAAAATTCATGAAATGTTCTAAGACATTTAGAAACATTGTCCAACCTTCAAACCAAATTTATTTTTTGATCTTAATGCATTTTAAGAATTTTTCATTGAATTAAATCATTTTTTTATGCATTAATTTGATCCTAAGTTCAAAAATTCATTTCTGCCTATTGGAGAAGGTTGAGACATTGATTCTTCTTGCATTGTTTTGTGTTTGGCATGTAGTTTCTAGGGTAAAATGGCCATGATTTGATCTTGCATTTTCCATTTGTTTGGCATTCCTTTTGTATAGAACCCTAAAAAACCCTAATAACTTAGAAAATTCATAACTTGAGTTTGGTTGAGAGTTGAGGGCTCCCCTTTGGGCAGTGGTTTATTATGGGTTTAGGGTTTCTTTGGGTACCATTTTCCATTTTTTTATCTTAGGATTTGTTTCTGTTTTGGGTTTTTGTTTGATGTTTGATCCATGAACCCTAATTTGGGCTTTCTTTTGCATCCTTCTTGCATTTCCTTGCACAACTTGACTTGTCTTTGCATCTTGTGCATTCTTGTGATCCATTTGACATCTTAAGACATATAGAAAACATGTTTAATCATTGCATTGCATATTTGCCATGTCATTTGTCTTGTATGCTTCATAACTTTCCATGCTTGTTCATGCTCCTTAACTTGCATCATTTGCATCCATGATTTTGTATGAGCATCTCCATGTCTTGCCTCATGTTTGCAGCATCTCATAGCATCATTTTCATCATCAACATGCTTCTGGTTTGGTCTATCATCATACCATTTCATTTCATTTAGCATTGCATTGCATTTCTTTCTAACATTTCAGGTGGTAAGTAAACTTGAGAAGTGAATTTGCCTTCACTTCTCATAACTTCTCTTTTCATCTCTCTTGCATCCATTGCTGCATTTATGTTTGTGTTTGAGATTGAGCTTGCTCATTCTTGTTCCTCCCACCTTCTTTCTTCAAGTGACTTGACTTCTTGAATGAAGCAAGTCACTTTGCTTCTCTTGATCTTATTCATCTGCTTCCTGGTGACTCCTCTGAAGATTTGTTCTTGCAAACCTCACAAACCTTAGGATCATCCAAGCATGACAATGAATTAGGGTTTTGATTAGTCCCCCATAGTTTTACCTTTGTGTCTCTCTTTGAGTCTTCTCTTCTCATCTCATAATCAGGGGCCAAACCCTAAAGGCTTTAAGACTTTGTGATTAAACTTATGCCTGCATCCTTCTCTTAGGATGGAGTGTATAATTTTAATCCTAAGTCTTGAACCCTTAAGGTGTTTAAATCTCTTAATCAATCCACATAATAACCATCAAGACATCAAGCTTGTAACTTGGGCCTTGCATTAGGGTTCTAATTCTTCCTTAAGTGGTTAAGAAGGACTAACCCTAGTGTTAATGGACAAGTCCCCCTCAAGTTGTCTTACAAACCCTAAAAGTCACTTCATCATCATATCATTAAATAAAATCCACTTAATCAAAGGCTTGTTTTGTCATGAGTTTAATCCCTAATCATGGATTAAGTTGAGGAGTCTTCCTCAGCTTGAACATTCTCATCTATCATCCTTCTTTTAGGATGGTGTAATGAGTCTGTTTAATCCCTGATTATGGCTTAACCTCATTACTTAACACTAAACAAAAACACCAAAAACATCCAAATAATCACAAGTAGGTTAATGATCTTAATCCTGCATCAAAGGTGATTAAGTGTGAGAATCTGACTTCACACTTAAGGTATTCTCATTACCCCTAATCAGAGGGAAGATGTGATGAGTTTACTAAATCCATTGGTTTAGACTTAAGCTCATTAACTTATGACAAAATCCAAAAGCAATAAAAGACTGAAACTCAAAAACAAACAATAATCGTCTCCTCCGGGATTCTTTTCTCATCTCATTCACTCACAAACGAGAACTCGCTTCTTCCGTCTAATGCAAGACAGTTTGCACCTGAGCCAGACAGGTCATACACTTGAGCATAGACAGCAAGCAGTTCACAAGTCAATTCATCTTTCAGTCTCTTTGGGTCGAACTACGGTGTTCTGACTTCCTCATTGCACGAGAGGATACGTAGGCATAACTTAACAGTTATCGAACAAAAGTCTCTGTATATTCCCCCTCTTTCTAGCCTTATTCTTTAGCCTCATGATCATGAGCATTTCACTCCTGTCCTTACACTGACACTTCACCTATACACTTCACTTACACTGACACCTGTACATCCTTTTCCAGCTCTTTTATACACAAATTGCACTGACGCTACCCCTTTAAAACACAAATCTCTTAAGCGTGGATCCCGTCGAGTACGGCGGACAATCTGGGTGCTAATACCTTCCCAGGTTGTAACCAACCCCCTTTCTCAGTCTCTCTGGTTCGCAAACCGTCTTATCCATCTTTTTCTAGGTCTATGCAGCATTACCTTTCCTCCGGGATAAAAATGCCTAGCTGGCGACTCTTTTCATCTCCAGTGAGTTCACGGCTGTGTGTTCTCACTGATCCCTTCGCCGACCGTTCGCGTCTGTACCTTCATCTGACCCTGTGTCACTTGTCGGGAGCGACAGCTTGGCGACTCTGCTGGGGACCCTTATACTGTAACCAGGGCTTCTGGTTCTTTTTTGTGGGTTCCTCCTAGCGCTTGTTTGATTTGTGTTTACTGGGGTGTTATGTGCTTGTATTTATTTTTGTTTATTGCTTTATGTACAGTTACTTTACTGCTTTCTTTATTGCATTTATTTATATCATACTGTCATTGTTGCTGGCTGGATCTGTTGTTTGCCTTGGTGGGTGGGTGATTCATTGAGAGTTAAGGTCCTATACCTGGGACCTGAGTGACACCTAGGCTAGAGTGAATCATATTCTTTCCCATTCCATTTCGGTCTGGTGCGGGAATATGAAACACGGTTCAGATATGGGTTTCTTCTTGAGAACTCTGTGTTGCAGATTTCCTGCAATGCTAGGGCTATCTGGGAAGCCTGCTAAGTCTGGATGACCTTTTAGTATTGACCTTCAGAAACTGAGGTGAATTAGAGGAGGAATTGTTATGGTTATTGTAAACATTGTACCTCCGGGTTAGAAGTGTTTACACTTCTCATAACTGATCCAAGTCTGAGGATCCTTGTTCTAGATCACCACCTGTGAGGGGGTTGGGCTGTTTACAGGTTTGCAGGTACCTGGACCTCAGAATACCCTGTTACTTTGACTTTGTTAAGAATACTCCATGTTGGACAGTTCTTGTGATTCTAAACCCTGGACATGTGGCTCTTTATTTGAGCCCCCTACCCTGGTTACTGGATTTTTAGACCTCCAACTGGAATTCTTGAACACACTTGGACCTATATCAGAGCATTTTGATCAGATCCAGCTCAGTCACAAACCCCTTGCATATCATTTGCATACATAATCATTGCATCATATTGACATTTGCTTATTTGTTTCAGGGTATCCATCTTCATTTGGTTTTGGTTTTGACCCTATCTGCAGTACTGACCTGTCTTCACCAGCACCTGCTTCAGCTATCACCAGCACTAGCCAGTCAGTGGCCCACTCCTCAGCATCTTCATCAGCACTCTACTCAGTCTTCAGCATCATGGCTCCAAAGAAAAGCAACATCACTTATCATTTCTTCCAACCAGACTTATCAGACATCAGGAGGATCCAAACCCTGATCACTCCAGATCACATACCCTTGTTCAGGGAGAGTTATGGAGATGTACTTGACTTGGTTATGGATTTGGACCCATCTCAGAGGAGCCTCATCCACACCTGCATTCAGTTTTATGATCCCCCATTGAGGTGTTTCACCTTTCAAGACTTTCAGTTGGGTCCTCTTCTGGAAGAATACTCATCATTGATTGGTCTGCCTATCAGGAGAGAAATCCCTTTCAACCCTGAGATGACTTTCCCAAGCAATGGAGAGGTAGCAAAAGCTTTGCACCTGGAGCCTGTTTTGATTGAGCAGCATATGACCTCTAAAGCTGGGATCCCTGGTTTTCATCTTGACTTCCTGATTTCTCAAGCTAGTCTGAAGGCTTCCCAGGGGGAGTGGAAAGCTGTTTGTGCTCTGTTGGCCTTAAGTGTATATGGAATTGTGTTGTTTGCAGATGAGCCTCGATTCATCAGCAAGAATGCAATCCATTTGTTCATCCTGAAGAACCCAGTGCCAACTTTGCTAGGAGATCTCTATTACTCAGTGCACCAGAAGAATGAGAAGCAGAGGGGAAGATTAGTGAGGATTTGTGCTCCATTATTCCATGCTTGGCTTCTTAAGCATCTACCCAGGACAGATGCATTCCTAAATCCTCATCAGCAAAGCAACTGGGCTAAGAGGCTCACTACTCTCACTTCAGCAGACATCAGATGGTGTACTCAAAGCACCAAGGGCAGAGATATCATTACAAGCTGTGGGCACTTTCCCAATGTGCCTTTAATAGGGGTCAAGGGAAGTATCAATTACAACCCTCTGCTATTCAGGAGGCAATTAGGCTATGCACTGGTCCATACTCCCAGGGAGCAAGACTTGGTTGAGACCCTCTACTGTGAGAACAAGATTAGTCTGGCAACTGTTAGGCAGGCTGCCTGGGCCTGGGATCATGTTCAAACCAAGGGAATCACCATTCTGGGGAAGTGCAATAATGTGGCATCAGTCCAATATTATGAATGGTCCCATGCCAGGGCCCAATTCTCTGGAATGCCCTTTACCATAGAAGACATGCCTGAGTCATCTTCAGCACCACCCCCTGCCACCATCAGTTTGGAGGAGTTTGAGAGCTTGAAGGAAAGGAATGAGAAGTTAACCCAAGCCTTGCAGAAGACCCTCAGGGAGAGGAGTGAAGGTGTGAGGGAGATTGAGAGATTGGAGAAATTGAGGGTGGAACACTTGACTAAGATTGAGAAGTCTGGAGATTATATCAACAAGTCTAGGGCTGGTGAACAGATTCTGAAGAATGCTTGTAAAGAAGCCCAGTTCCAAAGAGCAAGGACAGACTTGTATTTGAAGGAGAGTCAAGCCCGGTGGGTCAGGATCACCGAGGCTCGTACCCTGGAAGACAAGAAAGTTCAGGACAAGATGGAGCAGATAGAAAAAGCCTTGGCAGCAGCCCAGAAGGAAATATCAGAGCTAGAAATCAGAGCTGGAGTGAAGAGGTCTAAAGACCAAAGTCAGAGCAAGAAGTTGACTGCAGCTGTTGCAACAAGAAACCTTCTCATCAGAAATCTTACGGAGCGGCCGGCTGATCCTGTGACCGAAGCACTTCTTAAGGAAGTTCGTGAGGATGAGTTTGGCCTTGGAGTTTGATCATTTGCTTATTGTTATCCCTATTCCATGTACTTTTGCTTTTTTGTGATGTATTTTGACCCCTTTGAGGGCTTGTGTTGTAAAATGAACAAGTTGTATTATTTCACCTTTGTAATATATTTGTGTTAGTTTCCATCTGGGTTACTTCAAAAGCAACTTCAACAGCATCATCTTCAAGGGTCTGGAAGGGTCAAAACTGAATGCCAAACCGGATACCTTGAGAACAAATAAGCATAACTGCATTGCATGCTAACCCTTCTGTTTGTTTTGTAGGTTTTGTTTTATTGTTACTAACCTCTGTTGTGAATCTCAGGAATTATTGCTCGCCGCCGGGTATTTCCCCTCAACAGGCCACACAGGTACCCAACTAGAAACAACCTTCCGGGAATTCAGATGGATCAGATGCAGCAGGACCTTACGGAGGTCAGAAACCAGATGGCCAACGAAAGGTTGGAGATGAGAACGCAGATAACACAGTTCATGGAAGTAATGAACAACTTAGCTCAAAGCCAGGAGAGGCTCAGAGCTTTGGTAGAAGGGAGGAATCAAGAGGAACCCCATGTGGGGACTGCTGGCACAAGTAACAACGAGAGGGTCCAACCTCATGTCAATCCCCCAGTTTTTGGACCCCATCTCCATCCAGAGGCCAACATCCCTGTCAATATACAAGGGACTGCCACAGCAGGGAGGGTACTACAGGAAGACCCTCAAGAAGACCAGTTCACAGTAATGGGTGCTGGAGAAGAGGCTTATGATAGACGGTTGGAAGAAATAGCTGAGAAGTTGAGATCACTGGAGTCTCAAAACTCTTTGGGGTTCGACGTCATGGACATGGGATTGGTAGACGGGGTCAGGATCCCCCATAAGTTCAAACCTCCTTGTTTCGAAAAGTATAATGGGACTTCATGCCCCCGGACTCATTTGCAATCATTTCTGGGAAGGCTGAAGGCCTATACAATGGATGAGAAACTTTGGATGTTCTACTTCGAAGATAGCTTGACTGGAGCTTCTAGGGAATGGTATTCCCATCTGACAAGAGCAACTATAAGATGCTGGAAGGACCTGGCAGAAGCCTTCATCAGACAGTATCAGTATAATCTAGACATGGCACCCAACAGGACTCTCCTGATGGGAATGTCACAGTCTTCGAGGGAGAGCTTCAGAGAATATGCTCAAAGATGGAGGCAACTGGCTGCTGCCGTTCAACCACCAATGTCTGAGAGAGAAATGGCAGACATGTTTATGAACACTCTCCAGGGAACGTATATTGACAGGTTGGCTGCTTTCTCTTCCACTAGCTTCGCAGATGTTGTTATAGCTGGGGAGAGAATTGAAAGCCTGTTAAAAATGGGTAAGATCTCTGATAACGGTGCAAGCTCGTCCAGTAGTACAAGAAAGCCTTTTGCAGGCCCGAGAAGAACTGGCGAGACCAATGCCATTCACACCAACAGGGGTAGGCCCCAATATGTTCAGAGGTCAATAGCAGCAGTCACTATCCCTGCTCCAGCACATCCTCAGCCAGTCTATCAACCTCCGCAACAAAACTTCCAACAACAACCCCAGTATCAGCAGAATCAATATCCTCCAAGAAACTACAACAACAACAACTCCAACAACAACAATCAACAGAGGCCATTCCAACAGAGGCCATCCCAAGCTAACAGAGTGATCGACCCGATCCCAATGCCGTATGCTGCCTTGCTGCCACAACTTCTGAAACTCAACCTAGTTGAGCTAAGAACGTTGGCACCTCCGGATCCCAACAGTCTACCAAGAAACTATGACTCCAATGCTAGGTGTGCTTTTCACTCAAACGCACCTGGTCACAGTACAGAAAAATGCAGGGCCCTGCATATGAAGGTACAAGACTTGGTAGACTCCAAGGCTCTGAATTTTGCACCTCCGCCCAATGTCAATAAAAACCCAATGCCAAACCATCGTGGTCCTCGAATTAACGCTATTGAAGAAGACAGATCGTCTTATTTAATAACCAGTGTGGATCAGATCAAGACACCATTGGTGGAAATCAAAGCTCAACTCCGAGAAAACCAAATATTTCCGGGGTGTGAACTAGGGTGTCCCTACTGCAATATTTCATGGAATGGGTGTGAGGACCTGAGGAATGGCATTAAAAGCCTTATTCATAGTGGCCTGCTACAGATCACTACATCATTTCCGACAAACCCAACAACTTCATCAGCAACAGTCTCAGAACCTCCTACAACCGCAGCAACTATTGTTCCCGACGATTCATCAGCAGCATCAACAAGTACTTCATCGGTCCTCCCAGATGATCAGTTTTCAACAGTTTCTCCTGTTACAACTTCAGCTTCATTCCATTTCGAATCTCCATCAACAACAACATCAGTCCTTCCAACAACACCTCCTACAACACCAGCAATCAATCATGAAGATGTCTCTACTGTTACCATATTCTACAATCCTGAAAATAACTCCGCCTACCATTCAGAAGGTGCTGCTCCCGCCAGAGCACCAGTTACAATCTTTTATGATCCACAAACAATCACAGTCCCTTCAGCAGCAGCAATCAGTCCAGTCACTGTCACGGTGCCTGGACCGGTACCATATGAAAGCAATAGAGCCATCCCTTGGCACTATGGCTCTGACGTGTACTGCGAAGGAAAAAGAATCACTCTTGAAACATCAACACCTGCACCACAAGTAGATAATGTGGGGGGAGGCGGAGGCTTCACCCGAAGCGGACGTCTCTTTGCTCCACCAATTCAAAGACCTACAGCCGAAGCAGAAGCTGCTGCCAAGGCAAAAGGAAAGAGCCCGGTGCAGGAAGATCAAGCTGTTAAAGAAGCCCTGAAGACTCCATTCGATCAGGAAGTTGATGAGTTTATGAGAATCATCAAAAAGAGTGATTACAAAATTGTGGATCAACTTCACCAGACGCCATCCAAAATCTCCATCCTCTCACTGCTTATGTGCTCCGAAGCCCATCGGAATGCACTGCTTAAAGTCTTGCACGCAGCTTACGTGCCTGAGGAGATTACTGTCAACCAATTGGAAACCGTGGTTGGAAATGTTACTGCTAGCAATGGGCTAGGGTTTACCAATTCTGACTTGACAGCGGATGGCCGCAACCACAACAAAGCCTTGCACATAACCATGGAATGCAAAGGAGCTGTCCTTTCTCATGTGCTGGTAGACACAGGGTCGTCCCTTAATGTCTTACCAAAGAAGGCTCTGGTGAAGTTGGAATACGATGGTTTGGCATTGAGACCCAGCAACCTGGTGGTAAGAGCCTTTGATGGTTCGAAGAGATCGGTTCTGGGAGAGATTGAGCTGCCTGTGACAATTGGCCCGCAGACCTTTAAAACTATCTTTTATGTGATGGACATTCAGCCCGCCTACAGCTGTTTGTTGGGTAGACCCTGGATTCACGCCGCCGGCGCAATAACGTCTACCCTTCACCAAAAGTTAAAATTTGAGTGGGAAGGCCAAGTTGTCACAATCTGTGGAGAGGAGGACATTTTTGTCAGCCACCTGGCAACCTATAAGTACATTGAAATGGATGGGGAGATCCATGAAACAATGAGCCAGGGGTTTGAAGCTTTGAATGTGAATGAGGCATCTGCTGTATCTGGTACTCCAATGTCATCATACCAACAAGCCCGGAAGGTTGTTGAGGAAGGAACTGCCCAAGGCTGGGGCAAACTGCTATCGGTGGAGAAAAAAGAAGACAAGTTTGGGTTGGGTTACAGACCAACTCAACATCAAGCAAAGGCTGCTGCAGAGCCTGATTTTGTCAGTGGGGGGATGCTCACCCCCGATGCTATCAACTGTCTGGAAGACGAGCTGGAAGAGGAGCGCAATCTGGAGGATTGGATTCGTCCAAAGATCCCGGGGAGCAGTGTCTCGAACTGGTCTTCCCAGGAAATTATAAGAGTTACTCATGAAGAGTAATTATTATTTCCTGTATTTTTTATAGCATGCATCAAAGTCTTGCATCTTTCCCAAGATGACAAGACTCATTTTGTAATCAGGGCCATCTGTACTTTTGTGCAAACAAGATTAAATTAATGAAATATCAGACATCTTTTTGCAAACAAGTCTTTTTCTTTTCTGCTCACTGTTTTTCCATTTCTCTTTTTGTACAAAAAAATAAATGGCGGTGTTTTCAAAATGATAACTTCATTTCACTTTTTTCTAAAGCAAGATTAAAATCAATCACTAAAATGAACAAACTTAACCCTTGCAGAGAGTGCCTTCCTGACAGCACCGACAACAGCACGGCTATGACATCGTATGACTTTGACAATCCAATCAATCAAGCTGATGAAGGGGTTGATGAAGAATATGAGCTTCCTGAAGAGCTAGCCAGGTTGTTAAGGCAAGAGGAAAAGGTTATTACCCCTCATCAGGAGGAGGTTGAAGTGATCAATCTTGGTACAGATGAAGACGTGAAAGAAGTTAGAATCGGGGCCTGCCTGCAAGACTCAGTGAAGAGACAACTGATAGATCTGCTTCAAGAGTATGTTGATGTGTTTGCTTGGTCGTATCAAGATATGCCAGGATTGGATACCGACATTGTTGTGCACAAGCTGCCTTTGAGGGAAGAATGCCCACCAGTTAAACAGAAGTTGCGCCGAACTCGCCCAGACATGGCTATGAAAATCAAAGAAGAGGTACAAAAGCAGTGGGACGCCGGGTTCCTTGCTGTGACTAGTTATCCGCCATGGGTTGCTAACATAGTACCTGTGCCTAAGAAGGACGGAAAAGTTAGAATGTGTGTTGATTACCGGGATCTGAACAGAGCCAGCCCGAAAGATGACTTCCCATTACCTCACATTGATGTATTGGTGGATAACACGGCTCAGTTCTCGGTATTCTCCTTCATGGATGGATTTTCAGGATATAATCAGATCAAGATGTCACCTGAAGACATGGAGAAGACAACATTCATCACACCTTGGGGCACGTTCTGTTACAAAGTGATGCCATTCGGACTGAAGAATGCTGGTGCAACATATCAACGGGCTATGGTGACATTATTCCACGATATGATCCATAAGGAAATAGAATGTTACGTGGATGATATGATCGCCAAGTCCCTTACAGAGGAAGATCACCTGGTGAATCTGCTGAAGTTGTTCAAGCGTCTGAGGAAGTACCAACTAAAGCTGAACCCCAACAAATGCACATTCGGGGTGCGATCCGGTAAGCTGCTGGGATTTATTGTAAGCGAGAAAGGGATTGAAGTTGACCCTGATAAAGTCAAAGCCATCCAAGAGATGCCTGCACCGAAAACTAAGAAAGAAGTTCGAGGGTTCTTAGGTCGATTGAACTACATTTCAAGGTTCATATCTCACCTCACAGCGACCTGTGAACCCTTGTTCAAGCTGTTAAGAAAAGAGCAGACGGTCAGGTGGAACGAAGATTGCCAGAAGGCTTTTGACAAGATCAAAGAGTACTTACAAGAACCTCCAATCCTCATGCCTCCAGTAGAAGGAAGACCTCTAATTATGTACTTGACAGTATTAGAAGAGTCGATGGGGTGTGTGTTGGGCCAGCATGACGAGTCTGGTCGAAAAGAGTATGCAATATACTACCTAAGCAAAAAGTTTACCGACTGTGAACAGCGTTATTCACTGCTCGAGAAAACTTGCTGTGCTTTAGCGTGGGCTGCTCGCCGACTGAGACAGTATATGCTGACCCACACTACTTTGTTGATCTCAAAGATGGACCCAGTTAAGTACATATTTGAGAAGCCAGCTCTTACCGGACGGGTTGCAAGATGGCAGATGATTCTCACAGAATACGACATACAGTACACATCTCAGAAAGCCATCAAGGGCAGTGTACTATCTGAATATCTTGTTGAGCAACCCATTGTTGACTACCAGCCTATGAGGTTTGACTTCCCTGACGAAGACATCATGTTCATTAAAGCAAAAGATCACGAGGAGCCTATTCACACCGAAGGGCCTGACCTGGAGGAAGAATGGACTATGATGTTTGATGGGGCTGTTAACATGAATGGCCGTGGTGTTGGTGCAGTACTCATTACACCTAAAGGAGTTCACATGCCTTTCTCGGCAAAACTCACTTTCAACTGCACTAACAACGAAGCTGAATACGAAGCTTGCATTATGGGTCTTGAGGAAGCCATTGACCTCAGGATCAAAACTTTGACTGTATTCGGAGATTCAGCTTTGGTAATCAATCAGACCAACGGGAAGTGGTACACTCACCAGGATCATCTGATACCTTACAGGGATTATACAAGGAGGTTATTGACTTTCTTCACAACAGTCAAGCTTGAGTATATCCCTCGGGACGAGAATCAGTTTGCAGATGCTCTTGCTACCATTTCATCCATGATCAAAGTTCAAGCGGCTAACTTTGTACCCCAGATTTCAGTGTCTAGACTCGATAGACCAGCATATGTATTTGCAGCGGATGTTGTAAAAGATGATAAGCCTTGGTTCCATGACATTAAGTGCTTCTTGGAGGATCAGACATACCCACCTGGGGCATCTTCCAATGATAAGAAGACTTTAAGAAGGCTTGCTGGAAGTTTCTTTCTGAACACGGATGGGTCTTTATACAAAAGAAACTTTGATATGGTACTCCTCAGATGTGTTGACAAGACGGAAGCAGATTTATTGATGCATGAAGTGCATGAAGGGTCTTTTGGTACCCATGCCGGAGGGCATGCCATGGCTAAGAAGTTACTAAGATCAGGCTATTACTGGATCACAATGGATGCAGACTGTTGTGCTTACGCCAGAAAATGCCACAAATGCCAGATCTACGCAGACAAGATGCATGTGCCTCCCAATCCTTTGAACATCATGTCTTCACCATGGCCCTTTGCTATGTGGGGCATTGATATGATTGGCAAGATTGAGCCAACTGCTTCAAATGGTCACAAATTTATCCTGGTCGCCGTCGACTATTTCACCAAGTGGGTCGAAGCAGCCTCATATGCAAACGTCACAAGGCAAGTGGTAGCCAGATTTCTGAAAAGAGACATCATCTGTCGATATGGGGTTCCCGAGCGAATCATTACTGATAATGGTTCCAACTTGAACAACAAAATGATGGCAGAGCTGTGCCGGGACTTCAAAATCCAACATCACAATTCTTCTCCTTACAGGCCAAAGATGAATGGCGCTGTTGAGGCAGCAAATAAGAATATCAAGAAGATTGTGCAGAAGATGGTAGTCACTTACAAAGACTGGCATGAAATGCTGCCGTTCGCCTTGCATGGGTACCGCACGTCAATCAGAACATCCACTGGGGCAACACCTTATCAGCTTGTATATGGTATGGAAGCAGTCCTACCTGTTGAAGTTGAACTACCCTCGTTGCGGGTATTAATGGATGTTAAACTGAGTGAAGCAGAATGGGTTCGGTCCCGATTCGAACAACTGAGTCTGATTGAAGAGAAGAGATTGACTGCAATCTGTCATGGACAATTGTATCAGAAGAGAATGAAGAAAGCCTTTGATCAGAAAGTCAGGCGTCGAGAGTACCAAGTAGGAGATCTTGTGCTGAAAAGAATCCTCCCTCCTCATACAGACCACAGGGGCAAATGGACTCCAAATTATGAAGGACCATTCGTTGTAAAGAAAGTTTTCTCTGGTGGAGCGCTGATGCTCAGCACCATGGATGGTGAAGATTTCCCATCCCCTGTGAATTCAGATGCAGTTAAAAAATACTTCGCATAAAATGACCCGCTGGACATAAAAACAGAACGTGAGTCCAGGCAAAAATAGGGCATCCCGGCGAGTCAAAAACAGAATAAAAGACTCGGGCAAAAATAAGGGAAATAAACAAAAAAAATATACACCCGCTGGGTTGAAAAGCCGCATTGGACAACTCAGGCAAAAATGGGTATCCCGATGGATTGAAAACCCGAAAGGGCGATCCATGCAAAATAAGGGAATAAGCGAACAACTGCATTTTGAATTCGTCTGTATCACCTACAACTTGGTAAGCTCCAAAGGATCAAGCTTCAATCAGAATCAACTCTCTCCAGAAAGCAAGACGAGAAGAACGTCATTGTCATACGAGTCATAGCAGAAGAGGAAGCTCCTTGAAAGCGTCGTCAGCATCGCCAACACTTTATTTCTCAATTTGTAACAGTCTCTTCATTTTAGGAGATATGTTTCCTTGACTGTATCTTTCCAATTCAGGGCACATGAATTAATAAAATCAGATTTTCAGTCATGTTTCATTTTTACATTTATGTTTTGCAAAGAATTGTCTGATATCTCTGAAAATACAATTGCATAAGTACAGATGCCTTTCTCTAAAAATAAAATCACATGCTTACAGGGAATATACTTACTCTCGAAAGTACTTAACTCCTATGATGGAATCCAGTAAAGGATACCTCGGGACCTTTTGTGCGTTTCCTTACCTTTGCAGGATTGCAGGTATCCAGAACGCAACCTGGGGGATGCAAGTTACGTCTCGGCAAACAGGCGAATCATTATCAACTCGGTCTATCTTCCACGTGGCACTGGAGAGTGCCCATTTCCCCAGCAAAGTTGCCAAATCGACATGCACTCAATCTCAGCATCTGAAATGCTCTATCCCCAGCTGAGTTGCCTCTTGTTGCTCTCCCCAGCTGAGGTGCCTCTCGCAATCCCCCAGCCGAGTTGCCATGTCATCCTCAGCTGAATACAGAAGTCAGGGAACCATCTCCCCACAGAGTCCCAGCCTCTATCCGGAAGAGCAACGCGCGAAGAAGTCACAACAGAGTACAGAAAGCTTCTACAAACCCCAGCTGGGTCCCATATTATAAGGATATGTCAATCAGTGACATATATCCCCAAGCAGATACCTCATTAGATCTACCAATGATCTCACCCCCAGCTGGGAGGTCCATTTCAAGCAGATCGACCAGAGATCTTCGCGGCAACGGGATCCGAATTCCGGACCTGTGCCTCTTTGCATAATCATGGCATTTGCATCATACTATCCCCCAGAGCGTAGCATTCCGTCTAATACGGAGCATTACGGCAAAAATCAAATGCATAGCATAATCATAAGCCATGTTCTGAAGTAACACTTGTGAATAATAACCATTCATCATCATTGTACAGAAAAACTCCCACCAGAGTCCCAGCAAAAGCAGTTGCCTCACAAATCACAAACGCCAGTATCTACTCCTTTTGGCACCCGTCTGTGCCATCTTTCCCCAGTAAAGTCGCCTGAACACTCTTTACAAATAGGATCACCCGTATTACAGATACTTTCTGGCACCCGTCCGTGTCACAAATCACCAGCAGAAAGCCAAAGACATCCTCTTTGCACTCACATATACTTATATATACATTTTCTTGGCACCCGTCCGTGTCATATCCCCAGCGCAGTCGCTTACACCTTCATCACCCATATACTTGTTATTATTTTACTTTTCTCTTTGACACTCGTCCGTGTCACTCTCCCCAGCAGATAAACACTCATCTATACATTATACAATACTCACTACCCGTTGGTACACTTATACAGATACTCGTCCGTATCTTGTATACATCATCACTCATATCCCCGCAGATTCGACGGTAGTCCTTGTTCTTTGTTAACCAGTTGGTACTCGTCCGTATCATCATCTCAGAACATTGCGTCTAGTGTTTGTTTCTACATGATACTCGTCCGTATCATACTCTTAGGGATGCTTGTCCGCATCTTTAATCCACACACCGTGTCAAACACTTGTGCCTTCTTGAATATAGATGCTCGTCCGTGTCTACTATTCCCCCAGAAGGATTCCTTCAGATGCAACACTCGTCCGTGTTCTTTGTTAACCAGTTGATACTCGTCCGTATCATCATCCCTGAACATGTGTCAGTTTGTTTCTACGTGATACTCGTCCGTATCATAGTCTTAAGGATGCTCGTCCGCATCTTTAATCTATACATAATACCAAACACTTATACCTTTTGTTTCTTGGATGTAAACGCTCGTCCGTGTTTACTATTCCCCAGTAGATCACCAACAAAGCATTTTCTTTTATCTGACACTCGTCCTGTGTCATGATAACCCCGAGAGCAGCCGTCCCCTGCTGAGTGGTCGTCCTCCACTTCTTGATGGTCGTCCTCCATCATGCTCATCCGATGGTCGTCCCCGTCGTTGGTATTTTAGCAGCCGTCCCCTGCTAGGTGGTCGTCCTCCACCTTTTTGATGATCGTCCTTCATCACTTTATCCAATGGCCGTCCCCATTGTTGATTTTGGTTATCTGGCATTCGTCCTATGTCATGAGAAACCTCGAGAGCAGCCGTCCCCTGCTGAGTGGTCGTCCTCCACTTCTTGATGGTCGTCCTCCATCATGCTCGTCCGATGGCCGTCCCCATCGTTGACCTTTTCTATCCGATGGCCGTCCCCATCGTTGATATTTTCGGCAGCCGTACCCTGCCAGGTGGTCGTCCTCCACCTTTGATGGCCGTCCCCATCATTTTCCTTTTATTCCCAACAGAGCAGCCGTACCCTGCTAGGTGGTCGTCCTCCACCTTTGATGGCCGTCCCCATCATATTCCTTTTATTCCCAACAGAGCAGCCGTACCCTGCTAGGTGATCGTCCTTCACCTTTGATGGCCGTACCCCATCAGCTGTTTATTTCATTTATTCTTTAACCCGATGGCCGTCCCCGTCGTGGTCCCTTTTCCTTTTAACCCGATGGCCGTCCCCATCGTCGGTTACTTCACCTTTATGAGCTTGATGGCCGTCCCCGTCATGTTTCATTAATCCCCAGAAAATTTTACAGCTTTATCTTGATGGCCGTCCCCATCATAATTTCTTTTCTTTTCCCAGCTAGTCGGCCGTCCCCGTCTTAGCTTTACCTTTTATCCCCAGCATGTCGGCCGTCCCCGTCATTGCTTTATTTTCCTCACCTCCCCAGCATGTCGGCCGTCCCCGTCATTGCTATTTACCCATCAGTCGTCCTCTGCTCGACGGTCGTCCTCCGTCGCCCACACTTTACAATATACTTTATTTCCCTTTTACAATCTATATCCCTTTTCTTCTTCATTTTTGTGAGTGCAAATTTTGGACTGTCTTTGATATTCAACCACAAGTTATCTTGTTTGCCTGTTAAGCCGTTGCTTACATCCTGCACAGCTAACTCATGTTTGAATAGGGGCAGCTGTAAACACCCCAAATTTGCCCTCACTCATTCACACCATGGCTTGTGATCATCCTCATATGCATAAACACAATATTATCATCTCACATCTCATTTTTTGATTCGCTGCATAGTTTCTAAGGCATCTGCACCTAGGGTTTGTGATCTGAGCAACCTCAGGGCATCCTGAGCCATTCCAAAGGCCACCCATCAACTCAAAGGGGTCCATGTGTGTTCTTATATCATATTCCATCTCCTCAAAGTCAAAATTGCAGAGGAATCACAAGAACAAGGGTTTGAGCCAGGTTTGACTGCACAGTTGACTGAAAATTAGGGTTTTGGTTTCAGAGGCCATAACCCCAAATTTTTTGGTCATTCTTGTTTCCATTGGTCTCTATATGGTATAGGGAGTATGCATATCAATTTTCATGAAGAAATTCCATGGGGAAGTCATCTGATCAAGAGTTGACTTTCTGGACAAGTCAGTGCAAAATCAGGGCATCTGAGGCCCCCAATGACCCAACCAATGGGTGATCTTCATCATTTTGAGTGTATATGATCTTTATTTGATCATGGAAGAAGGTTGAAGTTCATAGAAATCAAGAATTTAGGGTTTTTGCAAATGTTGACTTTTTGGGCATAGTTGACTTTTCAAGAATGCATCATTTTAGGTCATTTTTCAAGCTTTGATTATTGATCCAAAAATGCTTCAAATGAAAAAACTTTGGTCATGAAAGTTGTAGATCTCATCTTTCCCTTTCCAAAAAGTACAAGAACATGATCAAACTCTTCTTGGATCAAAAGTTATGGCAATGCAAAGTTGGCTAAAATCATTGATTTTCAAGGCATGCCCTAAGTGAGAATTTTGCAAAATCTTGGACCAATGCATATTGCAGCCTCTAATTCATTTCAAACCAGCACATAAACTTTCTCTAAGTCCTAAAAATCAGAATTGGACCAAGTTTCCCCATGGTTTGGTTGGTGTAACAAGACTTTCTCACATGTGAACCAAAGTTACAACAAGTTGCAAAACTCATGATCATGCTCCCTACGACTTGCAGCCTTGGATGCTGAGCTTTACTAGCCTCTCACCTCACCTTGCTGCGCCAGCCCATGCCCATGTACTTGCCTAGATCATGAGCCTTACTTCTCTTACACATTATTTGACTTTTTGCAAAAGGTAACTTACCAATCAATAAAGGGCATGTCTTGTCAACTGACCAATGAGAGAGAGTTATGTGGACAATTTGCAAGCTAAACATAACACTAAGCAAGGCTGAAGCTCACACATTCATCACATTCACAAGAACACTCCATTTTGCTTTTGCCTTCGAAACTCTCTGCCCAGCTCACATACATCCAAACCATCTTTACCAATCATCTCACCATGTCTCATTGAGCCCAAAGCAACCAAGAACCAGGCCTTAAACAAGCTACAACATCACTGCACCATTTTCACACCAGCTTGCAGTTTCATTCGAAACTCTCACCCTAGCTCACCAACATACAAACAAACACTCCAGACCTTCTCCATTCATCCTCAGGACCACAAACCATCATTCACAATGGCCTGAAACCTCCAGAAACTCCATTGCCATTTCTGATCAAGCTTGAGCAGAAGCTGTCGAATCTCACTATCCAGCCAACACAAACTTCTTTTGAGCATTCAAACATCTTTTGGGGATCAAGTGGAGTGGTTTGCACTGAAAGAAGTGGCCAGAAAGTCATCAAAGTGAAAGCTTCGAATCTCAGGTAGCTTGAAATTTATTTTTCCAGAAATCACTTTGCATGTTATAAACTTGTTCCTTATGCTTCCCTGAGTATCCTGATGTCTTTGGTTTTGAAAATGGCTTTGATTTGAGAGTTTAATTTGTCTCTGAAACCTGCGTGCCCTAGCTTTCATTTTCTTCGATTCAGCTTGATTAGGAAAAAGAAATGTGTTTTGAGAGAGGGGTTTGATTCAGGAGAGGTTGGAGATCATTTCCCAGTTCTTGTTTTTCATTTTTGATACGATTTGAGGGGTTTGGGGATTTTTTCAGGGAGAGAAATGGCCGGAGAAGACGACCGGAAGTCTTCTCCGGCCACCTGAGAGTGATTAAGCCCTAATTGCATAATTAATTGTCATTTGAATGTGAGCCATCAGATGCGTTGAAAAAGTTGACTTCGCGCGCGTACGGATGGCTAGGATGCAGTCATTAAACCCTAATCAGCATTATTTATTTAATTAATTAAGATTAAATCTGTTTGAATCTGAGCCATCAGATGGCGCGCGCAGTCAATGCTTTCAAATCCAGGCTCCATCCTGGCCCTCCATGCTGATTACTTTCACTTTTATTTAATTTTTATTCATTTTCTTTTCAATTAACTTGCACAATTATTTAAAAATAGTAAAAAGTTCCTAAAAATTATGAAACTTTTTCCTAAGGGTTTTAATAATTTTTATGACACAAAAACATTTTTATTTTATTTTTTATCATTAAAAAAAGTATTTTTAAATATTTAAAAGATTATTTTTAATTGATTAATGGGAATTAATTAATTAAAAATACTTTTAGGTATTTAAAAAATCACAAAAAAATTCATGAAATGTTCTAAGACATTTAGAAACATTGTCCAACCTTCAAACCAAATTTATTTTTTGATCTTAATGCATTTTAAGAATTTTTCATTGAATTAAATCATTTTTTTATGCATTAATTTGATCCTAAGTTCAAAAATTCATTTCTGCCTATTGGAGAAGGTTGAGACATTGATTCTTCTTGCATTGTTTTGTGTTTGGCATGTAGTTTCTAGGGTAAAATGGCCATGATTTGATCTTGCATTTTCCATTTGTTTGGCATTTCTTTTGTATAGAACCCTAAAAAACCCTAATAACTTAGAAAATTCATAACTTGAGTTTGGTTGAGAGTTGAGGGCTCCCCTTTGGGCAGTGGTTTATTATGGGTTTAGGGTTTCTTTGGGTACCATTTTCCATTTTTTTATCTTAGGATTTGTTTCTGTTTTGGGTTTTTGTTTGATGTTTGATCCATGAACCCTAATTTGGGCTTTCTTTTGCATCCTTCTTGCATTTCCTTGCACAACTTGACTTGTCTTTGCATCTTGTGCATTCTTGTGATCCATTTGACATCTTAAGACATATAGAAAACATGTTTAATCATTGCATTGCATATTTGCCATGTCATTTGTCTTGTATGCTTCATAACTTTCCATGCTTGTTCATGCTCCTTAACTTGCATCATTTGCATCCATGATTTTGTATGAGCATCTCCATGTCTTGCCTCATGTTTGCAGCATCTCATAGCATCATTTTCATCATCAACATGCTTCTGGTTTGGTCTATCATCATACCATTTCATTTCATTTAGCATTGCATTGCATTTCTTTCTAACATTTCAGGTGGTAAGTAAACTTGAGAAGTGAATTTGCCTTCACTTCTCATAACTTCTCTTTTCATCTCTCTTGCATCCATTGCTGCATTTATGTTTGTGTTTGAGATTGAGCTTGCTCATTCTTGTTCCTCCCACCTTCTTTCTTCAAGTGACTTGACTTCTTGAATGAAGCAAGTCACTTTGCTTCTCTTGATCTTATTCATCTGCTTCCTGGTGACTCCTCTGAAGATTTGTTCTTGCAAACCTCACAAACCTTAGGATCATCCAAGCATGACAATGAATTAGGGTTTTGATTAGTCCCCCATAGTTTTACCTTTGTGTCTCTCTTTGAGTCTTCTCTTCTCATCTCATAATCAGGGGCCAAACCCTAAAGGCTTTAAGACTTTGTGATTAAACTTATGCCTGCATCCTTCTCTTAGGATGGAGTGTATAATTTTAATCCTAAGTCTTGAACCCTTAAGGTGTTTAAATCTCTTAATCAATCCACATAATAACCATCAAGACATCAAGCTTGTAACTTGGGCCTTGCATTAGGGTTCTAATTCTTCCTTAAGTGGTTAAGAAGGACTAACCCTAGTGTTAATGGACAAGTCCCCCTCAAGTTGTCTTACAAACCCTAAAAGTCACTTCATCATCATATCATTAAATAAAATCCACTTAATCAAAGGCTTGTTTTGTCATGAGTTTAATCCCTAATCATGGATTAAGTTGAGGAGTCTTCCTCAGCTTGAACATTCTCATCTATCATCCTTCTTTTAGGATGGTGTAATGAGTCTGTTTAATCCCTGATTATGGCTTAACCTCATTACTTAACACTAAACAAAAACACCAAAAACATCCAAATAATCACAAGTAGGTTAATGATCTTAATCCTGCATCAAAGGTGATTAAGTGTGAGAATCTGACTTCACACTTAAGGTATTCTCATTACCCCTAATCAGAGGGAAGATGTGATGAGTTTACTAAATCCATTGGTTTAGACTTAAGCTCATTAACTTATGACAAAATCCAAAAGCAATAAAAGACTGAAACTCAAAAACAAACAATAATCGTCTCCTCCGGGATTCTTTTCTCATCTCATTCACTCACAAACGAGAACTCGCTTCTTCCGTCTAATGCAAGACAGTTTGCACCTGAGCCAGACAGGTCATACACTTGAGCATAGACAGCAAGCAGTTCACAAGTCAATTCATCTTTCAGTCTCTTTGGGTCGAACTACGGTGTTCTGACTTCCTCATTGCACGAGAGGATACGTAGGCATAACTTAACAGTTATCGAACAAAAGTCTCTGTATATTCCCCCTCTTTCTAGCCTTATTCTTTAGCCTCATGATCATGAGCATTTCACTCCTGTCCTTACACTGACACTTCACCTATACACTTCACTTACACTGACACCTGTACATCCTTTTCCAGCTCTTTTATACACAAATTGCACTGACGCTACCCCTTTAAAACACAAATCTCTTAAGCGTGGATCCCGTCGAGTACGGCGGACAATCTGGGTGCTAATACCTTCCCAGGTTGTAACCAACCCCCTTTCTCAGTCTCTCTGGTTCGCAAACCGTCTTATCCATCTTTTTCTAGGTCTATGCAGCATTACCTTTCCTCCGGGATAAAAATGCCTAGCTGGCGACTCTTTTCATCTCCAGTGAGTTCACGGCTGTGTGTTCTCACTGATCCCTTCGCCGACCGTTCGCGTCTGTACCTTCATCTGACCCTGTGTCACTTGTCGGGAGCGACAGAGGCGTACAAAATAAGTTACATGGGATTACACAAAATAAAAGGGTTCATTGTATTTTCCTAAGAGGAAGCGTGTGTGAAGTGTCTTAAGCTATACGAAACCGTTGGAGATTCAGATTAAATCAAAGGCGTCGAAATTTAGCTCTTCAACTATCTTAGAACCGATTCAATGTTATAATCATTCTATGAGAAGTCGAGCTTCATTTTATGCATCCAAACAGTTTTCAAAAGTTAAATCGAATTTTAACTTTGAAATCGTAATGCAAAGTTAATCGAATAATTGAAAAATTATTAAATAAACAAATGGTCTAGTCTTAATCACGATTTGTTAACTATCATGATTTTTAACTTTCATCGACTATAAAAAATATAGAAAATCGATAAAAAGAAAATCGGTCTCATATTGATTTAAATGACATCGATTTATCAAAATCGAATATTTAGATTGTTTGTTATATCATCAACCATAAAATAAAGTAAAGTCGAAAAATAATAACAAAAATAAAGAAATGGCCTCATATTAGTTTAGATAACGTCGATTTATTCAAAATTGAATATCTAACCATTTGTCATTGGCCAAATAAAAGTAAATCGGAACAAGAATGAAATAAAGGAAAAGAATGGACACATATTAGTTTAGATAACGTCGATTTATTTGAAATCAAACATCTAACATTTGTCATTGGCCGAATAAAATTGAAAGATAAAAATGGATCTAAAAATTAAATTAGAAACCATAAAAAATAATAGAAATAAAAGTGGTCTCATATCGATTTAGACAACGTCGACTTTAAGAAATCGAATGTCATAAAATTGGTCTTTAATATCATAGACCCCAAATAAAAGAATAAATCGAAAACGAAAAGTAAACAAAATATTAAAATAATACACAAAGATCTAAAAATTATGCAAACAAAAGGGGAATGATGCTGAATTTGTAGTTCCTATTTAGAAAAACAGATGGGCCTGGCCGAATAACAATTCATAATATAAACTAAAAATAAATAAATAAACAAGAAAACAAAAGCGTGAACCTTGTTTGTCTGATGGATCATATAGAAATAACATGAATTATGTTAGGCTTTAATGGTTTATAAAATCAATTAAATAAATAGTAAAAAAAAATTATTAAATGACCTAATAAAATATTATAATAAAAAGGAAATAAAAAGGGTTCAACATCAATATCTCGATTCACAAAATCAAAAGTAAAGAGAAAGAAACCAACCTCATACGTGGTTCAGAGGAAAGCAAATGGAACACCCACCCTCAAATCAATACCGACGGTGATTTCACTCTACTCTCTCCGATTCATTTTGGTCGTTTTTTACTCGTCTTAGTTCTGCCTTCTCACAATTAAGTTTTTCAATGGGTGTAGTGTGTTTACGGTTTGTTGTCAAGTTTCAGAATCAATTTCTCTCATCTGTTTTCATTTTATTTAGTCATTTTATTATGGTGTTTGAGGGTTGTTGCGGTTTGTGATGAAAAAAGGCGGTTGGTTTAAGGAGTGATGAAGGGTTTATGGTGTTGCATTGAGGTGTTGAAGAAGAAAGGTATAGTTCTGTTTTTGTGTGTGTGTGCAGGTATATGAGATTTGGAGGTTTGATTATGGATTAAGAATGTTTGTGGAAACGATATTATTCGTCTCTATGTTTTCAGAAAGTTGAGGATATGGATTTTTATGTGTCAGCAGAAAAATATTATTTAGGAATGGTGGTCGTTTTTGTGATTGCATAGTGAATGAGTCCGTTATATAGAATATATGCAGAGTAAAATTGGAAGAAAGCAATGAAATGTTTTGAGAGGAATTGGTCGTTACTTGCAATGCGTTTGTGAAATTCGGATTATGTCTATGTGGGAGTGGGATTGTAGTGGAGTCACGTAGTGTACGATGCATTTTTCCGTTAGCTACTTTTTGCCCTGTACGAATTTGTTGTGCGTATGGGCCAGGCTGTGTAGGGTCACTTGGTAATGCTTGGAAAAATATATGAACGAAAATAATGTGGCTGTTGTAACATGAATTAGCTGAAAGATGGAATGCTTTTTGGACTTAATGAAAACAAAAGGAAAATTATGATGGACTTAATTTTGTTAATAAAATGGCTCATATAAAAAATAAAAAAATAACAAATAATAATAATAATAATAATAATAATAATAATATAAACAAAATGATAAAAAAAAAGTTATATTAATAAAATAGTGATGATAGTAATAAAAAAAGAATGTAACTTAATGGCTAATAACAAAAATGGAGACTAAAATTGGAAAATAAGGAAATAGTAATAACGAGTGAGAATTAGACTTCTACCGATTTTGCCACACACATGATCTGATAACCCTGAGTGAAACTCTGACTCCATTGAAACACACACACACACACACACATTTGAATTTTTTTAATAATAAAAATAAATATGCGGGTAGGACAAATTTGGGGTATGACAGATGCCCCTATATAATTGCCTTGAACTCAAAGAGTTCAATTGTTGCACATCATTTGATTTTTAGGGTAAAAGTCAATTATATATAAGAAGACCCAAAATTTGTTGATGCAAAATGCAATGGTGAAGTATGAGATGAATGTTTGGTTATAAGGAGCTTCTTGAAGAAATTTTGGTTCCCACTTGTTCTCATGGTCTTATATATATTACCAATTGTTCATGAATGAAATTTGCTGCATTGGTTTCTTGAGGAAGGGCTTCAGTCAGTCAATTACTTATGATCTAAGTAAAAGTCAACTGTGGAGAAAGAAAAGTCAATTTTGGATTCTTAAAGTCTAAATCATGATTTTCAAGGTCCTACACCTTCCCATGGTCATAAAATGTCAAGATTTCCATAATTCATCAAGAATCAAGGGTCGTGGTAAAAGTTACTAAATTTGGAAATGACTTGTAATTCAAAGTTTCCATTTTTGGAAGCTTTATAAGTCACATTCAACTTGACTTTTCTTCATCAAAAATGCTTCAAATGAATTTTTACCAAACATGAAAGTTGAATATCATTCTCTCTTCTTTCCAAAAAATACTAGATCATCCTCATATCATGTGTGGATCACAAGTTATGATCAAAAGACCTCAAAGTGGTTTTTAGGGTTTTTCACATGTACCAAATCTTCCACTTTTGCAAAAAGGCTTTAAAGTGACTTGTATTGATTCCACTTGCCCATTCCAGTCCATAAACTCAAAGTACACTTAATTTAAAGAATTTTTGGCTTTTGAATCATGACATTTCATGGCTTATTCCTCATGTATTTTTCAAATGGCCAAAATGCATAATAATTCAAAACTCAAAAACCAAGCAACCACAAGTCATAAAGTCAATCCAATTCTGACTAGGGGTTAATATGAAAGAAATACATGCACATGAAGGACTCCATGCACACGTGATTTACCACATACACTTCAAGTTGCAATTTTGAAAATTCATTCCAAACTCCTTAACCATGGATCCAATGGATCTCTAACCATGGTTAGGCCCAAAAATCACCATATAGAATCACTTAACCTCACTTGTTAGAGATGGGGTTTATCATTTGCTCAGATTTGACAAAAATGCACCAAACTTATCTTCTTCGATTCTCTTCATCCATAAGGTTTTCTTGAGGTTTTTCTTCACATTCTTGATCAATGAACTTCATAGAACACAAATCATTCATTGGTTGAAGCTATAAGCAAGTATTTCATCAAGTCAAGATCAAGAAAATTCAACTTCAAATACCAAGATTAAGCCAAATTCAAGCTCTAATTGCATTTATTTTGCAATTAGTAGTTACAGGAGTTGATCTGCAGCTCTCAGATGGTTTTCTAGGAGTTTTTCATTACTCCAAGCTTCATGTTAGTTCAATTTTCGTGCTCATGGATCTTGATTCTATTGTATGCATTGTGTTCTCCTTGTTGTGATGTTGATGCTTATATGTTTATCTTTAAAAATGGACGTGTAATATGAAATTATTATGGATCTGAAATTTTTAGATCTACTTTGGTTTGCTTCGATTTGAGTTATGTATGCATTGTATGACAAAATGAAGGTGATATTTGAATTCAACAGGCAAATCTATGTGGAATTATGGTCTTGTTTGGAATTTCTAGAGAATTGTTTATGCAGGTACATCAAAGATGGTGACCGGAGCTAGGGCTCTGGCACCTGGTTCAGTTTCCGGCCAATGTAGGTTTAGAGGTAGGAGATGATATCTAAACTGTTGATTCCTTTGATCTGACGGTTGTAAATGTGCCATCACATTAAAGTTCCTTGTGTTGGTCATGTGTTTTTTATTATAACAATAATTTAGTTTGTGCGTGTCCCTATGTTTTCTATGGTGTGCGTTTAATATTGTCTTTTAATCTTGCATGCTTTTGGATTTGTTTGACTGAACCTCATGCGCTTTATTGATCTGAGGGTTTGTGTGAAGTCAATGATGTTGATTGATGATTATGATAATTGTTGACCTACGTGTATGTTGGATTTGGGCCTTTGATTTCTATCCCAGCCCCTTATGCTTGAGCCCATAGTTATTTTGAACGTTAATGTTACTTCCCCTGAACCCCCCAAGCTTGTTTCATTTGTTTTTTTATTTGATTTTCATTTGGTTTTGCTTTTAATTCTTTAAATTCATTTCTGATCATCCAAAAATCATACAAAAAATCATGGATCTTATTTTTACATTAAAATAATTTTTCACCATATTTTCATATTTTTCTTTTCAAATTGTTTTCTTCTTAACATCTCAATTTCAAATTTTTATTTTGCATAGTTCATTAAACATTTTTCAACTCTTCTTTTTGAATTCATTCATCAACTTCTTAAACTTCATAAAAACATTTTTTACACATTTCTAAAACCATTTTTAATTGCATTTTAGTCCTTACTTGTTTCATCCTTGTTCATGGATCTTACTTGACCTTTAACATATTGTTTGAGGTAGTTGACTTTTGAGTTTTTGTGTGAGATTTTGACAAGTAATTAGCCTCTGACTTAGGTCACTTGAGGTACATTTTTACAATTTTTTAATGTTGTTTGATGTATCTTTGGTTGCTTGTATTTGAAGGTACTTTTCATGAACTTTCATTGTCTTTCCTTAACCCTAATTGCTTGAAGGCATTAATTCCATTGTGTGAGGTCATTTGCTTGAGCTTGCTTGGTCTGTTTAGACTCTTATAAGTCTTGTTTGATCATTTATAGGTCCATTGTGGTTTGTGTTTGCATCTTGCTTGGGGTTGTTCATCCTTGTTCAACTTTGACCTAATTCTTCCATGCCTTCTCCTACTATGCTTCTTATGCTCGTTTGTGTGAATCTAGCATGACCATATCTTTATCTCATTTTAATTACATATCTAGTATGATACTGAATTCATGCATAAGCATCCACCTTTGTATGTCATATTGCATATTTTTTCATCGATCTTAAGTACGAAGCATCATTTCCCTATGTGACTTTCTTTTGTCTGTTTGGTGAATTGTTTGAACTTATTTGCTATGTGTATTTGATATGCTTGTATGTGCATCTTTAACATGTCATATTAGTCATATGATACTAACTTTAATCATCTCATGACTTCTTTTCATCTTTGACTTTCATCTTGACTTGTGTTTCTTCTTACATGATACATGTTCACTTCTTCCTACTTCTTCTTCATCTTAATCCTTCTATCACTTGAATGCTTCTCCTCATGCCTTGTATGCTCATTCATAGGCATTATAGGACATTCATAAATGATGTATGTGTAAACACCCCAAATTTGCCCTCACCCATTCACACCATGGCTTGTGATCATCCTCATATGCATAAACACAATCATATCATCTCACATCTCATTTTTGATTCACTGCATAGTTTCTAGGTCATCTGCACCTAGGGTTTGTGATCTGAGCAATCCAAGAGCCTCCTGAGCCACTCCAAAGGCCATCAATCACTTCAAAGGGATCCATATGTGTTCAAGCATCATATTACATCTTCTCAAAGTCAAGATTCCAAAGAATCACAAGAACTAGGGTTTGGATGGATGCAGAGCTAAGTTTGATTGCACAGTTGACCTAAAATTAGGGTTTTGGTTTCAGGGGCCATAACCCCAAATTTTTTGGTCATTCTTGTTTCTATTGGTCTCTATATGGTATAGGGAGTATACATATCAATTTTCATGAAGAAATTCCATGGGGAAGTCATCTGATCAAGAGTTGACTTTCTGGACAAGTCAGTGTAAAATCAGGGCATCTGAGGCCCCCAATGACCCAACCAATGGTTGATCTTCATCATTTTGAGTGTATATGATCTTTATTTGGTCATGGAAGAAGGTTGAGACTCACAAAAATCAAGAATTTGGAAGTTTTGCAAATGTTGACTTTTTGGGCATAGTTGACTTTTCAAGAATGCATCATTTTAGGTCATTTTTCAAGCCTTGATTCTTGATCCAAAAAGGCTTCAAATGGAAAAACTTTGGTCATGAAAGTTGTAGATCTCATCTTTCCCTTTTCAAAAAGTACAAGAACATGATCAAACTCTTTTTGGATCAAAAGTTATGGTGTGACAAAGTTGGCAAAAATCACTAAAATTCAAGTTATGCACCAAATGGAAAATTTGCAAAGTCTTGTACCAAAGGCATTTGTGACTTCTATTTGGTATCAAACCATTACACAAGCATCACACAAGCCTTAAAGTTCAGATTGAACCAAGAGATCACATGATTTGTATGGTTTTGAAGCAAGATATTTTCATGAAGCAAAAGCAAAGTCAAGTTGCAAAACCACTCATCACACTTCACCCACTTGATGCATTGGCTGCTGAACCAAGCTAGCCTCACACACACATCATGCTGCGCAGCCCATGCCCATTGTACTTAGCTAGAGCTTAGCCCATGCTTCTCTTACAAAAAAGTTGACTTTTGGCAAAAGCAAACATCCCAATCACCACAGGCCATGTCACATCCTCTGGCCACTTGCAATTGTTTATACTTCTCATTTGCTAGCCAAACATAACAAGGGGGAAGGCTGAAACAGATCCTAAGGCACCATTCACAAAAACTCTCCCTCTTGCAAAAGCTTTCGATTCTCCCAACTCAATCACTCAACCTTCAAACAAATACCACCATTCATCTCTGGATCATCCACTGACCCAAAACCACCCATCAAAACAACCAAGAACACACCACAAGCTAGATACGATTTCTGACCAGTTGAGGTGCAAACCCCCAAACCAGCCACATTCAAAGTTATCCAAGCACTGCAAACTCATCAGGAAGGTCATTAGAAGCTTTTTGCACCAAGAAAGCAGCCAGCAAGCTCAAAGGGTGAAAACTCCATCTCAGGTAGCCTTTCGAATTAACTTTTCCAGGACCTCTATTTTATGTTACAAAATGATTAAGCATGCTTCACTGGTCACATTGAACTAAAAATTATTGAAAATGGTTGAGAAATGAAGTTGTATTGCTTGTCTGAAATTTTGGCCGTTTTTGTTCTTTGCTTCGATTCATGATCATGGCTGGAAATAAATGAGAAATGAGGGTGGGGTTGAGTTTAGGAGAGTGAGAGGAACAAATCTGGAGCTTTAGAGCTCCAGAAATGACCTAGGGAAGGTTTTGGAAATTCTCAGGGAGGGAGGTCACCGGAGAAGACGACCGGAGCTCGTCTCCGGTGACCTGAAAGTCATTAATGCTTAATTAGGGTTTAAGGGTAGGTTTGAATCTGGAACGTAGGATGAAGCTTCCCGCGCGTGTTTCAAGGGCCCAGATCATGTCATTAGCCCTAATTTCTGTTTATTTAATTTAATCATAATTAATTAGCTGAAGTGAAATCTAGGCCATTCATTAGCGCGCCAGTCAACCTTTTCATTTCAACTTTGAATCTGGATCATTGGATCAGATTACTTTCTCTTTTATTTTGTTTTATTTCATTTTCTTTCTATTTAATTTGTTTAATTTATTTAAAATAGCAAAAAATGTTTAAAAATTATGGAAATTTTTGTCAAGATTTTCATTATTTTTCAGAACACAAAAATATTTTTATTTTATTTTTATCATTAAAAAAGTATTTTTAAATATTTAAAAGATTATTTTTAATTGATTAATGGAAATTAATTAATTAAAAATACTTTTAGGTATTTAAAAATTACAAAAAAATTCATGAAATGTTCTAAGACATTTAGAAACATTGTCCAACCTTCAAACCAAATTTCTTTTTTGATCTTGATGCATTTTAAGAATTTTTCATTGAATTAAATCATTTTTTATGCATTAATTTGATCCTAAGTTCAAAAATTCATTTCTGCCTATCTAAGAAGGTTTGGACATTGATTCTTTTTGCTTTGTTTTGTGTTTGGCATGTAGTTTCTAGGATAAAATGGCCATGATTTGATCTTGCATTTTCCAATTGTTTGGCATTTCTTTTGTTAAGAACCCTAAAAAACCCTAATAACTTAGAAAATTCATAACTTGAGATTGGTTAAGAGTTGAAATCTCCCCTTTGGACCTTGGTTTAGTATAGGTTTAGGGTTTCTTTGGGTGGCATTTTCCATTTTTATCTTAGGGTTTGCTTCTGTTTTTGGTTTTTGTTTAATGTTTGATTCATAAACCCTAATTTGGGCTTTCTTTTGCATCCTTCTTGCATTTCTTTGCATAACATGACTTGTCTTTGCATTTTGTGCATTCTTGTGATTCATTTGACATCTTAAGACATATAGAAAGCATGTTTGATCATTGCATTGCACATTTGCCATGTCATTTGTCTTGTATGCTTCATAACTTTCCATGTTTGTTCATGCTCCTTAACCTGCATCATTTGCATCCATGATCTTGTATGAACATCTCCATGCCTTGCCTCATGTTTGTAGCATCTCATAGCATCATTATCATCATCAACATGCTTCTGGTTTTGTTTATCATCATGTCATCTTATCTCATTTGGCTTTGCATTGCATTTCTTTCTAACATTCCAGGTGGTAAGTAAACTTGAGAAGTGAATTTGCCTTCACTTCTCATAACTCTTCTTTTCATCTCTCTTGCATCCATTGCTGCATTTTTATATGTGTTTGAGATTGAGCTTGCTCATTCTTCTTCCTCCCACTTTCTTTCTTCAAGTGACTTGACTTCTTGAATGAAGCAAGTCACTTTGCTTCTCTTGATCCTGTTCATCTGCTTCCTGGTGGTTCTTCTGAAGATTGTTCTTGTAAACCTCACAAACCTTAGGAACAACCAAGCATGACAATGAATTAGGGTTTTGATTAGTCCCCTCATAGTTTTACCTTTGTGTCTCTCTTTGAGTCCTCTCTTCTCACCTCATAATCAGGGACTAAACCCTAAAGGCTTTAAGACTTTGTGCTTAGGGTTATGCCTGCATCCTTCTCTTAGGATGGAGTGTATAACTTTAATCCTGAGTCTTGAACCCTTAAGGTGTTTAAATCTCTTAATCAACTCACTTAATAATCATCAAGACATCGCACTTGTAACTTGGGCCTTGCATTAGGGTTCTAATTCTTCCTTAAGTGGTTAAGAAGGACTAACCCTAGTGTTAATGGACAAGTCCCCCTCAAGTTGTCTTACAAATCATAAAAAACACTTCATCATCATACCATCAAATAAAATCCACTTAATAAAGGTTTGTTTTGTCATGGGTTTAATCCCTAATCATGGATTAAGTTGAGGAGTCTTCCTCAGCTTAAACACTCTCATTTATCATCCTTCTTTTAGGATGGTGTAATGGGTCTGTTTAATCCATGATTATGGCTTAACCTCATTACTCAACACTAAACAAAAACAACAAAAACATCTAAATAATCACAAGTAGGCTAATGATCTTAATCCTGCATCAAAGGTGATTAAGTGTGAGAATCTGACTTCGCACTTGAGGTACTCTCATTACCCCTAATCAGAGGGAAGATGTGATGAGTTTACTAAATCCATTGGTTTAGGCTTAAGCTCATTATCCTATGACAAACTTCAAAAAGCAATAAAAGACTGAAAACTCAGAAACAAACAATAATCGTCTCCTCCGGGATTCTTTTCTCATCACCTTCACTCACAAAACGAGAACTTGCTTCTTCCGTCTAATGCAAGACAGTTAGCATCTGTGCCAGACAGATCATACACTTGAGCATAGGCAAGTAAGCAGTTCACAAGTCAATTCATCTTTCAGTCTCTTTGGGTCGAACTACGGTGTTCTGACTTCCTCATTGCACGAGAGGATACGTAGGCATAACTTAACAGTTATCGAACAAAAGTCTCTGTTCATCCCCCCTCCTTCCAGCTCATTTCTTTTAGCCTCATTATCATGAGCATTTCATTCCTGGTCTCACACTGACACCATATATATACACTTCACTTCTTTTTACACTGACATCTGTACATCCTTTTCCAGCTATTTTATACACAGATTGCACTGACACTACCCCCTTTAAAACACAAATTTTTTAAGCGTGGATCCCGTCGAGTACGGCGGACAATCTGGGTGCTAATACCTTCCCAGGTTGTAACCAACCCCCTTTCTCAGTCTCTCTGGTTCGCAAACCGTCTTATCCATATCTTTCTAGGTCTATGCATCATTGCCTTTCCTCCGGGATAAAAATGCCTAGCTGGCGACTCTATTCATCTCCAGTGAGTTCACGGCTGTGTGTTCTCATTGTCCCTCTCGCCGACCGTTCGCGTCTGTACCCTTATCTGACCTGGTGTCACTTATCGGGAGCGACAGCTTGGCGACTCTGCTGGGGAACCTTATACTGCAACCAGGGCTTCTGGTTCTTTTTGTGGGTTCCTCCTAGCGCTTGATTGATTTGTGTTTACTGGGGTGTTATGTGCTTGTTTGTGCTTGTATTTATTTTTGTTTATAGCTTTATGTACAGTTACTTTACTGCTCTCTTTACTGCATTTATTTATCATACTGTCATTGTTGCTGGCTGGATCTGGTTTCTTGTTTTAGTGGGTGGGTGATTCATTAAGAGTTAAGGTCCTATACCTGGGACCTGAGTGACACCTAGGCTAGAGTGAATCATATTCTTTCCCATTCCATTTCGGTCTGGTGCGGGAATATGAAACACGGTTCAGATATGGGCTTCTTCTTGAGAACTCTGTGTTGCAGATTTCCTGCAATGCTAGGGCTATCTGGGAAGCCTGCTAAGTCTGGATGACCTTTTAGTATTGACCTTCAGAAACTGAGGTGAATTAGAGGAGGAATTGTTATGGTTATTGTAAACACTGTACCTCCGGGTTAGAAGTGTTTACACTTCTCATAACTGATCCAAGTCTGAGGATCCTTGTTCTAGATCATCACCTGTGAGGGGGTTGGGCTGTTTGCAGGTTTGCAGGTACTTTGACCTCAGAATACCCTGTTACTTTGACTTTGTTAAGAATGCTCCATGTTGGACAGTTCTTATGATTCTAAAACCCTGGACTTGTGGCTCTTTATTTGAGTCCCCCACCCTGGTTACTGGATTTATAGACCTCCATCTGGAATTCTTGAACACACATGGATCTATACCAAGGCAGTTAATCAGATCCAGCTCAGTCACAAACCCTTGCATTTCATTTGCATACATACCCATTGCATCATATTAACATTTGCTTATTTGTGTTTCAGGGTATCCACCTTCATCTGGTTTTGGTTTTGACCCCATCTGCAGTATTGACCTATCTCCACTTGCTTCAGTTTGTCAGCCATATACTTCAGTTACTTGCACTAGCCAGCCAGTGGCCCACTCCTCAGCATCTTCATCAGCACTCTACTCAGTCTCAGCACTTATGGCTCCAAAGAAAAGCAACATCACCTATCATTTCTTCCAACCAGACTTGTCAGACATCAGGAGGATCCAAACCCTGATCACTCCAGATCACATACCCTTGTTCAGGGAGAGTTATGGAGATATACTGGACATGGTTATGGATCTAGACCCATCTCAGAGGAGTTTGATCCACACCTGCATTCAGTTTTATGATCCTCCACTGAGATGTTTTACTTTTCAAGACTTTCAGTTAGGCCCCTTATTGGAAGAGTACTCCTCATTAGTTGGCATGCCTATCAGGAGAGAAATTCCTTTCAACCCTGAGATGGCTTTCCCAAGCAATGGAGAAGTAGCAAAAGCTTTGCACTTGGAACCTGCTTTGATTGAGCAGCATATGACCTCTAAAGCTGGGATCCCTGGACTTCATCTGGACTTCCTGATTTCTCAAGCTAGTCTGAAAGCCTCCCTGGGGGAGTGGAAAGCTGTTTGTGCTCTGTTGGCCTTAAGTGTATATGGAATTATGTTGTTTGCAGATGAGCCTCGATTCATTAGCAAGAATGCAATCCATTTGTTCATCCTGAAGAACCCAGTGCCAACTTTGCTGGGTGATCTCTATTACTCAGTGCATCAGAAGAATGAGAAGCAGAGGGGGAGGCTAGTAAGGTGTTGTGCTCCATTATTTCATGCTTGGCTTCTCAGGCATCTACCCAGGACAGATGCATTTCTAAATCCTCATCAGCAAAGCAACTGGGCTAAGAGGCTCACTACTCTCACTTCAGCAGACATCAGGTGGTGTACTCAGAGCACCAAGGGCAGAGATATCCTCACAAGCTGTGGACACTTTCCCAATGTGCCCTTGATAGGGGTTAAGGGAAGTATCAATTATAACCCTCTGCTGTTCAGGAGGCAATTAGGCTATGCACTGGTTCATACTCCTAGGGTACAGGACTTGGTTGAGACCCTCTACTGTGAGAACAAGATTAGTCTGGCAACTGTTAGGCAGGCTGCCTGGGCCTGGGATCATGTTCAAATCAAGGGAATCACCATTTTGGGGAAGTGCAATAATGTGGCATCAGTCCAATATTATGAGTGGTCCCATGCTAGGGCCCAATTCACTGGAATGCCCTTTACCATAGAAGACATGCCTGAGTCATCTTCAGCACCACCCCCTGCCACTATCAGTTTGGAAGAGTTTGAGAGCTTGAAGGAAAGAAATGAGAAGTTAACCCAAGCCTTGCAGAAGACCCTCAGGGAGAGGAGTGAAGGTGTGAGGGAGATTGAGAGATTGGAGAAATTGAGAGCGGAACACTTGACTAAAATTGAGAAGTCTGGAGATTATATCAACAAGTCTAAGGCGGGTGAGCAGATTCTGAAGAATGCTTGTAAAGAAGCCCAGTTCCAGAGAGCAAGGACAGACTTGTATTTGAAAGAGAGTCAGGCCAGGTGGGTCCGGATCACTGAGGCCCGTACTCTAGAAGACAAGAGAGTTCAAGACAAGATGGAACAGATGGAAAAAGCCCTGGCAGCAGCCCAGAAGGAAATATCAGAGCTAGAAATCAGAGCTGGAGTGAAGAGGTCTAAGGACCAAAGTCAGAACAGGAAGTTGACTGCAGCTGTTGCAACAAGAAACCTTCTCATCAGAAGTCTCACGGAGCGTCCGGCTGATCCTGTGACCGAAGCACTTCTTAAGGAAGTTCGTGAGGATGAGTTTGGCCTTGGAGTTTGATCATTTGCTTGTTGTTATTCCTATTCCATGTACTTTTGCTTTTTTTTGTGATGTATTTTGACCCCTTTGAGGGCTTGTGTTGTAAAAAATGAACAAATTGTATTATTTCACGTTGTGTAATATATATTTGTGTTAGTTTCCATCTGGGTTACTTCAAAAGCAATTTCAACGGCAGCATCTTCAAGGGTCTGGAAGGGTCAAAACTGAAAGCCAAACCGGATACCTTGATAGCAAATAAGCATAACTGCATTGCATGCTAACCCTTTTGTTTGTTTTGTAGGTTTTTGTTTTGTTGTTGCTAACCTCTGTTGTGATGCTCAGGAATTATTGCTCGCCGCCGGGTATTTCCTCTCAACAGGCCTCACAGGTACCCAACTAGAAACAACCTTCCGGGAATTCAGATGGATCAGATGCAGCAGGACCTTACGGAGGTCAGAAACCAGATGGCCAACGAAAGGTTGGAGATGAGAACCCAGATAACCCAGTTCATGGAAGTGATGAACAACTTAGCTCAAAGCCAGGAGAGGCTCAGAACTTTGGTAGAAGGGAGGAATCAAGAGGAGCCCCATGCGGGTACTGCTGGCATAAGTAACAACGAGAGGGTCCAACCTCATGTCAATCCCCCAGTTTTTGGACCCCATCTCCATCCAGAGGCCAACATCCCAGTCAACATTCAAGGGACAGCCACAGCAGCCAGAGTACTTCAAGAAGATCCTCAGGAGGACCAGTATACAGTAATGGGTGCCGGAGAGGAAACTTATGATAGACGATTGGAAGAAATAGCTGAGAAGTTGAGGTCCTTAGAATCTCAAAACTCTCTGGGGTTCGACGTCATGGACATGGGTTTGGTAGAAGGGGTCAGGATCCCCCATAAGTTCAAGCCTCCTTGTTTCGAAAAGTATAATGGGACTTCATGCCCCCGGACTCATCTACAGTCATTTCTGGGAAGGCTGAAGGCCTATACAATGGATGAGAAACTTTGGATGTTCTACTTCGAAGATAGCTTGACCGGAGCTTCGAGGGAATGGTATTCCCATTTGACAAGGGCAACTGTAAGATGCTGGAAGGATCTGGCAGAGGCCTTCATCCGACAGTATCAATACAATTTAGACATGGCACCCAACAGGACTCTCCTAATGGGAATGTCACAGTCGTCAAGGGAAAGTTTCCGAGAATATGCCCAGAGATGGAGGCAATTGGCTGCTGCCGTTCAACCACCAATGTCTGAGAGAGAAATGGCAGACATGTTTATGAACACTCTCCAGGGAACGTATATTGACAGGTTGGCTGCTTTCTCTTCCACCAGCTTCGCAGATGTTGTCATAGCTGGGGAGAGAATTGAAAGCCTGTTAAAAATGGGTAAGATCTATGATAATGGTGCCAGTTCGTCCAGTGGTACAAGAAAGCCTTTTGCAGGCCCAAGAAGAACTGGCGAGACCAATGCCATCCACACCAACAGGGGTAGGCCCCAATATGTTCAAAGGACAATAGCAGCAGTCACTATCCCTGCTCCAGCTCATCCTCAGTCAGTCTATCAACCTCCTCAACAAAACTTCCAACAACAACCTCAGTATCAGCAGAATCAGTATCCCCCAAGAAACTACAACAACAACAACTCCAACAACAACAATCAACAGAGGCCATTCCAACAAAGGCCATCCCAAGCTAACAGAGTGATCGACCCGATCCCAATGTCGTATGCTGCTTTGCTGCCACAACTTCTGAAACTCAACCTAGTTGAGCTAAGAACGTTGGCACCTCCGGATCCCAACAGTCTACCAAGAAACTATGACTCCAATGCTAGGTGTGCTTTCCATTCAAACGCACCTGGTCACAGTACAGAAAAATGCAGAGCTCTGCATATGAAGGTACAAGACTTGGTAGACTCCAAGGCTCTGAATTTTGCACCTCCGCCCAATGTCAATAAAAACCCAATGCCAAACCATGGTGGTCCCCGAATTAACGCTATTGAAGAAGACCAACCGTCTTATTTAATAACTAGTGTGGATCAGATCAGGACACCGTTGGTGGAAATCAAAGCTCAACTCCGAGAAAACCAAATATTTCCGGGGTGTGAACTAGGGTGTCCCTATTGCAATATTTCATGGAATGGGTGTGAGGACCTGAGGAATGGCATTGACAGCCTTATTCAGAGTGGCCTGCTACAGATCACTACATCATTTCCGACAAATCCGACAACTTCATCAGCAACGGTTTCAGACCCTCCTACAAACGCAGCAACTATTGTTCCCGACAATTCATCAGCACCATCAACAAGTACTTCACCTGTCCTTCCAAATGATCAGACTTCAACAGTTCCTCCTGCTACAACTTCAGCTTCAGTCCATTTCGAATCTCCATCAACAACAACATCAGTCCTTCCAACAATACCTCCTACAACACCAGCAATCAATCATGAAGATGTCTCTACTGTTACCATATTCTACGATCCTGAAAATAATTCCGCTTACCATTCAGAAGGTGCTGCTCCCGCCAGAGCACCAGTTACAATCTTTTATGATCCACAAACAATAACAGTCCCTTCAGCAGCAGCAATCAGTCCAGTCACTGTCACGGTGCCTGGACCAGTACCATATGAAAGCAATAGGGCCATCCCTTGGCACTATGGCTCTGACGTGTACTGCGAAGGGAAAAGAATCACTCTTGAAACATCAGCACCTGCACCACAAGTAGATAATGTGGGGGGAGGCGGAGGCTTCACTCGAAGCGGACGTCTCTTTGCTTCACAAGTTCAAAGACCTACTGCCGAAGCAGAAGCTGCTGCCAAGGCAAAAGGAAAAGGCCCGGTGCAGGAAGATCCAGCTGCCAGAGAAGCCCTGAAAACTCCATTCGATCAGGAAGTTGATGAGTTTATGCGAATCATCAAAAAGAGTGATTATAAAATTGTGGATCAGCTTCACCAGACGCCATCCAAAATCTCTATCCTCTCACTGCTTATGTGCTCCGAAGCCCATCGGAATGCACTACTTAAAGTCCTGCACGCAGCTTACGTGCCTGAGGAGATTACTGTCAACCAATTGGAAACCGTGGTTGGTAATGTTACTGCTAGCAATGGGCTAGGGTTTACCAATTCTGACCTGATAGTGGATGGCCGCAATCACAACAAAGCCTTGCACATAACCATGGAATGCAAAGGAGCTGTCCTTTCTCATGTGCTGGTAGACACAGGTTCTTCCCTGAATGTCTTACCGAAGAAGGCTCTGGTGAAGTTAGAATATGACGGATTGGCATTGAGACCCAGCAACCTGGTGGTAAGAGCCTTTGATGGCTCGAAGAGATCGGTTCTGGGAGAGATTGAGCTGCCTGTGACAATTGGCCCGCAGACTTTTAAAACTATCTTTTATGTGATGGACATTCAGCCCGCCTACAGCTGTTTGTTGGGTAGACCCTGGATTCACGCCGCCGGCGCAATAACGTCTACCCTTCACCAAAAGTTAAAATTTGAGTGGGAAGGTCAAGTTGTCACAATTTGTGGGGAAGAGGATATTTTCGTTAGCCATCTGGCTACCTATAAATACATTGAGATGGATGGAGAGATCCATGAAACAATGAGCCAAGGTTTTGAGGCCTTGAACGTCAATGAAGCATCTGCTGTATCTGGTACTCCAATGTCGTCTTATCAGCAAGCCCGGAAGGTTGTTGAGGAAGGAACTGCCCTAGGCTGGGGCAAGGTCTTAGCTGTGGAGGAGAAGAAGGACAAGTTTGGGTTGGGTTACAGACCAACTCAACATCAAGCAAAGGCTGCTGCAGAGCCAGGTTTTGTCAGTGGAGGAATGCTTACCCCCGATGCTATCAACTGTCTGGAAGACGAGCTGGAAGAGGAACGCAATCTGGAGAATTGGATTCGTCCAAAGATCCCGGGGAGCAGTGTCTCGAACTGGTCTTCCCAGGAAATTATAAGAGTTACTCACGCAGAGTAATTATTATTTCCTGTATTTTTTTATAGCATGCATCAAAGTCTTGCATCTTGCCCAAGATGACAAGACTCATTTTGTAATCAGGGCCATCTGTACTTTTGTGCAAACAAGATTAAATTAATGAAATATCAGACATCTTTTGCAAACGAGTCTTTTTTCTTTTCTGCTCACTGTTTTTCCATTTTTCTTTTTGTACAAAAATAAATGGCGGTGTTTTCAAAATGATAACTTCATTTCACTTTTTTTCTAAAGCAAGATTAAAATCAATCACTAAAATGAACAAACTTAACCCTTGCAGAGAGTGCCCTCCAGACAGCACCGACAACAGCACGGCTATGACATCGTATGACTTTGACAATCCAATCAATCAAGCTGATGAAGGGGTTGATGAAGAATATGAGCTTCCTGAAGAGCTAGCTAGGTTGTTGAGACAGGAGGAAAAGGTTATTACTCCTCATCAGGAGGAGATTGATGTGATTAATCTTGGTACTGACGAAGACGTGAAAGAAGTTAAAATCGGGGCCTGCCTGCAAGACTCAGTGAAGAGACAACTGATAGATCTGCTTCAAGAGTATGTTGATGTGTTTGCTTGGTCGTATCAAGATATGCCAGGGTTGGATACCGATATTGTTGTGCACAAGCTGCCTTTGAGAGAAGAGTGTCCACCAGTCAAACAGAAGCTACGCCGAACTCGCCCAGACATGGCTATGAAAATCAAGGAAGAGGTACAAAAGCAATGGGACGCCGGGTTCCTTGCTGTGACTAGCTACCCGCCGTGGGTTGCTAATATAGTGCCTGTGCCTAAGAAAGATGGCAAAGTAAGAATGTGTGTTGACTACCGGGATCTGAATAGAGCCAGCCCGAAGGATGACTTCCCATTACCTCACATTGATGTATTGGTGGATAACACGGCTCAGTTCTCGGTATTCTCCTTCATGGATGGATTTTCAGGATATAATCAGATCAAGATGTCACCTGAAGACATGGAGAAGACAACATTCATTACACCTTGGGGCACGTTCTGTTACAAGGTGATGCCATTCGGACTGAAGAATGCTGGTGCCACATATCAACGGGCTATGGTGACATTATTCCACGATATGATCCATAAGGAAATTGAGTGTTATGTGGATGATATGATCGCCAAGTCCCTTACAGAGGAAGATCACCTGGTAAATCTGCTCAAGTTGTTCAAGCGTCTGAGGAAATACCAACTGAAGTTGAACCCCAACAAATGCACATTCGGGGTACGATCCGGTAAGCTGCTGGGCTTTATTGTAAGCGAGAAAGGGATTGAGGTTGATCCTGATAAAGTCAAGGCTATACAAGAGATGCCTGCACCGAAAACTGAGAAAGAAGTTCGAGGGTTCTTGGGTCGATTGAGCTACATCTCACGGTTCATATCTCACCTCACAGCAACCTGTGAACCCTTGTTCAAGCTGTTAAGAAAAGAACAAACGGTCAGGTGGAACGAAGATTGCCAGAAGGCTTTTGACAAGATCAAGGAGTATCTGCAAGAACCTCCAATCCTCATGCCGCCAGTTGAAGGAAGACCTCTGATTATGTACTTGACAGTGCTAGAAGAGTCAATGGGGTGTGTGTTGGGCCAGCATGACGAGTCTGGTCGAAAAGAGTATGCAATATACTACCTAAGCAAAAAGTTTACCGACTGTGAACAACGTTATTCACTGCTCGAGAAAACTTGCTGTGCTTTAGCGTGGGCTGCTCGCCGACTGAGACAGTATATGCTGACCCACACTACCTTATTAATATCAAAAATGGATCCAGTTAAGTACATTTTCGAGAAGCCAGCTCTTACCGGACGGGTTGCAAGATGGCAGATGATTCTCACAGAATACGACATACAGTACACATCTCAGAAAGCCATCAAGGGCAGTGTATTATCTGAATATCTTGCTGAGCAACCCATTGATGATTACCAGCCAATGAGGTTTGACTTCCCTGATGAAGACATCATGTTCATTAAAGCAAAAGATCACGAAGAGCCTATTCACACTGAAGGGCCTGACCCGGAGGAAGAATGGACTATGATGTTTGATGGGGCTGTTAACATGAATGGCCGTGGTGTTGGCGCAGTACTCATTACACCTAAAGGAGTTCACATGCCTTTCTCGGCAAAACTCACTTTCAACTGCACTAACAACGAAGCTGAATACGAAGCTTGCATTATGGGTCTTGAGGAAGCCATCGACCTCAGGATCAAAACATTGACTGTATTCGGAGATTCAGCTTTGGTAGTCAATCAAACCAACGGAAAATGGTACACCCACCAAGATCATCTGATACCTTACAGGGATTATACAAGAAGGTTACTGACTTTCTTTACAACGGTCAAACTTGAGTATATCCCTCGGGACGAGAATCAGTTTGCAGATGCTCTTGCTACCATTTCATCCATGATCAAAGTTCAAGCTGCTAACTTTGTACCCCAGATTTCAGTGTCTAGACTTGATAGACCAGCATATGTATTTGCAGCGGATGTTGTAAAAGATGATAAGCCTTGGTTCCATGACATTAAGTGCTTCTTGGAGGATCAAACATACCCACCTGGGGCATCTTCCAATGATAATAAGACTTTGAGAAGGCTTGCTGGTAGTTTCTTCCTGAACACTGATGGATCTTTATACAAAAGAAACTTTGATATGGTACTCCTCAGATGTGTTGACAAGACAGAAGCAGATTTGTTGATGCATGAAGTGCACGAAGGATCTTTTGGTACCCATGCTGGAGGGCATGCCATGGCTAAAAAGTTGTTAAGATCAGGCTATTACTGGATCACAATGGATGCAGACTGTTGTGCTTACGCCAGAAAATGCCACAAATGTCAGATCTACGCAGATAAGGTGCATGTGCCTCCTAATCCTTTGAACATCATGTCTTCACCGTGGCCCTTTGCTATGTGGGGTATTGATATGATTGGCAAGATTGAGCCAACTGCTTCAAATGGCCACAGATTCATCCTGGTTGCCATCGACTATTTCACCAAGTGGGTTGAAGCAGCCTCATATGCCAATGTTACAAGACAAGTGGTAGCCAGATTTCTGAAAAGAGATATCATCTGTCGATATGGAGTTCCCGAGCGAATAATTACTGATAATGGTTCCAACTTGAACAACAAAATGATGGCAGAGCTGTGCCGGGACTTCAAGATCCAACATCACAATTCTTCTCCTTACAGGCCAAAGATGAATGGCGCTGTTGAGGCAGCCAATAAGAATATTAAGAAAATTGTGCAGAAGATGGTAGTCACCTACAAAGACTGGCATGAAATGCTACCGTTTGCCTTGCATGGGTACCGCACATAAATCAGAACGTCCACTGGGGCAACACCGTATCAGCTTGTATACGGTATGGAAGCAGTCCTACCTGTTGAAGTTGAACTACCCTCTCTGCGGGTATTAATGGATGTTAAACTAAGTGAAGCAGAATGGGTACGGTCCCGATTCGAGCAACTGAGTCTGATCGAAGAGAAAAGATTGGCTGCAATCTGCCACGGGCAGTTATATCAGAAGAGAATGAAGAAGGCCTTCGACCAGAAAGTCAGGCACCGAGAGTACCAAGTGGGAGATCTTGTGCTGAAAAGAATCCTCCCTCCTCATACAGACCACAGGGGCAAATGGACTCCAAATTATGAAGGACCATTCGTTGTAAAGAAAGTTTTCTCTGGTGGAGCACTGATGCTCAGCACCATGGATGGTGAAGATTTCCCATCCCCTGTGAATTCAGATGCAGTTAAAAAATACTTCGCATAAAATGACCCGCTGGACATAAAAACAGAATGTAAGTCCAGGCAAAAATAGGGCATCCCGGCGAGTCAAAAACAGAATAAAAGACTCGGGCAAAAGTAAGGGAAAATGAATAAAAATGTACACCCGCTGAGTTGAAAAGCCGCATTGGACAGCTCAGGCAAAAATGGGTATCCCGATGGATTGAAAACCCGAAAGGGCGATCCAGGCAAAATAAGGGAATAAGCGAACAACTGCATTCTGAATTCGTCTGTATCACCTATAACTTGGTAAGCTACGAAGGATCAGACTTCAATCAGAATCAACTCTCTCCAGAAAGCAAGACGAGAAGAACGTCGTTGTCATACGAGTCATAGCAGAAGAGGAAGCTCCTTGAAAGCGTCGTCAGCATCGCCAGCATTTTGTTTCTCAATTTGTAACAATCTCTTCATTTCAGGAGATATGTTTCCTTGACTGTATCTTGCCAATTCAGGGCACATGAATTAATAAAATCAGATTTTCGGTCATGTTTCGTTTTTACATTTATGTTTCGCAAAGAGTTGTCTGATATCTCTAAAAATACAATTGCATAAGTACAGATGCCTTTCTCTAAAAATAAAAACACATGCTTACAGGGAATGTGATTATTCTCGAAAGTACTTAACTCCTATGACGGAATCCAGTGAGGGATACCTCGGGACCTTTTGTACGTTTCCTTATCGTTGCAGGATTGCAGGTATCCAGAACGCAACCTGGGGCATGCAGGTTACATCTCAGCAAGTTGGCGAATCATTATCAACTCGGTCTATCTTCCACGTGGCACTGGAGAGTGCTCACCTCCCCAACAAAGTTGCCAAATCAACAAACAGGCTTAACACTCAGGAGGCTTTCTCCCCAGCCGAGTTGCCTCTCATTGCTCTCCCCAGCTGAGTTACCAACAACATTCCCCAGTTGAAGCACTGATCATTCTTCCTCAGCAGAATGCAGAAATCAGGGAATCATCTCCCCACAGACCTTCCCCAGCCTCTATTCAGAAGAGCAACGCACGGAGAAGTCACAACAGAGTACAGAAAGCTTCTGCAAACCCCAGCTGGGTCCCATATTATAAGGATATGCCAATCAGCGACATGTATCCCCAAACAGATACATCATTAGATCTACCAGTGATCTCATCCCCAGCTGGGATGTTCACTTCAAGCAGATCATCCAGAGATCTTCGCAGCAATGGGATCCGAATCCCGGATCTGTGCCCCTTTGCATAATCATAGCATTCGCATCATACTATCCCCTCAGAGCGTAGCATTCCGTCTAATACGGAGCATTACGGCAAAAATCAAATACATAGCATAATCATAAGTCATGTTGTGAATTGAACACTTGTGAATAATAAACCGTTCATCATCATGATACAGAAAAATCCCCACCAGAGTCCCCGGCAAAAGCAGTTGCCTCACAATCACAAACACCGGTATATACTCCTTTTGGCACCCGTCCGTGTCATCTTTCCCCAGTAAAGTCGCCTGAACACTCTTTACAAACAAGATCACCCGTATTACGGATACTTCATGACACCCGTCCGTGTCATATCACCAGCAGAAAGCCGAAGACGTCCTCTTTGCACTCACATATACTTATATGCACTTTTCTTGACACCCGTCCGTGTCATATCCCCAGCGCAGTCGCTTACACCTTTATCACTCATATACTTGTTAATATTATACTTTTCTCTCTTGACACCCGTCCGTGTCACTCTCCCCAGCAGTTAACACTCATCTATACAATACAATGCTCATTACTCATGGTACACTTATACAGATACTCGTCCGTATCTTGTATACACCATCACTTATATCCCCACAGATTCGACAGTAGTTTTCGTTCTTTGTTAACCAGTTGGTACTCGTCCGTACCATCATCTCAGAGCATTGCGTCTAGTGTTTGTTTCTACATGATACTCGTCCGTATCATAGTCTTAGGGATGCTCGTCTGCATCTTTAATCCGTACACCGTGTCAAACACTTATGTCTTCTTGGATATAGATACTCGTCCGTATCTACTTTTCCCCAGAAGAGTCCTTTCAGATGCAACACTCGTCCGTGTTCTTTGTTAACCAGTTGATACTCGTCCGTATCATCGTCTCAGGACATGTGTCAGTTTGTTTCTACATGATACTCGTCCGTATCATAGTCTTAAGGATGCTCGTCCGCATCTTTAATCTATACACAATACCAAACACTTATACCTTTTGTTTCTTGGATATAAACACTCGTCCGTGTTTACATTATCCCCAGTAGATCACCAACAAATTTTCTTTTTATCTAACACTCGTCCTGTGTTATGATACCTTTGAGAGCAGCCGTACCCTGCTGAGTGGTCGTCCTCCACTTCTTGATGGTCGTCCTCCATCATGCTCATCCGATGGCCGTCCCCATCGTTGATTTTAGCAGCCGTCCCCTGCTAGGTGGTCGTCCTCCACCTTTTGATGATCGTCCTTCATCACTTTATCCAATGGCCGTCCCCATTGTTGATTTTGGTTATCTGACATTCGTCCTATGTCATAACAAACCTCGAGAGCAGCCGTCCCCTGCTGAGTGGTCATCCTCCACTTCTTGATGGTCGTCCTCCATCATGCTCGTCCGATGGCCGTCCCCATCGTTGACCTTTCCTATCCGATGGCCGTCCCCATCATTGTTAGTTTCGGCAGCCGTACCCTGCCAGGTGGTCGTCCTCCACCTTTGATGGCCGTCCCCATCATAGTTCTTTTATCCCCAACAGAGCAGCCGTCCCCTGCTAGGTGATCGTCCTTCACCTTTGATGGCCGTACCCCATCAACTGTCTATTTCATTTATTCTTTAACCCGATGGCCGTCCCCGTCGTGGTCCCTTTTCTCTTTTTAGCCCGATGGCCGTCCCCATCGTTGGTTACCTTTATGAACTTGATGGCCGTCCCCGTCATGTTTCATTCGATCCCCAGAAAATTTTACAGCTTTATGTTGATGGCCGTCCCCATCATGATATCTTATTTTCCCCAGCATGTCGGCCGTCCCCGTCATCGCTTTGCACACTTTTTCCAGCTAGTCGGCCGTCCCCGTCTTAGCTCTACTTTTTATCCCCAGCATGTCGGCCGTCCCCGTCATTGCTCTTTACCCAGCAGTCGTCCTCTGCTCGACGGTCGTCCTCCGTCGCCCACACCTTACAATATACTCTACTTTTTTCATTTACAATCTATATCCCTTTTCTTCTTCATCCCGTGAGTGCAAATTTTGGACTGTCTTTGGTATTCAACCACAAGTTATCTTGTTTGCCTGTTAAGCCGTCGCTTACATCCTGCACAGCTAACTCATGTTTGAATAGGGGCAGCTGTAAACACCCCAAATTTGCCCTCACCCATTCACACCATGGCTTGTGATCATCCTCATATGCATAAACACAATCATATCATCTCACATCTCATTTTTGATTCACTGCATAGTTTCTAGGTCATCTGCACCTAGGGTTTGTGATCTGAGCAATCCAAGAGCCTCCTGAGCCACTCCAAAGGCCATCAATCACTTCAAAGGGATCCATATGTGTTCAAGCATCATATTACATCTTCTCAAAGTCAAGATTCCAAAGAATCACAAGAACTAGGGTTTGGATGGATGCAGAGCTAAGTTTGATTGCACAGTTGACCTAAAATTAGGGTTTTGGTTTCAGGGGCCATAACCCCAAATTTTTTGGTCATTCTTGTTTCTATTGGTCTCTATATGGTATAGGGAGTATACATATCAATTTTCATGAAGAAATTCCATGGGGAAGTCATCTGATCAAGAGTTGACTTTCTGGACAAGTCAGTGTAAAATCAGGGCATCTGAGGCCCCCAATGACCCAACCAATGGTTGATCTTCATCATTTTGAGTGTATATGATCTTTATTTGGTCATGGAAGAAGGTTGAGACTCACAAAAATCAAGAATTTGGAAGTTTTGCAAATGTTGACTTTTTGGGCATAGTTGACTTTTCAAGAATGCATCATTTTAGGTCATTTTTCAAGCCTTGATTCTTGATCCAAAAAGGCTTCAAATGGAAAAACTTTGGTCATGAAAGTTGTAGATCTCATCTTTCCCTTTTCAAAAAGTACAAGAACATGATCAAACTCTTTTTGGATCAAAAGTTATGGTGTGACAAAGTTGGCAAAAATCACTAAAATTCAAGTTATGCACCAAATGGAAAATTTGCAAAGTCTTGTACCAAAGGCATTTGTGACTTCTATTTGGTATCAAACCATTACACAAGCATCAAACAAGCCTTAAAGTTCAGATTGAACCAAGAGATCACATGATTTGTATGGTTTTGAAGCAAGATATTTTCATGAAGCAAAAGCAAAGTCAAGTTGCAAAACCACTCATCACACTTCACCCACTTGATGCATTGGCTGCTGAACCAAGCTAGCCTCACACACACATCATGCTGCGCAGCCCATGCCCATTGTACTTAGCTAGAGCTTAGCCCATGCTTCTCTTACAAAAAAGTTGACTTTTGGCAAAAGCAAACATCCCAATCACCACAGGCCATGTCACATCCTCTGGCCACTTGCAATTGTTTATACTTCTCATTTGCTAGCCAAACATAACAAGGGGGAAGGCTGAAACAGATCCTAAGGCACCATTCACAAAAACTCTCCCTCTTGCAAAAGCTTTCGATTCTCCCAACTCAATCACTCAACCTTCAAACAAATACCACCATTCATCTCTGGATCATCCACTGACCCAAAACCACCCATCAAAACAACCAAGAACACACCACAAGCTAGATACGATTTCTGACCAGTTGAGGTGCAAACCCCCAAACCAGCCACATTCAAAGTTATCCAAGCACTGCAAACTCATCAGGAAGGTCATTAGAAGCTTTTTGCACCAAGAAAGCAGCCAGCAAGCTCAAAGGGTGAAAACTCCATCTCAGGTAGCCTTTCGAATTAACTTTTCCAGGACCTCTATTTTATGTTACAAAATGATTAAGCATGCTTCACTGGTCACATTGAACTAAAAATTATTGAAAATGGTTGAGAAATGAAGTTGTATTGCTTGTCTGAAATTTTGGTCGTTTTTGTTCTTTGCTTCGATTCATGATCATGGCTGGAAATAAATGAGAAATGAGGGTGGGGTTGAGTTTAGGAGAGTGAGAGGAACAAATCTGGAGCTTTAGAGCTCCAGAAATGACCTAGGGAAGGTTTTGGAAATTCTCAGGGAGGGAGGTCACCGGAGAAGACGACCGGAGCTCGTCTCCGGTGACCTGAAAGTCATTAATGCTTAATTAGGGTTTAAGGGTAGGTTTGAATCTGGAACGTAGGATGAAGCTTCCCGCGCGTGTTTCAAGGGCCCAGATCATGTCATTAGCCCTAATTTCTGTTTATTTAATTTAATCATAATTAATTAGCTGAAGTGAAATCTAGGCCATTCATTAGCGCGCCAGTCAACCTTTTCATTTCAACTTTGAATCTGGATCATTGGATCAGATTACTTTCTCTTTTATTTTGTTTTATTTCATTTTCTTTCTATTTAATTTGTTTAATTTATTTAAAATAGCAAAAAATGTTTAAAAATTATGGAAATTTTTGTCAAGATTTTCATTATTTTTCAGAACACAAAAATATTTTTATTTTATTTTTATCATTAAAAAAGTATTTTTAAATATTTAAAAGATTATTTTTAATTGATTAATGGAAATTAATTAATTAAAAATACTTTTAGGTATTTAAAAATTACAAAAAAATTCATGAAATGTTCTAAGACATTTAGAAACATTGTCCAACCTTCAAACCAAATTTCTTTTTTGATCTTGATGCATTTTAAGAATTTTTCATTGAATTAAATCATTTTTTATGCATTAATTTGATCCTAAGTTCAAAAATTCATTTCTGCCTATCTAAGAAGGTTTGGACATTGATTCTTTTTGCTTTGTTTTGTGTTTGGCATGTAGTTTCTAGGATAAAATGGCCATGATTTGATCTTGCATTTTCCAATTGTTTGGCATTTCTTTTGTTAAGAACCCTAAAAAACCCTAATAACTTAGAAAATTCATAACTTGAGATTGGTTAAGAGTTGAAATCTCCCCTTTGGACCTTGGTTTAGTATAGGTTTAGGGTTTCTTTGGGTGGCATTTTCCATTTTTATCTTAGGGTTTGCTTCTGTTTTTGGTTTTTGTTTAATGTTTGATTCATAAACCCTAATTTGGGCTTTCTTTTGCATCCTTCTTGCATTTCTTTGCATAACATGACTTGTCTTTGCATTTTGTGCATTCTTGTGATTCATTTGACATCTTAAGACATATAGAAAGCATGTTTGATCATTGCATTGCACATTTGCCATGTCATTTGTCTTGTATGCTTCATAACTTTCCATGTTTGTTCATGCTCCTTAACCTGCATCATTTGCATCCATGATCTTGTATGAACATCTCCATGCCTTGCCTCATGTTTGTAGCATCTCATAGAATCATTATCATCATCAACATGCTTCTGATTTTGTTTATCATCATGTCATCTTATCTCATTTGGCTTTGCATTGCATTTCTTTCTAACATTCCAGGTGGTAAGTAAACTTGAGAAGTGAATTTGCCTTCACTTCTCATAACTCTTCTTTTCATCTCTCTTGCATCCATTGCTGCATTTTTATATGTGTTTGAGATTGAGCTTGCTCATTCTTCTTCCTCCCACTTTCTTTATTCAAGTGACTTGACTTCTTGAATGAAGCAAGTCACTTTGCTTCTCTTGATCCTGTTCATCTGCTTCCTGGTGGTTCTTCTGAAGATTGTTCTTGTAAACCTCACAAACCTTAGGAACAACCAAGCATGACAATGAATTAGGGTTTTGATTAGTCCCCTCATAGTTTTACCTTTGTGTCTCTCTTTGAGTCCTCTCTTCTCACCTCATAATCAGGGACTAAACCCTAAAGGCTTTAAGACTTTGTGCTTAGGGTTATGCCTGCATCCTTCTCTTAGGATGGAGTGTATAACTTTAATCCTGAGTCTTGAACCCTTAAGGTGTTTAAATCTCTTAATCAACTCACTTAATAATCATCAGGACATCGCACTTGTAACTTGGGCCTTGCATTAGGGTTCTAATTCTTCCTTAAGTGGTTAAGAAGGACTAACCCTAGTGTTAATGGACAAGTCCCCCTCAAGTTGTCTTACAAATCATAAAAAACACTTCATCATCATACCATCAAATAAAATCCACTTAATAAAGGTTTGTTTTGTCATGGGTTTAATCCCTAATCATGGATTAAGTTGAGGAGTCTTCCTCAGCTTAAACACTCTCATCTATCATCCTTCTTTTAGGATGGTGTAATGGGTCTGTTTAATCCATGATTATGGCTAAACCTCATTACTCAACACTAAACAAAAACAACAAAAACATCTAAATAATCACAAGTAGGCTAATGATCTTAATCCTGCATCAAAGGTGATTAAGTGTGAGAATCTGACTTCGCACTTGAGGTACTCTCATTACCCCTAATCAGAGGGAAGATGTGATGAGTTTACTAAATCCATTGGTTTAGGCTTAAGCTCATTATCCTATGACAAACTTCAAAAAGCAATAAAAGACTGAAAACTCAGAAACAAACAATAATCGTCTCCTCCGGGATTCTTTTCTCATCACCTTCACTCACAAAACGAGAACTTGCTTCTTCCGTCTAATGCAAGACAGTTAGCATCTGTGCCAGACAGATCATACACTTGAGCATAGGAAAGTAAGCAGTTCACAAGTCAATTCATCTTTCAGTCTCTTTGGGTCGAACTACGGTGTTCTGACTTCCTCATTGCACGAGAGGATACGTAGGTATAACTTAACAGTTATCGAACAAAAGTCTCTGTTCATCCCCCCTCCTTCCAGCTCATTTCTTTTAGCCTCATTATCATGAGCATTTCATTCCTGGTCTCACACTGACACCATATATATACACTTCACTTCTTTTTACACTGACACCTGTACATCCTTTTCCAGCTATTTTATACACAGATTGCACTGACACTACCCCCTTTAAAACACAAATTTTTTAAGCGTGGATCCCGTCGAGTACGGCGGACAATCTGGGTGCTAATACCTTCCCAGGTTGTAACCAACCCCCTTTCTCAGTCTCTCTGGTTCGCAAACCGTCTTATCCATATCTTTCTAGGTCTATGCAGCATTGCCTTTCCTCCGGGATAAAAATGCCTAGCTGGCGACTCTATTCATCTCCAGTGAGTTCACGGCTGTGTGTTCTCATTGTCCCTCTCGCCGACCGTTCGCGTCTGTACCCTTATCTGACCTGGTGTCACTTATCGGGAGCGACAGTATGCTACTGACTTTGACCATTCATACATCATTAATACATGTTCATCTCGCATAATCATTCATAAATGATGCTTATCCATACTCATACCTCTTCTCTCTTATCTCTTTTAAAAGTTTTCTCTTATGTGATTGTGAAAAGAATTTGATGCTTCTTTGACAAGTAATCTCTCTTCATCACTTTGAATTCTCTCTTATTCTAGGCTTAGATTTATTCAAACCTCACTAACCTTAGGATCTCCATTGTATAATAATATAGGGTGAGTCTTAGTCTCCCTTAGAATTTTCCCTTTCTTCATTTGAGTCTTCTTCCTCTCATCTCAAAACAACTCAAAAATACCTAATAAAGGTTAAGCTTCCTCATGTGCCAGGGTACTTTGACATGGAATACTTGATCACTTTCCATATGCGGATGAGGCATAGGGTATATATCATGATGAATAAGTCTTAGCATGAGGATTCTTCACAGATATAAACTAAAAAAGTACTTCTTAATTTAAAAACAACAAAAACACTTAATAAGCAAAAGAAGGCTAGAGTGCTTGAAACCTCAATCCCTGGAAGTAAGTCTTGGGGATCTTCTCCTTAGTTAGGTGTGCTTCTTCCTCATTCCATCATGGAGTGATGTAGGAATTACACACTCCATTAAATGAGACTTGAATACACTCTCCTATGAAAATTCAAACAAAAAGCTTCTAAAAAGCTCCAAACCAACAACAAGCGTCTTTCCTTCGGGAATTCTCTTCTCATCTCCTCACTCTTAACGAAAGAACTCACTTCGACTTGTCTCTTGGAGGACGGTAAACACACTCATTCCAAACGAGCTTGCAACACCCCGAACACAGGCATAAGCAGTTTAATCATAAAAAAAAACACACAAAAAAACAATTTTCCTCCCTAGTTAGGGGAACTACGTCGACTCTGATTCTCACTCCCGATGAGATACGTAGGTAGTGGGGTAGGGCCCATTCGAGCACATTTCTTTCTTTACCCTACATTTTTCTCGTTCCTTTTTCCCAGTTCATTAGTAGATGAAGCAAATGTTTATACCCTTTGAAAAGTACGAGAAAGCGTGGATCCCGTCGAGTACGACGGACGTGAAGGGTGCTAATACCTTCCCTTCACGTAACTGACTCCCTTACACATTCTCTCTGGTTCGCAAGACCTCGTTCTTTCCTATTCTCTTGGTTTATGCAGCATTACCTTTCCCTTTCATTGGGATTAAAATGCCTGGCTAGTGACTCTTCTTCTTTTTTCGCGCCACTTTCACATTTATACTAGGATGAAAATCCCAGGAGCGACAACAACAATAAAAATATCTAGGCAAAAACAACATAACATAACATAGAAAGTTCAAGAGCAACAAAAGATTCCTCTGAAGGGTTACAATTTTTACAACAATTAAAAAGTCAAAAAGAGTAAATCAAAGATTCCCACAACAAGCCTGTGGGTAATCAAGTACAACAAAAGAACTAAGCCCTACGGAACTCCACGTCCTTCAACCTCCAACTAAACTGCTTGACAACTTCAAACAGTTGAGCAACATCTGGGTGTAATGGGTCTTCAATCAATATTTGGATGAGCAGGTCTCTTTGATCAAAATACGTGTGCAACACACTGATTTTCTGAAGGAACATTTCTTCATTCTCCCTACTAGAACTTGGATCTGATCTAGCCTTCTTGGTTTCAGCATGGATCTTGTGTTGTTCAATTTCCTTTTAAGCATCTTCCATCGACCTTTGAGTCTGTTCTAACCTTTGAATGTAGTCCCTATGTTGTTTGTGGGCTTTCTGAAGCTCTTCATTCTACTTGGACTTGTAGATCTTCAATCTTCATCTTGTATTATCTCTATATCTCTTTCTACCATTTCTTATTAGCCTCCCATTGTTCTTGCCAAAGAGTGATAACTTCATTTACCTCAGCTAAGGACTTATTAATGCTTCACCGCTCTGCAGCCTTGTTTAATTCAGATAAACCCTTCTTAAAATAGAGCTCTCTATCTGCAAACTCTTTCTTCTTATCCTCCATAGCCTTCTGAGTGAGATGAAACTTTTCCTCCAATGCCTTGTTAGCATGGACCAAATGCTGATAAAGACTGTTGACTTCAGAATTTTCAATTTTGACTTTATGAAGCGCAATTTCCAACTTTCGATACTTTTCAATGGGCACTGTAGTCTCTGGCTCAACCACTTTGGGATATAAAGGTGGTTCCACTGAAAATGGGAGAAGCATAACTTTGACACAGTGTCTCAGCCAATCAACATAAGGTGCATAAGTCTTGGGATCTACCCTTCCAAACTCTTTCTTCCCCTTCCTGACTTTAACAATCCAAGCCTGAGAAACTTGGATATAAATCTCATCATTTCCTCTAGCCGGAAAGTATAAAGACTCTACAAAATCTTCCTCCTTAGGTGGAGTCTTCAACGAATATCCGAATTGCTTGACATCCAACACTGGATTGTAGTTAACCCCCCCTCTTCTTATAAGCAAAGACACACTAGGGAAATTACCATAACTGGTAAGTAACTCTGTCTCATCCAAATCTTTGTTGTAGCACCAAGTGATATCATCAGAAAAGAAGCCCGTCAACCTTTTAGACCACTTAACAGTGCCTTTGAGCACTACAATGGGTCCTGACTTCGGGAGATAGCGAGCAAACTAGGTGTAAAACAGAGGTGCACAACAGGAAACCAGTCCTCCCCTTTTCTTCTCATTCTTATAATGGATAGAGTAGCAGGAGTTTCCCAACAAATTCGGAATATGGTTTTTCTTTATGAAGATAGCTACCGCATCCATACTCACACAGTCATTTTCATTCGGGAATAGAGTAATACCATACATAATCAAGGCTAAGACTACATTGAAGGTCACTTACTCTTGCCTTTCATAACATCTTCTAGCTTCAGCAATCAGAAATTCTGGGTGGAATCCCTTACACTCTCTGTTATCCTTGATGTTGTCATTGACCAGAGACAGGTTCAAATGAGTTGCCTAAGAAATATCTTCACTTAGAGGAACCCTAGCAGAACTGTAGAATGGAGGACTCTCTCTGACTAGAACCCTCAAGATACTAGAAATATCGTCCAAGGTAGGAACAAAGATATAACCAGCAAAGACAAAACCCCGAAGTTGAGGATCATAAAACTGCATAAGGGTGTGTAGACCATCATGATGTTCTAAAGTTACTTTGTCCATATAGCTCAAAATAAACTCGTACCTCTTTCTGAAGTTGTCTAACACTTTGTCGTTCATCAGACTAACCAACTCTTGAATCTCCTTTGTTTCTTGCCTCAGAAAGGTGTATTGTACATTATTCTTTGGGGGAACATCTTCAGCCATATGGAATCAAACACAGAAAACCACTAGAACTGGGAACTACCTAAGAAATGAAAACACAAATGGTTAATGATGTCATGATGCAATGAGGCATGTGATCAATGATAGGTGTTTGGTGTTGGTGTTGAGTACGGCACCAAGTGTCTACATAGAGCCACATTAACAATATCATTGTTCAGAACCCCGAGTTGAGTACCAAAGAACCATAAAACCATATCAAATCATAGGATCAACATTGAGGAAGCTGGTATGTTGAAGTTCAAGGTTCCTGCAAACCTATAAACAATCCCCCCACCTTATAGGTGTTGATAATGGTCAACATCACGTACTCTCAAGTCGAGAAGCGATAATACGTTCACCATTTCCGGTTTGGCATTATACACTAAAAGAGGAGGTCTCAGCTGAGTCCTAAGAAACAAACATCCCTCATAAGTTCCCAGATTCAAGCACTGAGATAGAGAGGCAATAGTACATTCATCCTGGAGAGTACAATACCATCTCCATACGAATAGTGCTTTGATTGAGTTCTTACAAGAGAGCAAGGCCATCCTATGCGAGTTCCTAGTGGGCCCTCGGGTGCGAGTGGGTTTGCCAACAAATGTGGTCTGCCATTATCACCACTGGATATGGATGTTTCCACAAAGGTCCTCAGTGATCGGTCCCCATATGCACATAACTATCAAGGTCGTATCCTGGAATAGGGAAGACCCCTATAATAGAAAATTTCCAAGACGTTCGCAATCTGGGTGTGGAACTCACTACTACTCGCATGAAAAGATATCGTGAAAGAAAAGTGACTATCCACGCTAAATTCTATGGTGTACTTGAGCCTATGTATTGGGATCATCTCACAGTAACTATCATCCTGACAAGAAAAACCAGACAGTCCAATATATATGATGCATGAAAAGTAAATGCGGAAATCAATAAATAAAGTAAAGCAATAAACTGTAAATAAAATAGTAAAGCTAAACTAAATCACACAACAACCAACAGATAAACACCCAAAGAAATAAAAATAGACAAGCGCTGGGATTGAATCGCATAGAGGAAAGCAGGTTCCCCAACAGAGTCGCCAACTATCGCTCCCGGGATTTCCATCCTGGTACAGATGCGAAAGTGGCGCAAAAAAGGAAGAGACGACATCCATGCATTTTTATACCGAAGGAAAGATAATGTTGCACAAACCCAAAAGAAGGAGAAAGCGAGGCCACACGAATAAAAGAGAAAGCGTAAGGGAGTCTGTTACGATTTGGGAAGGTATTGTAAACACCCTAAATTTGCCCTCACTAAGCTCACACCATGGCTTGTGATCTTTCATATTTGCATTAGTTTAATCATATCATATCATATTGCATATTTGTTTCATCTGCATAGTTCAAGTTCATCTACACCTAGGGTTTGTGATCTGAGCAATCCAAGGATCCATTTGAACCACTCCAAAGGCCACCAATCATTCCAAGAGGGTCCATGTATGTTCAATCATAATTTTATATCCCTAAAAGATCAAGGAAGTCAAAGAATCACAAGAACTTGCAAAACATGGAAGCAGAGCTAGGGTGTCACTACATAGATGACCTGAAATTAGGGTTTTTGTTTCAGAGGCCAAAACTCCAAATTTTTTGGTCATTATTGTTTCTTAGGGTCTCAATATGTTATGAGGATCATGTGTACCAAGTTTGATGAAGAAATTCATTGTGGAAGTCATATGTTCACTAGGTAACTTCTTGAGCAAGTTAGAGCAAAATCAGGGCATCTGAGGTCCCCAACAATGGAACCAAAGTGGATTTTTCATCAAATTGAAGTTATATGATATTTATTTTGATCATTGAAGTGCTTGGAAGTTCACAAAATTGAAGAAAAGTGAGCTAAACCAAAAGTTGCCAAAAATGGAAATGTAAACTTTCCATTTTGGGAAAGTTTTTCAACCTCCTCTTTCTCAACTAAAAATGCTTCAAATGAAAAATTGTTGGTCATGAAAGTTGTAGATTGGATCATTCCCTTTTCAAAAAGTACAAGAACAAGTTCTAATTCATTATGGAACTCAAGTTATGGCTTGTCAAAGTTGGCAAAAATCACATAATTTTCAAGAATGCACCAAAGAGGATTTTTTGCAAAACCACTTGCCAAGTTATTTTGTGACTTCAAACACACTTCTAAGCACCATAACATCATAGTGCATTGCCTAAAACTCAAAATCGGCCCAAGAATCTCAAGTTTTCATGCCTTGCCCATGAAGAAATCCAAAAGGGGCCAAAACTTCATGAAATTGCAAAATGACATTGAACCTTTCATCCACTTGCTTAATTGCCTCAAAACCAGTTCTATGGACCTCCTTTATCCCAGCTGCACCAAGACATGCCCTTGTACCATTTCTGTCCAAGCCCATACCTCAAGTACTAACTTTATTGACTTTGTGCAAAAACACCCATACCAATAACCACAGTCCACCACCCACTCTCTGCCCAACCAGGACTCTACAAGCATGCTTCAAGGATACTTTTTCATAAGACACACAAGCTAAGAGCTCCAATAATTCAGCATTCCACAAAATCACTCCTCTTGCAAATTCCTTCGAAACTCTCTGCTCACACACTTAAACTCTAAACAAATTTCACCATTCATCTCAAAATCATCCACTGAACACAGAGCAACCATCAAAACAACCAAAAACACCCCATAACCAAAACACGATTCTTGGCCAGTTGAAGTGCAATCACACAAACCAGCCAAAACAAACTCCTTTCAAGCCTCAAAGCTTCTTCAAGAAGATCATTGGAGTAAGTTTGCACAAGAGAGGTGACCAGAAAGCTCCAAACTGAGGAAGCTCAAGCTCAGGTAACTTCTTCAATTTTTTTCCAGAAGTGCTATTTTAAGTGTTTAGATTGTTCTTTATGCTTTGCTGATCACCATGATATGTTTACTTTTGAGAATGGTTGAGAAATAAGCTTGTATGCGTGTTCTGAAATTTTTGCCATTTTTGAGTTTCTCTTCGAATCTTGTGATTGAGCCATGATAAATATGTTTTGAGGTAGGATTTGTGTTTAGAAAGGTGAGAGGAGTTGATCTGGAGCTTTAGAGCTCCAGAAATGACCCAGGGGTGAGATTTTGGGATTGCTCAGGGAAGAGCTGGCCGGAGAAGATGACCGGAGGTCTTCTCCGGCCACCTGAAAGTGATTAAGTGACTAATTAGGGTTAGAGCAAAGTTTAAATTCTGGCCTTTGGATCTTTGGTTCCCGCGTGTGATGGAGGGTTGAGATTAGTTCATTTAAGTTTAATCAGGATTAATATATTAATTAATTAAAATTAACTAAATTTGAATTCTGGCCCTAGGATTACGCACGTAGTCAACATAAATTCCTCAGCTTTCAATCTAAGCCATCAGATCATCCTACTTTCATTAATTCTTATTTTTATTTCATTTTTTCTCATTTATTTTGCATCATTTATTTAAAATAGTTAGAAAATCCTAAAAATATTTTCCTTTTGCATTTTCACTTCAAATATTTTTCTCAATCAGAAAACATTTTTATTTTTATTTTTTGCATTAAAAAATAATTTTTAAAATATTTAAATGTTTATTTTCATTAATTAATGGAAATTAATTAATTAAAATATCATTTAGGTTTCTAAAAATCCCAAAAAAAATCACATTGCATCTTAGGACATTTAGAAACATTGTCATGCCATTCATACAAATTTCTTTTTGGTTTTGAATCATCTTTGACATTTTTCTTGAATTTAGGGTTCATAAAAATCCTATTTTTGAACCCTAAATTCAAGAATTCTTTTCTGCCTAACCATGAATGGTATGACATTGATTCTTTTTGCATTGATCTTCATATAGCATGTAATATCCTGCATAATTTTGTCACAAATTTATCTTGCATTTTTGATTTGATTTGCATTTTTCCCCTTTAGGTACCTTAAAACCCTAGATAACTTAGAAAATTCATAACATCCATTAGGTTAAGAGTTAGGTCTTCTCCTTTGGGGTGTGATATCATATGGGGTTAGGGTTCCTTTGAGTGCATTTTCAGTTTTTTATCTTATGATTTGCTTCTGTTTTTGACTTTTGCATCTCATGTTGCATTAAAACCCTAATTTCTCATGTTCATTTGCATACATCTTGCATATGCATTCATTCATGAACTTGCCATGACATTTCATACATTCACATTACTTCTAAGACACCCTAGGACATATTAGAATCATGCTTGATCATTTCTTCATCCATTTGCCATGATATGCATTCATTTCATTCCATGAACTTTCATATGTTTTCATGCTTCCTACATGCTTCATTTGCATTTTCATCCATTGTATGATCATCCATTGCACTTGACATACATTTGTATCATCTCTTAGCATCATTTACATCATGATTATGCTTCTGGGTTTGGTTTTCACCCTTGCATACATTTCATTTCCATTTCATTTCTTCCTTCTTTTGCTAACTTTTCAGGTGGTAAGTAATTTGAGAAGTGAATTTGCCTTCACTTCTCACTTCTCTTCTCATCTCTTTTATGTATCCTTGCTGCATTTTATCTTTGCTTTAGAGTGAGCTTGCTAATTCATGTTCATAATTAACTTTCTTTCTTCAAGTAACTTATCTTCTTAAGTGAAGTAAGTTAACTTGTTTCTTCTGCTTCTTCCTTGGTGGCTATTCTTGAAGATCTCTTGCAAGCCTCACAAACCATAGGAACATACAAGCATGACAATAATTAGGGTTTTGATTAGTTCCCCTTTAGTTTTACCTTTGTGTCATCTTTTGTGTCTCTTTTCTCATCTCATAATCAAAGACTAAACCTTTAAGGTTTTAAGGCTTTGTGATTAAGGTTATGCATGCATCCTTCTCTTAGGATGGAGTGTATAACTTTAATCCTAAGTGTTAAACCTTTAATGTGTTTAAATCTATTAATCAATCCACCTAATAATCACTAAGACAATAGCTTGTAACTTGGGCCTTGCATTAGGGTTCTAATTCTTCCTTAATTGGTTAAGAAGGACTAACCCTAGTGTTAATGGACAAGTCCCCCTCAAGTTGTCTTACAAACCATAAAATCCACTTCTTAATCTTATCATTAACTAAAATCCAATTTAATAAAGGCTTGTTTTGTCATGAGGTTAATCCCTAATCATGGATTAAGTTGAGGTATCTTCCTCAGCTTAAATGTGCTCATCTATTATCCTTATATTAGGATGGTGTAATGGGTCCATTAAATCTTTGATTATGGCTTAAACTCATTACTTAACACTAAACAAAAATATCTAAATAATCACAAGTAGGTTAATGATCTTAATCCTACATCATGGTAATTAAGTGTGAGGTGCTTACTTCATGCTTAAGGTATTCTTATTACCCCTAATCAAAGGGAGGATGTGATGAGTTTACTAACCCTTGGTTTAGACTTAAGCTCATTAACTTATGACAAATACAAAAAGCAATAAAAGATTGAAAACATCAAAAACAAACAATAATCGTCTCCTCCGGGATTCTTTTCTCATCATCTTCACTCACAAACGAGAACTTGCTTCTTCCGTCTAATGCAAGACAATTAGCACCTGAGCCAGACAGGTCATACACTTGAGCATAGACAAGCAAGCAGTTCATCAGTCAATTCATCTTTCAGTCTCTTTGAGTCGAACTACGGTGTTCTGACTTCCTCATTGCACGAGAGGATACGTAGGCATAACTTAACTGTTATCGAACAAAAGTCTTGGTCTCTTCCCCCCTCTTCCAGCATTATTCTTTTAAGCCTCATTCCTGAGCATTTCACTTCACATCTCTTTTGCACTGACACCTGTACATTCTTTTCCAGCTTTTGCACACAGATAGCACTGACACTACCCCATTAAACACAAACTTTCAAGTGTGAATCCCGTTGAGTACGACGGAAAATCTGGGTGCTAATACCTTCCCAGGTTGTAACCAACCCCCTTTCTCAGTTTCTCTGGTTCGCGACCGCCTTATCCAGTTCTTTCTTAAGTTTATGCAGCATTACCTTTCCTTCGGGATAAAAATGCCTAGCTGGCGACTCTTTTCAGTTCATCATCATTTTCTCCTTTCTCCGACCGTTCCCGCTTGTATCGGGATGCAAATCCTCAAGAGCGACAGGTTGGCGACTCTGGTGGGGATCTTATTGCAACCAGGGCTTCTGGTTCTTTTTGTGGGTTCCTCCTAACGCTTGTTTGATTTGTGTTTACGGGGGTGTTATGTGCTATCTGTGTTTATTTATTTGCTTTATTTATCGCTTTATGTACAGCTTTATTTATTGCTTTCCTTTACAGTCTTATGCATTTTCATACTGTCATTATTATTGTGCTGGATCTTTGTCTGTTTTGGTGGGTGGGGTTTCATTGAGTGATTAAGGTCCTATACCTGGGATCTGAGTGACACATAGGCTAGAGTGGCTTCATATTCTTTCCCATTCCATTTCGGTCTGGTGCGGGAATATGAAACACGGTTCAGGCGTGGGTTTCTTCTTGAGAACTCTGTGCTACAGATTTCCTGTAGTGCTAGGGCTATCTGGGAAGCCAGCTAAGTATGGATGACCTTTATATTGACCTTCAGAATCTGGGGAGAATTAGAGGAGGATCTTTTATGGTTATTGTAAACACTGTACCTCCAGGTTAGAAGTCTTTACACTTCTCATAACTGATCCAAGTCTGAGGATCCTTGTTCTAGAACATTACCTATGAGGGGGTTGGGATATTTGCAGGTTTACAAGAGCCCTTGGCCACATCATACCCTGTTACTAGTATTGTTTAAGAATGCATAACTTTGGACAGTTCTTGTGATTACCCTGGACTTGTGACTCTTTATTTGAGTCCCCCACATGGTTACTGGATTTCTAAACCTCCATCCGGACCTTTAAACATACATGTACTTTTACCAAGACAGATAATTAGATCCAGCTCTTGATCAAAAACCCTTTTGCATATCATTTGCATACATCATTTCTGCATCATTTAACATTTTCTTATTTGTTTTATAGGGTATCCATCTTCATATTTGGTTTGGTTTTGACCCCTTCTGCTACTCAGACTACTTCAGTTTTCTTCTCCAGCAATCTTCATCAGTTTATCAGTGGTTCTCCTCCAGTTTGTATTCATCAGAGACTCACCTCCAGCTTCTCAGTCAGTGAGCTTCATCAGCAGTTGTTCTCAGCCTCTTCACCAACATCCATGGACACTTCAAGAAATAGCAACATCTCTTACCACTTCTTTGAGCCCACCTTGACTGGCATCAGGAAGGTCTAGTCCCTCATTACACCTGACCACATCCCATTATTCAGAGAGCATTATGGGGGCATACTGGACATGGTCATGGATTTAGATGCATCTCAGAGGAGCATGATCCATACATGCTTGCAGTTTTATGACCCTCCACTCAGATGCTTCACATTTCCTGATTTCCAGATGTGACCACTGCTAGAAGAGTTTTCCCTGTTGATTGGAGTTCCTATCAGGAGAGGGATCCCTTTCAACCCAGAGATGAATGCTCTCAGAAATGAAGACATAGCCAGGGCACTGCATTTGGAGCCTGCCCTCATTAAGCAGAACATGACAACCAAAGCTGGGGTTCCAGGCCTTCATCTGGACTTCTTGATCTCTTAGGCCACCCTGAAGGCTGCAATGGGAGAATGGAAGGCTGTCTGTGCACTGCTAGCCCTCAGTATATATGGGGTTATCTTGTTTGCAGATGAGCCCAAGTTTGTGAGTAAGAATGCCATCCACTTGTTCTTGTTGAGGAACCATGTTCCTACCTTGCTGGGAGACTTTTACTACTCAGCACATCAGAGGAATGAAAAGCAAAGAGGAAAACTGGTCAGATGTTGTGCTCCTCTGTACTACTCTTGGCTTCTCAGACACTTGCCAAAATCAGATACTTTCTTGAATCCCCATCAGCAGAAGAATTGGTCTAAGAGGTTCATTGCCTTAACATCAGATGACATCAGGTGGTGCACCCAGAGCACCAAAGGCAAGGACATTATTACCAGCTGTGGGCAGTATCCTAATGTGCCTTTGATAGGAGTGAAAGGTTGCATCAACTACAACCCTTTACTTTTTAAGAGACAATTGGGATATGCTTTGGTTCATCCTCCCAAAGGACAAGATTTGGCTGAGGCTCTCTACTGTGAAATTCAACCCAACTCTGTTGTTGTTAGACAGGTTGCCTGGACTTGGGATAACATTCAGACCAAAGGGACAGCCATCCTTGGAAAGTGCAACAACATTGCTTCAGCCCAGTATTCTGATTGGTCCCGTACTAGAGCTCAGATCACCCGGATGCCTTTCACCTTGGAAGATACACCTGGACCTTCTGTAGTACAACCTGCAGCAACTGTCAGCCTGGAAGAGTTCGAAAAGCTGAAAGAGAGGAACACTCAGCTAGCTGAAGCCCTGAAGAAGACTCACTGGGAGAGAAATGACAGTCGTCTGGATAATGAGAGATTGGAAAGATTCAGGATTGAGCATCTGACCAAAATTGAAAAGACAGATGACTACATCAGGAAGGCAAGAGCAGGGGAGTTAGTACTGAAGAATGCCTGCAAGGAGGCAAAGACTTAGAAGGCTGGGGCAGAGCATTATCTGGAGGAAAGCCAGGCTAGGTGGATCAGGATTATTGAAGCCCGCGCACAAGAAGACCAAAGGACTCAGGCTAAGATAGAGCAGTTGGAGGCTAGTGAGAAGAAGCATCAGGAAGATTTGTTGGCAGCTCAGAAGGAGATATCTGAATTGAAACTCCGGGCGGGGTTGAAGAGGTCAAAAGATCAGGATAAGCATAAGAAGCTAACCAGTGCCATTACTACCAGGAACCTCCTCATCAGGACTATTACAGAGCACCAAGTGGGGCCAGTGACTGAGGCCCTCCTCAAGGAAGTCAGGGAGGATGACTTTGGACTGGATGTCTGATCCTTTTGCTTGTATTTCTTTCTTTTGATGTACTTTTCTTTTGATTGTTGTATTTTGACCCACCACGGGCATGTATTGTAAACAAACTATGTATTTTCATCCTTTGTAATATATCAGTTTGTTTTATTCATTGGTGGACTTTATCTCTCAACATCATCAGCATTTCCTCGAGGTCTGGAAAGGTCAAAACCAAAGAACCAAACCGGATACCCTTGGAATACAAATAAGAATATTGTATTGCATGCTAATATTTTCTTTTTTTTGTAGGTTTTTTGTTTCCATTGTTGTTTCTCACTTTGTTGTGGTTTCAGGAAACATTGCTCGCAGAAGAGTGTTCCCTGTCAACAGAATACACCGGTACCCGACGAGAAACAACCTTCCGGGCATCCAGATGGATCAAGTACAGCAGGACTTGAATGAAGTAACGACCCAAATGGCAAATGAAAGGGTTGAGATGAGGAATCAAATGACCCAATTCATGGCTGTGATGACTGGCTTAGCCTAGAGCCAGGAAAGGCTAAGGGAGTTGGTGGAAAGACAAACTCTTGATGAACACCATCCGGTACAGGAGGTACCAGTAATAATGATCGCGGGCAGCCTCGCATTGATCCACCAGAGTTTGGGCCTCAACTAAACCCAGATGTTAACGTCATAAGGAATACACAAGGTAACACTGCTGGAGGCAGGATCTTGCAAAAGGATCCTCAAGAAGAGCAGTTCACAGTTATTGGAGTTGGGGATGAAGTTTACGACCGAAGGCTGGATGAGATTGCTGAGAAACTGAGGTCTCTTGAATCCCAGAATTCCCTAGGCTTTGATGTAATGGACACGGGGCTGGTGGATGGGGTGAGAATTCCTCACAAGTTCAAACCCCCGTGCTTTGAAAAATATAATGGTACCTCCTGCCCGCGTACTCATCTGCAGTCTTTCTTGGGGAGACTCAAAGCTTATACCATGGACGAGAAGTTATGGATGTTCTATTTTGAGGACAACCTGACTAGAGCATCAAGAGAATGATATTCGCATCTGACCAGGGCCACTATAAGATGTTGGAAAGACTTGGCCGAAGCCTTCATCCATCAATACCAGTACAATCTAGACATGGCTCCCAATAGAACCCTTCTAATGGGCATGTCTCAGTCTTGAAGGGAAAACTTCCGGGATTATGCTCAAAGGTGGAGACAGCTTGCTGCTGCAGTCCAGCCACCCATGTCTGAACGGGAAATGGCAGACATGTTTATGAATACCTTGTAGGGAACTTATATCGACTGACTTGCTGCATTCTCCTCCACTAGCTTTGCTGATGTAGTCATAGCTGGGGAGAGAATAGAAAGTCTTCTGAAGATAGGCAAAATCTCTGACAATGGTGCAAGCTCCTCCAATAATACAAGAAAACCTTTTCTAGGAACCCAAAGGACGAGTGAAACAAATGTTATTCATGCAGGCAGGGGCAGACCCCAATACTCTCACAGCTCAGTAGCATCCGTTACTATCCCGGCTCCAGCTCCACAACAACCACTTTTACCTCAACAACAACAACAAGAACAACACTATAAGCAACATTCGCACTTTCCGCAACAGAGATCATACAACAATAACAACAACAACCAACAACAACGCCCCTTTCAACAGAGGCCATCTCAAGCAAATAGGGTGATTGACCCCATTCCTATGCCATATGCCACCCTACTGCCACAACTCCTGAAGCTCAACCTGGTTGAGTTAAGGACGTTGGCTCCATCAGATCCTCTCAACCTCCCGAAGAATTATGATGCCAATGCTAGGTGTGCCTTTCATTCCAACGCACCTGGTCACAATACTGAGAAGTGTAGAGCCTTACAAATGAAGGTTCAGGATCTGGTCGATTCCAAAGCTCTCAACTTCGCACCTCCTCCAAATGTTACCAGAAATCCTATGCCTAGTCATGGTGGGCCCAGGATCAATGCCATAGAGGAGGACAAACCATCTTCACTGATTGATAGGGTTGCACATATTCAAATGCCGCTGGCAGAAGTCAAAGCTCAACTCTTAAGATGCCAGGTGTTCCCAGGTTGTGAGGTCTGCTGTGAATCTTGCAAGACTGCTATTAATGGTTGTGAGAGGCTAAGGCTTGGCATAGATGGCCTTATCATAGATGGAATTTTACAAATTACCGCAACAGCGTCTACAACATCAACAACCCTTTCTTCAGCTACAATAGATCCTCCTACAACTGCAACAACCATTGTTCCCACTGATTCATCCACAACTCCAGCAATCACTCCATCCATTATTTCAACAAACCAAAGTTCAGCTACACTTACTTCTACAACGTCAACACCCATCTTATCAACGGAATCGCCTACAACTCCAACAAACGCTAACGAAGATGTCTCAACGGTCACAATCTATTATGACCCGGCAACTGTTCATCCCAACAACAATTTTCAACAACAAACTGCAACACCTACTGTCAGATCTCCAGTCACAATCTATTACGACCCGCATACCATCACAGTTCCTTCCGCTGCAACAATCAGTCCAGTCACCATTACGGTACCTAGACCCGTTCCTTATGAAAGCAGTAATGCCATACCTTGGCACTACGGCTCTGATCTCTACTGCGACGGAAAGAAGATCACTCTAGATTCATCAACCTCTTCACCACAAGTTGACAATGTTGGGGGAGGCGGAGGCTTCACCAGAAGCGGACGCCTTTTTTCCCCACAAATACCGAGACCCAATGCTGAACTAGAGGCATTTGCTAAAGCAAAAGGGAAGAGTGTGGTACTCAAAGAGCTAGCTGTTAAAGAAACTCCGAAGATGTATTTTGACCAAGAGGTGGATGAGTTTATGAGAATAATAAAAAAGAGTGATTACAAAGTGGTAGACCAGCTTCATCAGACGCCCTCCAAAATCTCTATCTTGTCATTGTTAATGTCATTGAGGGTCCTGCACGTAGCCTACGTGCCGGAAGAGATCACGGTTAATCAGCTGGAAATAGTGGTTGCAAATGTTAACACTAGTCATGGACTAGGCTTCACAGATGCTGATTTAACGACGGAGGGACGCAATCATAACAAGGCTTTACACATCACCTTAGAGTGCAAAGGTACTGTTCTTTCTCATGTGCTGGTAGACACTGGGTCCTCGCTCAATGTCCTTCCAAAGAAAGCCTTGGTGAAGCTGGAATATGATGGTTTGGCATTGCGTCCAAGTAACTTGGTGGTAAGAGCGTTTGAGGGCTCTAAGAGATCAGTGCTTAGAGAGATTGAATTACCCGTGGTGATTGGCCCACAAGTCTTTAAAACTACTTTCTTTGTGATGGACATTCAGTCGGCCTACAACTGTTTGTTGGGTAGACCCTGGATTCACGCCGCTGTTGCTGTTACATCTACCCTTCACCAGAAATTAAAATACGAGTGGGAAGGCCAGATCATCACAATCTGCGGGGAGGAAGACATTTTTGTTAGCCAGCTGGCTACTTATAAGTACATTGAGATGGATGGGGAGATCCACGAGACTATGAGCCAGGGGTTTGAGGCCCTTAACGTTAGTGAAGCAGCTGTTGTGTTTGGAACTTCTATCGCTTCATATCAGCAAGCCCAGAAGGTTGTTGAAGACGTTAACGCCAGAGGCTGGGGAAAACTGTTGCCGGTGGAGAAAAAAGAAGACAGATTCGGGTTGGGTTACAGACCAATCCGACAAGATCAATCAGAGGCTGCCAAGGAGCCCAAGTTTGTCAGTGGGGGATGCTCACCCCAGATGTTGTGAACAATCTGGAAGACGGGGAAGAAAGCAACCGCAACCTGGAGAACTGGATACGTCCAAGGATCCCGGGGAACCAAGTCTCTAACTGGTCTTCCCAGGAAATTATAAGGGTTACTCCTGCAGAGTAATTATTATTTCCTGTCTTTTTAGCATGCATCAAGTCCTGCATCTTGCCCAAGGTGTTAGGACTCATTTTGTAATAGGGCCATATTGTATTTTGTGCAAATGATTAATCAATGAATATCAGAACATCTTTTGCAAACGAGTTTCTTTTTCGCTCACTGTCTTTTCATTTTTTCACTTTTGTACAAAACAATAAAATGGCAATGTTTTCAAAATAAATAACTTCATTTTCACTTTTCTAAACAAGATTAAAACTGGTCACTAAAATGAACCAATCTCAACCATTGCAGAGATTATCCTCCATATCGCACCAACAACGTCACTGCTATGACCTTGTATGACTTCGACAATACGATTAATCAAGCTGATGAAGGGGTTGAAGAAGACCACGAGTTACCTGAAGAGTTAGCCAGGTTGTTGAGGCAAGAGGAGAAGGTGATAACTCCTCATCAGGAGGAAGTTGAGACAATTAATCTTGGTACCAAAGAAGACTTGAAAGAAGTGAAGATCGGGGCCCGTCTGCAAGATTCTGTGAAGGAACAACTTATTGACATGCTTCGAGAGTATGTTGATGTCTTTGCTTGGTCTTATCAAGACATGCCAGGTTTGGATACTGACATTGTTATGCCCAAGCTTCCTTTGAAGGAAGATTGTCCTCCAGTGAAACATAAGCTACATCGTACTCGTCCGGATATGGCCATGAAGATTAAAGAAGAAGTACAAAAACAGTGGGACGCCGGTTTCCTTGCTGTAACTAGTTACCCGCCGTGGGTTGCTAATATTGTACCAGTGCCTAAGAAGGATGGCAAAGTAAGGATGTGTGTGGATTACCCGGATCTGAATAGAGCTAGCCCAAAGGATGATTTCCCTTTACCTCACATTGATGTATTGGTCGACAACACAGCTCAGTTCTCGGTATTTTCTTTCATGGGTGGATTCTCCGGGTATAATAAGATCAGGATGTCACCCGAAGACATGGAGAAGACTACCTTCATTACACCCTGGGGCACCTTCTGTTACAAGGTAATGCCTTTTGGACTGAAGAATGTTGGTGCTACTTATGAACAGGCTATGGTAACACTATTCCACGACATGATCCACAAAGAAATCGAATGCTATGTGGATGACATGATTGCTAAGTCCCTCACAGAAGAAGACCATATGGTAAATCTACTGAAGTTGTTCAAGCGTCTGAGAAAGTATCAGCTGAAGCTAAACCCCAACAAATGCACATTCGGGGTACGTTCCGGTAAACTGCTAGGGTTCATTGTAAGTGAAAAGGGAATTGAAGTTGATCCTGACAAAGTCAAAGCCATTCAAGAGATGCCTACACCTAAGATTGAAAAGGAAGTTCAGGGGTTCTTAGGTAGATTGAACTACATATCAAGGTTCATATCTCATCTTACTGCAACCTGTAAGCCCCTGTTCAAATTGTTAAGAAAAGAACAAACGGTCAGGTGGAATGAAGATTGTCAGAAGGCTTTTGACAAAATTAAGGAGTACTTACAAGAACCTCCAATTCTTATGCCTCCAGTTGAAGGAAGACCTCTAATAATGTACTTGACAGTATTAGAAGGATCAATGGGGTGTGTGCTGGGCCAACATGACGAGTCTGGTCGAAAATATTATGCAATATACTACCTAAGCAAAACTTTTACCGACTGTGAACAACGTTATTCACTGCTCGAGAAAACTTGTTGTGCTTTAGCATGGACTGCTCGCCGACTAAGGCAGTATATGTTGACCCACACTACTTTGTTGATCTCAAAGATGGATCCAGTCAAGTACATATTTGAGAAGCCCTCACTTACCGGAAGGGTTGCAAGATGGCAAATGATTCTGACAGAGTATGAAATTCAGTACACATCTCAAAAGGCCATCAAGGGCAGTGTACTGTCTGACTATCTGGCTAAGCAACCCATTGATGATTACGAGCCAATGAGATTTGACTTCACTGATGAAGACATCATGTACCTAAAAGCAAAAGACCATGAAGAGCTTGTTCACACTGAAGGTCCTGACCCAAAAGAAGAATGGACAATGATGTTTGATGGGGCTGTTAATATGAATGGACAAGGAGTTGGTGCAGTGCTCATTACACCTAAAGGGGTTCACATGCCTTTCTCGGCAAAACTCACCTTTGCATGCACTAACAACGAAGCTGAATACGAAGCCTGTATCATGGATCTTGAGGAAGCCATTGACCTCAGGATCAAGACTTTAACTGTATTCGGAGATTCAGCTTTGGTAATCAATCAGACCAACGACAAATGGTACACTCACCAAGAGCATCTGATCCCATACCGTGACTATACGAGGAGATTAATGACTTTCTTCACAACAGTCAAACTTGAGTATAAACCTCGAGACGAAAATCAGTTCTCAGATGCTTTGGCTACCATTTCCTCCATGATCAAGGTTCAGACTGCCAATTATGTGCCTCGGATTTCAGTATCCAAACTTGACCGACCAGTATACGTATTCTCCGTGGACATTGCTAAAGATGACAAGCCTTGGTTCAATGACATCAAATGCTTCTTAGAGGATCAAACATACCCACCTGGGGCATCATCCAATGATAAGAAGACATTGAAAAGGCTGGCTGGTAGTTTCTTCCTGAATGCTGATGGTTCATTATACAAGAGAAACTTTTACATGGTGCTTCTCAGATGTGTTGATAAAAAAGAAGCATAATTGCTGATGTATGAGGTGCATGAAGGATCCTTCGGTACACATGCTGGAGGACATGCAATGGCTAAGAAATTATTAAGATCAGGTTACTACTGGATCACAATGGATGCAGACTGTTGTGCCTATGCCAGAAAGTGCCACAAATGCCAGATCTATGCAGACAAGGTGCATGTGCCTCCAAATCCTTTGAAAGTAATGTCTTCTCCTTGGCCCTTTGCAATGTGGGGCATTGACATGATTGGAAAGATCGAACCGACTGCTTCAAATGGCCACAGATTCATCCTGGTAGCCATTGATTACTTCACCAAATGGGTTGAAGCAACTTCGTATGTAAACGTCACCAGACAAGTGGTAGCTAGATTTCTGAAAAGAGACATCATCTGTCGGTATGGAGTACCCGAGCGAATCATTACTGACAATGGTTCCAATTTGAACAATAAAATGATGGCAGAACTGTGTTGGGACTTCAGGATCCAACATCACAACTCTTCTCCTTACAGGCCAAAGATGAATGGCGCTATTGAGGCAGCTAACAAGAATATCAAGAAGATTGTACAAAATATGGTGGTTACTTACAAAGACTAGCATGAAATGCTACCACTTACCTTGCATGGGTATCACACCTCAATCAGAACATCCACTAGGGCAACTCCGTATCAGCTTGTGTATGGTATGGAGGCAGTCCTACATGTTGAAGTTGAATTACCCTCCTTACGGGTACTAATGGATGTCAAGTTGAATGAAGAAGAATGGGTCCGATCTCGGTACAATCAACTGAATCTGATCGAAGAAAAAAGATTAGCTGCGATCTGTCATGGGCAGCTATATCAGAAGAGAATGAAGAAGGCCTTCGATCAGAAAGTCAAGCTTCGGGAATACCAAGTGGGAGATCTTGTGCTGAAGAGACTCCTTCCTCCTCATACAGACCACAGGGGCAAGTGGACTCCGAATTACGATGGTCCATTCATAGTAAGGAAAGTTTTCTCGGGTGGAGCACTGATGCTCACTACTATGGATGGTGAAGATTTCTTATCCCCTGTGAATTCAGATGCCGTTAAAAAATACTTCACATAAAATGACCCGCTGGACATAAAAACAGAATGTAAGTCCAGGCAAAAATAGGGCGTCCCGGCGAGTCAAAAACAGAATAAAAGACTCATTGGACAGTTCAGGCAAAAATGGGTATCCCAATGGATTGAAAACCCGAAAGGGCGATCCACGCAAAACAAGGGAATAAGCAAACAACTGCATTCTGAATTCCTCTGTATCTCAACAACATGGCAAGCTTCGAAAGGATAAAGCATCGGTCAGAATCAACCTTCTTCAGAAAGCAAGATGAGAAGAACATCAAGGTCATACATGTCATAGCAAAGGGAAGCTCACTGAAGCGTTGTCAACATTGCCAGCACCTTTACTTTTCTCAATTTATAACAATCTCCTCATTCCAGGGATCTGTTTCTTTGACTGTATTTGCCAATTCAGGGCACCCAGATTAATAAAATCAGAATTTTCAATCACACTTAGTCTTATACATTTTTGTTTCGTTTGCAAAATGTCCAATATCCATAATATAAAATTTGCATAAAACAGATGTGCCTTTCAAATTAAATGCTTACGGGAAATGTATTTACTCTCGGGAATATCTAACTCCTATGACGGAATCCGGTAAGGGATGCCTCGTGATACTTGTGCATTTCTTTGTCTTGACAGGATTGCAGGTATTCAATACGCAACATGGGGCATGCCAAACATACTTCCTCCCCTAACAGTATCTGGAATGTTTTTCCCCGGCGAAGTTGCCAAAGCATCGTTTCCCCATCACATCTTCTCAAGCAGCATCTGAAAATGCTCTATCCCCGACAGAGTTGTCAAAGCATCCTCGTCCCCAGTCGGGATCCCCACAGAAAGGTCTAGGAAGATCATCCAATGATCTTTTCTCCCTCAAACTAAGTGCCAAATCTCTAATCCTCAGCAAAGTCAAGGGAATCATCCCCCCACAGAGTTTCAGACTCTATCCAGAAAAGCAATGCCTTAAATTCTCACACAAAAAAGTGACGGAAGCTTCCTTGTCCCCAGCTGGGATATCTCCTTGCCGGATAGATCTATCAGTGATCCAATCCCCCAAGCAGAACCACATATGTTTTATAAGATCTACCAATGATCTCCCCCAGCTGGGATATTCCTCCCGAGCAGATCGGCCAGAGATCTTCACAGCAGCGGGATCCGAATCCCGGATTGGTATTTTTTGCATAATCATAGCATTTGCATCATTTTTCCCCCCAGAGCGTAGCATTCCGTCTAATACGGAGCATTACGGAAAAAATCAAACATTTGCATGACCACAAGCCAGGTTCGAGCCAGTCACCTGTAAATACCAACATCACCTTATCAGCAGTATACAAAATACATCCCATGTACACAAAAGCCAAAGTGTCCCCTTTGCACTCTCAAATACTTATACATGCTCATTTTTTGCACTCGTCTGTGTCATCATTCCCCAGCAAGGTCGCCCGGACACTTTCTACCAGCAGATACTTGTCCATAACATGTTCTTCTCGACACTCGTCCGTGTCATCTCATATTTCCCCAGCAGAAAGCCAAAGCATCCCCTTTGCACTCTCCAGTACAAATACATGTTCATACACACTCTCTTGACACCCGTCCGTGTCACCACTCCCCAGCATGGTTGCCCAAACACTTGTTGCAAACCAAACACTTTTTTATAACGCACTCCTTTTGACACTCTTCCGTGTCATCCTATCCTCACAGGTCACTAGATTACCTTTTACACTCATAAAGTCCATAATTTATACACTTTCTATTATGACGCCCGTCCGTGTCATACCTTTCCATAGCAAGTTGAACACTCGTCCGTGTCTTGCTCATACTTCACTTACTTATACAGATACTCGTTTGTATCTTGTATACACTTATTCCCCACAGATTCGACACTCGACCGTGTTCTTTGTTAACCAGTTGGTACTCGTCCGTATCATCATCTCTGAACTCGCGTCAGCGTTTGTTTCTACTGATACTCGTCCGTATCATGATCTTAAGGATGCTCGTCCGCATCTTTAATCTATACACAGCGTCAAAACCCTTATACCTTTTATTCTTTAAGCGTAAGCACTCGTCTGTGTTTGCCATTTCCCAGTAAGTCACCAACAAAACAACCTTTCTTCTATCTGGCATTCGTTCTATGTCATGATACTTTCGGCAGCCGTACCCTTCCAGGTGATCGTCCTTCACCTTTGGATGACCGTCCCTCATCCTTTCCCCCAGCGGAGTCTCCATAATTGGAACCCCTTTCTATCCGGCATTCGTCCTATGTCGTGATATTTAGCAGCCGTCCCCTGCTAGGTGATCGTCCTTCACCCTTTTGATGATCGTCCTTCATCATTTTATCTGATGGCCGTCCCCATCGTTGATCTTGTTATCTGACATTCGTACTATGTCATGATAAGTCCCGAGCGCAGCCGTACCCTGATAGGTGATCGTCCTTCACCTCTTGATGATCGTCCTTCATCATGCTTATCCGATGGCCGTCCCCCATCGTCGACTTTTCCTATCTGACATTCGTCCTATGTCGTGGTAAAGAGCAGCCGTCCCCTGCTAGGTGATCGCCCTTCACCTTTGATGACCCTCCCTCATCAATATTTCATCTGATGGTCGTCCCATCGTTGCTTACTTTACTTTGCAAACCTGATGGTCGTCCCCATCATTTCGTTTACCTTTAATCCCCAGAGAATCTTACCCGATGGCCGTCCCCATCATGACTTCTTTATTTCCCTAGCATGTCGGCCGTCCCCGTCATCGCTTTATTCCTCAACAGTCGTCCTCTGCTCGATGGTCGTCCTCCATCGCCCGCATTTTGATAATCATACTATACTTTATTTTACAATTTATA